>OY288253.1:21686865-22286865 GCA_958450325.1 Agrostemma githago
TGACCTGCTTTCCCCAGACTGGTTACCATGAGATTCCCATTGTTTATGGGTCGGTTTCCTCGTACTGGGGGAGCGGTGCCTCGGTGGCGGTCTGCTAGCTACCTCATCCTCTGTTCCCGAGGAGGCCTGCCTGGGCCTCTTTCTCTGGGAGTGGCAGAGGTTTTCACCCTGATGGTACCTGGACTCGAGCGGTTGTCCTCGGTTGAGTCTGGATTGCAGGCTTTGGGATAAGCCGGGGGCTGACTGTTCCTTGGCCGCAGGTGTTAGTCTGGAGAAAACTCCGCCTGGCCTCTCTCCTAAGCGTTTTGACACAGGCTCCCTGGGCCTCATGCGCTCCTGTAATCCTTGAGATAAGCCTCCCTGCCCTCCAGACGCCGATTCTGTCGTGTGAATAGAGAACGCCTGCTGGACAGGTGGTTCCGGTTTGTCAGTGGTAATGCGCCTCTGCACATGCGTATACACTTGGGCTGTTCTTCTCGCTTTTCTCTGAGCATTTCTGGCGGCGGTCCGCCTCGTGCCCCCGGCCTCGTCCCTGCTGACTGGGGACAGTTGCCTAGGAGCCGATGCGACCCTGCCCACCAAGTCCTCAGGTGTGAATTCCTGATCCAGCATCGCAGAGAAGAACGCGGCTGCCTGTGCCATCTGAGCTGGGGTCAGATTGAGAGCACGTCCAGGGCGTGCCCCCAGCTCGGGTGTCACAGCAGTGTTAGATCCACCGAGGGGATTGGTTCCCTCTACCCCAAGGATTGTGGCAGGAGGGACCCTCTCCAACAGCGGCATTCCGTACAGGGGGGTCACCAGAGGGACCGTCGGACCCGCTCCTGCACTGTCATCGACGATTTCTGGCATGATTGTGTTTAATTTTGTGGTTATGAGTGGTTGATTTTAGTGGGTAACTCGTGAGCACAACCGTAAGTTCCCCACAGACGGCGCCAAATTGTTCCGGTTACGGAAACAATTTACCCGGCCTAGAATCCGGGTAGTGTAATTGAATTAATGATGGATAACTAGTCGCTTGATTCCCTTGATCTCCCCTTCCTCTCACTCCTTGAATCGGACTTTCCCGGCGGAAAACGGCCTGCTCCCTGCACAATGAACGCACAGGGCCTCGGAGGTTGTCCGAGGAAACCCTCTCCGATGCCTAAGTCAGTCCGTGAAATGCCTTTATGAACCTAGCTCGTGAGGAACTAGGCGGCGTTTTAAGAGTAAGAGTCTAGAGAGAGAAAATCCAACCCCCCCTCATGTGGGAAATGGGGAGGTATTTATACCTTCCCACAAGAGAGAGAAGAGAAAGAGGAATGGTTGGATGGGAAAGTGACAAGTGGCGGCTTCTCATCCATCCATTCCCAATTACCTTAGGCAAAATGACGGATGGGTCCTCGGTTCCCCTTCGGCTCCGTTCAGGCGGGAACGCCCTGGAAGCAGGCGGCAGGCCTGGTTTACTCCGTTTGGCGGATGGCCCAAGGGATTGGGGCCATACTTGGAGATTCCGGTGACTGATAGAAAAGCTGCTGGACAGACCTTTCCTCCTTCTGGGGCTGGTCGCCTCGGGGCCTGACTGGCAGGCGGCCAATGGCGGGCAACCGACCCCTATCAACTACAAATTTAAAATCATCCCACATTGAAAATTATAGTGAGATGATGAAATTCTATATTATAAATAAGAGTAATGATGTATTTTTCAATCTTAAAAAGAACGGATGGAAGACTATAAACTTAATAAATTATTCCACATCGAAAATCATGATAAGTTGATGAATTCTATATTATAAATAAGACTATTAATTCGTTCTTAAATATCAATCAAGTAAAAATAAACTCAGTAATAAGGTGATGAAACTTTATATTATAAATAATACTCCGCAGTAATCATGTGTTCTTAGATATTAACCAAAAATATTTTGAGTCTTAAAATATATTAAGACTATAAACTTAAGTAAAACTATCACATATTCGAAAAATTATAAAGGTCATCAAACATAAATATTTTGAGTCTTAAAAAAGTTGCTAAGACTATACACTTAAATAAAAAATTATAATAAGGCGATGGAATTCTATATTATAAACAAAACTAATAAGAAAAAATTCTTAGACATCAACCAACTTAACTAATTCTCCCACATCAAAAATTATGACGAGACTATAAATTTCTACTAAATAAGAGTAATCATTGTTTTTTAAATATGAACCAACAAAAAATCTTTTTTTTTTTAAACTATGATGGAATTCTATATCATTGTTTTCTTAAATTATGATGAGATCATGATTTTGTAGTCTTATTTTTTGATTTGTTTTTAAAAAACTTTTGAGTTTAAAAAAAATCTTAACAAGACTACAAACTTAAATAATATCGATAAGGTGATGAATTTCTATATTGTAAATAAAAGTAATTATTTGTCAAAAAAAACTTTTCAGTCTTAAAAATTCTTTTAATAAGACTACAAACATAAAATTATCCCACATCGAAAAAATTAAAATAAGAATAAAAGTAATCATGTGTTCTTCTGAGTCTTTAAAATAGCTCTTAGGACAGTAAATTATCTCACATCGAAAAATTATAAAAAAAATTGTATATTATAAATAAGAGTAATCATTCATCATTTGATATCCACCAAAACTCTTTTGAGTCTTAAAAAAAGTTATATTTCAAAGAAAGCTCTTAAAATAGTAAATTATCCTACCAAATGGATGTTTTTAAATATCGACAAAAAAACTTTTCAGTCTTAAAATTTTTCTTAACAAGACAACAAACTTAAAATAATTATCCCACATCAAACAAAAAACTTTTAAGTCTTAAAATTTCTCTTAATAAGACTACAAACATAAAATTGATCATGTGTTCCTTTGAGTCTTTAAAAGAGTTCTTAAGACATTAAATTATTCCACATCGAAAAATTATAAAAAAAAAAAAAAGATTCTATATTATAAGTAAAAGTACTCATTCATCATTAAATATTAACCAAAATTCTTTTGAGTCTTAAAAAAAGTTTTTAAGACTATAAACTTGATTAAAATTATCCCACATCGAAACATTATGATGACCCGATTAAGTTTTCGTCCATAAATATCAACCAAACATCTATTGAGTCTAAGAAAATCTCTTAAGACTATAATAAACTTAGGTAAAATTATCCACGTAGAAAAATTATATAATAGGGCAATGAAATTTCATTATATAACTAAAAGTAATCATTCGTCCTTAATTAGATCTCAACAAAAAAAAATAATAAAGAAAGAATAATGTCACTGTGTAAAATTTACTTTAAGTCTATCAATTTACCTTTATTTTTATAATCTTCACATGAGATCTTTTATTTCTATATAACTTTTTTACCATGTAATTAAGCCAACTAACTCGTGCAGCGCACGGGCTTTAATCTAGTATATATATATATATATATATATATATATATATATATATATATATATATATATATATATATATATATATATATATATATATAGAGGTAGGTTCAAATAAGGTCAACAACTTTTTTAAGTTCCTAAGTTCCATTGTTAAAGTTACACAAAAAGTTCTTAAAGTTACACGAGATGAGTGATAAAGTTGCACTTTATCACTTGAAGTGATAAAAGTGCTGAATGTTATAGTTACATATCAATTTTGAACAAATGCAACTTTAACGTATGTCATCTGTAACTTTAATATAGACTTAAAAAAATTATTGACCTTATTTGAACCTACCTCTATATATATATATATATATATATATGACCATGTAAACTTCGTTTATATTATCTTGAATAACTAGGGCCTCTTTTTATTATGTTGAACCTTCCCCTGTAAAATACATTTGACAACTCTATCCATTTTCCAACAACTCTATATAAACGATTTCACTTCAATTCCACCTTTTTTATTTACCACCAATCTAGCATAACTCTCATTCGTAATCACCTAGATCAGCATCATCATAGATTACTGCATCTGGATATCAAGAACTCAAGATAGACGGCTTGCAACTGTTGCTTCAACTAGCTTAGTTACAATCTACAAACTTATACAGTTATACACCAGTAGTGTCGGAAATGATAGAACTTTCAATTTCTTTTCTCCTTCTGTTAGTTACATTAGACGTACCTGTGATGTAATAGCTCATAACCTTGTAACGTGTACAAGAAACTAGTAATGCGTAATTTTTTCCACCTGCCAAGAAAAAGGGCATGGATCGGTATAAAGGATGGCATTGTTGCGCTGCTCTCTCAGAGCCTTTTTTTTGTATACTAACTAGAAATTCATCTCCATCTAGTATTTATAATGTTGATACGTATATACCATATCAGTCAAGAAAAGGTCATATTACTCAAATATCGACCAAGTAGCAGAAATAAAATTCATTTGCATTGGGGAAAAGATGTTTACAGGTACATTCTACTTTATACAAAAGGCACATACTTTGGCAAGGATTGTCATCAAAAGATGTTTTCGGAAAAAGAAATTACAGCAATGACTGTTACAAGGACGACAGAAAGCTTGCTTGTACTCAATTCTTTGAGGCAGACTGGAATATGAAGACAGCAGTCAGGATACCTACTAGTCCAGTCACTGCCAAAGCGGCCGTAGGCAATGGGGATGTAAGCCCAAAGTTCTGCACATCAGGTTGCAATCTAACATCAGTGTCGAAGGAACTAATGCAAGCACAGAAAGAGAAAGGTTAGCATTTAAAACTACAAGAATAATATTCAGTACAAGTCACAGAGACTCGAATTCCTAACATGATGTCTTATGTTGCTGCCTACTGACGGTGCACGTGTATCTATCTATGTACACCTCCATTGCCCTGCCCATGACTACAATGATAAGATTTTCTATAATGAAAAGGAATGGTAAATGGAAGTAGGGAAGCTTTGTTAGAATATTTAATAATATTCGTGTGGCCTAAGTGTTTCGGTTTAAATATAAATTAAGTTCATATTAAATATTACGAGACTTTAATATAAAAGACGACACCGTGATGGATCGGTTTCGATTAATGTACTTAAAGTCGGGAATTACTATTCCTTCCGACCTTACCCAGTATCAAAAGACGTCTTTTCGCGAAAAGGTGTGAATGGTTTGATTTGAGATCAAACACGTATCCCTTGGCTTGTATTTATATATCAAGCAAGATGTACGTACTCTTTTAATCAACAAAAGAATAAAAACACACACATTGAAAGACAGAGTTCCATCTCCATCATCAAGGAACATTAAAGAAGGGTCAAGGAGGAGAATCAATCGTATTTTCTTATTATATATTGAGTGCGTCTGATAGACATGGACCAAGGTTAGTCTTTACTGTTAATCGATTGTATTGGGTTGAATTAAATCGAATCTATAACGATTGTGGGACAGAATTCATTATCGATTCATAAAGTATATCTTACATTTGGTATCAGAGCGAATATAGATTTGTTTAATTTATCCATGAAAGAATATAATCAGTATATATTAATTTGTATTGTTCCGCTGCGTTTTCTCATGGCTATTAAATTCATCATAATTTATTCCACTACAATATTTGTTTGATTATGGTTACTTTGAGAATGTTGCACATGATGATGAAAGGTTTTGTCTGATTGTAATTATATTTGCCTAAGTAACATCACTATCTCCATTAATTCCGTAAATTTATGTTGATTGCATCATGATGAAGTAATGTGCATAAGTATGAGAAGGATTATAGTGCTGACGGCTGTATAATGAGATTCGTTAAAAGATATTAATACATAAGTAATGGTTTCGGATGATTACCTAATTGCATTCTAGTTAATCACTATTAAAAGAAATTAAGGAATTATTGTAATATGATGATGACACGCCAAACTCATATATATGCAAGTTGTATTGATTTTGTCCCTTGTTACGTGATTATATATTGAGTTACGTAGTTTATCCAATTCGTTTGTTTATCATGTGATCATTAATTCATATATTAAAGTATGCATATGACTAAGATAACATGGGTAAATTTTGTGTTATGAAATATTAACACATTATGATACAAATTTGCCATTATAGTTAAAATGTTTATATTGCATGTGACATGTTAGTCACCAAAGTGGCCTTGTTATATTATATGTAGACAATTTTAAAATAATAATTATGTAATTGATCATGATTAAAGAGATGTTAAAATGATATTATAGTTCGATTGATCAATTGGTTTATTATCTATATTTTAGGAGATCACCCAAAGGTGGGTCATTAAATATAGTTGATAATATAAAAGGATTAATTATTCATAATTGGGTCTAATAGTATGTATATCCAAAGATAGCATTCTTATTTGACTTATATATGTTATAGTTAATTGTTAAAGCATATATATTAACATCAATGAAAGTTACTTGTATTTAATATGTTGCCCAAAGGTCATTTAAATACATGTATGAAATGTTTATGTGATATTGTTTGAATCTGTATAAAAGTATTTCAAAGCACTAATAGGTAATCATGTATAAATGTCGCAGCTTCTCCTAATATGTTTGCATCTGCTAGCTCTGTCGTCAAGTTTAATGGGCTTAATTATGATGAATGGGCTGAAAAGATCCGGTTTACACTGGGTATAATGTCATTGGACATTGCCATCCTCACAGATGAAGAACCTGAAACCATTAATGATGATAGCTCCGAAGCCGAGAAATGTCGTTATCAGGCTTGGGAGCGATCTAATAGGTTGAGCTTAGACCTTATGAGGATGACAATGGCCGATAACATTAAGCCGTCTATGCCCAAGACAGAGAAAGCAAGGGAATTCATGCTCAAAGTAAAGGAATGTTCACAGTCGGATTTAGCTGACAAGTCAATTGTAGGCAGCTTAATGAGTGAGCTGACTGCAAAAAAGTTTGACTGGTCTCAGTCGATCCATGATCATGTGACACATATGTCTAACTTGGCAGCAAAGTTAAAGACCTTGGGGATGCCGGTCAGTGATTCCTTCTTGGTCCAATTCATCATTAACTCTCTACCTTTTGAGTTTGGTCAGTTCCAGGTGAATTATAACACCATTAAAGATAAGTGGAACTTTCAAGAATTAAAGGCCATGCTCATAAGGAAGAGGGGAGATTAAAGAAGATGAAGGAACAAGCAATTCATCTCCTAGGTCATGACGGTGTCAGCAGCAGCAAGGATAAATCGGGTAAAAATGGTAAGAAGGGAAAGTCTTTCTTTAAGGGACCTGAAAGTGCTATCCAGAAGGAAAAGAAGTGTCACTTTTGCAAGAAAGTTGGACATTTCAAGAAGGATTGTCCTAAAAGAAAGGCATGGTTCGAAAAGAAAGGTAAACATTATAGTTTTGTTTGCTTTGAATCAAATCTTATAAAAGTACCTAATAATACTTGGTGGTTAGATTCAGGTGCTACTACTCACGTTTCTCATATTAAACAGGGATACCGTATGATCCGGCCCATAAGAGAAGCTGAACAGTTCGTGTCCATGGGAAACAGGATGAAAGCACGGATTGAGGGCATTGGGACTTACAGATTAATCTTAGACACTGGTTGTCATATAGATCTTACCGATTGTCTCTATGTTCCTGATTGTGCACGTAATCTTGTATCATTAAGTACTTTGGATAATTTAGGTTTTAATTTCAAGTTTGGACATGGTGTATTTTCTTTGTACCGAAACGATTACTTTTACGGTAGTGGTACTTTGATAGACTCACTTTACAGGTTTAATCTTGATGTTAAATTTTCTGATTCCCTGTTTTATGTTGAAAATCAAGGTATTAAACGTAGTGCATCGAATGAAAATTCAGCTCTCTTGTGGCATCAAAGGCTAGGTCACATATCCAAAGAACGGTTAACGAGGTTGATGAAAAATGAAATTCTACCTCAATTGGATTTTAGTGATTTAGATGTATGTATAGACTGTATTAAAGGTAAACAGACTAAACATACAGTAAAGAAGCCAGCTACAAGAAGTTCTCAGCTATTAGAGATTATACACACTGATATATGTGGACCTTTCGACATTCCATCCTGGAGTGGCGAAAAGTATTTTATCACTTTTATAGATGACCTATCACGGTATGGTTTCACTTATCTACTGCATGAAAAGTCTCAATCTGTGGATGTCCTTAAGATATTCATTGATGAGGTAGAAAGGCAGCTAGAAAAGAAAGTAAAGATTGTGAGGTCGGATAGAGGTGGTGAGTTTTATGGTAGGTTCACTGAAAATGGACAATGTCCTGGTCCATTTGCAAAGTTACTTGAAAGTTGAGGCATTTGTGCACAGTATACAATGCCCGGTACACCTCAGCAGAACGGTGTTGCTGAAAGGCGAAATCGTACTTTAATTGAAATGGTTAGGAGCATGTTAAGTAATTGTTCTTTACCTCCTTCCTTATGGATCTATGCGTTAAAGACTGCAACCTATGTTTTGAATCGGGTTCCTAGTAAAGTAGTTCCTAAGACTCCTTATGAACTATGGACGGGAAGGAAACCAAGCTTAAGACATCTTCGAGTCTGGGGATGCCCAGCTGAAGTAAGGTTGTACAATCCGAATGAAAGGAAGCTAGATCCTAGGACAGTGAGTGGATTTTTCATTGGCTATCCTGAAAAGTCAAAGGGGTATACTTTTTACTGTCCTAACCACAGTACGAGAATAGTAGAGACCGGAAACGCTAGATTCATTGAGAATGGTCAAATTAGTGGGAGTATTGAACCACGAAAGGTGGACATTAAAGAAATTCAGGAAGAAGTTCCTTCTCCTGAAGTTGCACCTGAAATTGTTGTTCCAGTTGTGCAATCACAGTCAAATGACATAATGGAACAACAACAAAATGACGTGCAAAACCCACAAAATGACAATAACAATGATGATCAAGTCACAAATCAAGGGGAGAATAATATGTCATGTGAACAATTAAGGCGATCTGTAAGAGAAAGAAGATCAGCCATTCCAGATGACTACCTGACATATAACATTGAGGTTGATTGTGACTTGAGCATTATGAAGGATCCCGTCTCATTCCGTAAGGCCATGGAAAGTGACAATTCTGAAAAATGGTTAGATGCCATGAAAGAAGAGATGAAATCAATGGATGATAACAAAGTATGGGACTTAGTTGTGTTACCTGAGGGTTCTAAGACCGTTGGCTCGAAATGGGTCTATAAGACCAAAACGGACTCTAAAGGTAACATTGAAAGATATAAGGCCCGACTAGTAGCCAAAGGTTTCACTCAAAAAGACGGCATTGACTATAAAGAAACTTTCTCTCCAGTATCAAAGAAAGATTCTTTAAGAATTGTTTTGGCTTTGGTAGCTCATTATGATCTTGAGCTCTACCAAATGGATGTAAAGACCGCCTTTCTAAACGGTGAGCTTGAGGAAGAAGTGTACATGGACCAACCCGAGGGGTTTACATCCCCGGGTAATGAAGATAAGGTGTGTAGGCTGAGAAAGTCGATATATGGACTAAAACAAGCTTCCAGACAGTGGTATTTAAAGTTTAATGATACCATTACGTCATATGGGTTTGTAGAAATCATCGTTGATCGATGTATCTACATTAAGATCAGTGGGAGTAGATTCGTTATTTTAGTCTTATATGTTGACGATATTTTACACGCTGCGAATAATCTAGGCATGTTACATGACGTAAAGAAATATCTATCTAAGAACTTTGAAATGAAAGATATGGGCGAGGCATCCTATGTGATCGGAATTGAAATTTTCCGTAATAGATCACAAGGATTGTTAGGGTTGTCTCAGAAAGCTTACATCGATAGAGTTCTAGAGAGATATAGAATGAGTGAATGTTCTGCAGGGATAGTTCCTGTACAGAAAGGGGACAAGTTCGGTACAATGCAATGTCCCAGTAATGAATTGGAACGAAAAGAAATGAAGAATATTCCTTATGCATCTGTGGTAGGGAGTTTGAATTATCTTCAGACATGTACTCGACCAGACATCAACTTTGCTGTTGGAATGTTGGGTCGATTTCAATGTGATCCCGGAATGGATCACTGGAGAGCAGCGAAGAAAGTCCTTAGGTACTTGCAAGGCACCAAGGAGTTCATGCTTACGTACAAGAAATCCGATCATCTTGAGGTGATTGGGTATTCAGATTCTGATCATGGCAGATGTACTGATAGTCGAAAATCGACATCTGGCTATGTATTTCTTTTAGCTAATGGGGCAATATCATGGAGGAGTAAGAAGCAGTCTATTATTGCTACTTCTACCATGGAAGCTGAATTTGTGGCATGCTTTGAAGCCTCTGTTCATGCATTGTGGTTACGGAATTTTATTTCAGGACTTGGGATTATCGATAGTATAGCTAAGCCGCTGAAAATTTATTGTGATAATACCGCAGCCGTCTTCTTTGCTAAGAACGATAAATACTCCGACGGTGCTAAGCACATAGAATTAAAGTATTTATCGGTCAAGGAGGACGTCAAGAAACAAAGAGTGTCAGTTGAGCATATAAGAACGGATATGATGGTGGCAGATCCATTAACTAAAGGATTACCACCCAAGGCGTTCCTTGGCCATGTTGAACGTATGGGTGTTATAGATAGAGCCTTGCTATTGTAAAGATAATATGCCTATTATGAATATGACATCTAGAATTCACTAATTGTTTGTTTCTGCTTTTACGAACATGTTGTCATTAAAGTGTAGGTATACATCACAGTTATTAGACTACATGTTACTAATTGTGAGAATTAAGGTTATTCTCAACTTAAAGATTACTTAGATTTGGAATTGGTTCGTGATACATGGAAGGAATCATGTCGCTTAATATATGACGTGTGACCGCCATGATTCGATTAGTTCTAACTCGATTAAGGATATGAAAGTTAATGAGCTTAAATATCAAAGTGCACATTATGATTATTTAACCATTAAGTCAACACATAGGCCAAGTGGGAGAATGTTAGAATATTTAATAATATTCGTGTGGCCTAAGTGTTTCGGTTTAAATATAAATTAAGTTCATATTAAATATTACGAGACTTTAATATAAAAGACGACACCGTGATGGATCGGTTTCGATTAATGTACTTAAAGTCGGGAATTACTATTCCTTCCGACCTTACCCAGTATCAAAAGACGTCTTTTCGCGAAAAGGTGTGAATGGTTTGATTTGAGATCAAACACGTATCCCTTGGCTTGTATTTATATATCAAGCAAGATGTACGTACTCTTTTAATCAACAAAAGAATAAAAACACACACATTGAAAGACAGAGTTCCATCTCCATCATCAAGGAACATTAAAGAAGGGTCAAGGAGGAGAATCAATCGTATTTTCTTATTATATATTGAGTGCGTCTGATAGACATGGACCAAGGTTAGTCTTTACTGTTAATCGATTGTATTGGGTTGAATTAAAACGAATCTATAACGATTGTGGGACAGAATTCATTATCGATTCATAAAGTATATCTTACAAGCTTGAGCCTGAGTGTTTTATGAACCATGTCGTAACATCCAACATAACATTTCCTAGAATAATGGTTCACTAGGACTTGGGATACATGGTCATCAAACAGCCGAGTTCATTGTATTATATATGAAGATTTAACAGTACAACAGCCACTATATCTTGAATAAAGTTGAAATAACTTAGTTAAACCAGTTAGAGTCACTGTGAAAAAGGAAAAACAGATGTTGCGGTAATCATGAAATTTTCTTTACCTCAAGAAGGCCTTTGCCGGTAGATACTTCAACAGTTAGGGCCAAAGCAAAGCCAATCATTGCAAGCCTGCCTAGCCATACATCCAACCCACTTCCTTCATTTGAGCTTTGTTCACTTCTTATAGATGTGTTTGCTTTTTGTGTGGCCTTTGCTCGAACAGACGTTGTCGTCCTTATAACTGCCAGTACATGTACCCAATAAGTCTTTACCTATACCACACCACCCTCGACGACATTAATCTAGTTAGCAACAACGAAAGATTGTGCCGAGAAATTACTCGAATAATCCCAACTTCACTATAAAATGAAGCGCAACCATTTTGCCTAGAATTTATCATAAGCAAAAACAAAAAAAATACTGAAAAGAATCGCAATCAATTTTCTTTACTACTCCATTACAATCAAGAACCCAAGATAGAAAAAAATCACATCAATTTGCCTAAATCCATTATGTAATTTAGAACCCAAGACTGAAAAAGATCCGCAATTCTGTACTCCATTATAATCGCATCAATCGCCAATGAGAAGAAAAAAACCATCTCACTAAACAAGACACCATGAAACTATAAGTTGTAACACACAAACCTCATCAGTTAAGTGAGAGAGATAAATCAAACAGAAGTTACTAGTAAAGTGAAGCATTAGACATACCAAGGGGAGAACCAGTGAGAAAAGAGGTGGAATTCGGAGCAACACTGGAAGTGGGTAGCTTGGAAAATGCATAAACTTTGGGGGAAATGGAGGCAGGTGTATCTGCTGTGGAAATCGAATGTTATGACCAACAAAGTCCATAGAAGATAGAAAGAGAAAGAATGGTGTACCGTGAGTGTAGAAGTTGAGGGAAACAGAGACGTGAGAAAGAGCCATGGTTTGCGCAATTCTACCCTCTTCTTTCCTATCTTCAAATACAACCAGATGATGATACGGAGATAGTATTTTAATATCCTCACCTGGTTTGCTGTCCCACTCTACTACCCTCTTCTTTCCTACGGAGTATCTTCGGCACCATTCGAAAACTATTAAAACATACTATCGGTAGAGTTGATAAACAATGAATAAAATTAATGAATTGGTCGGATTTGGGGTAATCTCCAATTTCCACTAATCAAATAACAATCTTCCAATTTTTTTCGCCTACTTATTAATGGGCCTATCATACGGGCCTACGGTTGGATCACTTAATATATACGGTTGACCCGTATTTTAACTCTTAGTATCCACTCGTGCATGTTAAATAGCATAATTAATGGAGTAGATGCTACCATTTTATATGTAGCATATATTATAATTATATTATATATATATAATCATATATATATATTATACATAATCATTTTACAATCTAATTTTATATATATTATATCATATATTTAACCATATACGTAACGGTATCTTTGAAAGTATAATATTTTGAAAGTATAACGGATTTCTGGGTATCATATGCACGATATATAACAGGGACGATTTCATAGGGGGTGATGGGGGTGACCCCTCACCCCCATTATTTTGGGGAAAAATCAAGTTAGAAAAGGACATATATATACATATAAATGAATATAAAGATATATCAGAACAGTTATTTGGGTGAAGTGGTAGAGTCAGTTTCGTAGAACTTTTCTGCTCATGAGGTCAAGGGTTGAAATCCCCAATTGAACCTTGAACTCTTTTCTCCTCCCAATTTTTGTATGAAAGTACCCGATCCTACATGGACCCATTTTGTAATAATTATTTTGACACAAACTCTATTTCAATAATTATTTGTTTTTTAAACATTATTTTATAAAAAAAATCGAGAATTAGAGATGCTTTCTTTTTGATTTTATTGAACATTTGAGATGTGTGCTTATGTAGGGAATTAACTTGAGAATTAGAGATGTTTTTTATTTGATTTATTGAACATTTGAGATGTGTACTTGTGTGAGGAATTAGGAAAAATGAGCAAATGAGAAATTAATAATTGTAAAAAATTGAAAATATGAATATTCGGATGATGAACATAATGATATTCTAATAATGTATTAGTATGATACATATGATTATGTGAAATTGAGAAATTAATTTGCTAATATATTACTCCGTAGTATGTATTGACACTTTTATTTTAGTCGAGAATACTTTGATTTATTTTATAAAGTTTGCGGTTAGTTTTTAGTTTTTTGTTACGTTTAGTTACTTTTTGGAGTTAGTTTAGCCAGGACGAACTCTATTTAAGTGATCTGAACTGAATTAAACTAAACTGAATTGAAGTAATGAACTGATCGAAACTGAATTGATCTAACTGAATTGAACTTGACTGAATTGAACTGAAGAACTAAACTACACCAATCGGAACTAGATTGAACTCAATTATTTGTGTGTTATTTTTTACGTTATACTTTTTTAATCACCCCCACCTCGAAATTCTTGGATTTGCCACTGATATATAATCATATATGTATTATAATTATATATATAATCATATATTTATATTATACATAATCATTTTACAATCTAATTATATATATATATATATTATATTTAACCGTATACGTAAGGGTAAATTGGTGCTATATATTTAACAGTAATCAAAGGGGATGAATGAAATTGGTGCTAATTGATACTAATTCATTTGGTTCGAGATACTACCACATTCGTAGATGATCATAAATATAGAATATTCTTCTAAATTATGCCATATATGTATGGTGCATAATATTGATTTTATAATATATATATATATATATATATATATATATATATATATATATATATATAGTAATAAAGTGATATAAAATAATATAATAATATATAATTTGACTCAATTTTTTAAAATGATTGATACGGATTTATGATGATGTATGATTTATGATTGCTTATCTAATGAATAATATTGTTACTAATTAACTAGATTAGATAAAATAATACCAAGTTCGTAGATAATAATTATTATGAGATATACTACCAAATTCATTTTTGTTAATTGATTGATTGATTTATTAATTGCGCAAATATAGTTGATTGATTGATTGATTAGATTAGATTCCATATAATTAAAACTTACCTAACTCATTCGTCGTATATTTAATCCGTGCACATTTCACATACAAACATCATTCTACCTTCTCTTCTATAGTATACTTAATAGTCTTTGAATTTTCTAATTTTTTTATTTTATTTACACTATACCCAAAAAATGGATGCCTCTCAGTCCCGACGTTTCAATATGGTCGGTGACATTAATGACACCAAGGAGACGTGGAAAATCAGGGTAAGAGTCATTAGGATGTATTCCGTACCGGCTTGGAATAATCCAAATGAATTTAGTCGGTTTAAAATGATCCTACTTGATGAGAAGGTATAAATTACATGTAACACGTTTTCAACATTTATATTTTCAAATATTATTGACTACACATTAACTTATCTTATGATTTGACTTGTCACAGAATCTTAAGATACAAGCTTCTTTCCGAGATAGACTAATAAGACAGTTCCAACCTCAGATTCGTGAGGAAAATCTCTACAACATTTCTAATTTTGTGGTGCAAGAAAACAAGGATAATCACAAAGCTTGTCACAATAAATGGAAAATTGTTTTCCATTGAAATACATCAGTAAGACAATGCGAGGGTATCGATATTCCAAAATTTGGACTTGACTTCACTTCATTAAAAGATATTTTTGAGCAACGTCCATCTCCCAATGTTTTTATAGGTATATCTTCTTAAAAACGTTGACTTCAACGTTTTCTCTTTTTTATACATTCGAAGTAGATTCTAACCACAATTACTTTATAAATATCGTTTGCAGATATTATTGGTATCCTTACCGGGAAGAGTCCTGTTGAGATGGTAGATGGCGTATCCAAAACTCAAAAAATGAAGATCAAGTTAGAGAATGAGAGGTATACTTTTTTACATACATGAACTATGAAGCATATATATTAATGTCATATGTGCTCTAAAAACTAACCGTACAATTTTTCAGTGCATCTACTCTTGAAGTTCTCCTTTGGGGTGATTATGTCGACACACTTCATAATTACGTGGACGCTCATCCAGGGCGTGTTATTGTAATCATACAATTTGCCAAACTTAGATATCTCAATGCTACAATTTTCCAAACTCTAATTTTTTAATACAAATTATACATTTTATTATTACTAAATTATGAACAAGTATTGGCTCTTTATATACACTTGATTTTACTCAGGACATTCTTCTGTGTCCAACTCATTCTATACAACTAAAATACGGTTCAACACCAAATGTGATGCTGTTACATCTTTTCTTCAAAGGTATATATTTCCCTAATGGAAACAAATTGCAAAAATAATTTTTCGAGAAATGCACTTGCTTCGTATGTATGAAATGTGATTCAACTATGCAAATTTATGTAACGTACTTTGTATATCTACTATGCATAGATCTTTTATGGACTTATTATACGGAGTAACTAATAAGATTCGAATAAATATCGTCCATGATTATTTATGACTTGATTAGCGTCAACGATATTACTCATAGCCCCGAAATTTATTCCGGAATATAATTTATTTGTTGCTACATGTCTCCATTAATGGTCATCTACATAATACGGCGTAGTATTGGGAAACCGGATGCAAGTGCTGAAAACCTAGAGTTGTTAACCCACAGGGAAACGGCGTTTACTATTGTGGAAAATGCAGAATGCCGGTGAAATACCCTGATACGAGGTTTAAAACATTTATTTCTACTACTTAATTCACAACTCAATTTGACTATGAGTATATCCTAATACGATGTCACTCTTTTACCAAAAACTAGGTTCAAAGTTGTGTTCAAAGTAGAAGTGAGTTGGGCACTTCGTCTTTCATAATGTTCTGTCGCGAGATGGTACAACTACTGCAGAGATCGGCCACCAAATTGCGTGACACATTGATACAGGTTTATTGACAATTAAGCTATAAAAAATTTAGAAGTTTTAGGATATACTATATTGTTCAGTTCAACTCTTAAAAGTATACTTTATGTAGTAGTTTGCGTATGATTAAACTATAAAAAATATACTTTCAACTTTGTCACTTTAACCATTAAAATAATGACAGAACGGTGAGGATGACCTGTTCCCAGTGGAGTTTGACGATCTCTCAGAGAAGCAATTCCTTTTCAAGATCAACATTACCGACTACAATTTATCAAATAATTATAAAGTTTACACTGTCACACGGGTTACTGATGATGCAGAATTGTTAAGTATGCATTACGCCCTACTGAAGATTGAAGAGGTTAGTTAGTTCAGTAGTAGAGTAATGATCAACTATTAGATTCTTACATATAGTATATAATTGAATTGCCTTCCTTCTTCCTAGTGTCCTCATCTCAAAATGTTATCACGTTTATCTGTAGCAAACAACTGAGCTGAGCAACTCTGCCGCTAGGAATTCTCTATCGTTTTCAGATCTTTATGAAAATGAAAATGTTTCTATCAACAATAGTGGGATCAGTGAGATGAATTCAAGTGATACATGTAACTTAACTCCAAGTAAGAGATGCTTAGAAGAGGTTGTAGCCGGTGAACTTTATATTATTGGAGAGGAAGGTCAAAGCTCTGGTATCAGGCCCAAAGTGAACGTGAAGATTGAAGAAGAATAATAATAGGATTAGGGACGGAATATCAATTTATTACTTAGGTCAATAATATTATTAAACTATCACTTCTGAATTACGACAAACTCAAGATTGTATTAATAATTATAGGAGGTTCCACTTCACCTTTGATAATTACATCTTTGATGGTATTAATAATTATCCTCATATTTTTATAGACATCGTATACATATCAGGTCTTTTGATAAAATTATGCTTAACAATATGTAGCCTCATGCTGGTATTACTCTTTATAACTGATTACAGGTTATATATTAAAATACTTTCATAACTCATACAGGGGTATTTGTGTATATATGTCATATATGCCATAATGAAGGCGTGATATAACTCATAATTGAATGTGCGTATATATTAGTAATAATTACTGATTCATTTGATTCGATGTAACACAAGTTCGTAGATGATCATAATATAGAATATTTTTCTAAGTTATGCCATATATGCAAGGTGCATAATATTGATTATATTATATATATATATATATATATATATATATAGTAATATATAATAATATAATATAATATATAATTTGACTAAGCTTTGTAAAATTATTGATAATGATTTATTGATTGATTACTTGATGAATGATATTGGTGCTAATTGATACTAAATTCATTTGATTCGAGATACTACCACATTTGTCCACATATGCATAATATACCGTACATTGATACTAAAAAATTATATGCATTTATGATTTATGATTGATTATCTAATGAATAATGTTGATACTAATTAACTAGATTAGAGAAAATAATACCAAGTTCGTAGATAATATTATTATAAGATATACTACCAAATTCATTTCTGTTAATTGAGTTTATACTACAAGATAATATTAATTCATTTTTGTTAATTGAGTCTATACTAGAAGATTCTAATTGATACTAATTCATTTTATTTATTCTTAATACTACCAAATTCGTAGATGATATTACTATAAGATATACTAGATGATATACTACCAAATTCATTTTTGTTAATTGAGTCTACACTAAAAGATATTATTATAATTATTTGTATATATTGTTATTGTTATGATATGTCATACTATTATGATATGCACAATCTTATTCCATATATCATATACAATCTTATTCCATATATCATATACAATCTTATTCCATATATCATATACAATCTTATTCTATATATCATACTAATTAACTGATTGATTAATTGTGCAATTAATTGATTGATTAGATTATTTACAGTATATTTGATTAGTGTAATATAATTATAATATATTGTTGTTAATTGACTGATTAACAGTATATTTGATTTTATTAGTATAATTAACAGAGAAGAGGTGATCATTTTAGTGATTTGATAATATAAGTTACTAAATTATATTTATACTGATTGATAGTAATACTAATTCATTTGATTTGATATATTAACTATATTATTAGCTAGAATTTGTATAGAATATTTTTCCAAGTTATGTCATATAATGTATGACCAATAATATTTGAGTACATATTTAAATTATTTGTTAATAATAATTATTATGAGACTATTAATTATTATGAGTTGTTATTTATTATCATATCTTAATTATCATATCTTATATAATATTCTTATATATAATATAATATATGGTGCAAATGGTATATAAAGTCGGCTCTTTTACTTTTCAATTTCAAAATGGAGTATGGTTTTCTCATTACCCCTGTCAAAGACATCACTCTCCCAGAACCCTATTTGAAATATGTCAATGTTTGCATCAAAGTAACAACTAAATGGTACCACCCAGATCCTTACAGCCAAATAAGTTGCATCTCTTCAATTCAGCTCTGTAGACACCCACATTTTGCTGCCAGGTGTCTATAGTAGTTTCCGACAAACACCCGATGATGATCGGACGCAAACGTGCTTTAAATACTCAGAAACGGGCTCAAAATCATTGGCATTTGGCTTGGGCTCATTATGGAGTACATATCTCACAGAACCAACCTCAAAATCAGGTCCAACGGGTCGTTTCGAGTCAAATAAGACTAATTTGGGTCGATTCCGACACCAGGGGTAAAACCGTCTTTTAGCGACCGAGTCAAAATCCGGTCAAAGATTTTCCCGAGACACGTGAGTCAGCCGTGACACCTCACACGGCTGATTCATACTCTAATCCTACGAAAAATCAGCTACATAAAATATTAAACAAATCCGTTTAAGGATGGAATTCGATCTCAAGTAGGAATCCTATCTGAAAACCGATTCAAACACCCGACCGAGTGCAAACACTCGGCCGAGCAGCACTAACCAGCGGGGTTTCCTTTTCTTCCTTCACAAGAAAACGGAATTCTTATTTCCCTCAAATTCCTACGTTTCCTATCCTAAGCGGTAGTTCTAATTCAAATGCACCTCTCCTAGCCAAGGTCGGGAATTTCCTATAAATAGCCCCTTGCACAACACATTATTGACACACAGAATTCCTGAACAATCAATAATTCACACATCCATAAAACTCCTTACATTTAGCATCGAGAAACCGATATTACATCAAAACCCGAAGGAAACCGACCCCTCGTCCCCGTCACCTTCACCGAGCCACCCTAACCCGACCGACATCACCTCGACGCTCCCGTGCCTAGCCACATTCCGACGAGCCCCGATCCGAGTAAACAAAAGCATGTAGGTTGAGGGTGTAGCAAAACCCGATTTCTCTTTCTCCCCTTCTTCTCCGTCTCGTTTTTTATTACGGGTCATGCGTCGGTCCTTTTTTACGGGTCATTCGTCGTTTTTTTTATTTTCTAATATCGATATTATCAAAAACTATTTTCATATATCAAGCATTCTTAAAAATATGATATCGATTTTCTATAATCGAATATTGTATCAAAAAGAATTATATTAAGATTTCGACGATGTTAAAATCGTTACATCTTTTTTTCGTTCAAACTTCTTTTTACAAAACTTTTTCTTAATTCATTCCGAATACTCGATATCGATTTCATAATCGAATATCGTGTACGACGAATATCGAAAACATAAAATCGAATACGAATTAATTCATATTTTGTACGCAGTTTATCAAAAATTAGCAATTTCGAACAAAAAAATAAAATTCGGACAGACCCGCACGCGAGTCGCGCCACGCCCAGGCGACTCGCGCACGGGCCTGAAACCCGGATCTTTTTTTAGCCTTTTCTTTCGTTTTATTTTATTATTCTACGAAACGATTTCTAAAATTTATATCTTTTTCAAAACTATTCCGAGTATTTGATATTGATTTCGTAGTCAATTATCGAATACAACGAATATCGAAAATATTAGATCGAGTACAAGCTATGCAATATTTGTACGCGATTTTGTCAAATCTTCGAAAAATCGCCTTCACAAAAACAGACCGACACGCGACTCGCCGGAGTCTCAAGCGAGCCGCGCGGCCGGCTGCCACGACGCACCTTTCTCGTTCTTTTTTTATTATTTTTCGAACTTCGTTTTTTATACAAAACAGAGTCCTTTAACGATATTTTTCAGATTTCGATTAATATTTTTCTCGATCTCGCATATTTATTTTTTGCTATATTATTTTACAAATCGATACTAACTCGTTTGTTCATCTTGTAGCAAATTCATTCCTTTTCATCATTTGTTTTATTATACTAAAACGAATCTCACATGCTAAATTCAACTTCGACGTTAATTTTCATGCATTAAACGACTTAGCAACCCGTTCAATTCCTCACATGCTTAGGAAAACAATGTGTGCATATCATTCATCGTTCAACTAACGCGCGTATTAAAAAATCATTCGATATCCTAGTAGAGGCCGCTAATGTGCGGGCGGGGTTGGGTGTTCTTAGTGAACTTCCCAACACGTACCCTCACCCCTTACTCAGAACCGTGGTTTCTGGATGTCCGAAACCATTGGCAACGAGAGTCATTCAATATACGATAAACCGCTCAAGTCGGCATCGGTATCGAACTGCAAAGGGACGAGCCCAATGAACTCTGACATCGGAATTGGGCCGTATTTTGTACACGGCCCACTACGACATAGAGTGGGCTCGAACGGTTCCGAATAACCATACAATTCGGTGGCGACTCCAACTTCGATTTAAATTTCAATTTGACCATCTCATATGGAGATTCATTCGCCTCCCCAAACCCGCGCGTGGCCGCGTCGGGGTGGACCTATGTCATGTCCACAATTTGGCGACTCCGCTGGGGATTTACTGATGCGTTACTAACCTTCGGTATCCTCTGGGTGAGACTCGAATATAAATCGTTTGACTAGTACAATACGCGTTTTAGTTTTACGGTTCATGCATAACCTCATTTTTCCCGGGCCGGTACTGGTGACCGACTTCCCACTATACCATTGATGTAGTCCAAATTGGATATGTCAAAGGTGTCCATTAGCCGATTCGTATGGGTTTTACGGCATGTCCTAAGCTCAACTCAACTTAGGGAGTCCGCCCCGATTCTCGATAGGCTATGTACACTGGTATAGACCCTTATAGACTGACCGAGACTTAGCTTAAGAGCATACATGGCGTCATTATACTGTTTCCATGACTACGTGCTACTTGATCCACATCTTTTTTCAAAAACCGCCATTTTTCAAAATTTTGCATCCTTTTCAAAATATCCAATTTCAAAACCCCGGACATATACCGAATTTAGGACTCATGATTTTACTCAAAATAGCCTTTTTCTAGCCGGTATTATGCCCAATTCAAAACTCGAAATTATTTTCGAAATTTTCAAACCGTCACCCGGCCCACCTTTTCCGTTTTTCCTCGAAAAAGGGCCGGTTCCTCCCCGATCTTTTCGGGCCTTTTCAAAAAATCATATTTCAAAACTTCCTCTTCTTAGACTTCCCGTATTTAGCAGTGTCGGGTCGTGTCATAAGTCGTTGAAGTCTCTAGCGTCGAAACTCTGTCGATCTTACATCACGAGTTTCCCCCCTATCCCAGTCCGCCTTATTTTACTAAGGCAAGGCCCACCTACGTAGGACATACTCCTACAAAGGTTGGCCCAGTTACACAATCGAGTCTAAAGTCTGGGAATGTCTCGCGTGAACCTTCCTTCGAACAGGGCCCAACCCACATAGTTGGATCCTGAGGAAGGCCCACCTTTTCACAAGTCACCCGTCTAAGTGTCTTTTACGAGTCAACCTTTTACAAGGCATAGCCCTATAACAAAAGGTTCACGGTCCTTACGTCTAAGGGTCACTCACTCGAGTCTTAACAAAGTCTTCAATCCCACTTGGGGGGCCACCCTTCAGCAGAGCGATCAATCACGGTTGCTCTAAGGGTCATGTCTTGCACGCATGTCTCACATACCCCACTTTCGAGTCACTTAGATGCCACACCATCTGGGTCCTATCAAAGTCCTTAGTCTCACTTGGGGGCTATTCTCCGACGGAGTGATTAAATCACAGTCACTTCGAGAATCGTACCCTACACATTTGTCTTAGGAGAGTCTAACCCGAGTCAAACTGGAGTCGTCTCTCCTCTCGCGCTATTTCCTATGCCTTGGTGAAATTGAGTTCCGAAGCAACTTCTCTGATTACGCGGTATTCTTACAGACAAGCCACCGGTAACCAGACGCCAGAAAATGCAAGAAACTTTGGACCAATTGACAACCTCTCTAGCTGAGCTTGAAGCCCAATTGACGGTTATCAGGGTCGAACAAACAACCATTGCCACCCGTTTGAGTGCCGTGGAGCAAAGGACTCTTAAGGTCAGGAATGAAACTACTGGGCACATAGCTGAACTGGTCAGCGCCGTTCGCAAACTTGAAGAACAGGTCCACTCGACCACCAGAAACACCATCCTCACGGAAAATGCCCGTACCTACTCGCCCTTGACCGATGAACTGCCCGCTAACCTCAACTTAACGGGCTTACCGATGTTTGACGGGACGGAAGACCCGGTACTCCATATTCGGGCTTTCAAGGACTTTATGGCTGTTAAGGGGGTCAAATCGACAATGTTCAAGCATCTCTTCGCTTCCTCCCTCGAGAAGCACCCGAAAGCCTGGTACTACAGACTCGATTCCAAGAAGTACAAGACTTGGGATGATGTGGCAACAGAGTTCGCTCGGAATTATGCCGATAATACCGAGATCCAGACTACGATGCGCACTCTGGAGGTTATGGCCCAAGAGCCCAAAGAAGGTTTCACCAAGTACCTTCAAAGGTGGAGGGCCGAAAGTGTGAAGTTGGTAGACAAGCCCAACGAGAAGACACTAGTGGAGGCGTTCATCAACAACCTCCTCCCTTCCTATCGCATCCATCTTAGGTATGCTGGCATTTCAAACTTTGCAGTGCTTACCGAAATGAGCATTAGGATTGAAGATGATCTTCGACAAAATGAAGATCTGGGTGAAGCGTCTATTGGAGGCTATACTGGACATCAAATTGAGTCCTCAGAAGCTGAATTGACAACACCATCCGAGAGTCTAGATTTGGTTTAGGTCAGAGTCTGAGTCCGAGTCTAGGATGTTCTATTTCTTTCAATTTCAAAGTCAGAGTCAGTTGTACTCTGTCCTCTTTTTTCAAAATTCAATAAAGTCAGCTTTTCAATCTCTCATATATAATTTCCTTATGTGTTTCCGAGAACATGAAGAACACCATCATACACTGTGAGCACATGCACGTGACTATTATAGGCACATCTATAATGATTGCAGGAAATGAGACCCGTGTTTTCCTTTACCTGTTCCATGTCTGGTATAGAAAGTCACATAACTACCCTTAGCAGGAGCGGTATCGAATCCTATGACAAATCTAGGTAATCTCCTAGTTTGGGTTAAAGACGGGAGGCAAGCCCATTTCCCACAATAAAACACCCATCCAATAAGACTAACCGATCCCTACCTTAGGTGTTAGTCTGACCAACAAAAAAAAAAGCTGGACAAAGAAAAAAGTCCAAGAAAGAGCAAAAGGCCCAAAACAAAAGAGCTGGCCATGATAAAAAAAAGCCATGACCATGATCAACGGTCAATTCAAGTGAAAGCCCCATGACCAGGGTACGGTCGAGATTCATACCATCAAATAAGGGAGAGATAATTGAGCTGGTCAACTAACACCACATTTAGCCTTCCCACATTACAACCCTCAAGACCTTCCCGAGACCAGGCTAGAGACAGCCCGGAATTTTGAGGATTCAAGCTCCATAGGATACCCCTAACCATTAGGGCCAGACATGGAAATCAGATCTTGCATTATCAAAAATTATTCCGATCAAAGTTCGAGCCATTTTACTCGACTTCCCCTTTACATAACATAATTCACAATCACCATACGCAAACCCGAGAGCAAAACTCGTCAAATCCCCCGAGAGCAAAACTCGTCAAATCCCCCGGAGAGCAAAACTCGTCAAATCCCCCCGAGAGCAAAACTCGTCAAATCCCCCCGAGAGCAAAACTCGTCAAATCCCCCCGAGAGCAAAACTCGTTAAAATCCCCGAGAGCAAAACTCGTTAAAATCCCCGAGAGGAAAACTCATCAAATCCCCGAGAACAGAACTCGTTAAAATCCCCGAGAGCAGAACTCGTTAAAATCCCATCCCAATTCTTCTCATTCAAACCAGTTACCAACCCCGAACACGGGAACTCAAACTGCGGTCGGCATAGAACATGCCCAAATAGTTCACACCACCTCTGGGGGCTATCCCGGAGAACACTCACAGTCACAGGATCAATATCCTAACCATTCTAGCCCTTTGATCAAGACATCACTGGGAATGCACCTAGCCTACACCATCGCTATGGCTAGTTACACACAAAGCCTTAATAAACTAGGCACCACAATCCACTGAACTACGGCTTGGTTTGATTTCACCACATGTGAATACGTAGGCAGCCTTTCAACAGAGGCACAACCACCCACATTGACACACATTCAAAAAGCACCATTATTCCGGTCACGACACCGTCATGTTCTCAACAGCTAGCTTTGTCGTCCTGGGGGCTTCTCCTAGGCAGAAGTTCTCCATCCACTCACATAATAGTGTGTCCTAGTACTCGGCTCACTCGAGGACAAGAATCTATCAGGACTCGAGGCAATGCCCACTTTGGAAATGTACCCAAAAATCAAAAATCCAGAAGAGCACTAGACTACGGCATTGCTACTGCTAAAAGTCCTGTCATGCCAAAACAGTCTCATTACAGACTATTGCAATCCCCCCATAGTACATCCTTCCTATTCCGAGGATTCGACCGTGTTGTCACTCGCCTGGGCTACGGAATAGCGCAACTTAAGAGTCTTGTCATCTTAGGTGGCCCACCTCCTTACCAAGTCACGGTCCAACCCTTAGAGAGTCTAAGTCGTGTCTGTCAACTCGTCCTGTCGCGTCCAGAGTCGAGTCTGCCGGTAGGCCTCTCTTTTCAAATTCTCATTTTAAAATTTGCAAAAACTTAGCCATTTGAAAAAAAATCTTCTCGACAAGATCAAATTTCAGTCTATTTAAACTGCAAATTTCTTCTCCACCTCTTTCAATTTTGGAAACCCATCTCCTAGCACGTGAGTTGCTTTCAGGACTTCGATTTCAAAATGCAGCAAAAATCATTTTTATTCCCCAGCGCGAGTCATATTTGTTTCGCCTACGTGTTGCATGCAAAATTTTATGTAACTTATTGTGGACACCCGCATTTTGCCTGCTAGTGTCTATAGCAGTTCCCGACAAACACCCGATGATGATCGGACGCAAACATGGCTTAGTATACTCGGATTTGGGCCCGAAATCAATAATATCTGACATGGACTTTTAGCGGAGTAATAATCTCACAAAACAGACATCAAATTCAGGCCCAGTGGGTCGTTCCGAGCAAAATAAGACTAATTTGGGCCAAAACCGACACCAAAAATAAATCCCGTCTTTTGGCGATCGGGTCGAAACCCGGTCAAAGACGAACCCGTCACAAAATCAGCCTAGGTACATCTTCTAGAAGATGGCGCCCAACCACATTTTCAAAAAAGATCACACAATCAAACCAAGTCAACCTTTCCTCTTTTATCTCGGATCATCTGATCCACTCGATCGAGTGGATTGACCCACTCGGTCGAGTGGAGCGTCAAAAACCGGATCAGGCCCATTTTCTAGGGCACTCGACCGAGTGCACTAGGGCCACTCGATCGAGTGACCCTAGGTCGTGGGGTGAAGTCTATAAATACCCCTTCAAACCCATTGCATTTTGAGATTTTAACTAATGCAAAATTACCCTAAGCTTCTACTCTAACCTATCTATACTCTCTACACTACAAGCCTTAGCAACCCTAAGCCCTATACACACAAACCGAGTCCCTTGTCCCTCGATAAACCGACAACACACACACACACACCATAACTTACGTACATCCTCGATACTCCATAGTCCCGTCACTATTTGCGAGCCCATTTCCGAGGTCCCTACTAAGCATGTATGTTGAGGGTGTCCCAAACCCCGTTTCTATCTTTGTTATTTTCGCTTATGTTTTTGTATCGTTTATTTTGTACTTTTACTAGTATCGTAATCCTAACACTCTAACATCTAACACTCTAACATTTTACTTTTTTTGCATACTAACTTTTACATTTCGTTACTAACATTATAATCATACCGCGTATATATATATAATTAGTATCAAAATCTCGGTTTCGGATACGTTTGACTA
Source organism: Agrostemma githago (assembly GCA_958450325.1). Lineage (NCBI taxonomy): Eukaryota > Viridiplantae > Streptophyta > Magnoliopsida > Caryophyllales > Caryophyllaceae > Agrostemma > Agrostemma githago. The sequence continues at coordinate 21,713,751 of OY288253.1, forward strand.
TAATTGTCGCCTAAAGTCCGTCTAATCCTTTTACGAGCAACGACGGAGGTGGAGCCCTTTCGAGGAGCCCCGCCCCAATGTGCTCAAAGGCGTGACGTGATCGTGACTAATCGTAGTTGAACGCATTCGATCCCATTTCAATTAGTGCGGAACCCGTTGACACGAAAACCGACATCACATAACCCGAAGGGGTTAGTTTCGATGTCGTGACGTAGAGGGAAGCATTCCGTTACTAATTCAAATTTTCTAACACAAACATTTCATAAAGTCCCGACAACGGTATTATAATCGTACATGTACACGATTATAGTACCGGAAGTTGAGTTAAATTCGAATCAAGCGATATTTGTATTTAACTCGACCGACCGTCGTTTTCAACCCCAAAAACGAAACGAGCTAACACTCGTACAGGGACTACTCGACCGAGTGCATAGGCCACTCGATCGAGTAGTGTCCATAAAGCTGGGCAGATTACTTTTTGAGGGCACACTCGACCGAGTCAGACCACGACTCGACCGAGTGGGTCCTGTAACCCAGAAAACCGAGAGCTTAAATGCAACATTTAAGCCTCGTCCTGTTTTTACGACGCTTAGTCGACACGTGTAAAGTCAATCACGTGAATCCATTTTCCAAAACCCACGTTTATCGTGGCAACTTCTTTTCCGAAAATCCGATAACGGTACTACAATCATATGAGACATGATTATATTACCGGCAAACCGAATTAAATCTAAATTCGTCACTATTTTAATTTAATTCGGCCAACTCTCGATTTAAAACACATAAAAACACGAGTCATAGCTCGTACAGGTGCTACTCGGCCGAGTACACCTACCACTCGACCGAGTAGCACCCCAAACCGTGGGCAGAAGCTTCTTTTAGGACGCACTCGACCGAGTCCGACCATGACTCGACCGAGTGAGTCCTGTAGCCCCGTAACCGAGGGCCTTGACACACCTTTCAAGCCTCGCCTTTTGTATCGACATTAGTCATCACGTGTAAAGACTATCACGTGACTCTCCTATTTTCAAAACCATGCACATCACGACACGTAGAACGACTTTGACCACCTTTTCGACGTGATAAGTCGGGACAAGACTACGGGATATGAGATCGGGCTAGCAATACGCCGTAGTCTCGTATTTCCGTCCTTCGTTTAGTACACGATATAATGTGTATTTAATCGGGGTTAGTCCATCTACACATTTCGCGGTCTAGTTTACATACGGGTCCGTCCCTACTATTGTATCGCGTTGTTTTTATTACTTTCACGTAACGTTGTATTGTGAATTCCGGGTTGTATTTCCGCCCGTGTAACTTGTACGTTACCTTTTTGTTTACTTTCGAGCTTTGTTTATTTGCTTGCTTTTACGCTTTATAAACAAACCTCGCATGCTAAACCACTTTGACCGAAGATAAGATGCATTAAATGACGTAGTTCACATACTATTAATATGCTTAGCCCGAAAATGCTGTTTGCATATCATTTAATCGTTTTACTAGCGCGCACACACGAACACGAACGATGTCTTAGTAGAGGCCGCCATGTGCGGGCGGGGTTTGGTGTCCTTAGTGGGCTTCCCAACACGTACCCTCACCCCTTACTCAGAACCCTTGGTTTCCGGATGTCCGAAACCCTTGGCGCACGAGAGTCATTCTATATACGAAAGCCGGTTTATACGGTATCGGTATTGCAATGCAAAGGGACGAGCCCAATAAACTCTGAAATCGAAGTGGGCTTACTTTGTGTAAAGCCCATGACGACATAGAGTGGGCTCGTATGGTTCCGAATAACCACAAAATTCGGTGGCGACTCCATTTTGACTTAAATTTCGAACCCGAGAACAATCTCACCACGAGATTCATTCGCCTACCCAAACCCGCGCGTGGCCGCGTCGGGGTGGACCTATGTCATGTCCACAATTTGGCGACTCCGCTGGGGATACCTGATGTACTACATGGCATCGGGGTTCCTAGGGTGAGACTCGAAGAGAAATCGTTCGAATATTAGTGTGTGCGCATTAGTTTAATGGTTCATGCATAACCCAAATTTTGCCCGGGCCGGTTACTTGTGACCGACGTCCCACTATACCACGGTGCATTCCTACATGGGTGCGCTAAAGACTTCGATGGCGGAACTCACCGGGGTTTTACGGCAGGTCCTAGTTCCAAATCGGCTAGGAAGTCCGTCCCGTTTCGTGAGAATGCGATCGTTGTTGGTATAGACCCTATTGTGACCGACCGAGACTTAGTGTAAAGCATACATAAGCGTCGTTATAATGCTTGTTTGACTACATGCTACTTGGTTTCCGTGTCGTTTTTCCAAAAACCGTCATCTCAAAAAATGCATCTTTCCAAAAAACACCCAAATTTTGAAAAACACGAAATGCTGTCCGTTTCGGGACCCGTCTTTTCAAAACATCCAATTTTCAAAACTCGGAACGCCGCCGAAATTTAGGATCAACTGATTTGACTCAAAATATCCTTTTTCTCTAGTCGGCATGCTGCCCATTTTAATTCGTGAATTTCCAACACCATCTCGATTTTCTGATTTTTTTTTTTTCAAAATTCTAATCTTGGTTTTCGGAATTCCGTTTTTTTTTCAAAACTCCCGGAAATTCTTCCGCTCATTCAACATTCAAATTTCAAACATCCAACCATCCTAGTAAACCTTCCTTATTATAGGACCTACCGTCTAGCCGTGTGTCGGGTCTTTGCATAGTATGTCGAAGGTCTATAGCGTCGAAATTCCGCTGATCTTATATCACGAGTTTCCTCCCTTTCCCGAGTCCGCCTTATCAGTCAAGGCACGACCGACCCGCGTAGGGCATACCCCTACAAAGGAAAGTCCGTCCATACACTCGAGTCAAAAGTCTGGGGAAAATCTCACGTGGACCTTCCTTCGAACGGGATTAGGCCCACAAAGCCAAAATCCTAAGGAAGTTATGCCACCCATCGAGTCATCCGTCTAGATGTCTTTCTCGAGTCTTTAGTCTTCCTTCCTAGTGTTGCTCGGGATGTACTTTTCCTTTCCTTTTCCGAGATCTGGGTTCAGTTTCTGATTACGCGGTGTTCTTACAGACAGGCCGCCGGCAACCAGACACGCTCGAAGGATGGCTACTTTGAACAGTTTACAAACCGCTTTGGACGCCATGGTCGCGAAGCAGACCGACATCGAGGCCCAACTGACCGAAATGAGGGCTGGCCAAGTGGCCATTGTTGCTCGCCTAGCTACGGTAGAGCAAGGGACCCCTAATGTCGGGACTACTGGGCCCATAACTGAACTGGTCAGCGCAGTCCGCCGGCTAGAAGAACAAGTTCATTTGACTGGGAGTAACAATATCCACCGGGAGAATAGCCGAGAATACTCCACGGTGAGTGACAAGCTGCCTGCAAACCTGAACCTCACGGGTTTACCCATGTTCGAGGGAACTGAGGACCCGCTACTACATGTGCGGGCCTTCAAGGAATTCATGGCCATCAAGGGAGTGGATTCATCCATGTTCAAGAACCTCTTCGCTGCATCCCTTGAGAAACACCCACGGGCCTGGTACTATAGGCTAGACCCGAAAAAATACCCTACATGGGATGATGTGGCCACCGAGTTCGCTCGGAACTATGCTGACAACACCGAGATCCAAACCACAATGCGATCTCTGGAGGTCATGGCCCAAGAGCCAAAAGAAGGTTTCACTAAATACCTTCAACGCTGGAGGGCCGAGAGCGTGAAGTTGGTCGATAAGCCCAACGAGAAGACTCTGGTGGAGGCTTTTGTCAAGAACCTCCTCCCTTCCTACCGGGTTCACCTCCGGTACGCAGTCATACCCAATTTCACCACCCTTACTGAAATGGGTATGAGGATCGAAGATGACCTGAGACTAGAAAGCCTCACTAAGGCCACTAGCAAAGGATACCAAGGGGCCTCTTCCTCCGCCACTAAGCCCCAGGCTGCAACCCGCAGCATTTTTGACGCGGTCAATCTACTGGATGCCCCGTCCAAGAAGAACACCCCACCTCGGGTCTTCACTGATATAGGTACTACCTATACTTATGCCTTACAAAGGCTATCCTCCAAAGGCCTAATCCAACCGATAGGCCCAACTCCTGAAGTTCCGGTCGAGCGACGCTCCAAGAACTACAATGCTCAGGCCTATTGCCAATACCACCGGGGCAATGGGCACGATACCGAGAAGTGTTGGAAGCTGAAACACTTGATCCAGGACTTAATTGAAAGCGGAAAAATCCCGCTACCCGGAGATAAGCCCAGCAACAAGGAGAACCCTTTCAGCTCCCATGCCATCTTTGCCGGGGAGGTGATCGACTGCTCTCACCTTATCTCCCCCTACATCCCGCAAGTGAACGGGATCTGGTTTGACGACGAGGATGATATCTACCTCGCTAAAGGGGAAGCCGTTCCCATCACCCCTGAACAAATTCGAGAAGTCAAAACTCGAGTCTTAGCTAGCAACAACCTTGGTCGTCCCTATTTAGCCACAAGCACTAGGGACACCTCTATCCCGACAACCATCACCGATCCACTCAGGATGGAAGTCGCCCCTGAAGAGCCGACCGCTGAAACAGCCGTCGTGAGGCAATTGAAGAGAACCCGAGTTGACCTCACTATATGGCAACTCCTTGTTAGCTCGCAAGAACATCGAGAGGCACTTACAAAGGCTCTCGATCAAGTCAAGATCGACTCTCTGGCTACCCCCGCTGAAATGGTAGCCACGGTCCTACCCCACCTAAAGGGTAAGGCCAAAGTAGGAGGCCCAATGATCACATTTTCCGAAGCCGATCTACCGCCATTCGGGACCTCCCACAACCTGGCCCTTTACATCACGGTGATTTGCCGGGGAAAATACCTCCCGATGACCCTAGTTGATGACGGGTCAGCCGTGAATGTCCTTCCTCTAAGGACCGCCAAAGCCCTCGGCATTACCGAGGCTGACTATATCCCGACTGCTCAAACCATCCAAGCCTTTGATGGGAGCCCGAAGTCGGTAGCTGGGGCCATAAAACTGACCATCATCACGGGCCCAGTAGAAAAGGAGCTTGAATTCCAGGTAATTGATGTCACCTCCTCATTCAACCTGCTCCTAGGAAGGCCGTGGATTCACGCGGTGAAAGCTGTGTCCTCCACCCTCCACCGCAAGATCAAGATGCCTCTACTCGACGGTATTATTACTCTAGAGGCAACCCCAATGACCGTGGCTAGCTGTAACGCCACGGGCCGCACGGACCTCTGGGGGTTCGACTTTGTGAGGATGATCGAGGAAGAGTACCTTTTCAGGCCTTACTTCACCACGAGCATTGACACGATGCTCCAGAACCTAGGGTACCTTCCAGGGGCTACCTCTCGACCCGACCTTCCAGCTGGGAAGATCATCGAGGTCCTTAAGGACGAAGACTCTCACTTCGGCCTTGGCTATGCCCTCACTCCGGACAACGTTGTCCGAGCAGGAATTGAAAAGGCCTGCAACATCATGAAGGGTACCTACTTGAGCCCTTATAGCCCACGGTTGTCTGACTACTTTGTCACACCCGTATTCGGGGCTGTCCAGGTTGGACTATACCAACCTAACGCTACGCACCTCGGGACCCACTTGGCCCGAGATTGCAACTACATCCCGGATGAGGTGTTCACCCTCACCCAGTCCGACGGAGCGGACGATGCCGAGCCCGTGCTAGGGCTACTCTTCGGGGAAGACACCGTAGCCCCGACTCCAAAGGAAGACCTGGTCAACCTGATTCTCCGCAGCAACAGGTTTGACCCGACCAAGCTGATCTCGGATGTTGGCTCCGAGACGGGAAAAAGGGCCTGGAGGAAGACTGTCAAGTGGACTGACAGTCAAGGAAGGATCTACAAGCTGGTCGCCGGAGAGGGAGACATGCCTGAGTCTGAGTCCGAGTCTGAGTCGGAGTCTGAGTCAGAGTCTGAGGTCGAGTCTAGAGAAGTCGGTGCTAGAGTCACTCCTGTAACCCCCCTCCCTTCTATCAATCCTGCTGCTAGCACTTCGGGGTCTGTCCCGAGTGCTTTACCAATTCCGCCACTGACCAATGATCAGATGGCTGCTCTCTTTGAGCTGTTTTCTAAATTTTCAATCAATAATAACAACCGTTCTGCTTACGACTTGTCTCTTTTAAACTCTGCTTTCAAAAATGATTTATGCTATGACATTGAGAAATCCGACGAACAGGTACCCTTACCTCCACATCTGATCGAGCAACTCGAGCAAAGGGAGTCCCGGAATCCGGTAATTGAAGAGACCGAGTCCATAAACGTGGGAACAACCTTAGAACCTCAGATACTTAAGATAGAGTTATCCTTAATCCCGAGGAGAAACAACGGTTTATAAACCTCCTCCAAGAGTTCAAAGATGTCTTCGCGTGGTCCTACAAGGACATGCCGGGGATAGACCGGGAAATAGCCGAGCACCACATACCTATCAAAGACGGGTGCAAACCGGTCAAACAAAAGCTTCGTCGAATGAGGCCCGAGTGGTCTCTCAAAGTAAAGGAAGAAGTCGACAAACAGTTCAAAGCCGGCTTCATACAAGTGTCCGAGTATCCGGACTGGGTTGCAAACATCGTGCCGGTTCCTAAAAAGGACGGTAAGGTGCGGGTATGCGTAGACTTTCGGGATCTTAACAAAGCAAGCCCAAAGGATGATTTTCCGTTACCACACATCGATATACTGGTGGATAACACGGCCGATCATGCCCTTCTGTCATTCATGGACGGGTATCAAATCAAGATGGCGGAAGAAGATATGAGTAAGACTACCTTCACTACACCTTGGGGTACTTACTGCTACACCGTCATGCCATTCGGTCTCATTAATGCCGGGGCCACATACCAAAGGACCGCTACCACTTTACTACACGACATGATGCATAAAGAGGTAGAGGTCTATGTAGACGACATGATCGTCAAATCCAAAGAACGGGACGGTCACATCACCGCCCTAAGAAAATTCTTCACCCGACTGCGCAAATACAACATGAGGCTAAACCCTCAGAAATGCAGTTTCGGGGTAACGTCAGGCAAATTACTGGGTCATATCGTTAGCCAACGAGGTATCGAAGTCGACCCAGCTAAAATCAAAGCCATTACCGAGATGCAAGCTCCTAAAACCGAAAAAGAAATAAGGGGATTTCTCGGGAAAGTCCAGTACATTAGTCGATTCATTTCCAAGCTAACCATGGTATGTGAACCAATTTTCAAGAAACTGAAAGTAGGGGAGCGGGTACTATGGGATGACAAATGCCAAGCTGCTTTCGACAAAATCAAGGAGATTCTGTCTGCTCCGCCAGTTTTAATGCCACCTCAACCCGGCTTGCCTCTGTCGTTATACCTAACAACGACCGAGACAGCCATGGGGGCTATGCTGGCTCAGACAGTTGACTCCGAAGAGCGAGCCATCTATTACATCAGTAAGAAGTTTTTAGAGTATGAGTGCAAATATACCATGCTCGAAAAGACGTGCTTGGCTCTAGTCTGGGCCACTAAGAAGCCCCGACATTATATGCTCAGCTATGAGGTCCATGTGCTATCCAAGATGGACCCGATCAAGTACCTCTTCGAAAAACCTATCCTCAACGGCCGGATTTCAAGATGGACTCTAATGTTGGCAGAGTTCGACCTAAAATTTGTACCTTTAAAAGCTATTAAGGGGCGAATAGTAGCAGAATTCCTCGCCGACAGCCCGGTAACTGAGGAAGGGCACACCGATACCTGGTCCTTCCCCGACGAAGATATTTTCCATACCGATGCCGAAACATGGGATTTATACTTCGACGGAGCATCTAATTTTCGGGGGTTCGGAGTCGGGATCCTCCTAATTTCACCAAGAGGGGAGCATACTCCCGTCTCCATCAAACTGGACTTTGACGTCACTAACAATGCAGCAGAATACGAAGCATGCATTCATGGGCTACAAGCCGCCGCCAACCTAGGGATCACAAATCTCCGGGTACATGGCGACTCATCCTTGGTCATTAACCAAGCACTTCAAAAATGGAAGACTCGGAATGCTAATCTCGTGGCCTACCAGGCACGAGTAAGGGATCTCGAGAAACAATTTCAAAGGGTAGAGTACATATACCTGCCTCGGGAAGAAAATCAGTTTGCAGATGCACTCTCAAAATTAGCGTCTTTACTGAACATTCCCGACCATGTGACCAGTATGCCAATTTGCGTCGAAAGACGATCCGAACCGGCATACGTCCATGACATCGAAGACATCGAGATAACCGATCCCGAACCATGGTACCAAGCCGTGTTAACATACCTGACCAACGGAGAGTATCCCCCCGGGACGGAAAGCCGAGCCAAGAAAGCCTTACGGAGGCTAGCCACCCAGTTCATCCGTACTGATGACGGGCAATTGTACAAAAAGACGGCACAGGGGGCTCTTCTCCTTTGTGTTGACAAATATAAGGCCGAGAAGGTAATGGCCGAAGTGCATGATGGCGAAAACGGTCCACACATGAATGCTCACATGCTGGTCCGAAAAATCATGAGGCTCGGATATTACTGGAACACCATGGAGGCCGACTGCCAGTTATATGTCAAAAATTGCCATAACTGTCAAATCTTTGGCAATGTGCAACATATGCCGTCATCCCTGCTCTATACCATGACGTCACCTTGGCCATTCTCAACATGGGGTATCGACATAATCGGGAAGGTAAATCCCTCCGGTACTGGTGGACATTGCTTCATTTTGGTAGCTATCGACTATTTCACCAAATGGGTCGAAGCTGAATCATATCGCATCCTCCATGCTAAGCATGTTGCCAAATTTATCCAGAACAAGATAATATGCCGGTATGGAATCCCGCATGAATTTATCAGTGATCATGGAACCCATTTCCAAGCTGAGACCACGGCCCTGCTGGCCAAATATAAAATTCAAAGGCACACATCCTCGCCCTACCGTCCCCAAACCAATGGAGCGGTAGAGGCAGCCAATAAAACGATTGTCACCATACTCAAAAAGATGGCCGATAATTATCGGGACTGGCCCGACAAAATACCTTTTGCCCTATGGGGGTACCGGACGTCAATTCGCACCGCAACCGGAGCGACACCATACTACCTAACCTATGGGATGGAGGCAGTCCAACCAGTGGAGCTAGAGGTACCGTCCCTCATAATTCTGCTAGAAAGTCAAGTACCCGAAGCTGACTGGGTTCGAGCACGGTACGATTCGTTGGTTCTACTAGACGAACGACGGTCCCGCGCTCTCAACAATATCCAAATATACCAGAAACGGATCCAACGGGCCTTTAACAAATGAGTAAGGCCTAGGAACATTAAGGAAGGCGATCTGGTCCTTAAGTCTGTTCGAGCTTTACTACCAGTGGACCCGAGGGGAAAATTCAAACACAACTGGGCTGGGCCATATCTGGTGAAGAAAATCCTATCAGGGGGAGCAGTAATGCTGACGGACCTGGACGGGAATGAATTTGTCAACCCAACCAACCTGGACCAGCTGAAGCGCTACTCCCCTTAGCCATTTCTCAATGTCATTAGCAATTTTTATCAAAAACATTTATTTTACAAAAGCAAGTCAATGAGCTAGAATTATTTATTCTACTGTCACAAAACATCTTGAACCAATAGTCTTGGTGTAATTCGAGATTGCAATTTCCTAAGCCTGAACTACGTTTGGTTTGATTCTGCTAATTGCGGATACGTAGGCAGCCCCTCAAAAGGGCACAACCAATGCAATCGAGAAAAGACAGGAACGGTTTTTAATAATAAACTACCTTTTATTTATCACAAAAAAAAATCCCAAAAGGCTCGGGAAAATTACAAGTGCAGGAATTCAAAAAAAAACTACAAAAAAAACACACGACAAAATAATAATAATATTTAAATAATAAAACTAAGGACTCAGTATTTAGGGCATCTTGCCCTTCCCTTTGTCCTTGGCCTCCTTGGCCGTCCACTGACGACGACGCGGAGGAGAGCGTTCCCGAATCACCACAGGAACCTCTTTAGCTCGGACTCGCTTCTTGGAACTCGAGTCCTCATCCACCTCGATTGGCCCTAGTCGGGCCCTTACGGGCTCAGGGAGCCGGTCACGCGGACCTAGTCGGTCCCGGGCCGCCAGCCTTGGCCCAAGTCGCCGCTCTAAGTCAGTCTGGGGGCTTTGCCGCCCCCGCGTGCCACTAGCACCGGCATCTCTAGCTCGAGTCTTAGTATGTGACTTAAGACCCGACTCTAATCGGACTAAGGTAGCAGGGGTCTCTCCCTCATCGTAGAATTCCCTGTTGTCCTTTGCCGTCTCCCGGCGGACCAGTTCGAAGGCCTCATCGACCTTCAGAGCTTTACGAGCCTCCTCGGACTCCTTAGAAGTCCATTTCTCGTAGGCTCGAGAAACCCAAGCAGATTGGCAAGGGTTGGGAATAGTCCATGTAGGACGGGTAAACCACCTCTGCAACCAGGTGTCGCACATAGCGTCCGTCAGTTGGAGCGAGACGCTAATAATAGCTTCAGTCTCAGGAATGTGCTGAGACGAGCCGAACTGCCTCAGAATGCGGTCCGGATAGATGTGAACTGTCCAGTCAAGGGACAAGATCACGAGGTAACGAGCTTGGTCCCTCTTGGCCAACCCCGTCAGCTTGGAAAGGAACCACCAAGCAACCGTCCACCTAATCAACGGGCCACCATGGAACACCAATTCCTCGTCCCAATAAGCTCGATTTATATGGTGATTCGAGCTTATCCTGCGCCCCCTGGAACTGAGTTGGCTGCTACGGTAGTTTGGAACGCTCGGAGGAGGCTCTATGATCGATAAGCGCTCCGACAGCCAAACCTGCAAACGTATACACGGAATGCATGAGTAACGGAATGGTTCGCTACAGCCCACTCGATCGAGTACACCCTCTGACTCGATCGAGTGAGGTTCTCTAAGATAACCAGAAGCTCGTCAGGTATGACACTCGGTCGAGTACACCATCTGACTCGATCGAGTAAGACTCGCTAAAACAAACAGAAGACTACCAGGTATGACACTCGATCGAGTACACCCTCTGACTCGATCGAGTAAGCCCTTCACAGGCCGACAGAAGCACTTTACAGACACCACTCGATCGAGTGGTAGGTCCACTCGATCGAGTGACTTACGGACTTCAAGAAACCGCGAAACAAAAAAAAATCGCGCGAAGCAAAATTGAAAAAATCGAAAGACGCTTACCTGCAGAATAAGGGTGCTCCCCGTCAGTTGTCGGGTTGGGTCCAGTCGCCTAGCATCCAGACCCATGATGAGTTCTCCCGTGGCTAGCCAAGCAGGGCTGTGACCAGTCTCCATCTGGTCAACCACTCCAATCAGCCTAATCTGACCCACACATGAGTCAGCATCCATCAACCCCTCAAACACGTAGCGGTGCAGCATGCAAAACGCGAAAGCCCTACGCCGGTGAGAAGGCGTAGCCCTTACATCTTGACTATTCATGAACTTGTCAGCCAAGTCGAAAAGGGAGACAGTATCTCCCCGCACCATTCGATCCGTCTCAGCATGAGACAGACCCAAGAAATCCCTCAGTCTTCTCCTCGGGTCCGGGTAGAACGGAGGGATGGCAGGACGAGCAACGGGGCTCCAACCTCCAATGGCTGCGATCTCCTCCGGAAGAGGGCATATCTCTCCCCGCGGGAACGCGAAGACGTGGTGGGTAGTGTCCCAAAGCGCCAAACAAGCGTCCAGAAAGTGCACATCAGGCACCAGACGCCTAAGAGGAAATAGGCTGGTAATCCCCATTTGGGTCAGCTGAATCCTGTCTTCGTCCCGAAAGTGTTGGGACCAAGCAAAAAGCATTGATGTGAGATGCTCGATGCCCATCGCAAGAATTTGACGTCTCTTGAAGGACTGAGAGATTATTTTAAGAAAAGGAGAGTTTTGGTTTGAGGTGCAGAAAGCTGAAGCAGGGAAACCTGTATTTATAATATGGAAGCCTGGCAATAACCTGACTAACCCTGCCTCCTCAGTAAACTGGGCCCCAACATGTGCAGGCCTGACTTCAACCCAGAATAGGAATCTAGTTCTCCTGAGCTTTCCTAAATTCTTTCTAAAATTCCTTAAGTTCAAAAAAAAAATTCTTCTTCGAAAATTTCAACTTTTTTTCAAAATCTAGTGCATTTTCCCCAGCACAAGTCGGTGTTTTGCCTATGTGTTACATGCAATTTATCATGTGTCAGCATACAGGTACACCTCAAGACTTCAGAAGCAAGTCCCCGCGCCACTACTTCACTCCCCAACGTGAACCCATATTTATCCCAGAATGCTACACTCAAAGCCATGATGTAACAGCATACGGGTACTCCTACACCTCCAAAGAGCAAATTTTATTCCCCACGGAGCTATCATCGGCAGGACAGGTATGACCCTCTGCTTATGGCTGGCGAGCCCTTCACGCTAGTCTACCGGACTATAAACGACCCGACCGGAAGGCTGCCAGGTCGTAATCTGCGATTGGCCTGGTAGCTACTCTGACTTTCGCCTTGTCCAAGCCTCAGTCAGAGTGGGGGCTCTGTAGACACCCGCATTTTGCCTGCTAGTGTCTATAGCAGTTCCCGACAAACACCCGATGATGATCGGACGCAAACATGACTTAGTATACTCGGATTTGGGCCCGAAATCAATAATATCTGACATGGACTTTTAGCGGAGTAATAATCTCACAAAACAGACATCAAATTCAGGCCCAGTGAGTCGTTCCGAGCAAAATAAGACTAATTTGGGCCAAAACCGACACCAAAAATAAATCCCGTCTTTTGGCGATCGGGTCGAAACCCGGTCAAAGACGAACCCGTCACAAAATCAGCCTAGGTACATCTTCTAGAAGATGGCGCCCAACCACATTTTCAAAAAAGATCACACAATCAAACCAAGTCAACCTTTCCTCTTTTATCTCGGATCATCTGATCCACTCGATCGAGTGGATTGACCCACTCGGTCGAGTGGAGCGTCAAAAACCGGATCAGGCCCATTTTCTAGGCCACTCGACCGAGTGCACTAGGGCCACTCGATCGAGTGACCCTAGGTCGTGGGGTGAAGTCTATAAATACCCCTTCAAACCCATTGCATTTTGAGATTTTAACTAATGCAAAATTACCCTAAGCTTCTACTCTAACCTATCTATACTCTCTACACTACAAGCCTTAGCAACCCTAAGCCCTATACACACAAACCGAGTCCCTTGTCCCTCGATAAACCGACAACACACACACACACACACCATAACTTACGTACATCCTCGATACTCCATAGTCCCGTCACTATTTGCGAGCCCATTTCCGAGGTCCCTACTAAGCATGTATGTTGAGGGTGTCCCAAACCCCGTTTCTATCTTTGTTATTTTCGCTTATGTTTTTGTATCGTTTATTTTGTACTTTTACTAGTATCGTAATCCTAACACTCTAACATCCAACACTCTAACATTTTACTTTTTTTGCATACTAACTTTTACATTTCGTTACTAACATTATAATCATACCGCGTATATATATATATAATTAGTATCAAAATCTCGGTTTCGGATACGTTTGACTATAATTGTCGCCTAAAGTCCGTCTAATCCTTTTACGAGCAACGACGGAGGTGGAGCCCTTTCGAGGAGCCCCGCCCCAATGTGCTCAAAGGCGTGACGTGATCGTGACTAATCGTAGTTGAACGCATTCGATCCCATTTCAATTAGTGCGGAACCCGTTGACACGAAAACCGACATCACATAACCCGAAGGGGTTAGTTTCGATGTCGTGACGTAGAGGGAAGCATTCCGTTACTAATTCAAATTTTCTAACACAAACATTTCATAAAGTCCCGACAACGGTATTATAATCGTACATGTACACGATTATAGTACCGGAAGTTGAGTTAAATTCGAATCAAGCGATATTTGTATTTAACTCGACCGATCGTCGTTTTCAACCCCAAAAACGAAACGAGCTAACACTCGTACAGGGACTACTCGACCGAGTGCATAGGCCACTCGATCGAGTAGTGTCCATAAAGCTGGGCAGATTACTTTTTGAGGGCACACTCGACCGAGTCAGACCACGACTCGACCGAGTGGGTCCTGTAACCCAGAAAACCGAGAGCTTAAATGCAACATTTAAGCCTCGTCCTGTTTTTACGACTCTTAGTCGACACGTGTAAAGTCAATCACGTGAATCCATTTTCCAAAACCCACGTTTATCGTGGCAACTTCTTTTCCGAAAATCCGATAACGGTACTACAATCATATGAGACATGATTATATTACCGGCAAACCGAATTAAATCTAAATTCGTCAATATTTTAATTTAATTCGGCCAACTCTCGATTTAAAACACATAAAAACACGAGTCATAGCTCGTACAGGTGCTACTCGGCCGAGTACACCTACCACTCGACCGAGTAGCACCCCAAACCGTGGGCAGAAGCTTCTTTTAGGACGCACTCGACCGAGTCCGACCATGACTCGACCGAGTGAGTCCTGTAGCCCCGTAACCGAGGGCCTTGACACACCTTTCAAGCCTCGCCTTTTGTATCGACATTAGTCATCACGTGTAAAGACTATCACGTGACTCTCCTATTTTCAAAACCATGCACATCACGACACGTAGAACGACTTTGACCACCTTTTCGACGTGATAAGTCGGGACAAGACTACGGGATATGAGATCGGGCTAGCAATACGCCGTAGTCTCGTATTTCCGTCCTTCGTTTAGTACACGATATAATGTGTATTTAATCGGGGTTAGTCCATCTACACATTTCGCGGTCTAGTTTACATACGGGTCCGTCCCTACTATTGTATCGCGTTGTTTTTATTACTTTCACGTAACGTTGTATTGTGAATTCCGGGTTGTATTTCCGCCCGTGTAACTTGTACGTTACCTTTTTGTTTACTTTCGAGCTTTGTTTATTTGCTTGCTTTTACGCTTTATAAACAAACCTCGCATGCTAAACCACTTTGACCGAAGATAAGATGCATTAAATGACGTAGTTCACATACTATTAATATGCTTAGCCCGAAAACGCTGTTTGCATATCATTTAATCGTTTTACTAGCGCGCACACACGAACACGAACGATGTCTTAGTAGAGGCCGCCATGTGCGGGCGGGGTTGGGTGTCCTTAGTGGGCTTCCCAACACGTACCCTCACCCCTTACTCAGAACCCTTGGTTTCCGGATGTCCGAAACCCTTGGCGCACGAGAGTCATTCTATATACGAAAGCCGGTTTATACGGTATCAATATTGCAATGCAAAGGGACGAGCCCAATAAACTCTGAAATCGAAGTGGGCTTACTTTGTGTAAAGCCCATGACGACATAGAGTGGGCTCGTATGGTTCCGAATAACCACAAAATTCGGTGGCGACTCCATTTTGACTTAAATTTCGAACCCGAGAACAATCTCACCACGAGATTCATTCGCCTACCCAAACCCGCGCGTGGCCGCGTCGGGGTGGACCTACGTCATGTCCACACTTATACAGGTACAATTCAGGACCGCGCAATTCACATAACTCTCCAGCGACATTTAACAGGGTGAGCCCATATATAGGCGCACCTAAGTCTTATACGACGAGTTCAATCCCCCACGGAGTTATCATCAGTTCAGGTACATTTCTAATCCATGGCCGGCGGGCCCTTCACGCAGGTCTAATGGACTTTAAACGACCCGATCGAAAGTCTGCCAGGTGTTAATCTTTGATTGGCCTGTAGCTACTCTGACTTTCGCCCTGTCCAAGCCTCAGTCAGAGTGGGGGCTCTGTAGACACCCACATTTTGCTGCCAGGTGTCTATAGTAGTTTCCGACAAACACCCGATGATGATCAGACGCAAACGTGCTTTAAATACTCAGAAACGGGCTCAAAATCATTGGCATTTGGCTTGGGCTCATTATGGAGTACATATCTCACAGAACCAACCTCAAAATCAGGCTCAGCGGGTCGTTTCGAGTCAAATAAGACTAATTTGGGTCGATTCCGACACCAGGGGTAAAACCGTCTTTTAGCGACCGAGTCAAAATCCGGTCAAAGATTTTCCCGAGACACGTGAGTCAGCTGTGACACCTCACATGGCTGATTCATACTCCAATCCTACTAAAAATCAGCTACATAAAATATTAAACAAATCCGTTTAAGGATGGAATTCGATCTCAAGTAGGAATCCTATCCGAAAACCGATTCAAACACCCGACCGAGTGCAAACACTCGGCCGAGCAGCACTAACCAGCCGGGTTTCCTTTTCTTCCTTCACAAGAAAACGGAATTCTTATTTCCCTCAAATTCCTACGTTTCCTATCCTAAGCGGTAGTTCTAATTCAAATGCACCTCTCCTAGCCAAGGTCGGGAATTTCCTATAAATAGCCCCTTGCACAACACATTATTGACACACAGAATTCCTGAACAATCAATAATTCACGCATCCATAAAACTCCTTACATTTAGCATCGAGAAACCGATATTACATCCAAACCCGAAGGAAACCGACCCCTCGTCCCCGTCACCTTCACCGAGCCACCCTAACCCGACCGACATCACCTCGACGCTCCCGTGCCTAGCCACATTCCGACGAGCCCCGATCCGAGTAAACAAAAGCATGTAGGTTGAGGGTGTAGCAAAACCCGATTTCTCTTTCTCCTCTTCTTCTCCGTCTCGTTTTTTATTACGGGTCATGCGTCGGTCCTTTTTTACGGGTCATTCGTCGTTTTTTTTATTTTCTAATATCGATATTATCAAAAACTATTTTCATATATCAAGAATTCTTAAAAATATGATATCGATTTTCTATAATCGAATATTGTATCAAAAAGAATTATATTAAGATTTCGACGATGTTAAATCGTTACATCTTTTTTTCGTTCAAACTTCTTTTTACAAAACTTTTTCTTAATTCATTCCGAATACTCGATATCGATTTCGTAATCGAATATCGGGTACGACGAATATCGAAAACATAAAATCGGATACGAATTAATTCATATTTTGTACGCGGTTTATCAAAAATTAGCAATTTCGAACAAAAAAATAAAAATCGGACAGACCCGCACGCGAGTCGCGCCACGCCCAGGCGACTCGCGCACGGGCCTGAAACCCGGATCTTTTTTTAGCCTTTTCGTTCGTTTTATTTTATTATTCTACGAAACGATTTCTAAAATTTATATCTTTTTCAAAACTATTCCGAGTATTTGATATTGATTTCGTAGTCAATTATCGAATACAACGAATATCGAAAATATTAGATCGAGTACAAGCTATGCAATATTTGTACGCGATTTTGTCAAATCTTCGAAAAATCGCCTTCACAAAAACAGACCGACACGCGACTCGCCGGAGTCTCGGGCGAGCCGCGCGGCCGGCTGCCACGACGCACATTTCTCGTTCTTTTTTTATTATTTTTCGAACTTCGTTTTTTATATAAAACATCGTCCTTTAACGATATTTTTCAGATTTTGATTAATATTTTTCTCGATCTCGCATATTTATTTTTTGCTATATTATTTTACAAATCGATACTAATTCGTTTGTTCATCTTGTAGCAAATTCATTCCTTTTCATCATTTGTTTTATTATACTAAAACGAATCTCACATGCTAAATTCAACTTCGACGTTAATTTTCATGCATTAAACGACTTAGCAACCCGTTCAATTCCTCACGTGCTAAGGAAAACAATGTGTGCATATCATTCATCGTTCAACTAACGCGCGTATTAAAAAATCATTCAATATCCTAGTAGAGGCCGCTAATGTGCGGGCGGGGTTGAGTGTTCTTAGTGAACTTCCCAACACGTACCCTCACCCCTTACTCAGAACCGTGGTTTCCGGATGTCCGAAACCATTGGCAACTAGAGTCATTCAATATACGATAAACCGCTCAAGTCGGCATCGGTATCGAACTGCAAAGGGACGAGCCCAATGAACTCTGACATCGGAAATGTGCCGTATTTTGTACACGGCCCACTACGACATAGAGTGGGCTCGAATGGTTCCGAATAACCATAAAATTCGGTGGCGACTCCAACTTCGATTTAAATTTCAATTTGACCATCTCATATGGAGATTCATTCGCCTCCCCAAACCCGCGCGTGGCCGCGTCGCGGTGGACCTATGTCATGTCCACAAGCTCATATTGGTTGATGAACATGTAAAACAGAGTAATATTTACCTATTTTAAAAAATCAATTACAAGAATAATCACATATTTCTAGACCCTAATCTTCTTTTTTTTAAAGAAAAGTATGATACAAGCGACTATACCAAAAAAATTGGTAAAACATTATGGCCACCGCGCATATTGGAGGATCGCGAATACATCTTCACAAATATGATGATATCTGTGAACACTGGAGCCGATGTTCATAATGTATCTGTTCATCATGATTATCGTTTATTTATGAAATATGCCACAAGTATATACGAGATGAATGGACCTGCAAGTGGGATAAGTCCATACAATTTCAAAAGTTTGGAAGATATACTGGAAAGAAAGGTTCCACAAAACTATTTCATAGGTACATATTATTATTATTATTATTATTATCATCATTATATCAATCAATATATATAATAATATACATGTTTTTAATGCAAGAAGTATCTATCAGAATTAATACCAAAAATATCTTCTACAGATGTCTTTGGCGATCTCACATGTAAGGGTGAAACGAGAAATTTTAATGGTATAGAGTTCATCACCATCGAGATAACTGATACTGAGTATGTTCATGAAATTTGCACTATGTTCTTAATTTTTGTTAAGAGCACACATACATGTATTTATCAAAAAATTTACCCTTTTATATATTTGACAGAAACAGAGTCTTGCATTGTAATGTGTGGGAGGACTACCGAGATATTTTTACATTTGTTGATGAATGGGACCCAAAGTGGGACCCAATAATAGTGGTGCTTCAAAACGTTAGGTGTGGAATGAGGGGAGGTAAACATTTGCAAATTTGTTTCTTATCATTAATTATTAATTAATATTACTTCAAACATTTGGAAATTTGTTTCTTATTATTAATTATTATTATATTATTATACTATTATTAATTCTTAGTACAATATATACATAAATTCCTCCTAATTTCGATAATACACAAAAACTTCAACGAACTGTATTTTCATTTAAAAAAGTAACTAAACTAATTCAGAAACTTCTTTGTATTTTCGTTACATCTTTTTTTCGTTCAAACTTCTTTTTACAAAACTTTTTCTTAATTCATTCCGAATACTCGATATCGATTTCGTAATCGAATATCGGGTACGACGAATATCGAAAACATAAAATCGGATACGAATTAATTCATATTTTGTACGCGGTTTATCAAAAATTAGCAATTTCGAACAAAAAAATAAAAATCGGACAGACCCGCACGCGAGTCGCGCCACGCCCAGGCGACTCGCGCACGGGCCTGAAACCCGGATCTTTTTTTAGCCTTTTCGTTCGTTTTATTTTATTATTCTACGAAACGATTTCTAAAATTTATATCTTTTTCAAAACTATTCCGAGTATTTGATATTGATTTCGTAGTCAATTATCGAATACAACGAATATCGAAAATATTAGATCGAGTACAAGCTATGCAATATTTGTACGCGATTTTGTCAAATCTTCGAAAAATCGCCTTCACAAAAACAGACCGACACGCGACTCGCCGGAGTCTCGGGCGAGCCGCGCGGCCGGCTGCCACGACGCACATTTCTCGTTCTTTTTTTATTATTTTTCGAACTTCGTTTTTTATATAAAACATCGTCCTTTAACGATATTTTTCAGATTTTGATTAATATTTTTCTCGATCTCGCATATTTATTTTTTGCTATATTATTTTACAAATCGATACTAATTCGTTTGTTCATCTTGTAGCAAATTCATTCCTTTTCATCATTTGTTTTATTATACTAAAACGAATCTCACATGCTAAATTCAACTTCGACGTTAATTTTCATGCATTAAACGACTTAGCAACCCGTTCAATTCCTCACGTGCTAAGGAAAACAATGTGTGCATATCATTCATCGTTCAACTAACGCGCGTATTAAAAAATCATTCAATATCCTAGTAGAGGCCGCTAATGTGCGGGCGGGGTTGAGTGTTCTTAGTGAACTTCCCAACACGTACCCTCACCCCTTACTCAGAACCGTGGTTTCCGGATGTCCGAAACCATTGGCAACTAGAGTCATTCAATATACGATAAACCGCTCAAGTCGGCATCGGTATCGAACTGCAAAGGGACGAGCCCAATGAACTCTGACATCGGAAATGTGCCGTATTTTGTACACGGCCCACTACGACATAGAGTGGGCTCGAATGGTTCCGAATAACCATAAAATTCGGTGGCGACTCCAACTTCGATTTAAATTTCAATTTGACCATCTCATATGGAGATTCATTCGCCTCCCCAAACCCGCGCGTGGCCGCGTCGCGGTGGACCTATGTCATGTCCACAAGCTCATATTGGTTGATGAACATGTAAAACAGAGTAATATTTACCTATTTTAAAAAATCAATTACAAGAATAATCACATATTTCTAGACCCTAATCTTCTTTTTTTTAAAGAAAAGTATGATACAAGCGACTATACCAAAAAAATTGGTAAAACATTATGGCCACCGCGCATATTGGAGGATCGCGAATACATCTTCACAAATATGATGATATCTGTGAACACTGGAGCCGATGTTCATAATGTATCTGTTCATCATGATTATCGTTTATTTATGAAATATGCCACAAGTATATACGAGATGAATGGACCTGCAAGTGGGATAAGTCCATACAATTTCAAAAGTTTGGAAGATATACTGGAAAGAAAGGTTCCACAAAACTATTTCATAGGTACATATTATTATTATTATTATTATTATTATTATTATCATCATTATATCAATCAATATATATAATAATATACATGTTTTTAATGCAAGAAGTATCTATCAGAATTAATACCAAAAATATCTTCTACAGATGTCTTTGGCGAGCTCACATGTAAGGGTGAAACGAGAAATTTTAATGGTATAGAGTTCATCACCATCGAGATAACTGATACTGAGTATGTTCATGAAATTTGCACTATGTTCTTAATTTTTGTTAAGAGCACACATACATGTATTTATCAAAAAATTTACCCTTTTATATATTTGACAGAAACAGAGTCTTGCATTGTAATGTGTGGGAGGACTACCGAGATATTTTTACATTTGTTGATGAATGGGACCCAAAGTGGGACCCAATAATAGTGGTGCTTCAAAACGTTAGGTGTGGAATGAGGGGAGGTAAACATTTGCAAATTTGTTTCTTATCATTAATTATTAATTAATATTACTTCAAACATTTGGAAATTTGTTTCTTATTATTAATTATTATTATATTATTATACTATTATTAATTATTAGTACAATATATACATAAATTCCTCCTAATTTCGATAATACACAAAAACTTCAACGAACTGTATTTTCATTTAAAAAAGTAACTAAACTAATTCAGAAACTTCTTTGTATTTTCGTTACATCTTTTTTTCGTTCAAACTTCTTTTTACAAAACTTTTTCTTAATTCATTCCGAATACTCGATATCGATTTCGTAATCGAATATCGGGTACGACGAATATCGAAAACATAAAATCGGATACGAATTAATTCATATTTTGTACGCGGTTTATCAAAAATTAGCAATTTCGAACAAAAAAATAAAAATCGGACAGACCCGCACGCGAGTCGCGCCACGCCCAGGCGACTCGCGCACGGGCCTGAAACCCGGATCTTTTTTTAGCCTTTTCGTTCGTTTTATTTTATTATTCTACGAAACGATTTCTAAAATTTATATCTTTTTCAAAACTATTCCGAGTATTTGATATTGATTTCGTAGTCAATTATCGAATACAACGAATATCGAAAATATTAGATCGAGTACAAGCTATGCAATATTTGTACGCGATTTTGTCAAATCTTCGAAAAATCGCCTTCACAAAAACAGACCGACACGCGACTCGCCGGAGTCTCGGGCGAGCCGCGCGGCCGGCTGCCACGACGCACATTTCTCGTTCTTTTTTTATTATTTTTCGAACTTCGTTTTTTATATAAAACATCGTCCTTTAACGATATTTTTCAGATTTTGATTAATATTTTTCTCGATCTCGCATATTTATTTTTTGCTATATTATTTTACAAATCGATACTAATTCGTTTGTTCATCTTGTAGCAAATTCATTCCTTTTCATCATTTGTTTTATTATACTAAAACGAATCTCACATGCTAAATTCAACTTCGACGTTAATTTTCATGCATTAAACGACTTAGCAACCCGTTCAATTCCTCACGTGCTAAGGAAAACAATGTGTGCATATCATTCATCGTTCAACTAACGCGCGTATTAAAAAATCATTCAATATCCTAGTAGAGGCCGCTAATGTGCGGGCGGGGTTGAGTGTTCTTAGTGAACTTCCCAACACGTACCCTCACCCCTTACTCAGAACCGTGGTTTCCGGATGTCCGAAACCATTGGCAACTAGAGTCATTCAATATACGATAAACCGCTCAAGTCGGCATCGGTATCGAACTGCAAAGGGACGAGCCCAATGAACTCTGACATCGGAAATGTGCCGTATTTTGTACACGGCCCACTACGACATAGAGTGGGCTCGAATGGTTCCGAATAACCATAAAATTCGGTGGCGACTCCAACTTCGATTTAAATTTCAATTTGACCATCTCATATGGAGATTCATTCGCCTCCCCAAACCCGCGCGTGGCCGCGTCGCGGTGGACCTATGTCATGTCCACAAGCTCATATTGGTTGATGAACATGTAAAACAGAGTAATATTTACCTATTTTAAAAAATCAATTACAAGAATAATCACATATTTCTAGACCCTAATCTTCTTTTTTTTAAAGAAAAGTATGATACAAGCGACTATACCAAAAAAATTGGTAAAACATTATGGCCACCGCGCATATTGGAGGATCGCGAATACATCTTCACAAATATGATGATATCTGTGAACACTGGAGCCGATGTTCATAATGTATCTGTTCATCATGATTATCGTTTATTTATGAAATATGCCACAAGTATATACGAGATGAATGGACCTGCAAGTGGGATAAGTCCATACAATTTCAAAAGTTTGGAAGATATACTGGAAAGAAAGGTTCCACAAAACTATTTCATAGGTACATATTATTATTATTATTATTATTATTATTATTATCATCATTATATCAATCAATATATATAATAATATACATGTTTTTAATGCAAGAAGTATCTATCAGAATTAATACCAAAAATATCTTCTACAGATGTCTTTGGCGAGCTCACATGTAAGGGTGAAACGAGAAATTTTAATGGTATAGAGTTCATCACCATCGAGATAACTGATACTGAGTATGTTCATGAAATTTGCACTATGTTCTTAATTTTTGTTAAGAGCACACATACATGTATTTATCAAAAAATTTACCCTTTTATATATTTGACAGAAACAGAGTCTTGCATTGTAATGTGTGGGAGGACTACCGAGATATTTTTACATTTGTTGATGAATGGGACCCAAAGTGGGACCCAATAATAGTGGTGCTTCAAAACGTTAGGTGTGGAATGAGGGGAGGTAAACATTTGCAAATTTGTTTCTTATCATTAATTATTAATTAATATTACTTCAAACATTTGGAAATTTGTTTCTTATTATTAATTATTATTATATTATTATACTATTATTAATTATTAGTACAATATATACATAAATTCCTCCTAATTTCGATAATACACAAAAACTTCAACGAACTGTATTTTCATTTAAAAAAGTAACTAAACTAATTCAGAAAGTTTTGATTCAATTGACATGAGCTGCACACTTTTAAATAATAATAGATTAGACTTTTGTCTTAAATTTTATTTTCTTGTGTTAAACAGGTCAGGTTAGCATTAATACCCATAGATATGCTACCCGTATCATCTTTAACGACAGTATTCCAGAAGTTGAGGAGTTTCGCGCAAGGTATATGTTAATACCCATATTACGTAAGAGATTTTAAAATATTAAACGAAGGGATCATGATTTTTTGGACTAGATTTTATTTAACCGTTAATAACTTCTGTTTTTTGTTGATATCGCAGAAACCACATGCTAAAAAAAACCAACTGGATCCATAGTACTCGGTTTAGAAGGCCCGGAAGGTTATTGTGCTTCAGTCAACGATACACAACATCTGAACTAGTCCTTCCACGGTACCCCTGCAAATTCCTTGGAGAAGGATAGTCAACAAGGTGGTGCAAAGATGACTCAAAATAATCCTGCTATCAGTCCTAGCGACAAAGTCGGAATTGAAGATAAATAATACTGATCACTATGCTGATGTCATGGGTGACATCACCCTACTACACCCTTTCCCCTATAAATACCCCACTTAGGGTGAGGGGAAAAGGGGGCAATGAATTCATTCACATATTCCTCCCTACTCTCTCTACCTCTCTTATCTCCCTAAATATTTATATTCAGTCATACATTTTACTGACTTGGGCGTCGGAGGCTCCGCCCCGGGGGTTCCCCCGGGCCCGGAGTTCACCTTGCAGGATCCCCGTCGGCACGCACCCGGAGCCGAGGAGAACCGCGAAGCCCAAGGTCAGGGACCCGTTTCCATACCGGAACAATTTGGCGCCGTCTGTGGGGAGAACGGTTGTGCTCACGAATTACCCACAAAAATCAACCACTCCCAAATACAAATTTTTCCAGATCTAATCTTCATCTTTGATATACATGTACAGAAAACCAACCCAAATCGTTTTTTAGATCTAAGCGTACGTTTTTGCCTTAGATCACACGAAGGTGACGTTATTCATGATGGATACTACCTGATGATTGGAGTTTGGAAGGGAACCTGAGTAAAGATAGCCTTTGCTTGTGAAATACACAGTAATGGGTATCAACGATTATCTCAGGTGCAACAAAACAATCACTAATGAATACAACACAGCGTGGTTTGCAGGGCAAGTGGATTGGCATGACAATAGTGATGACATCACCCTCACCAAAGCTAAGTCTATTCTACACTAAAGTATGGCCTGTATGTTTTATATCTACTATTGTTTATTTGGAATTCTTGATCCAAAGCCTTATATTTACAATTTACCATCAATAACCGGGAGATGCCATAACTAAATGGTACGAAATAGTCTGACGAATCCGGAGAACCAAACCAAGAGTTGGTCATTCCGGTTCAATGACGGACAATCCCGGAACCACCATCGCCGGCAGGTCAATTGACCAACAAAATATCGGGTCAAACTGCCTTACTAGCCGACCTCACCATGGCCGACGGCCTACCATGAAACCGACACCCGGTACATCAGTTAGTTGTTCATCCCGAGTCATGCCGAGACGGTAATAATTGTAAGCCGAGCTGGTAACAATATTGAGCTGTTTACGGTAATGGACTGAAAGTTGCAAGATGGGCCAAGTTGGAGTCTCAGTGGAATTGAAGTACATGCAGGGGAATGGCAATACCAATGTGAAAAGATGTGACAAGCCACTTGCATATGTCAAGATTGAAGGCCCAAAGTCTGCATTGGTCCATAAAAAAAGGAATGACGCATATGGTCCGTGTAGGGTGTCCGAATCAATTCACATATCAGGCCAAGATTATGATTCATAAGAGAATTTATGTGGGCCCTTTGGCTTATTTTGAGGCAAATTGAGCCCAACCTCTTGAAAATTTCATCTTGTTATCCCAACGAAAAGAACCACAAAAAATGACCCAACTTTTAGCCCCATCACAAAAACTTCCAAAAAAAACTTCTCAAAAAATTTACCCAAAAAATGGTGAAGATTAGTCACAAAAATGGATATCAAATGAGCTCAAATGTTTGTAGCTTGACAGAGACTTGACCCAGCCGACTTACGGTTCGGCCAATATGTTGCCCTGCCGACTTACGGTTCGCCTTGCCGACTTACGGCTCGGCCCTACCGACTTACGGCTCGGCCAAGATACTGCCCTACTAATTTACGGTTCGGCCCTGCCAATTTACGACTCGGCCTTACCGACTTACGGTTCGGCCAATATGTTGCCCTGCCGATTTACGGTTCGGCCCTGCCAATTTACGACTCGGCCTTACCGACTTACGGTTCGGCCAATATGTTGCCCTGCCGATTTACGGTTCGCCCTACCGACTCACGGCTTGGCCAAGCTGTTGCCCTGCCGATTTACGGTTCGCCCTGCCGACTTACGGCTCGGCCCTACCGACTCACGGCTCGGCCAAGGTGCTGCTCAGCCAACTTACGGCTCAACCTCAGCGTCCGCAGAGACCGCATAGGTCCGCCAACCCCCGTGTGGAATTCTACGAAGACAAGACTAATATATACCCATCACCTGTTCATTACTCTCACAGCTAATGGGCAGGGGGCAATAGGGGAGGAGCCCCTGTTGCAAAACCCTGAGAAAATAGACCCCCCAACAAAAAATAAGGCCTGATACACATTCAGCCTTCTACAGAGCACAAGTCCCTCTGCCTACCTCTGGGCAGGCAGGGGGCAGGCCCCCTGGACTTCGACCAGAAGCCAGGGTCAGGCCCGGCCCCATGCGCCAAACGACAAGTCCCTCTGCCTACCTCTGGGCAGGCAGGGGGCAGGCCCTCTGGACTTCGACCAGAAGCCAGGGTCAGGCCCGGCCCCATGCGCCGAACTACAAGTCCCTCTGCCTACCTCTGGGCAGGCAGGGGGCAGGCCCCCTGGACTTCGACCAGAAGCCAGGGTCAGGCCCGGCCCCATGCGCCAAACGACAAGTCCCTCTGCCTACCTCTGGGCAGGCAGGGGGCAGGCCCTCTGGGCTTCGACCAGAAGCCAGGGTCAGGCCCGGCCCCATGCGCCGAACTACAAGTCCCTCTGCCTACCTCTGGGCAGGCAGGGGGCAGGCCCCCTGGACTTCGACCAGAAGCCAGGGTCAGGCCCGGCCCCATGCGCCAAACGACAAGTCCCTCTGCCTACCTCTGGGCAGGCAGGGGGCAGGCCCTCTGGACTTCGACCAGAAGCCAGGGTCAGGCCCGGCCCCATGCGCCGAACTACAAGTCCCTCTGCCTACCTATGGGCAGGCAGGGGGCAGGCCCTCTGGACTTCGACCAGAAGCCAGGGTCAGGCCCGGCCCCATGCGCCGAACTACAAGTCCCTCTGCCTACCTCTGGGCAGGCAGGGGGCAGGCCCCCTGGACTTCGACCAGAAGCCAGGGTCAGGCTCGGCCCCATGCGCCGAATCACAAGTCCCTCTGCCTACCTCTGGGCAGGCAGGGGGCAGGCCCCCTGGACTTCGACCAGAAGCCAGGGTCAGGCCCGGCCCCGTGCGCCGAACTACAAGTCCCTCTGCCTACCTCTGGGCGGGCAGGGGGCAGGCCCTCTGGACTTCGACCAGAAGCCAGGGTCAGGCCCGGCCCCATGCGCCGAACTACAAGTCCCTCTGCCTACCTCTGGGCAGGCAGGGGGCAGGCAGGGGGCAGGCCCCCTGGACTTCGACCAGAAGCCAGGGTCAGGCTCGGCCCCATGCGCCGAATCACAAGTCCCTCTGCCTACCTCTGGGCAGGCAGAGGGCAGGCCCCCTGGACTTCGAACAGAAGCCAGGGTCAGGCCCGGCCCCATGCGCCAAACGACAAAGTCCCTCTGCCTACCTCTGGGCAGGCAGGGGGCAGGCCCCCTGGACTTCGACCAGAAGCCAGAGTCAGGCCCGGCCCCATGCGCCGAATCACAAATCCCTCTGTCTACCTCTGGGCAGGCAGGGGGCAGGCCCCCTGGACTTCGACCAGAAGCCAGGGTCAGGCCCGGCCCCATGCGCCGAACTACAAGTCCCTCTGCCTACCTCTGGGCAGGCAGGGGGCAGGCCCCCTGGACTTCGACCAGAAGCCAGGGTCAGGCCCGGCCCCATGCGCCGAACTACAAGTCCCTTTGCCTACCTCTGGGCAGGTAGGGGGCAGGCCCTCTGGACTTCGACCAGAAGCCAGGGTCAGGCTCGGCCCCATGCGCCGAATCACAAGTCCCTCTGCCTACCTCTGGGCAGGCAGAGGGCAGGCCCCCAGGACTTCGACTAGAAGCCAGGGTCAGGCCCGGCCCCATGCGCCAAACGACAAGTCCCTCTGCCTACCTCTGGGCAGGCAGGGGGCAGGCCCTCTGGACTTCGACCAGAAGCCAGGGTCAGGCCCGGCCCCATGCGCCGAACTACAAGTCCCTCTGCCTACCTCTGGGCAGGCAGGGGGCAGGCCCTCTGGACTTCGACCAGAAGCCAGGGTCAGGCCCGGCCCCATGCGCCGAACTACAAGTCCCTCTGCCTACCTCTGGGCAGGCAGGGGGCAGGCCCCCTGGACTTCGACCAGAAGCCAGGGTCAGGCTCGGCCCCATGCGCCGAATCACAAGTCCCTCTGCCTACCTCTGGGCAGGCAGGGGGCAGGCCCCCTGGACTTCGACCAGAAGCCAGGGTCAGGCCCGGCCCCGTGCGCCGAACTACAAGTCCCTCTGCCTACCTCTGGGCGGGCAGGGGGCAGGCCCTCTGGACTTCGACCAGAAGCCAGGGTCAGGCCCGGCCCCATGCGCCGAACTACAAGTCCCTCTGCCTACCTCTGGGAAGGCAGGGGGCATGCCCCCTGGACTTCGACCAGAAGCCAGGGTCAGGCTCGGCCCCATGCGCCGAATCACAAGTCCCTCTGCCTACCTCTGGGCAGGCCCCCTGGACTTCGAACAGAAGCCAGGGTCAGGCCCGGCCCCATGCGCCAAACGACAAAGTCCCTCTGCCTACCTCTGGGCAGGCAGGGGGCAGGCCCCCTGGACTTCGACCAGAAGCCAGAGTCAGGCCCGGCCCCATGCGCCGAATCACAAATCCCTCTGCCTACCTCTGGGCAGGCAGGGGGCAGGCCCCCTGGACTTCGACCAGAAGCCAGGGTCAGGCCCGGCCCCATGCGCCGAACTACAAGTCCCTCTGCCTACCTCTGGGCAGGTAGGGGGCAGGCCCCCTGGACTTCGAACAGAAGCCAGGGTCAGGCCCGGCCCCATGCGCCAAACGACAAAGTCCCTCTGCCTACCTCTGGGCAGGCAGGGGGCAGGCCCCCTGGACTTCGACCAGAAGCCAGAGTCAGGCCCGGCCCCATTCGCCGAATCACAAATCCCTCTGCCTACCTCTGGGCAGGCAGGGGGCAGGCCCCCTGGACTTCGACCAGAAGCCAGGGTCAGGCCCGGCCCCATGCGCCGAACTACAAGTCCCTCTGCCTACCTCTGGGCAGGTAGGGGGCAGGCCCTCTGGACTTCGACCAGAAGCCAGGGTCAGGCCCGGCCCCATGCGCCGAACTACAAGTCCCTCTGCCTACCTCTGGGCAGGCAGGGGGCAGGCCCCCTGGACTTCGACCAGAAGCCAGGGTCAGGCTCGGCCCCATGCGCCGAATCACAAGTCCCTCTGCCTACCTCTGGGCAGGCAGAGGGCAGGCCATTGGACTTCGAACAGAAGCCAGGGTCAGGCCCGGCCCCATGCGCCAAACGACAAAGTCCCTCTGCCTACCTCTGGGCAGGCAGGGGGCAGGCCCCCTGGACTTCGACCAGAAGCCAGAGTCAGGCCCGGCCCCATGCGCCGAATCACAAATCCCTCTGCTTACCTCTGGGCAGGCAGGGGGCAGGCCCCCTGGACTTCGACCAGAAGCCAGGGTCAGGCCCGGCCCCATGCGCCGAACTACAAGTCCCTCTGCCTACCTCTGGGCAGGCAGGGGGCAGGCCCCCTGGACTTCGACCAGAAGCCAGGGTCAGGCTCGGCCCCATGCGCCGAATCACAAGTCCCTCTGCCTACCTCTGGGCAGGCAGGGGGCAGGCCCCCTGGACTTCGACCAGAAGCCAGAGTCAGGCCCGACCCCATGCGCCGAATCACAAATCCCTCTGCCTACCTCTGGGCAGGCAGGGGGCAGGCCCCCTGGACTTCGACCAGAAGCCAGGGTCAGGCCCGGCCCCATGCGCCGAACTACAAGTCCCTCTGCCTACCTCTGGGCAGGCAGGGGGCAGGCCCCCTGGACTTCGACCAGAAGCCAGGGTCAGGCCCGGCCCCATGCGCCGAACTACAAGTCCCTCTGCCTACCTCTGGGCAGGTAGGGGGCAGGCCCTCTGGACTTCGACCAGAAGCCAGGGTCAGGCTCGGCCCCATGCGCCGAATCACAAGTCCCTCTGCCTACCTTTGGGCAGGCAGAGGGCAGGCCCCCAGGACTTCGACTAGAAGCCAGGGTCAGGCCCGGCCCCATGCGCCAAACGACAAGTCCCTCTGCCTACCTCTGGGCAGGCAGGGGGCAGGCCCTCTGGACTTCGACCAGAAGCCAGGGTCAGGCCCGGCCCCATGCGCCGAACTACAAGTCCCTCTGCCTACCTCTGGGCAGGCAGGGGGCAGGCCCTCTGGACTTCGACCAGAAGCCAGGGTCAGGCCCGGCCCCATGCGCCGAACTACAAGTCCCTCTGCCTACCTCTGGGCAGGCAGGGGGCAGGCCCCCTGGACTTCGACCAGAAGCCAGGGTCAGGCTCGGCCCC
This sequence comes from Agrostemma githago, assembly GCA_958450325.1. Taxonomy (NCBI): domain Eukaryota; kingdom Viridiplantae; phylum Streptophyta; class Magnoliopsida; order Caryophyllales; family Caryophyllaceae; genus Agrostemma; species Agrostemma githago. The sequence goes on from OY288253.1 coordinate 21,744,280, forward strand.
ATGCGCCGAATCACAAGTCCCTCTGCCTACCTCTGGGCAGGCAGGGGGCAGGCCCCCTGGACTTCGACCAGAAGCCAGGGTCAGGCCCGGCCCCGTGCGCCGAACTACAAGTCCCTCTGCCTACCTCTGGGCGGGCAGGGGGCAGGCCCTCTGGACTTCGACCAGAAGCCAGGGTCAGGCCCGGCCCCATGCGCCGAACTACAAGTCCCTCTGCCTACCTCTGGGCAGGCAGGGGGCATGCCCCCTGGACTTCGACCAGAAGCCAGGGTCAGGCTCGGCCCCATGCGCCGAATCACAAGTCCCTCTGCCTACCTCTGGGCAGGCAGAGGGCAGGCCCCCTGGACTTCGAACAGAAGCCAGGGTCAGGCCCGGCCCCATGCGCCAAACGACAAAGTCCCTCTGCCTACCTCTGGGCAGGCAGGGGGCAGGCCCCCTGGACTTCGACCAGAAGCCAGAGTCAGGCCCGGCCCCATGCGCCGAATCACAAATCCCTCTGCCTACCTCTGGGCAGGCAGGGGGCAGGCCCCCTGGACTTCGACCAGAAGCCAGGGTCAGGCCCGGCCCCATGCGCCGAACTACAAGTCCCTCTGCCTACCTCTGGGCAGGTAGGGGGCAGGCCCTCTGGACTTCGACCAGAAGCCAGGGTCAGGCCCGGCCCCATACGCAGAACTACAAGTCCCTCTGCCTACCTCTGGGCAGGCAGGGGGCAGGCCCCCTGGACTTCGACCAGAAGCCAGGGTCAGGCTCGGCCCCATGCGCCGAATCACAAGTCCCTCTGCCTACCTCTGGGCAGGTAGGGGGCAGGCCCCCAGGACTTCGACCAGAAGCCAGGGTCAGGCCCGGCCCCATGCGCCGAACTACAAGTCCCTCTGCCTACCTCTGGGCAGGCAGGGGGCAGGCCCCCTGGACTTCGACCAGAAGCCAGGGTCAGGCTCGGCCCCATGCGCCGAATCACAAGTCCCTCTGCCTACCTCTGGGCAGGCAGGGGGCAGGCCCTCTGGACTTCGACCAGAAGCCAGGGTCAGGCCCGGCCCCATGCGCCGAACTACAAGTCCCTCTGCCTACCTCTGGGCAGGCAGGGGGCAGGCCCCCTGGACTTCGACCAGAAGCCAGGGTCAGGCCCGGCCCCATGCGCCGAACTACAAGTCCCTCTGCCTACCTCTGGGCAGGCAGGGGGCAGGCCCCCTGGACTTCGACCAGAAGCCAGGGTCAGGCCCGGCCCCATGCGCCGAACTACAAGTCCCTCTGCCTACCTCTGGGCAGGCAGGGGGCAGGCCCCCTGGACTTCGACCAGAAGCCAGGGTCAGGCTCGGCCCCATGCGCCGAATCACAAGTCCCTCTGCCTACCTCTAGGCAGGCAGAGGGCAGGCCCCCTGGACTTCGAACAGAAGCCAGGGTCAGGCCCGGCCCCATGCGCCAAACGACAAAGTCCCTCTGCCTACCTCTGGGCAGGCAGGGGGCAGGCCCCCTGGACTTCGACCAGAAGCCAGAGTCAGGCCCGGCCTCATGCGCCGAATCACAAATCCCTCTGCCTACCTCTGGGCAGGCAGAGGGCAGGCCCCCTGGACTTCGACCAGAAGCCAGGGTCAGGCCCGGCCCCATGCGCCGAACTACAAGTCCCTCTGCCTACCTCTGGGCAGGCAGGGGGCAGGCCCCCTGGACTTCGACCAGAAGCCAGGGTCAGGCCCGGCCCCATGCGCCGAACTACAAGTCCCTCTGCCTACCTCTGGGCAGGTAGGGGGCAGGCCCTCTGGACTTCGACCAGAAGCCAGGGTCAGGCTCGGCCCCATGCGCCGAATCACAAGTCCCTCTGCCTACCTCTGGGCAGGCAGAGGGCAGGCCCCCAGGACTTCGACTAGAAGCAAGGGTCAGGCCCGGCCCCATGCGCCAAACGACAAGTCCCTCTGCCTACCTCTGGGCAGGCAGGGGGCAGGCCCTCTGGACTTCGACCAGAAGCCAGGGTCAGGCCCGGCCCCATGCGCCGAACTACAAGTCCCTCTGCCTACCTCTGGGCAGGCAGGGGGCAGGCTCTCTGGACTTCGACCAGAAGCCAGGGTCAGGCCCGGCCCCATGCGCCGAACTACAAGTCACTCTGCCTACCTCTGGGCAGGCAGGGGGCAGGCCCCCTGGACTTCGACCAGAAGCCAGGGTCAGGCTCGGCCCCATGCGCCGAATCACAAGTCCCTCTGCCTACCTCTGGGCAGGCAGGGGGCAGGCCCCCTGGACTTCGACCAGAAGCCAGGGTCAGGCCCGGCCCCGTGCGCCGAACTACAAGTCCCTCTGCCTACCTCTGGGCGGGCAGGGGGCAGGCCCTCTGGACTTCGACCAGAAGCCAGGGTCAGGCCCGGCCCCATGCGCCGAACTACAAGTCCCTCTGCCTACCTCTGGGCAGGCAGGGGGCATGCCCCCTGGACTTCGACTAGAAGCCAGGGTCAGGCTCGGCCCCATGCGCCGAATCACAAGTCCCTCTGCCTACCTCTGGGCAGGCAGAGGGCAGGCCCCCTGGACTTCGAACAGAAGCCAGGGTCAGGCCCGGCCCCATGCGCCAAACGACAAAGTCCCTCTGCCTACCTCTGGGCAGGCAGGGGGCATGCCCCCTGGACTTCGACCAGAAGCCAGAGTCAGGCCCGACCCCATGCGCCGAATCACAAATCCCTCTGCCTACCTCTGGGCAGGCAGGGGGCAGGCCCCCTGGACTTCGACCAGAAGCCAGGGTCAGGCCCGGCCCCATGCGCCGAACTACAAGTCCCTCTGCCTACCTCTGGGCAGGTAGGGGGCAGGCCCTCTGGACTTCGACCAGAAGCCAGGGTCAGGCCCGGCCCCATGCGCAGAACTACAAGTCCCTCTGCCTACCTCTGGGCAGGCAGGGGGCAGGCCCCCTGGACTTCGACCAGAAGCCAGGGTCAGGCTCGGCCCCATGCGCCGAATCACAAGTCCCTCTGCCTACCTCTGGGCAGGCAGAGGGCAGGCCCCCAGGACTTCGACCAGAAGGCAGGGTCAGGCCCGGCCCCATGCGCCAAACGACAAGTCCCTCTGCCTACCTCTGGGCAGGCAGGGGGCAGGCCCTCTGGACTTCGACCAGAAGCCAGGGTCAGGCCCGGCCCCATGCGCCGAACTACAAGTCCCTCTGCCTACCTCTGGGCAGGCAGGGGGCAGGCCCTCTGGACTTCGACCAGAAGCCAGGGTCAGGCCCGGCCCCATGCGCCGAACTACAAGTCCCTCTGCCTACCTCTGGGCAGGCAGGGGGCAGGCCCCCTGGACTTCGACCAGAAGCCAGGGTCAGGCTCGGCCCCATGCGCCGAATCACAAGTCCCTCTGCCTACCTCTGGGCAGGCAGGGGGCAGGCCCCCTGGACTTCGACCAGAAGCCAGGGTCAGGCCCGGCCCCATGCGCCGAACTACAAGTCCCTCTGCCTACCTCTGGGCAGGCAGGGGGCATGCCCCCTGGACTTCGACTAGAAGCCAGGGTCAGGCTCGGCCCCATGCGCCGAATCACAAGTCCCTCTGCCTACCTCTGGGCAGGCAGAGGGCAGGCCCCCTGGACTTCGAACAGAAGCCAGGGTCAGGCCCGGCCCCATGCGCCAAACGACAAAGTCCCTCTGCCTACCTCTGGGCAGGCAGGGGGCATGCCCCCTGGACTTCGACCAGAAGCCAAAGTCAGGCCCGACCCCATGCGCCGAATCACAAATCCCTCTGCCTACCTCTGGGCAGGCAGGGGGCAGGCCCCCTGGACTTCGACCAGAAGCCAGGGTCAGGCCCGGCCCCATGCGCCGAACTACAAGTCCCTCTGCCTACCTCTGGGCAGGTAGGGGGCAGGCCCTCTGGACTTCGACCAGAAGCCAGGGTCAGGCCCGGCCCCATGCGCAGAACTACAAGTCCCTCTGCCTACCTCTGGGCAGGCAGGGGGCAGGCCCCCTGGACTTCGACCAGAAGCCAGGGTCAGGCTCGGCCCCATGCGCCGAATCACAAGTCCCTCTGCCTACCTCTGGGCAGGCAGAGGGCAGGCCCCCAGGACTTCGACCAGAAGCCAGGGTCAGGCCCGGCCCCATGCGCCAAACGACAAGTCCCTCTGCCTACCTCTGGGCAGGCAGGGGGCAGGCCCTCTGGACTTCGACCAGAAGCCAGGGTCAGGCCCGGCCCCATGCGCCGAACTACAAGTCCCTCTGCCTACCTCTGGGCAGGCAGGGGGCAGGCCCTCTGGACTTCGACCAGAAGCCAGGGTCAGGCCCGGCCCCATGCGCCGAACTACAAGTCCCTCTGCCTACCTCTGGGCAGGCAGGGGGCAGGCCCCCTGGACTTCGACCAGAAGCCAGGGTCAGGCTCGGCCCCATGCGCCGAATCACAAGTCCCTCTGCCTACCTCTGGGCAGGCAGGGGGCAGGCCCCCTGGACTTCGACCAGAAGCCAGGGTCAGGCCCGGCCCCGTGCGCCGAACTACAAGTCCCTCTGCCTACCTCTGGGCGGGCAGGGGGCAGGCCCTCTGGACTTCGACCAGAAGCCAGGGTCAGGCTCGGCCCCATGCGCCGAATCACAAGTCCCTCTGCCTACCTCTGGGCAGGCAGAGGGCAGGCCCCCAGGACTTCGACCAGAAGCCAGAGTCAGGCCCGGCCCCATGCGCCGAATCACAAGTCCCTCTGCCTACCTCTGGGCAGGCAGAGGGCAGGCCCCCTGGACTTCGAACAGAAGCCAGGGTCAGGCCCGGCCCCATGCGCCAAACGACAAAGTCCCTCTGCCTACCTCTGGGCAGGCAGGGGGCAGGCCCCCTGGACTTCGACCAGAAGCCAGAGTAAGGCCCGGCCCCATGCGCCGAATCACAAGTCCCTCTGCCTACCTCTGGGCAGGCAGGGGGCAGGCCCCCTGGACTTCGACCAGAAGCCAGGGTCAGGCCCGGCCCCATGCGCCGAACTACAAGTCCCTCTGCCTACCTCTGGGCAGGCAGGGGGCAGGCCCCCTGGACTTCGACCAGAAGCCAGGGTCAGGCCCGGCCCCATGCGCCGAACTACAAGTCCCTCTGCCTACCTCTGGGCAGGCAGGGGACAGGCCCCCTGGACTTCGACCAGAAGCCAGGGTCAGGCTCGGCCCCATGCGCCGAATCACAAGTCCCTCTGCCTACCTCTGGGCAGGCAGAGGTAGAGGGCAGGCCCCCTGGACTTCGAACAGAAGTCAGGGTCAGGCCCGACCCCATGCGCCAAACGACAAAGTCCCTCTGCCTACCTCTGGGCAGGCAGGGGGCAGGCCCCCTGGACTTCGACCAGAAGCCAGAGTCAGGCCCGACCCCATACGCCGAATCACAAGTCCCTCTGCCTACCTCTGGGCAGGCAGGGGGCAGGCCCCCTGGACTTCGACCAGAAGCCAGGGTCAGGCCCGGCCCCATGCGCCGAACTACAAGTCTCTCTGCCTACCTCTGGGCAGGTAGGGGGCAGGCCCTCTGGACTTCGACCAGAAGCCAGGGTCAGGCCCGGCCCCATGCGCCGAACTACAAGTCCCTCTGCCTACCTCTGGGCAGGTAGGGGGCAGGCCCCCTGGACTTCGACCAGAAGCCAGGGTCAGGCTCGGCCCCATGCGCCGAATCACAAGTCCCTCTGCCTACCTCTGGGCAGGCAGAGGGCAGGCCCCCAGGACTTCGACCAGAAGCCAGGGTCAGGCTCGGCCCCATGCGCCGAATCACAAGTCTCTCTGCCTACCTCTGGGCAGGCAGAGGGCAGGCCCCCAGGACTTCGACCAGAAGCCAGAGTCAGGCCCGGCCCCATGCGCCGAATCACAAGTCCCTCTGCCTACCTCTGGGCAGGCAGGGGGCAGGCCCCCTGGACTTCGACCAGAAGCCAGGGTCAGGCCCGGCCCCATGCGCCAAACGACAAGTCACTCTGCCTACCTCTGGGCAGGCAGAGGGCAGGCCCTCTGGACTTCGACCAGAAGCCAGGGTCAGGCCCGGCTCCATGCGCCGAACTACAAGTCCATCTGCCTACCTCTGGGCGGGCAGAGGGCAGGCCCCCTGGACTTCGACCAGAAGCCAGGGTCAGACCCGGCCCCACATGCCGAACCATAAGTCCCCCTGCCTACCTCTGGGCAGGCGGGGGGCAGGCCCCCTGGACTTCGGCAAGAAGCCAGGGTCAGGCCAGGCCCTATGCGCCGAATCATAAGTCCCTCTGCCTACCTCTGGGCCGGCAAGGGGCACAGCCCCCAAGACCTAGACAAGGCCCATTAACTACCCTGGCAGGCCTCTGGCACCCTGACACATCCGTATGAGATGTACCAGGGCATGAGCGTTGACCACAGGGCTTAGTGATTACCTGGTCATGTATAGAATAATAAAACCCCATGTACACCTCCGAGTACACAAAAGGCACGACGTCTGACGCCCAGACAGAATCCAGACGATGCTAGGGCAGGCGCACCCACAAGGCCTAGTGAATGCTTGGCTTTGTATGAAAAACAAAGTCTGTCATTTAGTTTGTCGGTCCAATCGTGCTTGGCACCGGACCCGCATACTCAGTATCCGACTCCGCTGAGGGCAAATTGATGGGGGCCAAAACCCCCTGACGCATAGGCCCGACCTCCTTTACGGGTAGCCATCAACTGACCCAAAAATACCTATCTACTGATCACTATGCTGATGTCATGGGTGACATCACCCTACTACACCCTTTCCCCTATAAATACCCCACTTAGGGTGAGGGGAAAAGGGGGCAATGAATTCATTCACATATTCCTCCCTACTCTCTCTACCTCTCTTATCTCCCTAAATATTTATATTCAGTCATACATTTTACTGACTTGGGCGTCGGAGGCTCCGCCCCGGGGGTTCCCCCGGGCCCGGAGTTCACCTTGCAGGATCCCCGTCGGCACGCACCCGGAGCCGAGGAGAACCGCGAAGCCCAAGGTCAGGGACCCGTTTCCATACCGGAACAAATACGTCTTTATTATTTAGTTTAAATCAATAAGATATAAAGTTTGAATAAATTACTGTCATCAATAGTCAATACGTATTTGTCGGCGTGCCAGTCTAGACCATTTTATGTTACCGTAATATTTTCTACTCCGCAATGTAGTACTCGAAAATTATTAAGAATATATGATTATTAAGACTCCGATTCAACCGTAATATTATGCCTATATTTAAACATATTTTTTAATTCAATATGTATTTTCATCGAGACTATATGTTTGCGTATTGTATCAAAATTGACGAATATATCTACACAATTTATATATATGAATGACATATAATTATTATAAAAATCATGCATTTACGTAATCTTTAAGCATAGAGAAAGGAATTTTCGAACCTATTAATATGAGACATTACTACAATTGTATGATGTGTCATCCTCATTAATTAACAAATTATTCGATCCCGTTATAGACCTCTTTATTATATACCCCGTTGACATTTATATAATGATCAATCCCGCTATAAATTAATATAATGTTAGAATTTATGATAGACTTAATAACTGATTAAGTTGTTTGATCAGTTTAGAGTTACTGAATTGTGGTCCATTTGGTGATCAACATAAACTCTAATAAATATCTATCTCTTATCTCCTACAATCCTATATTCCATTAACCACTATACAGAAAGTTTATCTAGTTGTAACTTTGTCTTTGATGGAAAGATTAGTATAAATACAACGCTATTCAGGGTCACTAGATTCATCTTCTCTATTCATCTATACACCATCTAAATCTGAGAGGAAAGAATTTAGAGCCGACAATATAGCTAACACGGTAGACGGTATTCGGGGACGGTATTCGGGTTGTAGATAAAGTTGTTCATGAATCCGATAAGCAATGGCGGGAGGTTATTTCTAGATCTTATAATTCAGCTTCCGCTTTTGAGTTTATCTTTAGGTTCATTTATTAATTAAGAACATGATAAATTCATATAAAGAACTTACATTTGGTATCAGAGCTTCAGTTTATACCTCTGTCTTGCTTGTTATTTTGGGTCAATTTTTCCTCCGTTTACTTCCGTAATCTATGGTTATTCAGTTATTTTCTGGCGATTACTCATTTATTTCTGTGTCTCGGTTGTTTTTGGCTTTCATGTGAAATCGAGACCTATTGTTTTATTTTGAGTAGGAAGGAATCATTGAATGATTGATTTACCGTCTTTATTACGTATTAGAGATCTGGAATATTTTTTTTTGCTGATTTCTTTATACGGAGGTCAGGGATGAAGTTTGTATTTAGGTTCTTGACTATTCTCTCCTTTATTTGGTTATGATTACGCTTGGCCTCTGTCTGTAGCATACTATGTATTTCATTACTCCATATCCATATGCGTATGTACTCTACATTATTTATTCTTCTAGTATTTAATTGATTGTAGTATGCGGAGTATATATAACTTGTACAGTTGTACTGTGTTAATGTTTCACATGTCAGTTCATAAAATTTGCGGTTCTTTATTCATCCTGACACTGTTTCATGAGTTTAAATTTTTTGATTTATTGAGAACTCTTATGGCCTGGCCTGCTGATGTCGTACGCTTATTGTTAAGAGTAATCCTTATACATATTGTGTTTCATATGACATACGGATAATTTGTTAAGTCAAAATAATAAGTTACTTTTGGGTCATATGAATATTAAGTTTCACATAATAAATCTAGAATTATTATTATGTCGGTTTTTAAGTTGTCTATATATATAGATTAATATAGTAATGTTGAGTGATTCGTAAATTTTATTAATTAGGGAGTAGCCACAGCATCTCTAATTGTTTGAAATTTCGTTTTGGAATCACATGTAGTAACTAAACATTAATTGTAATCAATCGTACGTAATATAATAAAATATACCCACAGGAAATTTTGTTATATTTGTATGATTAATTAGGATGAATATTAAACTATATTTCTTGATCTACCCACAGGAATTAAGAAATAAAAATTTAATAGTCTCATCATTAAGTTAATTAAAATAATTAAAAATTATTGAGTCTAATTTGAGTAGGACTTTAGCCCACATGCAAGTTTTATGTCACTAGATTCATATTAGCATGATTTTACATTGGTAAAACATGGTTATAGTTATGTCTCAAATTATTAATAAGCATGTTATTTATTTATTTGCAGTTATTTTGTCTGGTAGTTCTTCTGATGTCAAATTTGACATTCCTGAATTGAATGGTGAAAATTATAAGGTCTTGAAAGAGAGAGTACTACTGCAGTTAGGATGGATGGATATTGATTATGCTATAAGGAAAGACGAACCACCTAGTATAACGGACGCTAGTCAACCTGATGAGGTAGATCTTTATGAAAAGTGGGAGAGATCTAACCGTCTCTCCATTATGTTCATAAAGACCAGGTTATGTGCTAGTATTCGTGGTTCAGTCGAAAAGTATGATAAGGTCAAAGACCTAATTAAGGCCATCGATGAGCAGTATGTGACTTCAGACAAATCTCTTGCCAGTACCTTAATTATGCAATTTTCATCCCTAAAGCTCACTCAAACTAAAGGCGTGCGTGAATATATCATGCGCATGAGGGACATTGCGGCTCAACTTAAAGGCTTGGAGGTTACTATGTCCGACTCCTTTCTGGTGCACTTCATTTTATGCACTCTACCTTCACAATATGCCCCTTTTAAGATATCCTACAACACACATAAGGATAAATGGTCTATTAATGAGCTTATGACCATGTGTGTTCAGGAGGAGGGTAGATTGCTACTGGAAGAAGGTGAAAAGGTGAACTTTACCACTTCTAAAAAGAAGGGTGATGATCACACTAAAGACAAAGGAAAGGGAAAGGTTCCAGCTCAGTCAGTCATAAAGAAGGAGTCTTCGTGTTTCTTCTGTAAAAAGAAGGGACATATGAAGAAAGATTGCCCTAAATTCAAAGCCTGGCTGAAAAGAAAAGGTAATTTTCTGGCACATGTATGTTATGAATCTAATATGGTTTTGAATCATAATACATGGTGGATTGACTCTGGCACTACAATCCATGTTTCGAATACCTTGCAGGGTATGACAAACCTAAGGAAACCGGTGGGCAGTGAAGCCTCTATCTATTCAGGAAATCGGATGGGATCACATGTGGAAGCCATCGGGACATGCACTTTAATTCTTAATAGTGGTTTTAATTTGGTTTTGCAAGAGACATTTTATGTTCCTAAATTTGCTAGGAATTTGATTTCAATTTCCAGACTTGTACGCTTTGGATTTTCTTTTAAATTTTCGGACTCCGGTTTTAATATTTTTAAGAATTCTGAAATAATTGGTTGCGGTATTTTGTCTGAAAATTTATATCGTCTCAGTTTGCAAAATGATACCACTGAAAGTACTATGCATGTCAATACTGGTTTAAAAAGATGTATTATGGATGAGAATTCTTCTATGTTGTGGCACCGGAGATTGGGACACATCTCCATTCAGAGGGTTAAGAGATTGGTGAAAGAAGGGGTACTTAGTACCTTAGACTTCACCGATTTCGAGAATTGTATTAGTTGCATTAAGGGAAAGCAAACTAATACTCATAAAACTGGTGCTAAGAGGAGTTCTGAGTTATTAGAAATCATACACACGGATATTTGTTGTCCGGACATGAATGCTAATGATCCAAAATACTTTATCACCTTCATTGATGATTATTCGCGATATATGAATCTCTACTTACTTCGTTCCAAAGACGAATCTTTAGATGCCTTTAAATTGTTTAAGGTTGGAGTAGAGAACCAATGTGATAAGCGCATTAAAATCGTAAGATCAGATCGAGGTGGTGAGTACTATGGTAGATACACCGAGAACGGACAAGCACATGGTCCATTTGCTAAATTTCTTCAAGAGCATGGGATTGTTGCCCAATACACCATGCCTGGTTCTCCGGACCAGAATGGTGTAGCGGAAAGAAGAAATCGGACATTAATTAACATGGTGCGGAGTATGCGAAGTAATGTTAATCTTCCATCATTTTTGTGGGTTGATGCTCTCAAAACGGCAGTGTATATATTAAACCGGGTTCCTACCAAGGCTGTCTCTAAGACACCTTTTGAGTTATTCAAAGGTTGGAAACCGAGTTTGCAACATATACGCATTTGGGGATGTCCGTCTGAAGTGAGAATTTATAACCCACAAGAAAAGAAACTTGATCCTAGGACTATTAGTGGGTATTTCATTGGATATGCCGAGAAGTCTAAGGGTTATAGATTCTATTGTCCATCTCACAGCACTAGAATTGTGGAATCAAGAAATGCTAAATTTCTTGAGAATGACTTGATCAGTGAGATCAATTTCGGGATATTATTCCTGAAAAGGATCACAATGAGGTTCCACCATCTGATTCAAGTGTTCGGTTGGTCGTCATTCACACTCCTCAAGTCCAACCGAGTGTTAAACGACCAAATAAAGAAACTCCACATACTGCTGAACGAAATGTGGTAGAGACTGAGGAGGTTCGGGCCGAGGGTGAACAAGGTCCACCTGAGGGTGAACAAGGTCCACCTGAGGGTGAACAAGCTCCATTAAGAAGATCTACCCGAGAAAGAAAAACAGCTATTTCTGGTGATTTTATGGTGTATTTACAAGAATTGGATTATTGTGTTGAAGCCGATAATGATCCTTTGTCATTTTCACAAGCTGTAAGTTCTACAGATTCAAACTTATGGATGAATGCTATGAAAGATGAGATGAATTCTATGGCATCTAATGGAGTCTGGGATCTCGTCGAGTTGCCTGATGGTGCAAAAACCATTGGATGTAAATGGGTCTTTAAGACAAAGAAAGACTCGCTAGGCAACATCGAGAGGCATAAGGCAAGACTCGTTGCTAAAGGATTCAATTAAAGGGAAGGAATCGATTACACAGAGACTTTCTCTCCTGTATCGAAGAAAGATTCTCTCCGAGTTGTCATGGCATTAGTAGCTCATTTTGATTTCGAGCTACATCAGATGGATGTGAAAACGGCATTTCTCAATGGAGATCTAGAAGAAGAGGTTTATATGAAACAACCTGAAGGATTCTTCTCTAGTGATGGTGAGCATTTGGTTTGTAAGCTGAATAAATCTATATACGGTTTGAAACAAGCTTCCCGACAATGGTATAAGAAGTTCCACGAAGTTATTTCTTCATTTGGTTTCGAAGAAAATATTATGGAACAGTGTATATACCTTAAGGTCAGTGGGAGTAAGATTTGTTTCCTTGTGTTGTATGTGGATGATATTTTGCTAGCAACCAATGATAAGGGGTTTCTATATGAGGTGAAACAATTTCTTTCAAGTAACTTTGATATGAAGGATATGGGTGAGGCATCTTATGTCATTGGCATTAAGATCCATAGAGATAGATCCCGAGGCATTTTAGGCTTGTCTCAGGAGGCCTATATCAACAAAGTACTCGAAAGGTTCAGAATGAAAGATTGTTCACCAAATGTAGCACCCATTGTGAAAGGTGACCGGTTCAGTTTGGACCAGTGTCCTGGGAATGACATTGAGAGGGAACAAATGAAAAATATTCCCTATGCTTCAGCAGTTGGTAGCATTATGTATGCTCAGGTCTGTACCAGACCCGACATTGCATATGTTGTTGGAGTATTAGGCAGATATCAGAGTAACCCAGGAATCGATCACTGGACAGCTGCAAAGAAAGTGTTGAGATACCTTCAGGGTACTAAGGCTTACATGCTTATGTATAGACGAACTGAGAGTCTTGAAGTGGTAGGGTATTCCGATTCAGACCACGGTGGCTGCATTGATTCACGAAAATCCACCTCAGGATATGTGTTTATGCTAGCTGACGGGGCTATTTCTTGGAGGAGTACCAAACAGACAGTGGTAGCCACTTCTTCTACGGAGGCCGAGTTCATGTCTTGTTTTGAGGCTACCTCACATGGTGTATGGCTGAAAGGCTTCATATCTGGTCTTAGAGTTGTTGACTCTATTAGTCGGCCAATACAAATGTATTGCGATAATACAGGTGCTGTCTCTATGGCTAAGAATAATAAAAGTGGAGGTGCAAGTAAGCACATCGACATTAAGTATCGGGCCCTTAGATAACGTGTTCAAGAGAAGAAAGTGACTGTTGACCACATTAGCACTGATCTTATGATTGCTGATCCTTTGACTAAAGACATGCAAATTAAGAATTTCAAGGGTCATGTAGTAAGTATGGGACTTGGTCCCGAAATGTGATACATTTATTGTGTTGTTTTGAACCTTTCATTCAGTTGGATATTATCTCATTTTAATTTATACACGTACGTATTTTGTTACCTTTATTTATTGAGAAATATCATATTGTTTTGACCTAGAGTAAACATATGGTTTATTCATTAAGTTGAGAGTGGTGAAAGACCGAGTATATTGTAATACATGGAAGGTTAATTCTCGTCTTAAATAAGAGGATTAGTCGCTATGATTCGTATATGCGGTTTCTCGTTTAAATGGACCAAGTGGGAGAATGTTAGAATTTATGATAGACTTAATAACTGATTAAGTTGTTTGATCAGTTTAGAGTTACTGAATTGTGGTCCATTTGGTGATCAACATAAACTCTAATAAATATCTATCTCTTATCTCCTACAATCCTATATTCCATTAACCACTATACAGAAAGTTTATCTAGTTGTAACTTTGTCTTTGATGGAAAGATTAGTATAAATACAACGCTATTCAGGGTCACTAGATTCATCTTCTCTATTCATCTATACACCATCTAAATCTGAGAGGAAAGAATTTAGAACCGACAATATAGCTAACACGGTAGACGGTATTCGGGGACGGTATTCGGGTTGTAGATAAAGTTGTTCAGGAATCCGATAAGCAATGGCGGGAGGTTATTTCTAGATCTTATAATTCAGCTTCCGCTTTTGAGTTTATCTTTAGGTTCATTTATTAATTAAGACCATGATAAATTCATATAAAGAACTTACATATAATATATGTGAGTCACGTTATTATGTCCTAGAACCTATTAATATGAGACATTACTACAATTGTATGATGTGTCATCCTCATTAATTAACAAATTATTCGATCCCGTTATAGACCTCTTTATTATATACCTCGTTGACATTTGTATAATGATCAATCCCGTTATATATTAATATAATGTATGTGAGTCACGTTATTATGTCCTAGGAAAGTACTTGACATATAATTATATATACGCATATATATTGAAGTGATATTATAGTCGACAACGATAACGTGATATATTATACATTCAAGTAATACTATATATAATATATGTGAATGATATAATACATGTACAATAAGAAGATATTGTTATGATATTATCACACTATTATGATTTATCAAGTGCTGGAGTAACAATATACATCATTTACGTGATATATACATGCACGTAAATTAACAATATTGTTAATTAATTCTTAACATTATGTGATATGTGATATATATCATGTTTCACGTGATATATACATGTGTTATTCAAGTCTACACTAGATGATATTACTATCATTTTATATATTGTTACGATATATCATAATATTATGATATGCACAATCTTATTCCATGATCTCTTCAATATTGAATACTTGTAGATTTCATTATAGTAACAATATAATTACAAGTATTGATTATAAAATATATATAGTAATATAGTAATATATAATCGGTTTTTCTAACATGTGCCCAATGGGCACATGTTAACACATTAATGAAGGTAAGTTTATCAAATATATTTTCAAAGTATGTAATTATAGGTTAATCTTTCAATTTCTCATGATAATTTGATTGAATAATAATATAATAATATATAATTTAACTAAGTTTTAATTGATACACGGTTGATACCCATTAATTGATGATTGATTAATTGATTGATTATATGCCATATAATTGAAAGATTATGTATAATGATCAATCACGTTATGTACTATCTCCTTATTTATATATATTAAAGTAATATACGTGAATCACGTTATCACGTCCTAGGAAAGTACTTAACATATATATTTATATATAGGTATAAATAAGTATATATGTGATGTTATAGTCAACAAGGATAACGTTATATTATATAATATATGTGAACATATAGGTATATATATATATATATTGTTCAAGCGATTATAATAATTATAGTAAAGGATACCAATATTGGCTATAACATATTATAGCCAATATTATATATCACAAATATTATAATATTGGCTAAATTATATTGATTTAACTTCCATAATAATTATGACTATAATGAATAACGTGATTGTAAGTAGGTCTACATGAGACTATATGCGAGATTGTATTACATATTGTAATTACGATTTATATTAGAGTTATATATGAGATTATAATATTTTGTATATACATACGTAAATAATATATCATATGGCGGAATATACGATTACAATTAATACTCTGAAATTCATATTACTCCTATTAGGAAAGTATTGTGTTTCAATTTTATTACAAGGTGTACAAAATTTTATAAATGTGAATCCATGGTAATTGTAATACTATTAGAAAAATACAACTACCATATTCTTCACATATAGGACCAATCATTGAAAATAAGATGTTAAATTGTTAACTCAATATATGAATATTGTATGAATATTTCAGTAAAAATATCTATACTAATATATAATACAGTAACCACACATTGGTTTTTTGGCGCCAAAACACACTTTCTTAATATATCAGAATTTCCATAATAATCTATATAATATAAATATCATAATAACTATTAATCTAATATAATATTAATCCTAATTTTCATATTAATAAAATATTTTTGTATATACTTTCCTAAAATGTCAAAGACACAAGTTTAAAATAATTTGATGGTAATATAATTTATTTAAACGTGTCAAAATATCTGAAAATAGAGTGGGTATAAACTTGCTGACAAATAAAACAACCTATTATGTTAATTGCAATTGATATTATTTTCATAACAATTTATATTATTATTATTATAATCCCTTATTCACTAAAACAAAAATCAAGGGACAATTTGATCTTTTAACTTTCCCTGCAAAAAGAATCTCCCAATATATATGTCAACTTATATTTAGCAATTACTATAAGTATTTTATATTTTATTTTCTATTAAATATTTTAAATTAAATAGTGTTATTTTTATGTTTGGGTCAACCGGTCGCCTCGAGTTATATTCGGATCAGTAAGAATTGGGTCAATTTCAGGTTGAACCAGATTATTTGGACTCATATCATTTTCGGGATTGTTATTTCCAACAATTTAAAGCATAATAAACAATTTGCGCCAGTTTATCGGTTAGGTGAGTCAATTCGAATTACGGGTCAAACTTGGATTTTCAGTTCGAGTGTCGGGTCCCGTCAATTTTATCAGGTCGAACCGTATAATAATGATCTCATTTTCTTTCTTTTACTTTCTCCTAATTTAATCTTAATCACGTTATCTCAATAGCTCAACATTTATACCGAAAAACAAATTACGAGTACTTATTTTCTATCTAAGAAAACTATGCTCTAAATTTATAAAGTAAATGTCTAATTTTCATTTAAATTAACTTTGTCATAAAATAAGTCTAAGATTTTTTTAAAAATATTTCGTAATCAAACGTTTCATATTAGATGACGGTGAAAAACATCATATTTGATTTATTTTTGGTGTGAAAGAGGGAGAAAGCTTCGAGAATTTATTACTAGCTATTACACAGGAATAGTCACCCCAAAGATGTCCTCCATAGGGAGAGGACGAAAAAACATTGTACTTATTATCGTATGAGATTGATTCAACAAGATAAACATTATCTTAATAATATAACACTCTAATTATGTCGTACTATCAAGAATTTCTTTTATCATCACAAAATTTTAAGTAAACAACCGTGAATGTGCACGGGTTTACCCAATAATTCTAAAACTTTTACAAGAATGAATAGTGAGTACTGTAATAGCTATCTATTATACGGAGTATATATTGTTAAAACACCTATTGATAAACATATAAATAACTAATGTGACTTAAATGTACCCGTGCATCTGCACGGGTTCTAAACTAGTTATATTATAACACTCTTATATAGTATGATCACTCTTTAATATTCTTATCCTTATTTAATAGTATAATGTTACTGTATAATCTCTTGAACATATAATAATTGTCAAATGAATTTTACTGTTTTTAAACCTCTATTCTATAAATAATTTTAATATATAATTGTTGAAAAATATTATGACACGTTAATAAAAATTGAACAGAAAACGTAATCTCCATCCGTATTTTCTATCATGGCAATCTTATACGTAGTAATATTTTCTTATTATAAAACTATCATGTCCACATATAAGACCTACCTTAAAAAATATATAATATGATACAAAAATATCAACTCAATATACGAATATTACATGAAAATATTTCACTAAAATGTTAACTTAGAATAAAAATAGAAGCATTTTATTCATTTCTTTAAATGTTAGATCTTCTTAACACCTATAAATACGGAGTACCCATACTCATAGACCAAAAGAGAAAACCGAGTACTCCTATATGATAAGTTAAATAAAATATATTACGTAACCCATTTATTACACAGAACGCATAACTATATACGGATACATATCTCTTTACATTGCTTGTATTATTAAGGGATACAGCTGTGCTCGAGAAAATGTCGAAAAAACAATTTGTATCAAGTCAGAAACGCCGACGAACAACACTCTCAGGTAAATAATTGAAGATACAACAAATTCGAAAATTACAAGTTCAATTGAGATGATAACACTATATTATTAAGAATGATAAATGGGTCACCACATCTTGAATTTTGTAGATTTACTAATCAATGATACAAGTAACATAACACCATCAATTCAACACGACAACGGCTGCAGGTCCAGTGGCAGTTTCGCACGACAACCCCTGACAAACATCACGAATACATTCACTTCTGGTAATATTCTTTCACAATTTTTATATTTACGTGTTTAGTTATTTGCCGACAAATACAGTAATATTTAATCAAAAGCTATAAATTTAGTACCAAGTTGAGGAGTTATGCATACTTAGCTTATATCTACCGGAATACAACCATAAAATTTGTAGATATAATGTTAACTTCGAATAACATATTGTCATATTATCTGGATATTTAACACAAAGTCAATATCTATCATCACAATATAGTAGTTTGTTTTATATGCTAGTGTAATATCCGTGTTTATTATGGGTCAAACCGAGTCAATAATTTATACTAGTAAAATCCGAACAACACGTATTGATCCTTAAACAATCCAGTTAAATATATAAAACTTAGGCCCAAAAAGGGTGTGCGTGTTAACAACTCCACGCATGTTAGCAACTCCAGAACCCAATTGCTAATTATTCTTACCCTAACCTATTCTCACCCTAACCTATTCCCACCTTTATAAATACACCATACAAACACTCGTTCCGTATGACACAAAACAAAGCGCACATCCAAACGGCCGCACAAAGCAAGGGAAAGAATAGAGGAACCCTAGGAGTCGGACCAGACTACCGGCAGGCTAAACCATAACAAGTCACGCCACTCGGGTATGCTACACCGTCTTCTACGTTTTATAGCATGGTTAGTGTTCATTCTGTCGAATTGTACGAGTTGGGATCGGTATGTCGGGTTAGCCGTTGATGTGCATTATGGCTGTTACATATTTTGTTAGATCGTCGTTGTATTTGTTGCATCCGTGTAGTACTAGTATTGTCGGGAATGGTGTTGGGTTAATGTGGTGTTACTACATACTATCGTCGGTTGGTTCTTGTGGTTGCCTTTGTCGTTTGATGATGATGATGATAGTTTAATGATGATACTGATGGGTGTGTCGTATGATGATGATGAAGATAGTTTAAGGATGATGCTGATATTGTCTTATGATGATGGTGACGATAGTTAATGAAATGATGATGATGGTATATACTTGGAGTAATACTAAGGAGATGGTGTGGATGGTTAAGTAAGTATTAAACAATAGTAGTTGCTCACTTATGTCATACCTATTGTGAATTATTAATGAAGTTATGAATAGATTAGTATATATTAGTGTTGATAACAGCTTTAACAATTAAGGGTGTGCGGTAGTGTGTATAATAATAACATTAATACTAACCTGTTTTTTTTAAGGTGTATGTATAGTAATAATAGTAATTCTGTCGAAGCCCAATTTAATTAGAACGGAGTCGGTTTGTTTTTATAAATACCTTACGATCGATATTAATTGAAATATACAATATTTTATTAGGATCGGACTTTGTAGAGTTTCCGTGGTGATTTGTACTACCGACCCGGTGGTGACCTGCTAATTAGGTAAGGTTCTCCTTACTTAGAATACGTTAATATTATTATGCATGTATGAGTTACGAGTACGATGTGATATTGTGATAATAAGAATAATGTTGAATATTGATGGGAGAATGATTGTTGAATATTGATATATTGGAGTTGGTGAGGCTAGCTTTAGACCTAGCCGGGGCCTTTGATCACGGTCCCCTCCCTGATTTCTCCTCGCGGGTTGTTGAACCTGCGGGGGGTGTGCACACTCGGAATGAAAGGGCCTGCCAGAAGAGTTGAGATGAGAATATTGATTGGTAATGTGATGGTACTGAGGATGTGGAGATGGCGTGGTTATCTGGTACCGATGTCGGTACCAAGATTGTTGAGACTTGATGTTTTATATTTCATACTTGTATATTAATGTTAGCATGTTCTAACCGTGTTTTCACTGTCTAAACTGTCACCCTATCTTATTGGGGGCCTGCGACGATCCAATTGGCATTTTCGGTCTCTTGGATAGTAGAGTATTGATGCAGATGTGGATCATTGAGGTGTGCTTAATTGAAGGGAATTGCTGTTCGGGAAGGGAGTGCGCGTCCATCACCATTATACTCTTAGCATGTTCTCGTTATTAGTATTTAATAGACCGTTTAATTCTTGAAGTCATTTTGGGCTTTTGTAACCGTATTTAGTTCTCGAACTTGGTTTGCATCTTTTGAATAATCTATTAAACTCGATTGTGTTTCAGTATTGTGTTGTGATGGGACTACTGCCTCGGTTAACCCGAGTTGGTAACACTTCCATTTTTCCGGGAAGGCCTAGTTAAGGCTCTTGGATAAACGGGGGTGTTACAAAGTGGTATTAGAGCGATCGATTCTGGAGCCTGAATAAATGAATATAGGAATTAAAATGAACCCCGGTGATAGACCATCAGGAGCCACTTAAAATCTCTGGTTGAGGAGACGTCCTCATACCAACCTCCGGCCCTTTTGGTTTGGACCCGGTAACTACGTGTGAGATTGAGAGGGGGGTAGAATAGGATGGGCCCGCGATGATGGTATGAATTTCCTTTGAATTGCATAATTTATGAGTAGTTATAAGTGTGATGTTTTCGATGATATGAGTAGTTACAACGTTGATACTAATATACTGCTATGATGTATGAGCATTTAAGGCTCATGTGTATGTTATTGTTGTTTTGAAGTAATCATGTCAAAGAAAGCAGCTACGAACTCTACCCCAACCACTCCGAGTGCCGAAGAAATGGCGCGCTTAAAGGAAACTAACGATGCACTTTTGGAAGCTCTGAGAAACATCCACGTCCCGAAACCACCAGTGACAGACGCGGCCGCCATCAGCACTGCGATAGCACGCCTTCGTCCCAGTAAATATGACGGGACTGGTGGACCGTCGCAGCTAGAGAACTGGGTGAGAGAAATGAAGAAGGTGTTCCAGACCGTGAGTTGTCCGGAGAATCTGGAACTGGGTCAAGCTGCATTCTATTTGAGTGGCAAGGCCGATTTATGGTGGGACCTTAACTATGACAAGCTTATTGCAGAGCATGAGGAAGGGGATTATGGGGAGGACGTCTTTGGATGGAAGAGTCTCGCAGAAGCACTGAGGGTGGAGTTCTTTCCGGAACATATCCGTAGTGCAAAAAGAGCTGAATTTCATCGTTTCACCATGACAAACGACATGACTGTCGAGGACTATTACGACAAGTTTATGGAGCTGGCCACTTATTCTGCTGACCTCAATTTGAGTTCTGAACTATTGGCTTCCCGCTTCGAGAGGGGCTTGTCTATCAAATTCCTGGAAAGGCTACCCATGGGGAATAATGCTGATGTGAAAGAGGTATACTTGAGAGCCGGGCACGCCGAGCGAATAGTTGATCGCATTAAGGAGCTCAGCGGTCAGAAGAGTGAAAAGAGGAAAGCTGAGTCTGAGGGAGCTGTGCAGGGGGATGCGAAAAGACATGGGAATAATCGACCTCAGGGACCAAGGCCTCAATATTCTGGAGGGTACAATTATGGGGGAGGTAGTTATAACTCGGGTAGGAGAGATGTAAGGAGCTATAACTGTAAGAATTACAACTACAACCACCCAGGGACAAACTGCAATGGACAACCTGTTAAGTGCTTCGCCTGTGGAATATCAGAGCACCGTGCTTACGAGTGTCGAGTGAAGAAGAGTAACCCTAATTCCATTCCGGTATCGGGATCCGAGAGTATTAATCAAGGAAATCGATACCAGGGGAACTGGAACAGATCACAGGGGAACTGGAACCGGTCACAGGGGAACTGGAATCGGCCACAAGGGAGTTACAATCAGGGATCTGGGAGCACTAATCAGTCAACTGCAGCCACCAAACCAACTACATCTGTTAATGGAGCAGGTGAAGGAAGTAAAAACACTGGGCAGCTCTTTGCTATGGGGAAGCAGGCTGCTGAGGAGGACACACAAGTTATCACGGGTACCTTTCTCGTTAACTCGAAACCTTCTTTTGTTCTGTTCGATTCTGGTGCAACCCATTCATTTGTAGCCTGTAACCATGTACCGATTCTGGGGTTAGTAGATTTTGAAAACATAGCTGATGATATAATCACACCCTCGGGGAAACCGGTTAGGTGCACAAGAGTCTTTCGTAATGTGTCCTTAATAGTTGGGGAAGTTGACCTGCCAGTTAATTTAATAGAGTTCCCTTTAGATGACTTTGACATTATCCTGGGAATGGATTGGTTGGGACGATTTAGAGCCCAGATTGATTGTAACCTCAAGAAAGTGTCATTAAGAGGCCCGAAGGGAGTTAGAGTGTCTTATAAAGGATTTGCGGTAAAGCCAGCTGTGAAGATCATAGCAGCCATTACTCTGAAGACCCACCTGAAGAAAGGAAGTCCGTTATTCTTGTGCCATGTACGGGACATTCGGGCTGAGGAGTTTTCTTCTGATTCAATACCTGTAGTGAACGAGTTTGAAGACGTATTTCCGGAGGAGATTCCGAGGTTACCACCAAGGCGAGAAGTTGATTTCAGTGTTGAGCTGAAGCCAGGGACGGGGCCGATCTCTAAGGCACCGTACCGTATGGGGCCTAAGGAATTGTCTAAGTTGAAGAAGCAACTAGAGGAATTGATGGATAAGGGGTATATCAGACCCAGTGTATCGCCATGGGGTGCTCCTGTTTTGTTTGTGCAGAAGAAGGATGGGAGCACGAGATTGTGTATTGACTACAGGGAGCTGAATAATGTCACTGTGAAGAACCGGTACCCTTTGCCTCGTATTGATGATTTATTCGATCAACTGAGTGGGGCTGGTATATTTTCAAAGATTGATTTGAGGTCCGGTTATCACCAGTTGAGGGTCAAGAATGAAGATATTCCTAAGACCGCATTCAGAACTCGGTATGGCCACTATGAATTCGTGGTGATGCCGTTTGGTCTAACAAATGCTCCTGCTGTCTTCATGGATTTGATGAACCGAATTTTTCGACCCTACTTGGACAAGTTCGTGGTGGTGTTTATCGATGATATCTTGGTTTATTCAAGGAACCGGGAGGAGCATGCAGAGCATTTGAGGATCGTATTGCAATTACTTCGAGACAACCAGTTGTACGCTAAGCTATCAAAGTGCGAGTTCTGGTTGGAGAGGGTCGCATTTTTGGGACACGTGATTTCGAAAGAGGGGGTGTCTGTAGACCCGAGCAAGATCGAAGCTGTCTCAAAGTGGCAAGCGCCAAAGAATGTGGCAGAGATTCGGAGTTTCTTAGGGTTAGTCGGGTACTATCGAAGGTTTGTGAAGGACTTCTCAAAGATAGCAAGACCGTTGACTAACCTTATGAGGAAGGAGATTCGATATAGGTGGGATGACAGCTGTGAGAGGGCGTTCCGAACTTAGAAGGAGCGTCTGACTACGGCACCAATCCTAACCTTACCTGAAGGGAGTGAAAATTTTGAGGTGTATACTGATGCATCGAAAAATGGGTTGGGTTGTGTACTAATGCAGAATGGGAAAGTCATTGCGTATGCTTCACGTCAGTTGAAGACTTACGAAGAGAACTACCCGACTCATGACCTAGAACTTGGGGCAGTGGTGTTTGCTCTGAAAATATGGAGACATTATTTATATGGGACAACATTCAAGGTGTTTTCAGACCACAAGAGTTTGAAGTACATCTACACTCAGAAAGAGTTGAATATGCGGCAGAGGCGGTGGATAGAGCTGATCGGAGATTATGACATGGAGATTTTATACCACGAGGGAAAGGCAAATGTGGTGGCCGACGCTCTAAGCAGGAAATCGGTGCATTCTCTGTGTTTGGATATGTCCAGATTGAGGCTAAGGAATGAAGTGCAACAGATGGGAATTCATATGATAAGGAAAGGGGAAGCAATGACGGACTTGGCAATTCAACTCGAGTTGTACGCCGAAATACGAGAAGAGCAGTTTTTGGATCTGAAGTATTTAATGTGGCGAGCCCGTATTGAGAGAGGTGAACCCTCGAATCTCACCATTCACCCAGACGAGAGCCTCAGGTTCAATGGCAGGTGGTGGGTACCGGAAGGAGGAGAATTAAGGAGGAAAATCATGACCGAGGCGCATTGTAGTCCTTACTCGGTACATCCAGGAGGGGACAAGTTGTATAAGGATCTGAAGAAGACATTTTGGTGGGAGAACATGAAGAGAGAGGTGGCCGAGTTTGTGTCCAGATGCCTGACTTGTCAGAAGGTCAAGAGTGAACACAAACGACCACAGGGTAAGCTGCAACCCTTAGAGGTACCTGAGTGGAAGTGGGATTCCATTTCCATGGATTTCATTGTCGGTTTGCCGAGAACCCCAAAGGGGAATAACATGATTTGGGTGATAGTAGATCGACTCACCAAGTCGGCTCACTTCGTGCCAATAAAGGATACGTGGAGTAAGGCTGAGCTAGCAATGGCTTATAGGAGGCATGTCCTAAAATTACATGGAGTACCTAAGGACATTGTGTCAGATCGTGATTCGAGGTTCATATCGAAATTTTGGCAGGAGCTGCAAGAATCCTTGGGTACACGATTGAAGATGAGTACAGCCTTTCACCCTGCGACTGATGGTCAGACAGAACGAACCATACAGACTTTGGAGGACATGTTGCGGGCTTGTGCCTTGGAATTTAGGGGTTCGTGGGAGGATCGATTGGATTTGATTGAGTTCTCTTACAACAACAGCTACCATGCTAGCATCCAAATGGCACCGTTTGAAGTTTTATATGGGAGGAAGTGTAGGAGCCCGGTATGTTGGGACGAGAAGGCCGACGCAGTAGTGATGGGACCTCACATGATTCAGGAGATGATCGAGCAGGTACATGTAATCCGACAGAAGATGCGAGCAGCACAGGATCGTCAGAAGAGTTATGCTGATCTCCACCGCCGAGAGGTTGAGTTCGCTGTGGGTGATAAGGTCTTGCTGAAAGTGTCACCTATGAGAGGGGTTATGAGGTTCGAGAAGAAGGGCAAGTTGAGTCAAAAGTTTATTAGGCCGTATGAAATTCTGGATAGGATAGGGGAGGTGGCGTATCGGTTAGCCCTTCCCCCCGCTCTCGATAAAGTCCATAATGTGTTTCATGTTTCCCAATTGAGGAAATACTTGAGTGACCCATCTCACATCATTGAACCCGAGACGATTCAGTTAGACGATTCTCTTACCTATGAGGAGGTGCCTAAGGAAATTCTAGACCAGAAAGTTCGAAAAACCCGGGGAGGAGAAATAGCCCTTGTTAAAGTTTTGTGGACTAATCACAATGTCGAGGAGGCCACCTGGGAAACAGAAGCATCAATGCGGAAACGTTTCCCTCATCTCTTCGACCAGGTAATTACTTCGGTTACGGGGACCTAACCTTGTCTTTAAGGAGGGTAGAATGTCATACCCGATTATTGTCCTATATCATGTTTGCTTAGTGACTGTGTCAGTCACTTTGTGATAAGTTGGATTGGCTGTCACTAGTTCTAGTTTTAATTGCGTGTATATTGTTAATTTATAAGGCAGGTACAACAGTTAATCATGTAATAAGTCTGGTGAGGTAGTCAATCGTTAGAGGTGTCGTTATTCAAGAGGGGTCGTGATTGAGCGGATTCTGAACTTCGGGACGAAGTTCCTTATAAGGAGGGTAGATTGTAATATCCGGGTTTATTATGGGTCAAACCGAGTCAATAATTTATACTAGTAAAATCCGAACAACACGTATTGATCCTTAAACAATCCAGTTAAATATATAAAACTTAGGCCCAAAAAGGGTGTGTGTGTTAACAACTCCACGCATGTTAGCAACTCCAGAACCCAATTGCTAATTATTCTTACCCTAACCTATTCTCACCCTAACCTATTCCCACCTTTATAAATACACCATACAAACACTCGTTCCGCATGACACAAAACAAAGTGCATATCCAAACGGCCGCACTAAGCAAGGGAAAGAATAGAGGAACTCTAGGAGTCGGACCGGACTACCGGCAGGCTAAACCATAACAAGTCACGCCACTCGGGTATGCTACACCGTCTTCTACGTTTTATAGCATGGTTAGTGTTCATTCTGTCGAATTGTACGAGTTGGGATCGGTATGTCGGGTTAGCCGTTGATGTGCACTATGGCTGTTACATATTTTGTTAGATCGTCGTTGTATTTGTTGCATCCGTGTAGTACTAGTATTGTCGGGAATGGTGTTGGGTTAATGTGGTGTTACTACATACTATCGTCGGTTGGTTCTTGTGGTTGCCTTTGTCGTTTGATGATGATGATGATAGTTTAATGATGATACTGATGGGTGTGTCGTATGATGATGATGAAGATAGTTTAAGGATGATGCTGATATTGTCTTATGATGATGGTGACGATAGTTAATGAAATGATGATGATGGTATATACTTGGAGTAATACTAAGGAGATGGTGTGGATGGTTAAGTAAGTATTAAACAATAGTAGTTGCTCACTTATGTCATACCTATTGTGAATTATTAATGAAGTTATGAATAGATTAGTATATATTAGTGTTGATAACAGCTTTAACAATTAAGGGTGTGCGGTAGTGTGTATAATAATAACATTAATACTAACCTGTTTTTTTTAAGGTGTATGTATAGTAATAATAGTAATTCTGTCGAAGCCCAATTTAATTAGAACGGAGTCGGTTTGTTTTTATAAATACCTTACGATCGATATTAATTGAAATATACAATATTTTATTAGGATCGGACTTTGTAGAGTTTCCGTGGTGATTTGTACTACCGACCCGGTGGTGACCTGCTAATTAGGTAAGGTTCTCCTTACTTAGAATACGTTAATATTATTATGCATGTATGAGTTACGAGTACGATGTGATATTGTGATAATAAGAATAATGTTGAATATTGATGGGAGAATGATTGTTGAATATTGATATATTGGAGTTGGTGAGGCTAGCTTTAGACCTAGCCGGGGCCTTTGATCACGGTCCCCTCCCTGATTTCTCCTCGCGGGTTGTTGAACCTGCGGGGGGTGTGCACACTCGGAATGAAAGGGCCTGCCAGAAGAGTTGAGATGAGAATATTGATTGGTAATGTGATGGTACTGAGGATGTGGAGATGGCGTGGTTATCTGGTACCGATGTCGGTACCAAGATTGTTGAGACTTGATGTTTTATATTTCATACTTGTATATTAATGTTAGCATGTTCTAACCGTGTTTTCACTGTCTAAACTGTCACCCTATCTTATTGGGGGCCTGCGACGATCCAATTGGCATTTTCGGTCTCTTGGATAGTAGAGTATTGATGCATATGTGGATCATTGAGGTGTGCTTAATTGAAGGGAATTGCTGTTCGGGAAGGGAGTGCGCGTCCATCACCGTTATACTCTTAGCATGTTCTCGTTATTAGTATTTAATAGACCGTTTAATTCTTGAAGTCATTTTGGGCTTTTGTAACCGTATTTAGTTCTCGAACTTGGTTTGCATCTTTTGAATAATCTATTAAACTCGATTGTGTTTCAGTATTGCGTTGTGATGGGACTACTGCCTCGGTTAACCCGAGTTGGTAACACTTCCATTTATCCGGGAAGGCCTAGTTAAGGCTCTTGGATAAACGGGGGTGTTACAGCTAGATAGTGAATTATATATTAAATAATATATAGTAAATAAATGAGTTTACTTTGTGAGTATATAATTTGAAAGAAAGAATTGCTGCGGTATATATTTTTAGAATCTATGATCCATATATTAAATTTTATATATTTCTTGTGAGTATACTAACATATACTCCGTAGTAGTTTGTTTTATATGTGCTAGATTACATGTTGACCGCTGAGGATAGGACTTTCTATACACACGTTAAATTATATATAATCACCGAGTAAAATAGATGCTAGATATTAACCAAATATTGTATTGGTTTATTGTGATTTCAACTTCCAATATTTTATGATTCTTTTAAAATAATAATACTAATAATAATAATAAAAATGAGACATTCACCTATACTATAACTTAAAAACAAACTTATATGTCACCTATATAATTAGCTTCAAAATTTCCAATAACAATTATATCAATTGCAAAACTTTAAACGTACTACTGCAAATTTACCTTGACAATATAAATCTATCTACGAAAACTACTTAAAATTAATAACATTTTGTAATTCATGAATTACATGGTGTGATATGAACTACAAAATTACCATAACAATTATGGGATGATAAAGTCATCTCATAATTGAAAATATTGTTTCAATGACAGACTAAAATCATTTCGGGGGTGGTGATGGCGTTAGCCTAGGGACCTATCCCGAACCTGTTTTTTGGTACCTAAAGAGATTCCACGGAAACCACACTAGGATATTTTATTCTATTACTTTAATTCTATATATATATGTATAGAGAGAGAGAGAGAGAATAATCTTACTGCATGATTTCTTCATTATAGCATATTTGTACAAATGAATAATATATGATTTGTTTGTACAAGATAACATGACTGAGGGGTCGTTTGGTTACTCATCCAATTACCGGGAAGTGCAAGTTCCCAGGAAGTGCATTTTCAGGGAGTTGTTTGGTTGCCCACTTCCCGGGAATTGCCACTTCCTCCACAATGGGGGAAGTTACTCACCAAGCCCCCCTTGGTGTGTAGAACTTCCCGCATGAAGTCATTTCCCACGTGGCAACCAAACAATATTTTATAATTCCCATGAAATACAAATTCACATGAATTTAAAGTTCCCGGTAACTTCATCTTCCCATGGTGAACCAAACGAGCCCTCGATACTAATTTTTAGGACGCAGTTCACTACTAATTTTTTTTGAAAGAGGATCTATTACTCTATAATATATAATATATAAATGATATATATATATATATATATATATATATATATATATAATAAAACTTTAAATAAGTCGAGAAGGTCATTTCAAATTAACTGACAATAGTTAATGAGTCTAAACTGAACAGAGCTGGACTAAAATAAATAATAATAATAATAATTATTATTATTGTTGTTATTATTATTGCTATATATTATTCTATTATTATTATTATTATCATTATTATGCATACTAATAATAATAATAATAGTTATTATTAATACAATTACTATTATTATTATTATTATTATTATAAGAATATAATTATAATTCGTAAAATTATAATTACGAGTAATAATTAATTTTACATAAAAATAATAAATATAATTAGAATGATAATAATATTACCATTATTATTAGTATATTAGTTTTTTTTAAAATGTTAACGTCTTAACTTAAGTAAAAGTGTCTTACTATAAGTCCAGAAGAACAAGCCATTAGTACTTTATATTTATATTTACTCCCTGCGCATATTATTTATAGAACCTGTGCTTTCCGTTAATAATGGAATCTATAACAAGCCATTACTTATAAATTTATGTTGACGAAACCTATTGTCATTATATATATATATATATATATAATGCTAGCCATTAGATTTCATGGGATCAATGGCTAAGATGTGAGTATTTTACACTAAAAAATCTCATATTCCTTAACAGTTACACATCCCAGGATTCTTTTGACAAAAAATTGCTAACTTCTTCACAGAATCAAATAAAAAAATTACGTTCAACTTACATCAAAATAAAAATAACAAAATTGTTTGTTCTTTGTTCAGTTTAATTATCTCCGTTTTTCGTTCAATTTCTTCGTTCTTCAATTTCTGTAGTTTAATGTTTTTATATTCAATTTTTTTATAATCAATATATTTCCGCAATATATTTATTCATTATTTCTTCTGCAATAACTATGATCATTAATAATTAAAAATTGCACATTTGAAACAATAACTAAATGAATACTACATAGTATAAAATAATTACATTAACATTATGAAATAACTGGATAAACATCTTACAATAACTAGATAAACACCAATTACAATAACTTAATAAATACCTTACAATAACTATATTTATGGATTCGAATAACTGGATAAACACCTTACAATAATTGGATATAAATAACAATTACAGTGTGTTCAATTGTGACAATTATGCAAATTGAAATACAATAACCTTATTTAAGCATTAAAATAACTAAGGGGGCGTTTGGTTCATCAAAGGGAAAGGAAATGAAATCAACAAAGGGAAACAGAGGGAAAGGAATGGGATTACCCCAAATTTAGGTTGTTGTTTGGTTTCAATGAGAGAGAATGAATTTCACCCAACTTTCACTCAAACTCGACATTAGCGGTGTGCCATCATATTATTTATACTTATGTAAAATAAAAAAATTATAAAATAAATAAATTAATATCTAAATTGTAAAAATAATAAAAATTAATTTTTGTAGTATCTTTTGATAATAAAATACATGTAATATAAGAAGTATTATTTTTACACTTTTTTAATTGTAAATATGGTAAATATACGGAGTAATAATTACTGCAATACGATAAATTTAAAAAAATACATTTTCTTTTTAATTGATAAATTAAGGTATCAAAAATTATTTTGACCCAACTTCGACTCATATTTGACTTGACCCGAAAGTGTGGTGGTGTTCGTAATGGTGGTAGGTGGGTCTTGGTGGTGGTGGTGGTCGTAGTGGTGCGGTGGTGGGTGGACTTTGGTGGTGGTGTGGTGGTGGCGGCGGCGGTTGTTGGTGATGGTGAAGTGATGACTAGGTTGGTGAGTGGGGGAAAGGGAATGCAATTACCTTGGGGGGTGGGGGTAAGAAGGTAGAGGAGTTTGGGGGAAAAGGAGGGGGAAAGGGAATGATTGATTTGGCTAAACAAACACAAACAAAGGGAATCGTGAACTTTGATTCCCTTTCCCTTTCCTGAATACCTCATACCAAACGGCCCCTAAATGAATACTATGTAGATTGAAATATCTCGCATATCATTGAAGGCGTACCCAGCATAAATCAAAATCCTCACTGAAAGACAAAAAAGAAACAAAAAAGAGGGGGTTAGTTGAAAGTACAAAAGTTGGAATACAATAATCATATATGTGCGATAGAATAACAATAAAAATACTATAAAATAACTGTCTATAAAACACATTAACTAATATAATGAAATAACTGGAAGAACAATATAGAATAACCGCAACAATAGCATAGGATAGTTGAAATAACATAACAAATAAACTAAGGGTTATTTAATGACAATAATACCAACTATAGGGCATCTTCCAAAAATAGGACAAATTTCAAAAAATCTGAGAATAATACGTATTATTGGAGTAGTTAAACAAGAGTAGTATACGTGACTTTATAACCTGCTACATCAGGTCACCTAATTAATATTTAACCTGATACTTATCCTCCATCCTCCTACTTAGACGTGAATAACGGGTGAACCGTGTCGGGTCAGCTTCGGGTCGGGCTACTTTTGGGTTATAATAATTGGGTTGACTTCATGTCGGGTCGGATAATTTCGAGTTCGAGTCATTCTGAGGTTTGTTGTTTTCAACTTTTTTAGAGATACCGACTCATTTTCTATAATAATAGTCGGGTCAATTCGGATTACGGGTCAAAATCAAGTCTTCAATTCGGGTGTTGGGTCGGGTTTGTTTTGGCTTATTCGGGTCGGGTCAATTTTTTTCAGGTCTACTCCTCCTTAGTTCTCTCCTTCATCGTCTCTCTCCATTACCTTTCATCCTTCTTCATGTTTTTTTCTATACGTTTCGTTTAGATTAACGTGTTAGTTTTGGTGTAGAATTGTGATGTTAGCTAGATTTGGTGAGGTTGAAGACTTGAAGGAAGAGGAAGACGGGGGACATGAATGACGTTGAATGCCCCGCACACTGAGTAAGTGAAAAGGAGTGAAGTAATATGAAATAAATTAGAGGCGAAAAAGGAAGGTGAACGGGTTCTACCGCTAATTGGTCATCTATATTACTTTGGTTTAACTACTCC
The DNA here is from genome assembly GCA_958450325.1 of Agrostemma githago. Classification (NCBI taxonomy): domain Eukaryota; kingdom Viridiplantae; phylum Streptophyta; class Magnoliopsida; order Caryophyllales; family Caryophyllaceae; genus Agrostemma; species Agrostemma githago. The sequence continues at coordinate 21,775,877 of OY288253.1, forward strand.
AAAAATACGTATTAATCTCTGATTTATTAAAATTGGAATTATTTTCGGAAGACGCTCTATAGTTGGTATTATTGCCGTTAAATAAAATTAAAGGTGAAAAAGAAAGGTGGAAGGGTTCTCCAGGTAACCAGTCACCTATACTACTTTTGTTTAACTATTACAATAATACGTATTATTCTCAGATTTATTAAAATTGATATTATTTTGGGAAGACGCCCTATAGTTGGTATTATTGTTGTTAATTAACCCATAAATTAATTGGGTATTTCATAAAAATAATTATATACCAAAAATAGAAATTCTACTATGAAATAAATGTAGTTATTTCAACGTTTATATTTAAGTATTTCATTCTTCATATTCAAGTATTGCGATATTCATAATTACGATGTTTAATCTCTATAATTATCCGAGAATTACCCTAAACCTCCAAAATTACCCAGAAACCCTAGAATTTACTCAATTATCATCAATAACGTTAATCTGATAAATGTTCGTCTGATACAATAACCTAAAAATTTCACCCTACATTTTACCCAAAAATCCCTAAAACGTTCATCTGATAATCAATAAAAAGAAATCAGAGCGAAATCAAAAATCGAATGTAGAAACCCCTAAACCGTTACCATAACAGGATGTAGAAATCAAAATTATAAATTATGATTGAAATCAAAATTACTGGATCTCAAAATTTACGACAGGTAGTTGCATTACGACAGAATCAATAAAATCGAAATTCAAAATTAACAAAAAAAAGTATGAAAAGGAACAAAATTTAAAAGTTAGAGATTGGAATTAGATTAACCTGAAAATTTACTCTTGAACGGAAACTGATTTGATTGACAAATTGAAGAACGAAATTGAGAATGTAAAATTGAATTTATGAAGAAAAAAATAGAAGCTTTGGAATAAATTGAATGATACGTAAAGAGGGGGAGAGGAGAAAAAAAATAGAGTTTTACCAGGATTAAGCATTTAATCTTAGTCATTGATCTAATAAAATCTAATGGCTAGAAAAAGAAGGTAAATTGTACAAATTTTGAGAAAGTGTAAAAGATCCTACTTCTATATATATATATATATAGAAGTAGGATCTTTTACACTTTCTCAAAATTTGTACAATTATATATATATATATATATATATATATATATGAATATAATTATAATTCATAAAATATAAAGTACGAGTAATAATTAATTTTACATAAAAATAATAAAAATAATTAAAATGTTAATTATTTATATTTATATATTTGTCTCTGTACATATTATTTATAGACCCTGTGTAACACCCGCTATTTTTCCTAAGCATTTTTATTCTTTCCGTTAGGACTCCGTCTTAACTCTGTCACTTTTCGGCCTCGTATTTCATCATTTTACTAAGCTCTATTTTTATTGTTGAGTTTAATGATATTTTTTTATATTTTAAAAAGATTTTTAATTCTTTTAAATCCATTTATTTGATTTTCCTCGTAAACTATTTATTTTCCGCGAGGAATTCTATTTCTCTACGAATTAACGTTTTTAAGCTCGGATTTAAGTTATTCCTCTTCCTAAAAATGTTTAAATACATTTGTATAATATTTTCAACTAAGAAATATTTTTGTTTACTAAAGAGTAGGCATTATGATTTTAATACGAAGTTTCGCGAATAATTATTTTCTTACGCGAGGTTTACTCGAATTGCTTTGAAATACCTTTAACAATTTTACGATTTTCTTTTTATCAACTTACAAATTATTTTGGGACATTTTCCCACATTTTGGACCGTGACCCTCCTTGGCTCACCCCTACTACATTTTTTTTATACACTTCATTTTATTATGTTAAACATTAGATATTTATTTCTTTCTTCATTCATTTTGGTGGATTAATACAAACTCTTCACACTCCTCTCACATTCACTCTTGGCTGAATTTTTGAGGTGAATGTACCTAGTTTTCATCAACTTTTAAGTCACCATTCATTCCATATCTCTTCACATTTTCCTCTTTATTCATTCTTCCATTTTATTTTAGCAAAAACCTTTTCTTTCTCCCTCTTTTTGGCTGGTGTTCCTGCCCATTTTCAGCAGCCATTTTCGTCCATAATCAAGCTTTGATCGTCCTATTTTTGCCTTCTAAATTATCGTCTCTCTTTCCCCTTCGTTAAGGTAATAATCGATGTTATTTCCGATTGTTATTTACCTTGATTCTTTTAGTTTTCTCATGGTATTTTTGTACCATGTATGTCATGTGATTTAGGATTCTTGGTCGACCACGAAGCCGACGAATTTATCGTAGACTCGGATTTGGATTGAAGGTAACGTCGGTGTTACTCGGTATTGCATGATTTTATTTGTGTAATTGCATGTATATTATTATAATTTTATTTTTGACAATATATGTATGTCATATAATCTGGAAAGTTTTTAAAAGTTGAAAATTTGCATGTTTCGGTATTTTTATCGCTTTTACGAGATTAACGATTAAATAGTCATATTAATTTGTAAAATCGTAATATTCGGCCTAAACATGTAATATATGTTTATATTCTGTAAAAATGATGTTTTTGATGATTTTTAATAATTTAGTATTTTTCTGATATTTTAGTTATCAATTATTGAATTATTACCGTTTACGGACAAAACGATTAAAAGCCGATTTTTAGTTCTAGTACCTAAACATTTTATTTTAATCTGATTTTTGACGTGGTGAAACTTTCTATTGAAATAGAATTTTCTGAATTATTTTCATAATTTTTTGGAATTGTTAAGTAGATGAATTAATTAATCAATTTAAATCATCGTTTATCGTTAAAACCGTGTTTGTCGTTTAAATTCTCGATTTCTGGTCTTTGGTTTAAATCTGGAAAAAAATATGATTCTGATGATTTCATAATAAAATGTAATTCTATGATTTTTAGTGCTTTAATAAAATATTACGAACGATAATTTTTATTAATGGAATCGTTAATTGTGAAAACGGGCTTAAAAGACGGTTTTACCTAATTTTGTGAAATCTGGAATTTTGAAACCTTGGGAAAATTTTAAGTTTCTGAAAAATCATAATTTTTAAGTTTAATTATAATTTTTGGATATTAATACGTAAATCGTTTTGTAATTACTATTTTTAATAATCGTTATTGTCGCGATTAGACGATTAACGAGAAAATCTATTAAAAACCAAGTCGAAGTATTCTGTAAAATTTTATTTTCTGGACAGAATGTCCATAAATACATTTTAACTATTTTACGTAATTTTTGTACTATTTATTAAAGTCTTTAATTAATAAGTATTGATTTTCGGACAAATTGTGATTTATCGTTAAAATGCTTTGTCTTACCTGAAAGATTTATTTTTCCAGCTATTTTGAAAGTATTTAAATCTGAAACTTTAAGATTTAAATCATCCCTTAACATGCTCTAAATATATTCAATGGTTTAATTAAATAAAAGACGTAAAAGATTTAATTTGACATTTGTCGTAAAATCCTATTTATAATCGTATTGTCGAAACTAATAATAATTAGGGAATTTTAGTTTTGTAAATTTTGGAAACACCCTAATTAGTAGTATTTAAAATGTTTAAAACATTTCTAAATCAATTTATAAACACTTGTATGACATTTCAATAATTTCATAAACCTAAATGTTCTTACTTTATCAATTAATATCGTTAAGGCCGAAAATATTAGTTTTATAAATCTATATCGTTTACTAAAAATGTTGTATTAGTATAAACTAACATTTTCGCTATTTTGATATGATGCTATTTTTAGTAAAGTTTCCTAAAATAGAAGTTTCCTAAAATAGAAAGTTTCCTCTTTTGGAAAGTGGTCATTTTTCCTTTTGTTCTCTTATTATTTATAATGATTATATCTTTTGAATATCGATAATGGCTTTGTTTTGGAGTTATGGAATAAGGATAAGTGTGGGGTTAGAGTAATACAGTCTGGGAAGTACGTTTTTGCCATCAACTATAAAGCCGGTGTGCCCATTTGGGGCACATTTGGTCGTTGAACTGGGCGTAGTTTCGCCCAGGAGAGTGTGCATTGTGTCCTTAAGCTAGATATCGCATCGTGTTAGTCGCCGTCAGTTGAACTGGATACATTTGGTATCCAGGAGAGGTGTATACTACTTAAACCAGGACCTCGCTGCACGCAGTCCTGTTATAGTTGAGTTGCCTAGTTAGAGACTGGATTCTGTTACGAGTTAAGTTTACAGTTCTTGAAGCTAGTTTCCAGTATTATTCCTAGTGAAAGTCTAGCCTTATGCACACTAACCGAATATCCATAACGCCATTTTGATTATTTTATTTATTATCGATATAAATTGGTTTGCAGGTTGGCAAATATTTTTATGTTTCTTCGGAAACCCTTTTGATTATTTTGTTTTACGCTAAAGCTTATTTTAATATGATGTTTTACTGTTTTCCTTTTTACTATTTTTCTATAATAGTAATTACAGTTTTAAAATCCTGTTATACGGCTGGGAGAACGTTGGCGTTGCTCCCCACTGATTGTGGCTATTATGTTTTAACATGGCAGGTATACGTCTTCCGGGTGTGGGCTAGCGAGCAGTGTGGATCCTGCTTATTTATTTTTATAATTATGTCCTATGGATTGTTCAAACCCCTTTTGTGGATTGTTTTAATTTTTGGCCATTTTATTTAAGGCCTATTGTTTGACTTTACCATTTTAATTTTACTAAGACATAGTTACAGTGTGTTTTAATCCCGACTCTACAGTGTTTCCGCCACTGTATCGCGTTAGATTTTCTAGGGGATTACACCCTGTGCATTCCGTTAATAATGGGATCTATATCAAGCGATTATTTATAAATTTATGTTGACGGAACCTATATATATGAATATAATTATAATTCATAAAATATAAAGTACGAGTAATAATTAATTTTTCATAAAAATAATAAATATAATTACAATGTTAATAATATTAATATAATTATTAGTATATATTTTTTTTATGTTAACGTCTTAACTTAAGTAAAAGTATCTTACTATAAGTCCAAAAGAACAAGCCATTAGTACTTTATATTTATATTCTGTCATTATTTATAAATTTATGTTCACGGAACCTATTGTCATTATATTATATATACACACACACACACATACTCCATATACGGATGAGTTATTAACCAATTGTTATTTCGTCCAAATGCCTAAGTACAACATGGAAGTTCCAGTTGTTCACCTTTACCATCTGGGAAGCATACCATTCAAAATCGGCGAATAATTAACCAAATATCTAGAAACATTGGTCACGAGATTGAACAAGTTTGCATTGAGGTTGACAACTCACCCGAAGAATCAGTGGAGCCAAATGGTTATGAACCCAGCACGATGGAAGATGAATTTCATTCTACCAACCCCACAGATGATGATTATGATGGTAAAAAAATATTATACTAAAATTATTTGTTTACAAATATGGATTCCATTAATTTATTATTATTTTCAGGTTATTGGGATATTGGTGACCCCATATGGACATGTACCAAATGCAAAGCAATCATGTGGTACCAAGAAAGAACAGTGAAGAATACTAACACCGCAACTCCAAAATTCTCATTATGTTGCGGGGATGGGAATATCATATTGCCTCTACTAACAACTCCACCTGAGACACTTAATGATTTATACTCTAACAAGGATGCCAAAAGTAAACAGTTTTTTGTCAAACATTAGGGCTTACAATTTTATGTTCTCAATTACTTCGATGGGGGGGGGGGTGAGATCGACAATTCGGTGAACCAAGGGACTGGACCGTATACTTTTAGACTCCATGGTCAGAATTATCATCGAATATGGAGTCTTTTACCTACTGATGAGTCACCTCCAAAGTTCGCTCAACTATATGTATACGATACCGAACACGAGGTCGAGAACAGAATGGCGCATTTCAGGTAGTTAGAATACGATTTCCACCATATACCGTCTTATTACATTACCTTATTCTTCTCACGAAGTATGAATACTAATATTTCAGATTATTACAGGAAAAACCCTTTGAATGCCGACATTGTTAAAAGTATACAAGACATGTTAGATCAGTATAACTCATTAACAAAGTAATTTAGGATGGCAAGAGATCGATTAGGATACGAGGACGATGTCGATGTCAGGCTACGCCTAATAGGAAGAAGGGAAAAAGATGTCCGTACTTACAACCTCCCAAGTGTGGATGAGATCGCAATGCTAATCGTGGGAGATGTGGGAAGCTTTGACAAGAGAGATTTAATAATCGAGAAAAAGGATGGCACCTTGAAGAGAATTCATGAACTCCACCCATCTTACCTTCCTATGCAGTACCCTTTAATATTTGCAAGAGGTGAAGATGGTTACAATGTTGAGATTGAGTTTCGTGACAAGACATATCGTAAGAGGAGATCTATTAGCCTAAGGGAGTGGTTTGCTTTTCGAATTCATGAACTTATAGGCGAACCTACTACATTACTTGAGGCACGGAAATTATTCCACCAATTCTTGGTCGATGCTTTCACTATGATTGAAACTCAGAGGCTTAGCTACATTCGAGCAAACCAGAATTTTTTTTCGAACTGACATCAAGAGAAACCTCACAGATGCTATTAGTAAAGGAGATGATTGCCCTACATCCATTGGCAAAAGAATAGTACTGCCTTCATCATTTCCAAATAGTCATCGTTTCATGATCAAGAATTATGGAGATGCTATTGCAAACTGCAAATGGTTTGGTTTTCCAGATCTATTCATCACGTTTACATGTAACCCGATGTGGCCAGAAATTGTAAGACACCTCCAAAGGAGAGATCTTAGGCCCGATGAACGACCTGACATTATTACTCGAGTATTTAAGATAAAGTTGGATCAATTCATCAAGGACATAAAGACCAACAAAATAATCGGTAAAGTGCAAGCTGGTACGTATTAGCCTATTGGGAATGAAATCATACACTAACCATGTTACATTTTTAAGCATAATATTACAAAATTATTAGTCCACTAATATCGTATCATTTTTAAGCAGTAGTGTACACCGTAGAATTTCAAAAAAGAGGTTTACCACATGTTCACTTCGTTCTGTGGTTGTGCCGAGAAGATAAAATTTCGAGCCCTGCAGACATTGACAAATTTATTAGTGCAGAGATTCCAGATAAAGAAGTTGATCCTGTCGCCCATAAAGTTGTTACTAAGTTCATGATGCATGGTCCATGTGGTGTTGTCAACAAACAGTCCCCGTGTATGAAAGACGCCAAGTGCACAAAACACTTTCCGAAGGTGTTCTCTGATCACTCATCTGTTGGCGATGATGGTTTTCCTATCTATAGGAGGAGAGATGACGGAAGATATGTAGAGAAGAAGGGTGTTCATCTAGATAATAGATATGTCGTACCATATAATCTAAAGCTTTTGATTAAGTATAAGGCCCATATCAATGTTGAAAGTTGCAACCAGACGTCGTCAATCAAGTACTTATTCAAGTACATCAATAAAGGACACGATCGTGTCACTACTTCCATTGGAGAGGTTACTGATGAGATAAAAAACTACTACGACTGCCGTTATATTTCTGCATGTGAAGAAGTGTGGAGGATCCTAGCGTTCCCGATACATTACCAATGGCCCCCTGTACAAAGATTGAGATTTCACCTCCCCGATGAACAGAGTGTAATGTTCGAGGATGAAGATGAAATTGAGGACGTGGTAGACCGCCCTTCCACTGATAGGACAATGTTTTTAGCTTGGTTCAAATGTAACAGCAAAGACGAGAAAGCGAGGGAACTAACATATGTGCAATTTCCAACGAAGTATGTGTGGCATGATGACACTAAGGTCTGGACTGAACGAAAACGTGGACTTACAATTGGTAGAATTTACCATGTGGCACCAAATTCTGGAGATAAGTACTACCTTAGAGTACTACTCAATCATGTCAAAGGACCAAAATCTTATGAGGATATAAGAACGGTCAATGGAGTGATACATAATACTTTCAGAGATGCGTGTTATGCTATGGGTTTGCTAGATGGCGATCGCGAGTACGTTGATGCAATTCAAGAGGCTAATGAATGGGGTTCAGGATATTACATGAGAAATCTCTTTGCTATGCCACTGATAGGCGGCAGTATGTATCGACCAGAAATAGTATGGGAGCGCACCTGGAAGTTATTATCAGAGTATATTTTGTTCCATCAGCGCCGTTTTCATCAAAATCAAGGTACGTTTTCTTTAATTAATAGATACTTTTTTTTGAGGGGTAATTAATGGATACTTTATAGTACATTAGCTTAAGTATAGCCGCAAATTTATTATTTTATTTCATTTTATTTAATGAGCTCTGATTTATTTAATATGTATATTAAAAATAGTCAAATTTAATTCACTCGACTTACTTTGAATTTTGTGAGATTGAAATTAATAAACTATATTAAATTAAGTGAATTATACTCCAAATGTTTGTTTTACACTTTCACCTGAACATAATTTACACGCACCTGTGTTGTGAGATTTATAAGCCATGTTTGATAGAAATGCTATCTCTTTAAATATATCTACTATGTGGAAATATGCAGGCTTACAACTTACAGATGAACAAATACAGAACTATGCTTTATCAGAGATCGAGAAGATACTTCAAAAGAACCGGAGTAGTCTCCAAAGTTACCCTAATATGCCACTACCAGATCAGGGCCTTATGAATGACACAAGCAACCGACTATTGCAAAGAGAGCGAAATTATGACCGAGTTGCCTTAAAAAATGAACATAATAGTCTTTTAGATAAGATGACCTCTGAACAAAAAAGTGTCTTTGATCAAATTATGGAGGCAGTAAATCAAGGCCAAGGCGGAGTTTTCTTCATATATGAATTTGGTGGAACGGGGAAAATATTTATTTGGAGAACTTTATGTGCTGCAATACGCTCAGCAGGTGATATTGTGCTCCCAGTAGCGTCAAGTGGTATAGCATCCCTCCTGTTACCTGGTGGAAGGACTGCTCATTCAATGTTTCGCATACCTTTGAAAACAACAGAGAGCTCTACATGTGAGATCAGACATGGGACTGAACTAGCCGAGTTACTCTGTCATACCAAGCTTATTATTTGGGGTGAGGCTCCCATGATCAACCGATTTTGCTTTGAAGCGTTGGACAAAAGCTTACGAGATATCATAAGGTCACCTAGAAATGAGTCTCCAGAGAAGCCTTTCGGTGGAAAAGTTGTAGTATTTAGAGGTGATTTCCGATAAATCCCACCTGTTATTCCTAAAGGCAGCAGATAAGACATTATTTTCTCAATAATTAATTCATCTTACTTGTGGAATTTCTACAAACTTTTAAGGCTGACAAAAAATATGAGACTTTTATCTACCAACAGGGACGTGAATATAGCTGAAGTTGCAGAATTCTCAGATTGGATTCTAAAGCTCGGTGATGGTATTCTAGGCGATCCTAATGACAGTGAGGCAAGCATAGAAATACCAAATGACATATTGATACGCGAAGCGAGAAATCCAGTGGCTGCAATTGTTGACAGTACCTACCCATCTGTCGTACAAAATTTATTGAATGCAACATATTTTCAAGAGAGGGCTATTCTTGCTCCAACTCATGAAACAGTCAAGATGGTAAATGATTATATTCTTTCCTCAATCCCAGGAGACGAGAGGATTTATCTTAGTTCCGATAGTATTTGCAGGTCAGAACGATTAGATGCTTTCGACGAGAGTGCTTATTCTATTGAAGTTCTAAACAGCATAAGGTGCTCAGGACTTCCAAATCATGAATTAAGGTTGAAAGTTGGGGTCCCTGTTATGCTACTATGAAATCTAGACCAAGCGGCTGGGCTATGTAATGGTACAAGGCTTGTGGTAACAAGGTTGGGTGAACGTGTAATTGAGGCTAAAATTATATCGGGAAGGAACATCGGCCACAAAGTCATTGTCGCCCGAATGACACTAAGTCCATCTGATATGACTCAAATTGGGGTGAGACTAAGGCGTAAACAATTCCCCATGGTTGTGTCTTTCGCTATGACTATCAACAAGAGTCAAGGACAATCGTTGTCATGCGTTGGGTTATTTCTACCAAAACCAGTATTTACCCATGGACAACTATATGTCGCTGTGTCACGAGTAACGAACAAGCGAGGTTTGAAGATATTGATCTGTGACAAGGAAAATGTTTTGGGAAGTACTACCGACAATGTAGTGTACAAGGAAGTCTTCCAAAACCTCAGATGATTTAATCTTATAGAAGTATAGCCTTGTACTTTTACACTACTTTTTATCTTCTTACTGCCATATTATATGCGAGGACTGTATGGATTGTATGCATAAGTACATGTACATCACTCTGTCATTTCAAATGTACTACGACTTCATATATTTCTCATTACCTTATGGTATCATTTATTAATTAACAAAGTTAGACAAATTAAATGAGAAGTATTACATGGACTCTTCTTTATTTCAGGCTTGTGCTTTGTTGTCTCCAACATATTTGATACTACAGACCCCAAGCTACAAACATCTTCAACAAAGTGTTATGATTGCTATAAAATATTATCTTCTTCGCACAATTGCATTATTATACGAAAAACATATTATAATGCAATATCTACCAAACACCGTGCAATCGCACGGGATCTACACTAGTACTTGATGACTCATTTAAGTAAGTGGGTCGACATGAACACGATACAATTTGAATTTTTTGGATATTTTTACCCATTTACACATGACACGACCTTGATTTTGGTCTAATCTATCTATCTATCTACATATATCAATTGAATGCATTCACTGTTGACATGGCAACGCGGCATCGCTGACATAGCGGCCTAACATGCATCCTTTATTTATTAAAAGAACAATCATCCATGTGTAGGGTGACATCAGCATTTAGTGTAAATTTGACATGGATTGATATCATGATGACTTTACCATCAGAAAACTGATTTGCAATATGTTTTTCCTATTTATCTATTCAACTTAGTAATCAACAATTTATCTAAAGTACATTTAATAATAATAATAATTACATACACCAAATTTGTACATTAATATTTAATATCAATAAACTAAATAAATAGGACGAGAGTTTAAAAAATTAATGTAGCGTAATTTCAAATACAAAAAATTACTCCCTCCTAGTTTGAGTATTCCTCCCACTTTTCTTTTTGAGCTTAGTTTGGTTTTCTTCCCACTTTCCTTTTTTGGATATAATTTTAATCATTCTTTATTCTTTTCCTCCACACCTAAACTCAACATCTTTTCACTTTATACCCCACCTTTTACACTTCATACCCACTTTCTATTCATTTCTCTTACTTTATCTCCACCATTTATTATTATTACTTTACTCCCTCCTTGGTTTCCCCCCAAAAAAATTGGGGAGGAATACTCAAACTAGGAGGGAGTACAAAGGTAAATAAAAATAAAAATATAATTATTAAATAAAACGTAAATGTGATAAAAATTGATTCTCTCATGTCTGGAAAGATACCAATAATCACCGAGAATTTCAAAATTGTTAAATTGTAACTCGACAACAGTTACGGCTGCCATGTTTTCGAATATTTTAGGCTGGTAACACGTAAGCTACCAGACGCTATAGATTAACAATATTTTTTTCGCTTACGAGTTGCCGCCGTTCCGAATTTATTAGGGTGACATAAAAGTAACTCATCTATTATTTACAGATGATTACACTTAATGCCGCCAAACCAATAACGTCGGGGTGGCAAAATATAAGTAGAAAGTAATTATGTGTCAAACTGTATAAATTGATATTCATCATCGTCAATCCAAATCAAAATCTGCATGGAAAAAAAAACATTTAACAACAACGGGGGGTTAAAAACATTAAAACAAACATAATAATAAAAATAAAAAAAACATCTAGATAAGTTAACTTCTGAAAAACTATCCATTACAGCTACCCATGATCCATGACCCCTACAAATATCAGTAACTTCTCAAGAAACTAACATCATAACTACCCATGTCCCCCACCCAAAAAACTGACTTTCTTAGCTTTTAAATACAAGATTTTACCGCAGTAACTCTCATTCAAATCACCAAGAAATTAGTAATAAAATATTTCCGAAAAAAAAATACTAACTAGTAAACTAAAAAGAGGAGTCTTTGCTGGCGTCCATTTGAAAGGAAGAGTTGTTCGAAAATGGAAGAGGGAGAACTTAAGCTACAAGAGAGTAAACGACTATATATCTCTTGAGATATTATTAGTTGATGAAGAGGTATTGCATGGGTTGATGCAATTGATTTTACTTTATATAGAAAAATCGACTTTAAGTACATGTTATTCATTTTGTTATTATATACCACAACATAGATTAATTAATGAAATTGATTACCTTAAATTCTTTTGCAGGGAGACGTTATTCACATCACCGCAACAAAAGCATTAGTTCGAGTCTTTGACGGAAAAATTAATGAAGGAAAATGCTAGAACATAGGCAGATTTCAAATCAAACTCAACAAGGGATACGATATAGCAACACCACACCCATGCCGTTTGAGATTAGGGTCAACATCAATTGTTGAAGAGATTAAGGATGATAGCTTGCCACAACAACGACTCAATTTAGTAAGTTTCAATGACATCACAACTAATCAACTTGGCGGCAGGTTTTTAATAGGTATACCACGAACAAACGCATTAAATTTACAAGTTTTACGCACAATAAAGTTATTTTGTATCCACATTAAATTGTAGATGTCATAGCTGAAGTTGAGAGTAATGACCTCATATATGAAGTTAATGATAACAAAAGAACAAGGCTATTTCTCGAGGATCCCAAGTAAGTTGACACATCCTCTAATTTATTTGACACACCTGTTATTTTGCAACTCCAATACTAATAGAACAGCAATACAAACAGTGGGGAGCACTTACAACTTTGGCTTTGGGGAAGCCATGTACAACATGCCATTCACTTCGCAAGTGACCCAAGATATAAAGTAGAGAAACCGGTGGTGATTTTACAATGTGTGCAAAGAACAATCTATAGAGACGAAATAAGGCTCACTACTACCGATGCGACAAAGATACTCGTTGTAACATACCTAAATTTTCGCGACCAAAATAAGAGAATAAAAACGGAAAATTCAAAGCCGCTACTCCACACTTAGCTCACAAGGCCAAGTGCAAGGCAAAATAATAGTATAAGAATGAAAAGAAATATAAAATCCGATAGCTAATTAAATGAAAACGTTGCAGCGGAAGACTTAAGTCCCACATAATCCAAAACGGTTTAAAAGAACTTCAACCAAAATTCAACATAAATATAAATAGTTTGGAAGTAGTGTTAAATAATAAAGTCCTTTCTCGCACAGCATCCCGAAACCAAAATGCACCCATGCAGCATATTAAGTGTACCTATCAACTGTACCAAAAACACAAATAGGTACAGGTTCCAACGGGGGAACGACCCTAAACAACAAGACGTCAACAAAGCTGAGTAAAATATATTATAATGAAAGAGTAACACAATAATTATAATTTTTAGTAAACTGAAATCAGAGTTAAATGTCACCATCTCGATACAAAACCAAAATACTGTGACAACAGTAGTCAAAACCCAAAACCAACCAAAATATATTGTCACCACCTATGTGCCAAGGTCCTACCCTTTTGCACGGTCTAGAGGTACCACTTATGCTTAGCTAGACTTGTTATAGTGCGCACTATTCACTTTTGGGCAGTCAGTAGGATGATCCTGCCAAAGGTGAAAGTCTAACTACCTAGCAAGTAGGGGCCGGAAAACCCCACTTAATACAACTCGGGCCAAGAGTTCAGTTTTGGGACGAAATCCCAGGGACGTCTCAGACGCACCTTAACCTCATAGACCAACAAAGCTCACAGAGTCTGTTGTAACCACAAAAAATTATACCAAAATACCAATATGTGACTTGTGTCACAAAGTTCCAATATCCAAAATATCACAAGAGTATCATAAAAATTCATCATTGACAAAATAATTACAAAATTGTTTCAAAAATATAATTTAAACCGAACATGCTCTTTAATTAAAGGTGAAAAGGTTAAAATGTTATTACCTCTCAAGACAGTCAATCCGAGCTATAATTAGTCAAAAATTCTTTCTCCTCGAACCCACAAACTACAATAGTATAATTTGGTTCAATATTCTCGTTAATAATACTAAATCCACTAAAGTTGTACACCAACTTTTTACTAATTAAATATGCTTGAATGCTAACGTCATAAGTTACCCGTCTAAAAGATATACTCCCTCACCCTGAAATTTTGAAAGAATGTCTTTTTTTTGGGTGTAAATGTAAGTATATTGATTAATGAATTTTCGTTTACATCCAATGTATCACAAATGCTCCAATACTTCAACTAAGTATGTAATCCAGACTCTTGTGAGTTTTACAAAAAGGTTGGCTCATGATATATCTGACTTTTATCTCAACCTTCAATTGCTAGACTATGATGCTCGGACATGTTACTGTCTGGCTGAGTCTGCTGAAGTTTCTAACTTGCAATACATGAAACCAAATTCCAATTATCGTTGTTGCTATCGCCTGTTTAAAGACCAAAGATTTATATCGATAAGATCTCCACCAAACCTTAGTATTTAGCAATGGAATAATAACCCCAATCCAAGAGCTTATCCTTCCAAAGCAATCCCTGGTAAACAGACACTCTGAGAACAGGTGTTCATGTGTTTCCTCCTGTTCTGCACAAATATAGCATGCTTTGTCCGTCACCAACTGCATTCTAGCCAGTCTATCCTTAGTTAAGAGACGTTTGCGACTAATTAGCCAAGCTATAAAGCAATGCTTCGGTAGACAAAGTCTATTGCACACAATCTTTGCCCAAGCCACCTTCTGTGAAGCCCCTGCCAACCATTCATAACCCAGTTTAACAGAATAGTCACCTCCTTGTGCTAGAAGAGAAGGAAAGCAATTATTTGTAAAGAATATTGTCTTTATCCAGCATAGTTTACGCCAGGACCAGCTGGAATTAGGATTAGGAGTATAATCTTTCCAATCTTTGCCTTTTAAATAAACTCCATGAACCCATTTTACCCAAAGGTTTTCCGCTTTGATGGTGATCCACCAAGCATACTTAGCCACACATGCTAAATTCCAGAGTTTCAAATCCTTTAAGCCCAATCCTCCCTCTACCTTTGGCCTACATACTACATCCCAGGCAACCAATGGAGGGGATTGATAATGCTCACATCCTCTCCAAAGGAAGTTCCTGCAAATGCTAGTGATATGTTTAATTGTGGTGGCAGGAAGTGTGGACATGACATAGGTCCACCCCGACGCGGCCACGCGCGAATTTGGGGAGGCGAATGAATCTCCATGAGATGGTCAAATGGAAATTTAAATCGAAGTCGGAGTCGCCACCAAATTTTATGGTTATTCGGAACTTTTCGAGCCCACTCTATGTCGTAGTGGGCCGTGTACAAAATACGGCCCATTTCCGATGTCAGAGTTTATTGGGCTCGTCTCTTTGCAGTTCGATACAGATGCCGACTTGAGCGGTTAATCGTATATTGAATGACTCTCGTTGCCAATGGTTTCGGACATCCGGAAACCACGGTTCTGAGTAAGGGGTGAGGGTACGTGTTGAGAAGTTCAAAAAGAACACCCAACCCCGCCCGCACATTAGCGGCCTCTACTAGGATATCGAATGACGTTTTAATGCGCGCGTTAGTAGAACGATGAATGATTATGCAAACATTGTTTTCTAAGCATGTGAAAGATTGAATGGGTTGCTAAGTGGTTTAATGCATGCAAATTGATTAATGTCAAAGTCAAATTTAACATGTGAGATTCGTTTTAGTATAATAAAACAAATGAAATAAAAGGATGAAATTGCTACAAAACAAACAAACGAGTTAGTATCGGTTTGTGAATAAATAATAGCAAAAATAAATATGCGAAATCGAAAAATAAATATTAATCGAAATCTGAAAAATATCGTTGAAAAGAACGTTGTTTTGTATAAAAAACGAAGTTCGAAAAATAATAAAAAGGACGGAAAAGGCCGCGGCATAACAGCCGGCCGCGCGACTCGCCTGGGATGCCGGCGGGTCGCGTGGTAGCCTGTCTCGGTGCCGGTTTTCGAAAAAGTCGATGTTCGTATTAAATCGCGTATGAATATTGCATGATTCGTACTCGACTTAACATTTTCGATATTCGTTATATTCGATAGTTGACTACGAAATCAATATCAAATACTTGGAATAGTTTTAGAAAAGATTTTTAGAAATCGATCGAAGAATAAATAATAAAACGAACGAAAACGTAAAAAAAGAAATCCCGGATTCCAGGCCTGCGCGCGAGTCGCCTGGGCATGGCGCGACTCGCGTGCGGGTCTGTCCGTTCTTATTTTTGTTCGAAAATTGTTATTTTGAACGAAAGGTAAAAGAAAAGAATTTTGACAAAAAAGATGTAACGATTTCTGATATCGTCGAAATCTTAATATAATTCTTTTTGATACGATATTTGATTATAGAAAAATCGATATCGCACGTTTAAGAATATTCGTTATGAAAATAGTTTTTCGTTAATAACGATATTAGGAAAATAAAAAAACGACTCTAGACCCGTATAAAAAAAACGGACGAAGAGGAGAAAGGGACAGAAATGAAGAAATCGGGTTTGATTACACCCTCAACCTACATGCTCTTGTTGACTCGGATCGGGACTCGTCGGAATGTGGCTAGGCACGGGAGTGTCGAGGCAACGTCGGTTGGGTTAGGGTGGTACGGTTTTGACGGGTGAAGGGTGTCGGATATCGGGACCGGTTTCCTTCGGGTTTTGGATGTATTATTGGTTTCTTGATGCTAAAGGAATTATGTGTGTGTGTATGAATTGTGTAGGAAGAATTGTTGGTAAAAATCGTATTGATGAATCGTCGTTGATAAAATCGTCGTTGATAAAATCGTATTTCTTGTGTTCGATGCAAGGGGCTATTTATAGGAAATTCCCGACCTTGGCTTGGGAGAGTTTGACTACCGCTTAGGATAGGAAACGAGGGAACTTGAGGGAAATAAGGATTCCGCTTTCTTGTGGAGGAAGAAAGGCAAACCGGCTGGTTTGCTACTGTTTTGTGATGTCTCGGCCGAGTGTTTTACACTCGGTCGGGTACTTGAATCGGTTTTTTGAATAGGACTCCTGTTTGAGCTAGAATTTCCGCTTGAGTAAGAAGCTGAGGAGAACGAGAATTCCGTTTTCTTGTGTAGGAAGAAAAGAGGAAAAATAACCGGCTGGTTTGGGTACTTGGCCGAGTGTTTCAACTCGGTTTAGTGTTTGAGTCGGTTCTCGGATAGGATTCCTACTCGGGATCGAATTCTACCTTAAACGGATTTGTTTTTATTTTGTGAAGCTGATTTTTGTGGAGTTGGAGTCCGAATAGGACGTGTGAGACCTCACGGTCAGCCTACAAGTTTCGAGAAATATCTTTGACCGGGTTTTGACTCGGTCGCTAAAAGAGGGTTTTACCCCTGGTGACGGTTTCGACCCAAATTAGTGTTATTTGACTCGAAACGACCCACTGGGCCTGAATTTGAGGTTAGTTTGTGAAATTCGTACTCCGTAAAAAGCCCAAGCCAAATATCCATGATTTTGAGCCCATTTCCGAGTACGTTAAAGCATGTTAGCGTCCGATCATCATCGGATGTTTGTCGGAAACTGCTATAGACACCTGGCGGTCAAAATGTGGGTGTCTACAGAGCCCCCACTCTGACTGAGGCTTGGACAGGGCGAAAGTCAGAGTAGCTACCAGGCCAATCAAAGATTAAGACCTGGCAGCTTCCGGTCGGGTCGTTTAAAGTCCATTAGACCTGCGTGAAGGGCCCGCCGGCCACAGACTAGAAATGTACCTTAGCTGATGATAACTCCGTGGGTAATTGAACTCGTCGTATAAGACTTAGGTGTGCCTATATATGCGCTCATCCTGTTAAATGCCGTTGGGGAGTTATGTGAATTGCGCTGTCGTGATTTGTACCTGTATAAGTTACATAAAATTTTGCATGCAACACGTAGGCGAAACAAATATGACTCGCGCTGGGGAATAAAAATGATTTTTGCTGCATTTTGAAATCGAATTCCTGAAAGCAACTCACGTGCTAGGAGATAGGTTTCCAAAATTGAAAGCGCTGGAAAAGAAACTTGCCGTTTAAATAGACTGAAATTTGACCTTGTCGAAAAGATTTTTTTTTTCAAATGGCAAAGTTTTGCAAATTTTGAAGTAAGAATTTGAAGAGAGGTCTACTGACAGACTCGACTCTGGACGCGACAGAACGAGTTGACAGACACGACTTGGACTCTCTAAGGGTTGGACCGTGACTCGGTAAGGAGGTGAGCCACCTAAGATGACAAGACTCTTAAGTTGCGCTATTCCGTAGCCTAGGCAAGTGACAACACGGTCGAATCCTCAGAATAGGAAGGATGTGCTATGGAGGGATTGCAATAGTCTGTAATGAGACTGTTTTGACATGACAGGACTTTTAGCAGTAGCAATGCCGTAGTCTAGTGCTCTTCTGAATTTTTGGGTACATTTCCAAGGTGGGTATTGCCTCGGGTCCTGACAGATTTTTTTCTTCGACTGAGCCGAGTACTAGGACACACTACAGAAAGGAGGCTAGATTTTGAAGGTATTTGGATTATGTGAGTGGAAGGAGAACTTCTGTCTAATAGAAGCTCCCAGGACGACAAAGCTAGCTGTTGAGAACATGACAGTGTCGTGAACGGAATGATGGTACTTTTCGAATGTGTGTCAAAGTGGGTGGTTGTGCCTCTGTTGAAAGGCTGCCTACGTATTCACATGTGGTGAAATCAAACCAAGCCGTAGTTCAGTGGATTATAGTGCCTAATTTATTAGGGCTTTGTGTGTAACTAGCCATAGCGATGGTGTAGGCTAGGTGCATTCCCAGTGATGTCTTGATCACAGGGCTAGAATGGTTAGGATATTGATCCTGTGACTGTGAGCGTTCTCCGGGGTAGCCCCCAGAGGTGGTGTGAACTATTTGGGCATGTTCTATGCCGACTGCAAGTTGCATTCCCGTGTTTGGGGTTGGTAACTGGTTTGAATGAGGAGAATTGGGATGGGATTTTAACGAGTTCTGCTATCGGGGATTTTAACGAGTTCTGTTCTCGGGGATTTTAACGAGTTCTGCTCTCGGGGATTTTAACGAGTTCTGCTTTCGGGGATTTTAACGAGTTTTGCTCTCGGGGATTTGATGAGTTTTGCTCTCGGGGATTTGATGAGTTCTGCTCTCGGGGATTTGATGAGTTTTGCTATCGGGGGGATTTGACGAGTTTTGCTCTCGGGGGATTTGACGAGTTTTGCTCTCGAGGGGATTTGACGAGTTTTGCTCTCGGGGGATTTGACGAGTTTTGCTCTCGGGGGATTTGACGAGCTTTGCTCTCGGGGGATTTGACGAGTTTTGCTCTCGAGGGATTTGACGAGTTTTGCTCTCGAGGGGATTTGACGAGTTTTGCTCTCGGGGGATTTGACGAGTTTTGCTCTCGAGTTTGCGTATGGTGATTGTGAATTTTGTTATGTAAAAGGGAAGTCGAGTAAAGTGGCTCGAACTTTGATCGGGATAAGTTTTGATAATGCGAGATCTGATTTCCATGTCTGGCCCTAATGGTTAGGGGTATCCTATGGAGCTTGAATCCTCAAAATTCCGGGCTGTCTCTGGCCTGGGTCTCGGGAAGGTCTTGAGGGTTGTAATGTGGGAAGGCTAAATGTGGTGTTAGCTGACCAGCTTGATTGTCTCTTCCTTATTGGATGGTATGAGTATTGATAATTTTGAATTGATCGTTTTCACTACGGTCATGTTTTTTTGAATATTTTTTGGTTGACCTCTTAGCCCCGGTCTCGGGATTCTTCATTTGGATTGACCGCTTAACCTCGGTCATGGGTGCCTCTTTTTTTTAATAATGGCCTGCTTTTTTGTTTTGGCCCTTTGCTTTTTCTTGTATTGGACTTTTTTCTTTTTTTGTCCAGTTTTTTTTTGTTGGTCAAACTAACACCTAAGGTAGGGATTGGTTGATCTTATTGGATGGGTGTTTATTGTGGGAAATGGGCTTGCCTCCCGTCTTGAACCCAAACTAGGAAATTACCTAGATTTGTCATAGGATTCGATACCGCTCCTGCCAAGGGTAGTTATGTGGCTTTCTATACCAGACATGGAATAGGTAAAAGGAAAACACGGGCTCGGTTTCCTGCAGTCATTATGGATGTGCCTATAATAGTCACGTGCGTGTGCTCAGAGTGTATGACGGTGTTCATCATGTTCTCGGAAACACATAAGGAAATTATATATGAGAGATTGAAAAGCTGACTTTATTGAATTTTGAAAAAGAGGACAGAATACAATTGACTCTGACTCTGACTTTGAAGTTGAAATAAATAGTATATCCTAGACTCGGACTCAGACTTGGGCTTAAATCAAATCCGGACTCTTGGATGTATGAGAGGTAGATTGGATGCTTTGGTCATCAGGCCCTGTATAGTCCATGAGGGGCTTTGCAAGTGACAATGTCTCCAAAACGGGAGTTTTCCCGGCATCGAGGAAGTCTTGAATGAGGTGTTTCAGTTTCCAGCACCGTTCTGTATCGTGTCCCCTCCCTCTGTGGAATTTGCAGTAATGCTCGTCGTTCCATGCTTTGGAGCGTTTTTCCAAAGGTGGGTCGACTGTTGGGCCTATAGGTAGTATTAGGCCCTTCGGAACCAATTTCTGGAAAGCAACGGTGTAGGACATATCCAAGTGGGTAAATGTCCTTTCCTTTGACTGATTCTTGATTTTTGGAGAGGTGACTTGAGGGTTACCTCTCTCGGCCTTGCCATCTTGAGGGTATCAGACAGTTTCGTAGGAGTGTTCACCCTTCAAATGGCTCGGTTGGGTGATTGGCTGCCTTACCCGCTCTAGTTGTGTTAGACGGGATCGAGTTCTTACAAGGTCTTCTTCGATGGTGGTCACCCTGGCATTTAGGTTATCTAGGGCGGTATTGATTTTCGAAAAGATATTGTTAATGGAGCAAGATAGCATAAGCATGCTTCCCTGGATATCCCCTTTCTCGACGGTGCGAGATTTGTTGTGGTTTGGTAGTGTCTCGTTCATAGGGTCCCTGATCGGAAGAAACGACAGGTGTTAGAACTCGCCTAAACTCGACTTTGCGCAAATGCAAGAGAGGGTGTCAAACTAGACACGGCCCGGGGTGACGGAAATGACTGGGATTCTCGGACTGGGAAACCCGAACGTTGATCTAGACAAAGTAACGACCGCGAATTAGACTCGAGCCGCAGAAGGGTGAGTCCGAAAATGAGGTGACCGTGTTTGACTGCTCGAGTGGAGGACAGCCCCCCCGAGTGAGACTAAAGGCTCTGGTAGGACTCGGATGGTGTTGACACCTAAGTGACTCGAAAGTGGGATACGTGAGACAACACGTGCAAGACATGACCCTTAGAGCAACCGTGATTGATCGCTCTGCTGAAGGGTAGCCCCCGACTGGGACTGAAGACTTTGTTAAGACTCGAGTGAGTGACCCTTAGACGTAAGGACCGTGGACCTTTTGTTATAGGGCTATGCGTTGTAAAAGGTTGACTCGGAAAAGACACCTAGACGGGTGACTCATGAAAGGTGGGTCTCCTTTAGGATCCAGCTGTGTGGGCTGGGCCCTGTCCGGAGGAAGGTTCACGTGAGACATTCCCAGACTTTTAGACTCGATTGTGTAAATGGGCCAACCTTTGTAGGAGTATGTCCTACGTAGGTGGGTCTTGCCTTAGTAAAATAAGGCGGACTAGGATAGGGGGAAAATCCGCGATGTAGGATCGACGGAGTTTCGACGCTAGAGACTTCAACGACTTATGACACGACCCGACACTGCTAAATACGGGAAGTCTAAGAAGAGGAAGTTTTGAAATACGAATTTTTTGAAAAGCCCGAAATGAATCGGGTGAAGAAATCCGGCCCTTTTTCGAAAAAAAAAAAGGAGTGGGCCGAATGACGGGTTTTGAAAGTTTCGAAAATATTTTCGTGTTTTGAATTGGGCATAATACCGGCTAGAAAAAGGTTATTTTGAGTAAAATCATAAGTCCTAAGTTCGGTATATGACTCGGGTTTTGAAATTTGATATTTTGAAAAAAGGATGCAAATTTTGAAAAGATGACGGTTTTGAAAAAGATGTGGATCAAGTAGCACGTAGTCATGGAAACAGTATAATGACGCCATGTATGCTCTTAATCTAAGTCTCGGTCAGTCTATAAGGGTCTATACCAATGTACACAGCCTATCAAGAATCGGGGCGGACTCCCTAACTCGAGTTGAGATTAGGACATGCCGTAAAACCCATATGAATCGGCTAATGGACACCTTTGACATAACCAATTTGGACTATATCAACGGTATAGTGGGACGTCGGTCACGAGTACCGGCCCGGGAAAGTGGGGTTATGCATGAACCGTAAAACTAAAACGCGCATTGTACTAGTCAAACGATTTCTATTCGAGTCTCACCCTGAGGACACCGAAGGTTATTAACTCATCGGAAAATCCCCAGCGGAGTCGCCAAATTGTGGACATGACATAGGTCCACCCCGACGCGGCCACGCGCGGGTTTGGGGAGGCGAATGAATCTCCATGAGATGGTCAAATGGAAATTTAAATCGAAGTCGGAGTCGCCACCGAATTTTATGGTTATTCGGAACCGTTCGAGCCCACTCTATGTCGTAGTGGGCCGTGTACAAAATACGGCCCATTTCCGATGTCAGAGTTTATTGGGCTCGTCCCTTTGCAGTTCGATACAGATGCCGACTTGAGCGGTTAATCGTATATTGAATGACTCTCGTTGCCAATGGTTTCGGACATCCGGAAACCACGGTTCTGAGTAAGGGGTGAGGGTACGTGTTGGGAAGTTCACTAAGAACACCCAACCCCGCCCGCACATTAGCGGCCTCTACTAGGATATCGAATGACGTTTTAATGCGCGCGTTAGTAGAACGATGAATGATTATGCAAACATTGTTTTCTAAGCATGTGAAAGATTGAATGGGTTGCTAAGTGGTTTAATGCATGCAAATTGATTAATGTCAAAGTCAAATTTAACATGTGAGATTCGTTTTAGTATAATAAAACAAATGAAATAAAAGGATGAAATTGCTACAAAACAAACAAACGAGTTAGTATCGGTTTGTGAATAAATAATAGCAAAAATAAATATGCGAAATCGAAAAATAAATATTAATCGAAATCTGAAAAATATCGTTGAAAAGAACGTTGTTTTGTATAAAAAACGAAGTTCGAAAAATAATAAAAAGGACGGAAAAGGCCGCGGCATAACAGCCGGCCGCGCGACTCGCCTGGGATGCCGGCGGGTCGCGTGGTAGCCTGTCTCGGTGCCGGTTTTCGAAAAAGTCGATGTTCGTATTAAATCGCGTATGAATATTGCATGATTCGTACTCGACTTAATATTTTCGATATTCGTTATATTCGATAGTTGACTACGAAATCAATATCAAATACTTGGAATAGTTTTAGAAAAGATTTTTAGAAATCGATCGAAGAATAAATAATAAAACGAACGAAAACGTAAAAAAAGAAATCCCGGATTCCAGGCCTGCGCGCGAGTCGCCTGGGCATGGCGCGACTCGCGTGCGGGTCTGTCCGTTCTTATTTTTGTTCGAAAATTGTTATTTTGAACGAAAGGTAAAAGAAAAGAATTTTGACAAAAAAGATGTAACGATTTCTGATATCGTCGAAATCTTAATATAATTCTTTTTGATACGATATTTGATTATAGAAAAATCGATATCGCACGTTTAAGAATATTCGTTATGAAAATAGTTTTTCGTTAATAACGATATTAGGAAAATAAAAAAACGACTCTAGACCAGTATAAAAAAAACGAACGAAGAGGAGAAAGGGAGAGAAAGGAAGAAATCGGGTTTGATTACACCCTCAACCTACATGCTCTTGTTGACTCGGATCGGGACTCGTCGGAATGTGGCAAGGCACGGGAGTGTCGAGGCAACGTCGGTTGGGTTAGGGTGGTACGGTTTTGACGGGTGAAGGGTGTCGGATATCGGGACCGGTTTCCTTCGGGTTTTGGATGTATTATCGGTTTCTTGATGCTAAAGGAATTATGTGTGTGTGTATAAATTGTTGGTAAAAATCGTATTGATGAATCGTCGTTGATAAAATCGTCGTTGATAAAATCATCGTTGATAAAATCGTATTTTTTGTGTTGGATGCAAGGGGCTATTTATAGGAAATTCCCGACCATGGCTTGGGAGAGTTTGACTACCGCTTAGGATAGGAAACGAGGGAACTTGAGGGAAATAAGGATTCCGCTTTCTTGTGGAGGAAGAAAGGCAAACCGGCTGGTTTTCTACTGTTTTGTGATGTCTCGGCCGAGTGTTTTACACTCGGTCGGGTACTTGAATCGGTTTTTTGAATATGACTCATGTTTGAGCTAGAATTTCCGCTTGAGTAAGAAGCTGAGGAGAACGAGAATTCCGTTTTCTTGTGTAGGAAGAAAAGAGGAAAAAAAACCGGCTGGTTTGGGTACTTGGCCGAGTGTTTCAACTCGGTTTAGTGTTTGAGTCGGTTCTCGGATAGGATTCCTACTCGGGATCGAATTCTACCTTAAACGGATTTGTTTATTATTTTGTGAAGCTGATTTTTGTGGAGTTGGAGTCCGAATAGGACGTGTGAGACCTCACGGTCAGCCTACAAGTTTCGAGAAATATCTTTGACCGGGTTTTGACTCGGTCGCTAAAAGACGGTTTTACCCCTGGTGACGGTTTCGACCCAAATTAGTGTTATTTGACTCGAAACGACCCACTGGGCCTGAATTTGAGGTTAGTTTGTGAAATTTGTACTCCGTAAAAAGCCCAAGCCAAATATCCATGATTTCGAGCCCATTTCCGAGTACGTTAAAGCATGTTAGCGTCCGATCATCATCGGGTGTTTGTCGGAAACTGCTATAGACACCTGGCGGTCAAAATGTGGGTGTCTACAGGAAGTATGCAGATTCTCGACCAAAATTGATGAATTGCTGTGAGTACTGTCTGAACTAGAACAAGCCTGCCAGAATATGAGAGCTTCTTTGTTCCCAATCCTCTGATACGCTTGACTATTCTTTCTGTTAGAATGTGGCATTCAAGCACCGTTAGCTTTTTGGGAGACATTGAGATGCCCAAATACTTAAAAGTTAGCCCTCCCCTATTCATTCCAGTCTGCTGGGTAAGCCATTCAGTATCCTTCTCCTGCAGACCATTAAAGTAAATACTGGATTTTCACTTGTTCATAATAAGCCCCGAAGCCCTGGAAAACACCTCAAAAGCTTGCATTATCCATTTGACAAAAGCTTTATCTCCCTTACAAAACAACATTAGATCATCAGCAAAGCATAAATGGCTCAGTTTTACTGCTTTACATAGCGGATGGAAGGTAAACTCTGTACTGTCCTGGACAACCAGCACAATTCGACTCAAATAATCCATACACAAAGTGAACAAGAGAGGGGATAAAAGGTCCCCTTAGCACAACCCTCTCTTAGCTTTAAAGAATCCAAAATGATCCCCATTTAACGCCATGGTATAGCTCGGAGATTGCAGACATTCCATTAAAATCTTCACAAATTTTAGGGGAAACTTAAGCGCCTTTCACATGTCTGCTACAAAATTCTATTCTATTGAATCATATGCCTTTTGCATATCAATTTGATGATGACTCGGGGTGAGCAGACTTTTCTATTGTACAATCTAATTAGCTCTTGACAGATTTGGATATTTTCAATAATATCTCTACCTTTAACAAATGCACTTTGGGAGGGACTCACAATGGTTGGGAGTATCTTACTCATTCTCTCACAAAGCACCTTAGAAAGACATTTATAAATGACGTTGCGGAAAGCTATGGGGCGGAATTGCCCAACATTTTTAGGGTTAACAACCTTTGGTATAAGCATTAGTATTTTATTACTTACTTGTCTCAAGAGTACCCCTTCCTCTATAGTGTTCTTGATTGTTGCACACACAGAAGGTCCTGTAATGCTCCAAGAGTCCTTGAAAAATTGGCTTGTGTAGCCATCCGGACCAGGGGCTTTGGTCCCAGGAATACTAAACGTAGCAGATTTGATTTCATGCTCAGTGATGGGGAGAAGGAGGTCTTGACCCTGTTGACTGGAGAGAATAGGTCCTTTCTTAAAACCATTGGGATAAATTCAATGAGTATTTTGGCTTCCCCCCAATATGCTCTGAAAATATTTCAAGAAAGAATTTTGAATATGCTCCGGCCTTTCCAGTAATGCACCTAACATATCCTGAATTTGAAGCACCCTATTAGATGTCCTCCTTTGTTTGAGTACAAAATGAAAATAAGAAGTGTTTAAATCCCCTTCATTCATCCATTTTATCTTTGTTTTTTGAGTCAGGAATTTGTATCTAGCAGTATCCAGGAGCTGAAACTGCTTAGAAATAGCCTGCTCATAGAACTTCAATGTAATGTTGTTGGGATCCTGAGTTATCTGTTGCTGTATCTTATGTAATGCTGCTTCCATTACTTCAGCTAATCCCTCCACATTCCGATAATTTGTTTTATTTATACCTCTTAGTCCCCTCTTCAGCTGTTTGAGCTTAGAGGTTAATTGAAACATATGCGAACCATTAATTATTTTTCCCCAATACTCCTTTACAGTAGCATTAAACCTATCATCTGCCGACCACATGTTGAAATATTTGAATACTCTTTTCTTAGTATGTTGAACAACATCCAAACATACTAAATAAGGATTGTGATCAAAAAGGCCTTCAGGTAGGTAATAAGCAAATGCATGTGGAAATCTGACACCCCATTCATCATTGTTTAGAATTCTATCAATCATATTATAAGATCTGGTACTTGGAGGTTGTTTGTTATTCCAAGTAAATTGTGCTCCTATGGTTTTCATTTCCTGCAGCTCAAAGTCGTTAATGCATTTCTGGAAAGGGGCAATTTTAGCCAAGGTGATTGGAGCCCCAATCCTCTCATCCATATGAAGGACATTATTAAAATCACCAAGTAAAATCCAAGGACCATCAACTACCCCCTTATATTGCCTTATAAAGTTCCAAAGCATCCCTCTCTCTGCTGATTTATTGAATCCATAGATAAAGGAACACCAGAAAGTGATTTTATTATCAATTGTCTTCACTTTCACTTGGATAATTTGTGATTGAATGTCTATGATGTCAAAATGAACAGTATTAGATTTCCATAAACACCAGATCCTTCCTCCCTTACATATATGATTGTTTGTGACAATGGACCAATCCTGAAAATTAACAACAACATTATTTCTATTCTTAGTTGCCACTTTTGTTTCAAGAAGTCCAGCTAGCTGAACATTATTATGATGCAAAAACCATCTTATTTCATTCTCCTTCTTAGGCTTATTCATACCACGAACGTTCCAGGCACCAATCCTATCCATTTCCTAATGCCTAATCCTTCTCCTTACCTCCTACCTGTACTGACTCCTTATTAACTGCCTTCTTAATAGATGAAGTGAGTATCTCCATAAAGGATAGTCCATCTGGTGTGTACTGTAAACCCGTTCTTTGAGGTCTTGCCACTGCCCCTGCTAGGTTAGATGCACTATTAATGAGAGGTAAACCAGCCACAGGTATTTGAATTGCAGGTTGAGGTGGTGGAATTGGGTTTGGAACTAGTTGCCATACTTTCGCTTTCTTGTTTTCCGCTTTGGTTCGACATTGCTCCTCATCATGCCCCATTCCATGGCAGCGTGAGCATTGAATGGGAACCCAATCATACTTAACCTGAATGTATTGCTTCTTCCCTTTCTCATCCAGAAATTGTATCTCCCCTGGTAATTTCTGATTTATTTCAACTTCAACCAGCAGTTTTGCATAGCCTAAGAATTGGCGTTGATCAGTGGTCGGAGCAATCCTGACAACTCTTCCTACTAACCCCTCAATCTTCTTCAAACAATCAGCCCCCCAAAATTTTAGATAAAGGTCTATCAATTTAATCCAAATCGAAAGTTTCTTCACATCATACTTTGCTAATTCCGCATTTTCAGTCCATTCATGGATGATAACAGGTTTGTTATCAAACATTAAATGTTCTACATTCAAAGCAGCTTGCTGCGATTCTTTGTCCAAAAATCGTACCAAAAAAATGCCATTAGGAATGAAAGATACCTTGTCAATCTTGAGATGCTTCCATATGCGATGTACAAAGCCAGAGATGACACTCCAAGGAGGATTTGCTCCAACTACAAATCCGTAGATTGCAGTTCTCCAAAACTCTGTCTCTGTGCTCACATCCTCCATTGTAAGCTGAAGTATACTTGGTCCTGAGTCAGAATGCTCTGTTGTATTGATGACATCTTCCGAGATGACATCCAATTCATGTGGAATCAGTATGTCATCATTGCTGGTGTCATTTCCGTCTTCCTGAAAATATTTGTTACTATGGGAATACTTATTAAGTTTATTAGATGTGTTTGTACTACTTGATGCCTTACTACTATTAGTTTTCTGTGCGTTTTGATTCCCACGTCGAGAAGAAGAAGGAGAGCTGTTAACCTTCCTGTAGTTCGCCATTGCAAAACTCAGGAGAGCTTTCTCTCTCTAGCTTCTCTCTCTAAATGGTTATTGTTAATATCTTTTGTTGTTGAATTAAGAATGTCCATTAATATAACTAGCAACTCCCTTCACGTATTCTTATCATCAATTTGCCAGACATCTTGGTTAACAAAGAGGAATTATGTCATCTTAACACAGTAGCATCGAATGCCACAATAACACTACTCTGTAAGAGACACTACGCACAATAAAATCCCCAAATCCGATATCGAAATCCTAATATCCACAAATAAGACACCGCTTCCCGCCACTAATCGACAACTGCAGACAATAGAGCCACCCCAAACAATATTTACACAACCCCCACAATTTCATACCATATTTAATACTCAATTTACAAGACTAACACGACACAATTTATGTATATAAGAAAAAAAAGAACAACGAGTAAGAGATCTATAAACATGACACTTACCGTTTATGTAGTATGCAAGAGAAAAAGAGGACGACCGAATTATAGGAAGTAGAAAGCAAAAGAACAGATGAAGAATCGAGAATTGTGGCAGCCCGGTGAAATTGAGATGAAGAAGTAATTGATACGGGGTGGGGTTTAAATAAAGAGATTAAGTTATTTTTCTTTCTTTTCAATTGTGTTTGATCCAAATTTAAATCCGATACAGAGTCGGTTTATAAATAAAACTCCAGTTTTAGAAACCAAAATAGATCTACCAAAAAGAAGGCCCAAAATACTTTAATTTTTATACCGACATTGAAAATATTTTTCCAACTTAAAATCCCATTGAAATAAAATAAAAAAAGTAACACCTTATAATTGACCCAGAAAATAATGGAGTGTTACAAACTTCCCTCCTTAAAACAAAATTTCGTCCTCGAAATTTAAACTCGTCTTCAAAAAAAAACCCTCACAATACTCATAAATGACCAAATATCCCTTTTACTCCATACATCCAAAATTCACCAAAGTCTCTCGCATATATATCCAAAATGATCCGTTTACTCCATATGTCCAAAATCCCTCAAAATAGACACGTAACTTTAAGATATCTCAAATTTCTAAATTCTCCAAAAATTTCAAAATCGCCTAATTCCTCAAATTATCTCAGATTTCTAAATTCCTCAACATTTACAAAAATCACCTAATTCCTCGATTCTATAGTAACACAACTTCACCACCACCTAACGCCACAAGATATTAGCAAGGTTCGAAATCACCAGAATTCTCATATTTCTCTAAGTTAAAAAAAATATCACCTGCCAAATTAAGAGCATGTCGGACAAAATATTTAAATTATTTCAAAATTTTGAAATTCACAAGTTCAACCATTTTTACAAGTGCGTATGTAGACACCCAGATTTGGACCTGGTGGTTGCAGAAGTGCCCAACAAACACCCGATGATGATAGGACTGCAACGCGACACGGATTCGCGATGTTATAGGTAGTTTTTCTATAGAACGGATAAAATAATTACTCGGAAAAATTAAAAACTAACATGATGGCAGCCTTAGTCGTGTCGTTACGGTCACATAGACACTAATTAGAGTTAATTCCGACACCGAGACCCCGAGTCGGCCCCGAAACTCGAACCGAGTCAACACCATGTCAAGCGAACCTCGGGATGAACACCCGAGGCCCACTAAACCCACGGCGCTAGGTCAAGCCGTGGGAAGCCTTAACGCCCAAGAAACGTATTATACCTCCGTCTGACGGTTTTGGAAAGTATCAAAACCGTATCCTCAAAATCCCAACCGCCCCACCCTACG
The DNA here is from genome assembly GCA_958450325.1 of Agrostemma githago. Lineage (NCBI taxonomy): Eukaryota > Viridiplantae > Streptophyta > Magnoliopsida > Caryophyllales > Caryophyllaceae > Agrostemma > Agrostemma githago. The sequence continues at coordinate 21,806,249 of OY288253.1, forward strand.
CGCCTGGGTCTCACCACGCCTTAACCCAGGCGCCTGAGTCTTGGTGCGCCCCAGCTCAGGCGCCCATATGGGCGACGAGTGCCGAAAACACCTATAAATACCCCCCCTCCGTCTCATTCATTCGACACAATTCATTCTTCTCTTCCCTCTCTAAACTCTCGCTAAGGGCTCGCACTGCGACACCCGAGGCAAACGATCCACTCGATCGTAGTTCCAATAAAAAAGCGATATCGACGCTACTCCTCACCTTCGAGCACCCCACTCGATACCGAGGTGCCTGTGATCGACTAGCTCAAAACTAGTAACGAAGCTCTGCCGGAGTAGCCGCGGGAAGGTCAAACGGTAACGGAGTTCTGCCGGAGTCACTGGTCAAGCTAGGAGGATCCGCTTGTTGATCGAGTCATCACTATGTTGCCATCTAAACAAAACTTTCCATATTTTTACTTTCTATTATTATGCACTACGACAACAATAGATGTGGGCGCTAGGCCCACAAGCATCTACTAAAATACGTAACGTCCCAACTTCAACCACAAATACCAAAACACACTAAATAGACCCGAGTAATTCCGAGATCCGTTCTCAAAACTATCTATGCATCGAGTTCCGTTTAGTGTATACTCCGAGGGTGCAACTCCTCACAGTGTGATTTACTTACATTCGCATTTACAGTTTTTCGTTGATTTATTGCTTTTATGACCTTATAATCGCATGCTAAATCACCTAACACGGAATTCAAAACGTAAAATAGCTTAAAACTGAACAAAGTGATGGTCGGGTTCCGTAATAGCCCGGGTGCTCACCTTATTAGGTTCGACGCATCTCTATTAATGCCGAACCGACGCATCTTAAGCAGAATACCAGGTAAGGTATATCACAAGAACGACTAATATCCATATTATCGCGTTAAACCTGATTTCCTAATACGTATAATACTAGTACTCTCAACTCTCCTACGTGCATCTTTTCATGGCCTGCTTGTCACATGAAATCGCATGCAAAGAATGTAAACACCACTACTTCGACAATAAAACTTACTTGTCCTTAAATAACCGACGTAGCTAAATATAGGGTTAAAACAACGGATGTTACAGCACTTCCACCACAACAAAAGAACTAGGATATCAGCCCACCGATTGATTAGTAGAGGCGGCCGCTATAGTGTGGGCGGGATTGGGTGTTGATATCTATCGGATGTTGGCTTCTCAATACGTACCCTCACCCCTTACTCAGAATCGACGGTTTCCGGATGTCCGAAACCATTGGCAATGAGAGTCATTCCAGACATGGAGTGTTTAAGGGTACAAGTCTTTATCTTTAGGTCCCACGCCACTCAACTTTGAGCCGGTAAGAGATCAAAGTTGACTTGAACGGTTTCCGAGCCCCCATAATTGACTCGGTGGCGACTCCACAAATCGGCAACGAATTCTGTTCACTAAAAAGGTCGCCTTACCAAATGAATTGGCCTTTAAACATTTACAACCACGTCTCGATCTATTCCCAAACGGAAACACGGGTGCCCGCATCCGTCTAGTACAAGTCCGGATCGTCATCCAAATCGAGGTCCGACACTTCGCCCCGTATGCGAGATCGGACCGGCCCCCGGCAGGGAGGGAGCCGCGTGGGTGGCCGATGCACACGTTGAAAACCGGGTCGGTCCTGCGCGGGCACGCGCGGGAGGCCGGGCGGTGCGGACGGACGTCCACAGTTTGCCGACTCCGCTGGGGATTTGGAAATAAGTTTTTAGCGGTGGTGTAACTTGAACGAGGTCGGTGAAGCTCATTTCTTAGTTCCTAGTTGTGGTCACTACAGGTTTTGGCCCAAAAAAGCCCACCCTAACCGATATCAGGACCAATCGACCTCTTCGCGGTAAGATCTTTAGGGACACGCAGAGAGATCCTCGATTAACGCTCCGGCCGCCTAACGCGTAACCCGCGGGATTAATAAGCGGATAGTCTAAATGGACGATACGACACTCATCTCCCAGATCATTGTCAATGCCTAAGTAAAGACTATTCGTGGGCGGTAGCCTACCCTAACCTACCCGTGTCTGCATCCTGCATGAGTGTACGCATTCCTGGTTATGTGTAGCGTGTTTGAACAATACAACCCAAATAAAGCACTAAAAATCTGGATTCGACCACGCCAACATATTCAACCGCACCCAATTCCGTTTTCGAAAATACCTCATCTTTTCAAAACGACCGTTTAATTATCAATACTCTGATCAAATCGTGATTTCTAAAAAAGGAAAACATTATTTAGATGTCGTTATCATGGCAAAATTTACACTCACCCCTTTCAAAAAAGAAAAAGTTTTTTAGTGCCATCACCTTGGCCAAATTAAAACCTATTAACAACAATGATTACCGTTAATGCAACCGAAACTCCCAATTAATGGGGTTAAGGCCACCACGCGGTCACATTTTATTTCAAAAAAAAACTTTTTACACACATACCGTTGTCACAACCGAAGCTTCAATTAATGAAGTCAAGGAATTCAAGGAGCGGTTACACTTTCAAAACACTTTTTACAATGCGCACCCCACCGTCTAATGTTAGTTAGTGCAACCGACGAACGTGGGTCACTAATTTTAAAAGTTCTTTTTCAAAATGTGAAAAGTTTATGAGAAACACTATTCACCACCTAAATCCCTCACCAAGGAATTAGTCACACCTTTAAGGAAACTGTCATCAGACTTCGCGCTCCATCGCGAGCATCACGCACCCCGCGAGTATCGAACTAACTAATTAATAGTAGTTTTGATAGAAGCGTCACGTAATTATTTTAAAAAAAACCCGGTTCCCCTAAAAGAACCACGTTCCTTTAAAAAAAAAGCATATTTACATTTCGTCACCATTTCCGATGCACACACATAGCAACGTACCTACACGCCGCAGACGATGTCGTCACGCCATCACTATCTTCACGAACCATCCTTTTCAAAAATTTGCAAGACTGGTCATTTTCGAAAGAAGCATACATCCAAACTCTTTGATCCTGAGCCGGGATCGTGATCAACCTCTTATGTCGTACAACATTGTGTTTAACTGTCTATGTTAGCTACTAGGATCACCTATGCTCGAGATTTTACGTTTTGGGTCGTCTCATTTCGAGAAGTCTTCTTTAAACCTCACCACCGAGGTTTGTGTCAAATCGTCTCGTTACAGAGACAGAAAACTCCATAGGTGTTTCGCCAGATACACTAAGAGTCTAAAGCATCTGAATCCCTAAACTAATGACCACACGCATATGGGTCAAGGGTCTCAGTTCCGTATCGCTCAATCATGAGCATCTTTCGAGTCCCTAGGGCGTCCGACGAAACTCCCCTGACTCCCGATGTTATCTTGCAGAGATCATCCTCCGCCATGACTACAGTCCCAAATTTCAGTATCAAAGATCTAACCCATATGGTTTACAACCTCGCCACCTCCATAACCTCTATAGAGACCTCTATTCATAACCTTCACGAGCGGATGGACTGCCTCGCGGTCAAAACCCAAAACCACCCGTCAATCCGGGTAAACAAGGGTGACCCCCCCCCCCCAAAAGAAGAAAACCCCTAGGAAGTTTGCCAACTTAGACATCCCCTACGATGAAGCCTTGGCAACCGCCATTCAACATGGTCTACTGTTCCCTCTAGAACCTGTACCCGAAATCCCTCTAGGACAAAGAAGCAAATCATGGGATCCTAAAGCCTTCTGCTTCTTTCACCAGGGACCAGGACATGAAACCCGATCCTGCACCAAACTAAGACATGCCATCCAGAATCTAATCGAAGAAGGAACCTTTCCCCCTCTCAAAAAGCTGTCATACATTCAATTTGGCACGATCGATTATGAACAGTACCAGTGCGATCACACCATACATGGGGTATGGGCGGATGACGATGATGGTGTCTATATTCACGAACCAATAATCTCTATCCCCTCAACAACCACCCAAACTAAGGACATAAGCCACGTCACCAGATCCGGACGACCCTACCAAAATGTCACGGTCGACATACCAAACACCAACCACGCTCCTGAAAACATCCTAACCACCGACGAAGTCCCGATTACCACCCCCGAAGTATAAATATTAAAACAACTACAAAAAGCCAAAACCGACCTTTCCATATGGCAACTCATAGCCAGCTCCTATAATCACCGCATGGCCCTAGTCCAAGCCTTAGGAAGAATGAACATATCCTCAGCCGTCACACCTGAAGACATGATAGGACATGTTCTTCAAGAAGCCAATGGACTAAAAGACCCTATAACCTTCTCCGACAAAGACCTCCCACCCTTTGGACCAAAACACAATCTAGCCCTTTACGTCACGGTAACCTGTTTAGGCAAGAAGGTGCCCATGACCCTTGTGGATGACGGTTCCGCCGTAAACGTAATCCCTCTCAAAACTGCCCGTGCCTTAGGAATTTCAGACACTGACTTCATACCCACCGAATCTGGAGTGCGCGCCTACGATGGCACCAATCGTTCAGTCGCGGGGGTCGCCACCCTCCACACCATTGTAGGGCCTATAGAGAGGAAAATGGACTTTCAGGTCTTAGACGTTAAAACCGGATCTTACAATATGATCCTAGGGCGCCCTTGGATCCATGCCCTTAAAGCCGTACCATCCACCCTACACCAAAAGGTGAAAATTCCCATCAACGGTGAAATAATCACCATCCATGCCTCCCCCATGAGAGCCTTTGTAGAAAATGCCACCACCTCACAAGTCACAGAAGATACCGATACCGAATTAAGGGGATTTCACGTAGTAAGCCTCTTAGAACAAGACCCAGCTCCGTTCGACTTCGATCAAAACTCAAACCTAGCCATCCACTTTATGATGAGACAACAGGGGCATTTTCCGGGATTGTCAATAGGAAAAAAGCTCGGCACCGCAAGTAAGCTCCGTGATCCCATCGGACAAACCCACAGGATAGGCTTCGGGTACCCAGCAACCGAGGGTAAAATCCGTGAACACATGACCATCATGTGCACACGTAAAACTAAGGGCATCCAAATCCCACCGTATAACCTTATCCTGAATGGATATTTCGTAAAAGAAGGGGACAATGAACCTTATATGGGATTCTCCGAACCAACCTACATGAAGGGCATCCGGCACCCTGGAATAGAGGTATTCCAGGACTGCTAATTCATCTCAGAAACCAAACCAAACACCCTCAAACCCAAACGACCATCTTGTATAGATGGCCTAGCCAATAGTTTCCTGTTCGGGGAAGAGCGTTTCGTTCCCATCGATCCCAGTGAGCTAGTTAGTGTGGTTATGACTGACAAGCAGTTTGACCCCATCTCCCTTATTGTCAGCACTGACAAAAACCAAGAGAGTAGAGGGTGGAGGAATTCCGTCACGTGGACCAACGAGAATGGTAGGAGGTTCAAGCTAACCACAGGAGAAGGGAGGATGTTCGAGGAGTCCGAATCCGAATCCGAAACAGAGTCTGAGTCTGAGTCTGAAACGAGCCAAGAATCTCGTATTGTTTGTCTCCCATCTACATCAGTGTCTGTCTAGGACGAACCGGGGCCTGTCCCGGAAGTCCCAATAATGTTGTCACTCTCAAATGAACAGAGAGTTTCCTTATCTAAAGCCTTCAACATGCTCGATTTAGCTAATAATAAAAATACTTTCGCTTATGACTCGTCGCACTTAACATGCAATGCCATTATTAATAGCGAACAAAACAGAAATGACTAAAATGACTCCTATGACACTTACCTCCCACCAGAAACCTTAAGAGAGTTATCCAGGCAAGAGTTAGACGCCCCAGTGATCGAAGAAACCGAATCCCTGAACGTCGGAACCCCCTCGGAAACCCAAATCTTGAAAATAGGAACCTCCTTAGGTCCTACCAAGAGGGACGAACTCTCGAACCTACTCACACAATACAAAGACGTTTTTGCCTGGTCTTACAAAGATATGCCAGGCATCGACAGAGATATAGACGAACATCGAATCCCAATCAAACCCGGGTTTAAACCAGTAAAACAAAAGCTACGCCGCATGCGACCCGAGTGGGCCCTTAAGGTCAAGGAGGAGGTAGATAAACAATTTAAGGTCGGGTTCATACACGTTTCCGAGTACTCTGACTGGGTAGCCAACATAGTCCCCGTCCCTAAAAAGGACGGGAGAATTCGGGTCTGTGTAGATTTCTGAGACCTTAATAAAGCCAGCCCAAAGGATGACTTCCTCTTACCTCATATAGATATCCTAGTAGATAATACCGCCGATCACGCCCTACTTTCCTTCATGGACGGGTATGCTGGGTATAATCAAATAAAAATGGCAAGAGAGGACATGTCTAAAACGGCCTTCACCACACCTTGGGGAACCTATTGTTACTCGGTGATGCCCTTCGGACTTAAAAATGCTTGGGCAACCTATCAAAGAACCACAACCACACTTTTACACGATATGATGCACAAAGAAGTCGAGGTGTACGTAGATGACATGATTGTCAAATCCCGAGACCGAGAAGGGCATGTCCCAGCCCTCGTAAAATTCTTCAAGCGCCTACGCCAATATAATATGAGGCTTAACCCACAAAAATGCGCCTTTGGGGTCACATCGGGAAAACTTTTGGGTCACGTAGTGAGTCAGCGATGAATAGAGATAGACCCCTCCAAAATAAAAGCCTTATTAGACATGCCCGCACCCTCGAATGAAAAGAAGATTAGAGGGTTTCTGGGAAAGGTTCAATACATTAGCCGCTTCATTGCCAAACTGACCATGGTCTGTGAGCCCATCTTCAAAAAACTCAAAATAACCGAACCCACCGTCTGGGATGATAAATGCCAAAGAGCCTTTAACAAGGTAAAAGAAATACTAGCACAATCCCCGGTGTTAATGCCTCTTAAGAAAGGACTGCCACTTTCCCTATACCTCACCGTAACCGAAACCTCAACGGGGGCCATGTTAGCACAAACCTTTAACAAAGAAGAGAGAGCTATTTACTACATTACCAAAAATTTCCTCGAGTACGAAACAAAATACACACCCCTAGAGAGGACCTGCCTCGCCCTAGTATGGTCAACCAAAAAACTTCGGCACTACATGCTTAGCCATACCGTACACGTATACTAAAAAATGGACCCCATCAAATATATCTTCGAGAAACCTGTGCTCAACGGACGACTAGCCTGATGGAAACTTATGTTGGAAGAATTCGACCTAACATACATACCCCTCAAGGTCATTAAATGGAAAGTCGTGGCTGACTTCCTAGACGAAAACCCAATAGAGGAAAAATCAACAACCGACACCTAGTCATTCCCCGATGAGGACATTCTGTTCGCTGAAAGTGAATCATGGGACTTATACTTCAATGGCGCCTCAAACATGAGAGGGCGCGGCGTAGGAATCCTACTAATATCCCCAATAGGAGACCATATACCCATATCAGTCAAGCTAGACTTCCCCGTCACAAACAACGCAGCCGAATACGAAGCATGTCTAACAGGTCTAAAGGCAGCCATATCTTTAGGAGTCAAAAACCTTAGAGTCCACGGAGATTCATCCTTAGTAGTCAACCAAGCCACGGGTAATTGGAAGGTTTATAGCGAAAGCCTAACCCCATATCAAACTAAAATGGAAGCAATGTCTAAGGAATTCACCGAAATTGACTTCATACACATACCCCGCGAAGAGAACCAATTCGCCGATGCATTATCCAAACTAGCCTCACTAATAAACATGCCCGATCACCTCTTCTCTATGCCTATCTGTGTAGAAAGAAGCGAACAACCAGCCTACATCCACAACCTCGAAACTGACGACACCACCGAAGAACCTTGGTACAAAGTGATCCTATACTTTAAAACCCACGGGTCATACCCACCCGACACTAATAGTAAAAACAAAAGAGCCCTACGAATACAAGCCACCCATTACGTCATGAATCAAGGCCTACTGTTCAAATGAACCCCACAAGGAGTCCTCCTTAGATGCATAAACAAAGACCAATCCGAGAGAGTCATGGAAGAGGTACACGACGGAAAGTGCGGACCCCACATGAGTGCACACCTACTAGCCCGAAAAATAATGAGACTGGGTTATTACTGGATTACCTTAGAGCCATACTGTCGACGTCACGTTCGGCACTGCCATAATTGCCAAATATTCGCCAACATCCAACACCTACCTCTTTATCCTCTACACACTATAGCCACACCTTGGCCCTTCTCTACTTGGGGAATAGACATCATAGGGAAAGTACACCCATCCGGGACCGGCGGACATTGCTTTATTTTAGTAGCCGTAGATTACTTCACCAAATGGGTAGAAGCCGCCTCTTACACCGTACTAACCTCAAAACAAGTAGTGAAATTCTTGCAAAACAACATCATCTGCCGATACGGTATACCTCATAAAATCATTAGCGACCAGGGGGCTCACTTCAGAGCCGACACACAAAAACTCCTAGACAAATACAAAATCCAAAGACACAAATCCTCACCCTATAGACCACAAACCAACGGGGCCGTAGAAGCAGCCAACAAAACAATCACCACAATCCTTAAGAAAATGATAGATAACTACCGGGATTGGCCAAACAAAATCCCCTTCGCCTTATGGGGATACCGAACGTCCTATAGAACACCCACCAGAGCCACACCATATTACCTAACCTACGGTTCCAAAGCCGTCCAACCAATAGAGCTAGAAATACCATCACTAAGAATATTAGCCGAAAGTGGTATCCCTGAGGAAGAACGGAACCAAAAATGGTACGACGAGCTAGTACTCCTAGATGAATGTAGGATACATGCCCTATCCAACGTACAAGCCTACCAACAACGCATCCAATGAGCCTTTAACAAGCGAGTGAAATCCCGAAACATACACGAGGGAAACATTAGTTTCTGGCTTGGGCTTTTTACAGAGTACAAATCTCACAAAACCGACCTCAAATTCAGGCCCGGTGGATCGTTTCCAATCAAATAAGACTAATTTGGGTCAAAACCGATACCGGAAATAAAACCGACTTCTAGCGATTGGGTCAAACCCCGGTCAAAGTCGTTCCGAGACACAAAATATAGTCACTCAAACATCAAAAGTCCAATCCAAATACTAGACCCACGAAAATGCCCAAACTCGAGGTCCAAAATACGAACCCTTGCGCCTCAGCTGACCCACTCGATCGAGTGTCAGCCCACTCGATCGAGTGGGCCCTCAAACTGGCCCAGCTGCGATCACTTGGGCCATTCGACCGATTCAGGGGGCTACTCGGTCGAGTAACCTTAGACGGGGGTGCGTGGCAACATCTATATAAACACACCCTCTTGCATGCACAATTAAACACTTTTTCTTACATATAAGCTTTTCACATCTTTACACAACCGAACACACTTTTACAAACCCTAATCTTCGCCCATCATAACTCATCCCCTTCAACCAAACCCTAGCATCTAGGAACCCTAAACCACCATAACTTAACTTACATCTACCTCGATTCTCCAGGGCTAAAGCCACAACTAACGAGATCTATCCGAGACTAAGAAACATGTAGGTTGAGGGTGCAAAATCCCGTTCTTTTCTCTTCTCTTCTCTCTCGCGTCGTCCGTCGTTGTCGTAGTCATTTTTGTTATTTTTATTTTGTAGTCGTGTCTATAATATCGATAAAAATCTCTAGTATAAGATATTAAAATACTTGCTAATTCGTGTCGAATACGAGGGATGACGGGATAAGAAAATCCGAATATTACGAGGGTATCGCACCCGATGTTGACGGTCGCTTATCCCGACACCCTAAGTGTTTGATTGTCGACGCAAGTCAACATCAATAATCGTTTTTATTTCGTTGCGTCGCTAGTCACGTTTTTTTTTCTTATTCGTGTCGTTATCATCACCATTCATCGCATCTTCATCAATTTCGAAACTATTTTTCAAGTAAAACATCTTTTTAGATAGAATCGAATCCCGTTGATGCGGATCCGACATCATACAATCCGTAAGGATTTATGACGATGTCGGGATGCGGAGGGAATCAAGCCAAGTCCCTTTTTAATTCAAGTATCGATCTACTAGATTCGATTCCAACTCCATAGTTGGATGTCGAATTTAATTGATTTAGTCAATAAATCCAACTAATACGATTTTTGTTGATGCTAAAATAGTTAATACGACACTATAGACGCGGAGATTATTCATATCGTTTTCGTCCGATTTAAAATGACTTACAAAATCCTTTTTCTAAAGTGCACTCTAAATATTCGATATCGATTTCATAATCGAGCATAGAATATGGCAAGTATCGAAAGATTCCGGTCGAGTATAAATCTCATTATATTTCTACGCGGCCTAACAAATCGGTGATTTTCAAACACAAAAGCAATCTAAAAAGAAAAACCGAAACGAACTATAGTTCGTACAGGTGTCACTCGACCGAGTGCCATAGGCCACTCGATCGAGTGACATCCCAAAATTGAGACAAAAGGGTTTTTAGACCACCACTCGGTCGAGTCTCACAATGACCGGTCGAGTGGCTTCCCACTCGGTCGAGTTCTTCAATAACTCGATCGAGTGACATCTAGAAAACAGGACAGAACCTTTTTTGAGGACCACTCGGTCGAGTCCTTCAATGACTCGATCGAGTGGCCTTATCACGTCAAAACCGTGAGTTCCCCAACGCTTTTCTAGGTCTCGATAAAATACTTCTATGACTTCGGTCAACACGTGTCAAGTCTATCACGCGATTTATTACTTTCCAAAACCATGCATCGTGTTGTATACATCATTCTATATTATTCTATATTTCTTGCAAACTGTTATTATCGTTATACCGTTACTAACTCGTTTGTTTATGTCTTTTCGATTTATTTCCATATTATTCATTTTATTGTACTAAAATGAACCCGCATGCTAAATACAACTTTGACGTTAAATTTAGATGCATTAAATTGACTTAGCAACCCATTCAAATTCTCACATGTTTAGGTAAAACAATGTTTGCATATCATTTTATCGTTCTACTAACACGCGTATTACAACATCAATCGATATCTTAGTAGAGGCCGCTAATGTGCGGGCGGGGTTGGGTGTTCTTTGTGAACTTCCCAACACGTACCCTCACCCCTTACTCAGAACCTCGGTTTCCGGATTCCCGAAACCGTTGGCGTACGAGAGTCATTCAATACACGGTATCCGATAATGTCGGTATTGGTATCAAATGCAAAGGGACGAGCCCAATAAACTCTGACATCCGAATGGGTCATACTTTGTGCATGGCCTACTAAGATATAGAGTGGGTTCGAACGGGCCCGAACTCCCACAAAGTTCGGTGGCGACTCCACTTCGATTTAAAATTCAATTCGACCCATCTCATATGGAGATTCATTCGCCTCCCCAAACCCGCGCGTGGCCGCGTCGGGGTGGACCTATGTCATGTCCATAATTTGGCGACTCCGCTGAGGATTAACTGATGCGTGACGTACCATCGGCATCCTCAGGGTGAGACTCGAATAGAAATCGTTTGACTAGTACAATACGCGTTTTAGTTTTACGGTTCATGCATAACCCCATATTTTTCCGGGCCGGTACTGGCGACCGACGTCCCACTATACCGTGATGTACTGCAATATGGATATGTCAAAGGTGTTCATAGTCGATTCGTATGGGTTTCGCAGCATGTTCTAAGCTCAACTCGACTTAGGAAGTCCGTCCCGATTCACGGATAGGCTATGTACACTGGTATAGACCCTTTATAGACCGACCGAGACTTAGTGTAGAGCATACATGGTGTCGTTATTATGCTTGCGTGACTATGTGCTACTTGGTTTCTATGGTCGTTTTTCAAAAACCGTCATTTTTTTTTTCAAACAATACATCTTTGTCAAAATATCCAATTTCAAAATCCGGGAAGCATACCGAATTTAGGACTTATGATTTTACTCAAAATAGCCTATTTTTAGCCGGTATGCTATCCATTTCAAAAATTCAAAAAATTTCAACTTTTCAAAAAATTCGGGCCCGATGACATTTTCGCCAATGTTAAAAGTCGGGATCCTGTTTTCGATTTTCAAATCTTCGGAAATTCATCTTCGATATTCAAAATTCCGAAATTCCAAAAATGCATCTTTTCAAAAAATATCCAATTTTCAAAAAACTCGGAAAGCTACCGAAAACTAGACTTAAGATTTGACTCAAAACAAGCCTATTTTTTCTAGCCGGCTTGCTGCCCATTTCAAAATTCGAATTTCCGATCCACCATTCGATTTTCGAATTTTCAAAATTCAATTTCGATTTTAAAATTTTCGAGACGCCATTCGCGATTTTCAAATTTTCGAGATGCCATTTTTGATTTTCAAAATTTATGAGAATCTTCGGGATCCCGTTTCCATTTTTTCAAATCATCGGAAATTCTTTTTTTCGATATTCAAATTTCAAAATTCCAATTATTCAACTTTTCAAAAACCAGAAAGCTACCGAATTTAGGACTTATGATTTTACTCAAAATAGCCTATTTCTAGCCGGTATGCTATCCGTTTCAAAAATCAAAATGCTTCAAACCTTCAAAATTGCGGCCCAATGGCATTTTTCCGATTTTCAAAAAATCGGGCCATCCGCTGGTTTTTCCGGATTTTCTATATAAAAAAAAATCTTTTTCAAAACTTTCCTCTTCTTAGAACTTCCCGTATTTAGCAGTTTTGGATCTTGTCATAAGTCGTCGAAAGTCTTTAGCGTCGAAACTCCGTCGAACTTACATCGCGGGTTTCCCCTATCCCAGTCCGCCTTATTTGACTAAGGCATGGCCCACCTACGTAGGACATACTCCTACAAGCGAAGGCCCGTTTACACAATCGAGTCCAAAATCTGGGGATGTCTCACGTGGACCTTCTTTCGAACAAGACTCGGGCCACTAGCCGGATCCTAAGGGAGGCCCACCTTTCACAAGTCACCCGTCTAGGTGTCTTTTCCGAGTCAAGCTTTTACAAGGCATAGCCATATAACAAAAGGTTCGCGGTCCTTACGTCTAAGAGTCACTCGTCCGACACTCGAGTCTTAACAAAGTCTTCAATCCCACTTGGGGGCTACCCTTCAGCAGGGCGATCAATCACGGTTGCTCTAAGGGTCATGTCTCACACGCGTCTCATGTACCTCACTTTTGAGTCACTTAGATGTCACACCATCTAAGTCCTATCTAAGTCCTTAGTCTCACTTAGGGGCTATTCTTCGACGGAGCGATTAATCACAGTCACTCCGATAATCGTACCCTACACATTTGTCTTAGAAGAGTCTAACCCGAGTCGAACTGGAGTTGTCTCTCCTCCCGCGCTATTCCCTATGCCTTGGTGAAATTAAGTTCCGAAGCAACTTTACTGATTACGCGGTATTCTTACAGACAGGCCACCGGTAACCAGACGCCAGAAAATGCAAGAAACTTTGGACCAATTGGCAGCCTCCCTAGCTAAGCTTGAAGCCCAATTGACGGCTATCAGGACCGACCAAACAACCCTTGCCACCCGTTTGAGTGCCATGGAGAAAGGGACTCCTAATGCTGGATCTGAACCCACTAGGCCCATAGTTGAACTGTTCAGTGCCGTTCGCAAGCTTGAAGAACAGGTCCATTTGTCTACAAACAACTCAATCCATGCGTAAAATGCTCGCTACTACTCACCTCTGGATGACGAGCTACCCGCCAACCTCAATCTTATGGGAATACCGATGTTTGAGGGTACTGAAGACCCGGTCCATCACATTCGGGCTTTCAAAGAATTTATGGCTGTCAAGGGGGTGAAATCCACCATGTTCAAGCACTTGTTTGCTTCCTCCCTCGAGAAGCACCCGAAAGCCTGGTACTACAGGCTCGATTCCAAGAAGTACAAGACTTGGGATGATGTGGCAATAGAGTTCGCTCGGAATTACGCCGATAATACCAAGATCCAGACTACGATGCGTACTCTGGAGGTTATGGCCCAAGAGCCCAAAGAAGGTTTCACCAAATACCTTCAAAGGTGGAGGGTCGAAAGTGTGAAGTTGGTAGACAAGCCCAACGAGAAGACACTAGTGGAGGCATTCATCAACAACCTCCTACCTTCCTACCGCGTCCATCTTAGGTATGCCGGTATTTCAAACTTTGCGGTGCTTACCGAAATGGGCATTAGGATTGAAGACAATCTTCGACATAATGAAGATCTGGGTGAAGCTTCTACCGAAGGCTATACTGGACATCAACTCGAGTCCTTAGAAGCCGACGACTAATGACAACATCATCCGAGAGTCCGAATTTGACTTAAGTCCGAGTCTGAGTCTGAGTCTAGGATGTTCTATTTCAAAGTCAAAGTCAGAGTCAGTTGTATTCTGTCCTCTTTTCCAAAATTCAATAAAATCAGCTTTCAATATTCTTTCTCATATATTCTTTCCTTATGTGTTTCCGAGAACATGATGAACACCATCATACACTGTGAGCACACACACGTGACTATTATAGGCACATCTATAATGACTGCAGGAAATCGAGACCCGTGTTTTCCTTTACCTGTTCCATGTCTGGTATAGAAAGCCACATAACTACTCTTAGCAGGAGCAATATCGAATCCTATGACAAATCCAGGTAGTCTCCTAGTTTGGGTTCAAGACGAGAGGCAAGCCCATTTCCCACAATAAACACCCATCCAATAAGACTGACCAATCCGTACCTTAGGTGTTAGTCTGACCAACGAAAAAAATTGGACGAAAAAAAAATCAAAAGTCCAAGAAAAAAAAGCTGGACCAAAAAAGAAGTCCAAGAAAAAAAGCAAAAGGCCAAAACAAAAAAGAAGGCCGTCAAAAAAAAAATTCAAATACCCATGACCGAGGTTAAACGGTCAATCTGAATGAAGAATCCCATGACTGGGGCTAAGAAGTCAACCAAAAAAAATTCAAATGCCCATGATCATGGTCAGTGGTCAACTCAAGTGAAAGTCCCATGACCGAAGTACGATCAATTAAAAAATTATCAATGCCCATACCATCCAATAGGGGAGTAACAATCAAGCTGGTCAGCTAACACCACACTCAGCCTTCCCACAGTACAACCCTCAAGACCTTCCCGAGACCTAGGCTAGAGACAGCCCGGAATTTTGAGGATTCGAACTCCATAGGATACCCCTAACCATTAGGGCCAGACATGGAAACTAGATCCCACATTATCAAACCTATCCCGATCAAAGTTCGAGCCATTTTTACTCGACTTCCCCTTTGCACAACAACTACAGCACAACACAACACGACATAACAAAATTCAAGTATAATTATTGACGCGCGGGCGTCGCGACCCGTACAATCAAACAATATTTATAACTCCGACTAACCTAACTAGTGTAGTAGTGGTAGGTCGGGATCGATCCACAGGGAGAGGGGTTAAGCCGTATTGATCAAGTCTAGAGTCTAATCGTGATCGGGAGATTGAGATGGGGGATTTAGGTTGTTAGAGAGGTCGAACTATTGCTAGCGAACTACACTACTAAGGCTAAGAACGCTAATAGGGAAAGGTGTTGGGGAGAGTCGGGATTCGGAAATGGGGTCTTAAAAGTCTCAGGATCGAGTTTTTGTTACAACGTTAAAAAGGGAGAATGCCACCTTTCGATTTATTCACCCAACCTACCTAAACCCGCTTTCACGACGAAAGGGTAAGTCTCAAATTAAGGTAATTTCTACCCCGAGTTTCCCCATATTGGTAGAAATGAGTCAAGGTCGGCCTAGTCACAATTCTAGGTCAACGAAGACACAAAAACCTTAAACACGATGATCAACAAGTAAACAACCCACCAACATCCCTTGAATCTAGTAATCCAAATCCTCCTCCCTAATTCCCCAACAAGAAAATCTACTCACTAATCATGGTGATAATCAACAATACACTAACTAAGGGGAATCTAACTAGAGCATGCATAACAACTACACTAACAATTAACACTAAGGAGAGAGATTAACTAACACACAAACTAAAGAGAAACAAGCTAACTAATGGAGTAAAGGGAGAGGAGAGAATTTACCAACTATGGAGAAATCTAAGGTGAAAGATGAAGATTAATAATAAAGATTGAATCTTGAGAGAAATATACAAGAATTTGTCACTAATCCATGCATAAGTCTTCAATCTTCAATATAAGCAATATAAATCTTCAAGAAATAATACAAGAGTTTTGTCACATAAACCCTTGCAAAACCCTTGAATCTTCAACAATCTTCAACAAAGATGGAAACTTGCCTACTAATTATGGAGTAATTACACTAATATTAAGTAGATCTACTAATTGTTTTTAGAGAAATTTTTCTAAGAGAGTTTACTACAAACTACTACTACTACTACTACTACTAGAGAGTTCTCTACACTACTCCTACTCCTAAGGGCTAATCCCAAGGCTCACTCAAGGCACAAGGAGGGACAAAACCCTAGGAAGAGTATTTATAATGTTCCTTAATGGATCACACAAGTTTAAGGCCCATAATCCAATCCTTCTTCATTAAGCCTAGACCTTCACCCTTTGCATCTTCATGGGGCAAAACTTCACCCTGCGGTTGACGACATAGGCACCACCGGGTGAAATTTCACCCGATGAGATTTTCTTCTCGAATCGTCATTTTTGGCGTCTTTCTCCATCGGGCGAAATTTCACCCGGTGGGCAAAATTTCGCCCGGTCGTTTCGCCTGATTGTAGCTGCCCACGAAAATCTTCGAGAGTGGAAAATGTCGTCGGGCGAAACTTCGCCCGGTGATGACTCACCGGGTGAAGTTTCACCCGGTGGAGTTTTCTTCTCTTTTCCGGTCTCTTTCTTCGTCAATCAATTGGATTACTCGAACTTTCGGTTGTGTGCTTTGCTCTTGAACCGTATCTCTCTCATGCTCGTGGAAGCTCATACTCGTTTTCGGTCAAAATCCTATCAAAATAGACATAAAACTACCAAAAACACGTAAAATGCAAAAGAGAGACACTAATGCGAGAACTACGCAAAATACGGCGATAATCGCACTCTATTCTCGCAAAACGGAGGAAAAATGGGTCTAAATGGGAGGAAAAACGGTCCAAATTTGGCACACAACAATTCTCCCACACTAAACCGTTGCTCGTCCTCGAGCAAAGACCCAAAAAGAAACTAACTACTACAAACTAAGCTAGACTATGCTAAGCCGATACGGGGCAATTAACGGGCCCGCTCCGTCCCTTCAACTCACATCGAGATACCCATGAGGTAGAGTACCTCCATGCAAGGCAAGTTGGGGCTTGCTCAAAATTGGGGTTGCGACTAACACACATACAAACACACAAAATAAGAAGGACACACGAAAAGATAGTCGCAACCAAAGAGAAAATAAATCACCGAATCCCTCATCGAAACGGCGGAGAAAGCACCGATTTGAGCTTAAGACAATCAAGAACACTACCAAATTAGTAACACAAAATTACATGGACAAGATCCTAATAGGATGACAATCAATCAATAAAAACATTGAAAATTTACCAAGGTCCGTCTAATTCCACTAGAGATGCCTACAACGGGACGATAAATGGAGTGGATAAGTGAGAACCATGGAGTTAGTAAGCACTGTAGGTAAGTGTTATGCCGTCTCCTAAGCTAAGCCTAGAGGATCGTCCCAAACTCGAGAAAGTCAATTAGACCAAAAAGATGGACAAGTGTTTACGAAATGGTAAAGATTGACAAATTACCGCTATTTTCCTTCCTCGGGACTCGGTCCTCTAGTAGGCATTTCACGGCAATAAGTCAACCAAGAGATTATTTGGTTTTGGGAACGAAATTTTTTTTTTTTTTTTTGAGATTTTGATTTTCTTTTCGGTTTTCTTTCCCCATTATTTCGATCGAGGGCTTTTTTTTTCATAACATAACGCCCTTCTTCTTTATTTTTCCCTTTTTCTTTTTGAATAACTCTTTTTTGGCTAGATAGTTCATTTGAGATCAAGGCAAAGCATATTCTTGCAAACTTATTTGTGGAAATGGGTGAATGGTAGAAAATAGGCTAGTCGGGTGTGCACCCCCTCCGAACCCATAAAAGGATGAAAATTTGGACTAAAGAAATGGCTTCTCAAGTAAGGTCACCTAAGAGAACGGGGAACGGTAACCGAGGCCTTATCACTCCATGGGTGGTCAAGGTGGTCAAATGCAAATCCCGATGTGGACTCCTAGTAGAAAAGATGGACTTATGGTAAAAATCCAATGCAAAAATTGGTTCAAGGTCATTCTACTAGAAACATGTCAAAAAATAAAAAAGGGTCACTAACAAGGGAGTAATAAACACTCGGCCTAAACTCAAAATCGGGTTTTCGAAAACTTTACCTGGACAAACTTTACACACAATGAAAAAGAACACACAAAAATGACAACAACACAAGAAAACAAAACAAAACAACAAACACAAGTATAGCCAAGCACTCCGAACTCCATTAAGTCAACACAATCCACAACCACCAATTCCAAAATGTTCACCAAGTGAACCTCCAAATAGCATAAATGCCCAAACTCCCATGCATAAGAGAAAGGGTGAAGACGAAGGTAGAAAATA
Organism: Agrostemma githago; assembly: GCA_958450325.1. Classification (NCBI taxonomy): domain Eukaryota; kingdom Viridiplantae; phylum Streptophyta; class Magnoliopsida; order Caryophyllales; family Caryophyllaceae; genus Agrostemma; species Agrostemma githago. Next base: position 21,824,763 of record OY288253.1, read on the forward strand.
TTACCGCGCGGTCTTCATTTCATTTCCGCTACCTTACGTGTCCATGCTAAATGGTTGGCGGTGTACCTACAAGGAAATGCGAGGCAATACAAGTGGCACAAAAACAAAAATAAAAGAAAAAGAAAAAAAACTAAAATGAATTTTTTTTGGGTTTTTGGTTTTTAAAGGAAAAATGAAAAAGAAAAGGAAGAAAAGGGATAGTAGATCCCTCCCCCACACTAAAACCGTGCATTGTCCCCAATGCACAAGTAGAGGAAGAATCGAAAAAGAATAAAAAGAGAAAAGAACGGAAAATCTTTTTGAATTTTTTTAATTTTTCAAATGTTTTTGGTATTTTTGATTTTTTTTCAAAATGAAGAAAGTAAAAAGAAAAGAAGAAAAATAAGAGAAAATAAAAGGAAAATGAAAAGAAAAAGAAAAAATCGATAAGATGGGAAAGGGCGTAGGTGTAATCACGTCACCTCGCCCGGATTCTGCACGAATCGGGAAAAATAAAAGAAAAAGAAGATTTTGGATTTTTCAAAATGGTCTTGGTGCGATCAAATCACCTAAGACTGGGAGCAACAATCAGGTCCTTCTTCTCTAAGGCACCTGCAAATAAACCTCACGTTTGCAATGACCCAAGTAGGATCACGTGAGGGGCTGACAACTCTCCAAACCAACCAAAATATTATCACAAATTAACCAACAACAATAATTATCAAATGCCAAAAATTGGCGTTGTAAGACTGACAAAGATTACTGAAACTAGAGAACAGATTATCGACAACCGACGACTGACACCCAACACCCCCACACTAACACTGACGACACTCGACCACTCACATCGGACCTGGGGGACGAGGTGGTGGGTAGTAAGACCCTGGCGGAGGCACACCGAAAATTTGATTAAAGAGGTTCTGTTTCTGCTGCAACATCCTTTGGTTCTCCTCCGCCGCCATCCTCGCTGCTTGGGCGTCCCTAGCAGCGTCCCTAACCATCTTAAAGCTACTCCGGGAAAACTCAAAGCCTTCCCTAGAGTACGTGTAAGAACCATGCGCAGTATCGCGCGCATCCCGGGCCACATTATAGGCGTCCTGGGCCAAGTTCAGAGTGGTGGTCGAGTTCTCCCAAGTCTGACGTGTACGGTCATAAACTTCCCCCCACTGGTTATAAAAGTCCTCCGATCCGAAGAACGAGGAGTGTCGTGGAGGACTCATGTTGACGTCCTCCTGGAAACCGAGGGTAGACTGGGTGAACATGGAGTGTCTGTGCGGTGTAAAGTCGGGTGTGAAAAACTGGGATGTCGGGGGTTTGGTCTTACAGGAGGAAGAGGGTTCGTGTGATGATGATGGTAAAGTCCTATGACCCTCATCCCGAGAGGTTTCAACCTCCGGTTCCTCCTCCGAAACGTCTACGACCTCAATATCATCGTCGCCATAATCTAAAGGTCCATCGGGGTATTGAACCATATAAAACTTATCTCGGGTGTTATCCCGAATGTACTCCCCAGACCTCTTCGGCATGCCGAAGTTCTCTTCAACATCTAGCCTGACCCATTCGTGGTTAGGCATTGCAATAGCTCTCATTTCAGTAATCTTATACAAGAACAAACTGTCATAATCCCCTTTCTGGGGCCACACAAGGAAAGGACAATAAACTTCATCTATGAAAAGCCCCGCTCCGACAATTGGTGCTAAATCGCTAAAATCAGGCTCTAGCTATCATCGTTACAATACCGCCACAAGAAATTTTCTTGCGGCTGCCCCTCGCAACCTGGGCAAAATGAGTAGCTAAGGCCTCAGACATATCAATAGACGGGCCTCTATTCAAAAAAACCGCATCCTCTAATAACTGTACAGCTGTGGCACTACAGTTATGGTGCGTATCATAGCTTGTCAGGAATGAGTTGGCTATGATATTTGCCAAATATCGAAGGATGGGGTTTCGAATAGAGAAAGAACGCATCTTCCCTCCCTTGAAAGTCCTCTGGCGGGCAATTTTTAACCCGAATCGATCTCGGCCGAATTTATCGTCCCGAGTCTATCCCGCCCTAGGCCTTCCAAGGACCGAAGAAGGTAAACCAAGTAGTGCACCAAAGTCCCTCAAGTTGAGGACGTACGAAGTTTCTCGCAACTGAAACGAGATAGTGGCATTATCGTCACCACTTAACTCGAAAGTTGCGAAAAACTCGCACGTCAACTTCTGAAAAGTGTTCTCCTCGGAGACATAAAATCTGCTAAGACCAAGGCTTTGGCACATTGCTCGAACCTGCGTGTCTATACCCATACGCTCAAGTACATCTCGAGCCGCCCAACGAGTCGGCTCGAGACGACAGACCCAAAATTTTTTACACTTATCAACATGAGCTTTTTTAGCGAAATATAAACCAGATTCAGCATGACGGAAACTACGGCGAATTTTCGGGTAACGTACCTCAAGCGGAACAGGTTGTTCGCGCGGTGTTGGTCTTTGTGTATGAACCGGCATCGGGACAGATTCATCCCGAGCCTCGGCCGTCTCCTCCGACCTAGAGGACAATGTTGACCCCGAATTCCGACCTAGCATTGAAGAAATCCGTTTCCTCGCCATTTGCTTAACCCTTCTCATTCTTGATACTTGAATTTGACAAATAAGTTGTTGACGGTCTCGGTTTGGGGTTTGTCGAAACTTGAACGATTTCTCGAAACAAACTCCAAGAAGATGTTAGGAATGTGATAAGGATGAGAAATATATAATTTAATTTGATTTTAGTAAAGGAATGGAGGGATTAGAGGTGGTTTAAGGTGGTAGATTTGGGGTTTGTTTGGGGTTTTTGGGGTTTGGTTGAGGAGAGAGAGAGAGGAAAAGGGTCATAATGAAGATGGGAAAGGGGGTTTGCTGGGTAATGTTGCCGCGGGGTGATTTTTCGCCCGGAGGTCACCCACCGGGTGAAATTTCACCCGACGGTGTTCGGGTCGTTTTCGACATTTCCGCGCAATTTCACCACCGGGCGAAATTTCGCCCGGTCAGGGTCAGACTCCACCGGGCGAAGTTTCGCCCGGTCGGATATCCGTCAATTTTCAAGTCGCAAATTTTTTTACCGCAGGGCGAAATTTCGCCCGGTGAGATTCCACCGGGTGAAATTTTGCCCGACGGATTTTCCGTCAATTCCTTTAGTTTCGAGCAAAGTCGCCATCGGGTGAAATTTCACCCGGTAAAATAATCCAATTCAAAATAGGACTTTGCTACAAAAAATCTTCTTCGACTTGGCCAAAAAACGTCCTTCACTCTTCAATAAACTTAATCCTCTCACTCCATGCATTAGCTACACGGAGAAAAACTCTCAAAATTCATAGCGCATCCCAAAAATTCCAAAAAAAATCTTCACGGTTCCTGCAGGTACCAAACACGCTCCAAAAGAAAAATCCAAAAGCTATTGTCCAAGGAGAAATAAAAAGAGAAAAGAATATACAAATACTTACAAGGTGGTTATTATGGACACCACCAAACCGAATTGAATAGTTTTAATTTAATCAGGGTTGCTTGAAAAGCAACCCGGAGGGTCTTGGTCATTCACTTCGAATTCCACATTACCGATCTTGAGCTTTTCTCTAAACTCCGGCATATTCATAAGTTGTGCTACCTCGGGAAGCATTGCAAATTCTTCGGGAATATCTTCGTCGGAGGTAGAACCAAGTATGAATAGGGCACCGTCGTCTTCTTCATCATCGTAGTCAAGATCTTCGGTAGAAGGCTCTTCATTTGATGGGAATTCTACCATTTGGTTCCCAAACTCCGTATTAGGAGGATCTTCGGGAAGAAATGCCGGAAGCACAAATTGGACCATTTCATTAGCGACATTAAAAGATAAACGTCCTCGCTTTACATCAATAATTACCCCACTGGTAGCTAGAAAAGGCCGTCCCAAGAGGATAGGATTTCGCTCCTCAATTGGCATGTCCAAAATGACGAAGTCGGTGGGGATATATAAATTCCCCACATTAACCATGAGATTACGAGCCAATCCGTAAGGCTCCTTAGTGGTTCCATCGGCCATTTGCACGTTCGCGGGAAAATAATCCAAGTCTTTAATATAAATAGTGCGAGCAATGGCTAAGGGCATCAAACTAATGTCGGCTCCAAGGTCGCACAAAGCCCGGTCTATTAAGACATGGTCGATGGAGCACGGAATGGCAAAGCTACCCGGATCTCCAAGTTTGATGGGAATTGTGACTCTAGGATTGGACTTTGGAGATATGGGAGCCTTTTCCTTCTCGGCGGGTTTCAAAATGATGTCTCGGATGTAATCGGACGGGGTAGGCATGGATGTGCTTGTATCAATGTTTTCAATAAGGTCGTTGAATGTTATCATGCCCAAGTCTTGGTTGTTGAATGAGGTTTGTGGCATGTCATTCAAGGGTGGTACCTCAATTCTAGAGATTAAGTTCGTGTCCTCTATTGGAATTTGTTCAATAACGTACGCAATGTCTCCTACAAGGTACTTTGATGGATCTCTTCTTGGTCTTTTGGTTATGTCCTTAACCACTTTCTCACCATTTTCCTTGATTGAGGGATGAGATGTATTTTGTGGGTCAAAGGGTTTCACCGGTTCCTTTTTGCTCATTACCTTAATGGCATTCACGGATGCATTATTGAAAGAATCGGTTGGCTCTTGAGAAGATTGGGCTTGCGAGGCCGAACGTGCCTCTAAAGCTTCAAGTCTAGCTCGATTTGACGCATTTTATTTCAATAGAAAATTGATGGTTTGTTGAATGTCATAAAGGGATTGAAAGTTACCTTGAAAGTTCCTTGGAGGACCTTGATTTAATGGATGATTGTTTCCAAAGGGAGGACCTTGATTGAATGGAGGATGAGTTCCATAAGGAGGAACATAGTTTGGTCTCAGCGCTCCTTGAGGATAGTAATAACCTTGATTGAATTGATTTGTGTGAGGAGGTCTTGGTTGATAATAGAAGCCATGAGAATTAGGATAAACCCTTTGATTGGGGGCTCTTGGAAAAGGATGGGATCCTTGAGTAGGCATGGAATAAAATCCGGTCCCCGAATTAGGATTGTTCGTTTGAGATTTTTCATGGGTTCTTTGGGTGTTGGCTTGAAAAGCACTCTCCTTTCTCATACACAATTCGGAATCGTGGTCATATCTCCCGCAATGATCACATGGAATTTCAATACGATACAATTTAGGTGGTGAAATGGATGATCGTCTCGGTGAACTTACTCTTCTTGGTGGAGATGTTCTTTGTGGATATGTTCTAGTCTTGGGTGGAGAATTGGCTCTAGCAACATACACTTCAAATTGCCTAACCAACTCCTCAACTCTAGCTTCAAGTTCGGTTCTCCTCTCGGTTGACGATGTCGAATCACCACTTAGCTCCTCATGTTGATCATTTTCGGAGTATTCATCATTCTTGGCTATCCTTTCAATGAGTTTTGTAGATTCGATTTCATTTAGCAAAAAGAAATCGCCTTTTGCCGCCGCATTAACATTATCTTTGGCATTATCCAATAACGAGTGGAAGAATATATGAAGTAAAAGCCAACTAGGGATGCCGTGATGCAGACATTTTCTTTGCAACGTTTGAAATCGGTCCCAGGCTTTACTTATGCTCTCATTTTCTTGTTGTTGGAATGTTTGAATTTCTTTTCGGAATTTGTTGGTCTTGGATGGTGGCTAGTATTTTTCGAGGAATGCGTTGCTCAAATGTTCCCAAGTGCGAAAAGTATTGTTGGGGAAACTCTTAATCCATCTCCTTGCTCCATCACGCAAGGTGCGAGGAAAGAGAATCCGACGTAGTTGGCACTCGGTGACTCCTTCAATCTTGATACCAATAAGACTTTCCTTGAAAAGACAAACATGCTCTATCACATCTTCATCCGGCAAACCTCGAAAAGTTTGTTGTTGAATTAAATGGATGCTGGAAGGTTTAAGCTCGAAACTCTCCGGGATGGCTCCAATGAAGACGGGTGAAGAAATCTCTTCAATAGATGGTTGAGAATGGGACCCAAGTGTAACCATACTTGAATCCTTGGAAGTTGTTTGATGATGGAGTGTTGAGAAATGGTGAAATTGATGGAAGATCACAATATCAAGTAATTGCTTTGGTCACAATATTTCCAAGCAACTTGCTCTCCGAATGGGGATCAAGCAACCTAAATCAAGGGTACACCTAGCAAAAACTCAACAAACAATGAGTCCTTCTAGCACCTAATGGCACTAGGGTAGGAGGAAAGAAAAACAATTATCCAATCACAATAAAACTAAGACTTAATCAATTAACTAATCACCGTCTCCCCGGCAACGGCGCCATTTTGACGCGCGGGCGTCGCGACCCGTACAATCGAACAATATTTATAACTCCGACTAACCTAACTAGTGTAGTAGTGGTAGGTCTGGATCGATCCACAGGGATAGGGGTTAAGCCGTATTGGTCAAGTCTAGAGTCCAATCGTGATCGGGAGATTGAGATGGGGGATTTGGGTTGAGAGAGAGGTCGAACTATTGCTAGCGAACTACAATACTAAGGCTAAGAACGCTAATAGGGTAAGGTGTTGGGGAGAGTCGGGATTCGGAAATGGGGTCTTAAAAGTCTCGGGATCGAGTTTTTGTTACAACGTTAAAAAGGGAGAATGCCACCTTTCGATTTCTTCACCCAACCTACCTAAACCCGCTTTCGCGACGAAAGGGTAAGTCTCAAATTAAGGTAATTTCTACCCCGAGTTTCCCCATATTGGTAGAAATGAGTCAAGGTCGGCCTAGTCGTGACTCTAGGTCAACGTAGACACAAAAACCTCAAACACGATGATCAACAAGTAAACAACCCACTAACATCCCTTGAATCTAGTAATCCAAATCCTCCTCCCTAATTCCCCAACAAGAAAATCTACTCACTAATCATGGTGATAATCAACAATACACTAACTAAGGAGAATCTAACTAGAGCATGCATAACAACTACACTAACAATTAACACTAAGGAGAGAGATTAACTAACACACAAACTAAAGAGAAACAAGCTAACTAATGGAGTAAAGGGAGAGGAGAGAATTTACCAACTATGGAGAAATCTAAGGTGAAAGATGAAGATTAATAATAAAGATTGAATCTTGAGAGAAATATACAAGATTTGTCACTAATCCATGCATAAGTCTTCAATCTTCAATATAAGCAATATAAATCTTCAAGATATAATACAAGAGTTTTGTCATATAAACCCTTGCAAAACCGTTGAATCTTCAACAATCTTCAACAAAGATGGAAACTTGCCTACTAATTATGGAGTAATTACACTAATATTAAGTAGATCAACTAATTATTTTTAGAGAAATTTTTCTAAGAGAGTTTACTACAAACTACTACTACTACTACTAGAGAGTTCTCTACACTACTCCTACTCCTAAGGGCTAATCCCAAGGCTCACTCAAGGCACAAGGAGGGACAAAACCCTAGGAAGAGTATTTATAATGTTCCATAATGGGTCACACAAGTTTAAGGCCCATAATCCAATCCTTCTTCATTAAGCCTAGACCTTCACCCTTTGCATCTTCATGGGGCAAAACTTCACCCTGCGGTTGACGACATAGGCACCACCGGGTGAAATTTCACCCGGTGAGATTTTCTTCTCGAATCGTCATTTTGGCGTCTTTCTCCATCGGGCGAAATTTCACCCGGTGGGCGAAATTTCACCCGGTCGTTTCGCCCGATCGTAGCTGCCCACGAAAATCTTCGGGAGAGGAAATGTCGTCGGGCGAAACTTCGCCCGGTGATGACTCTCCGGGTGAAGTTTCACCCGGTGGAGTTTTCTTCTCTTTTCCGGTCTCTTTCTTCGTCGATCAATTGGATTACTCGAACTTTTGGTTGTGTGTTTTGCTCTTGGACCGTATCTCTCTCATGCTCATGGAAGCTCATACTCGTTTTCGGTCAAAATCCTATCAAAATAGACAGAAAACTACCAAAAATACGTAAAATGCAAAAGAGAGACACTAATGGGAGAGCTACGCAAAATACGGCGATAATCGCACTCTATTCTCACAAACGGAGGAAAAAAAGGTCTAAATGGGAGGAAAAACGGTCCAAATTTGGCACACAACATTTATCCTTGCATTGTTTTGGTTTGCAGCCCCCAGGTCCGATGAGGACTTTTTCGGACTTTACTACGTGTCTCGATATCTATTTTCAGAAGTTAACCCCCATGGCAAAGAAGATTATCGCGAGGACTGCTCTAGGTCTCGTGGTTGGACAGTGGGCTAGGTTGGTGGGTTGCAAGACTAAGTGCAACCTTATGGTGATTAGAGCGATGATAGATCGCTTCCACGATACTACTTCGAGCTTCCACATGGCTCTTGGGGATGTCGGGATGACCCTAGAGGATTCTGGTATGATTAGCGGTCTGCTCTGGGGTCTGGATAGAATTAGGTGGGCTGCCGAGGGCCCTAGTCTAGATAGTGATGAGGTGCGGGGCCTTATCGGGGATTGTTTACCGCGTGAGGCATATAGTGCGCCTCATGCTATAGTGAGTTCTTATATCACCGACCACTTTGAGCGAATGGCGGTGTTGGAGTGTCGGGAACCCAACACGCCGGAGCAGGATGCCCGGTTGTGGTTGTGGTACTTCCTAGGGTCGACCCACTTTTCGGACAAGGGTGAGAGGTTCAGCACTAGGATTTTGCCCTTCCTGGCTAAGCTGACTTAGCTAGGACGCTATGACTGGGTGACCGCGGCTTTTTCGGAGATAACTCGCTTCCTGCAAGTCATGGTGAGGCCGATGGTGATAGAGTCGACCTCGGCTGTGCCCATTGTGAGTCTGGGCCTTATACTGGAGGTTAGTTATTGTCCTTACTCTTGCATTTGAAGTTTTACTTAGTTTTGGGCTTGGTTTTGCTAAGGTTATTTTGGGATTTTTCAGTGAAGGGTATCCCAGCCGCATCCACCCTAAGTAGTGTCAGGGGAAAATCTGGGGGCTGGATTTCATGAGCCGGATCGGCCAGCTGAGAAGACAACAGATTGATCGGTCAGAGGGCAAATAAACAATAAACCGCAAAGCAAGTCTTAGAACCAAAATTAGAACCTTACCACGAGGCGGTACCAAGCAAACCGCCGGGTGACGTGAGATAGGTAGGAGGCACCTGGCACCAAGAGTGTGTCGCCTCCCTCTCCGTCCCTATCCTCGAGAACCTCTGCGGCGGTCGGTGGTCTAAACATGGTCCGGGGAGGATCAACCGGTACCCTAAAGTCATCGTACAGACACTGACGCACCAGCTGCTCGCTTAGATACCAGGCTGGGCGAAACAATGCGGGAAGGAGCATCCTCCTATAACTCCGAGGCCTCACCTCCGCGGCCACATACTCCGGCACACCTTCATAATCGGCCCAAGAACGGGCCACAAACTACACAAACAAAACCAACATCCTAGTAAATCCCGAACCTTGGGGGCTATTGAGCAAAATAAGCCATAAAAAGAAAAGAAGGAAACTTACATCTTCAATGCGTAGCTTGTTTAGGCTGATCTAAACATTGGGTTCTGTATGGTTGTACGGTTTGTTTGCGAGTGATATCGAGGCTCTTCCTCGACTATCCTCCCCCCACTTGTATATTTTTTGTGAATGAAATATCAAGACTCACATTTCACCAAAAAAAATGCGTAGCTTGTTCACTAACGCATTCTCCGATGGGTAATGGCTGATTGTGCTCTTAGGCTGAGCAAGCCTCCACTCGATTCCCGCCGGAAATCTCTTTGGGTACACCCGCACCGTCATAGGTGCCCAACACGGGAAGTAGGAGTAGATCCAAGCCTGAAAATTCCCAAAATAACCTTAGCAAAACCAAGCCCAAAACTAAGTAAAACTTCAAATGCAAGAGTAAGGACAATAACTAACCTCTAGTATAAGGCCCGAACCCACAATGGGCACAGCCGAGGCCGACTCTATCACCATCGGCCTCACCATGACTTGCAGACAGCGAGTCATCTCCGCAAAAGCGGCGGTCACCCAGTCATAGCATCCTAGCTGAGTCAGCTCAGCCAGGAAGGGCAAAATCCTAGTGCTGAACCTCTCCCCCTTGTCCGAAAAGTGGGTCGACCCTAGGAAGTACCACAACCACAACCGGGCATCCTGCTCCGGCGTGTTGGGCTCCCGACCCTCCAACACCGCCACTCGCTCAAAGTGGTCGGTAATATAAGAACTCACTATAGCATGAGGAGCACTATATGCCTCACGCGGTAAACAATCCCCGATAAGGCCCCACACATAATCACTATCTAGATTAGGGCCCTCGGCGGCCCACCTAATCCTATCCGGACTCCAGGGCAGACCGCTAATCATACCAAAATCCTCTAGGGTCATCCCGACCTCCCCAAAAGCCATGTGGAAGGTCGAAGTAGTATCGTGGAAGCGATCTATCATCGCTCTAATCACCATAAGGTTGCACTTAGTCTTGCAACCCACCAACCTAGCCCACTGTCCAACCACGAGACCTAGAGCAGTCCTCGCGATAATCTCCATTGTCGTGGGGTTAACTTCTGAAAATAGATATCGAGACACGTAGTAAAGCCCGAGAAAGTCATCATCGGACCTAGGGGCTACAAACCAAAACAATGCAAGGATAAACAAAACAAACCTAACCTAACCCGAGCCAAAAAAAATAAGAGCAATAATAAATTTGAGACACATAATTAATAAGCACGAATAGGACACTCACCAGACCCCACACGATGCGGTTAGAAATGTGAAGGTCAAGGTGAAACATCAGCTGATGACCGTCCCAATCCCGAGCCCAATCAGGATCCTCATAGACAGTCTCCTCATCCTCCAGTACAGGAACCGGAACGTGAACCCTCCTAGCAACCGTCTCTGGAAGCTTACGCTTCTTCACTATGTCAAATTCAGCCTCGTTAATAGTCTCGGGATCGCGACGCTGGGACGAGATGCTTCTTTGTCTCCTACGAATCCCTCGGGGAGTCTGCGAACTAGCCCCGACAGCCTCCACACTAACACTAGCCCTAGCACTAGCACCAACCGATGAAGTTCCCTCGGGACGCTCGGTATCATCTCTAGCTGTAAACAAAAACAAAACAAAAACATAACCCTAGTCAGGCTAAATCAGCTTAAACATGTCAAAATAGGCTTAAAATTTTGGATAAGAATATCAAAATTCCAAGAAAGCCTCTAGCACACATTTTTGATCCCGGTCACAATGGAAGTGGTTTCGGGAAAATCTGGCATCGTTACGGCATCTTTTGGTCCGTCTTAAGACACACAAAACCTTACGGAAGGTTCTAAAAGTCATCCTAGCCTATAAGAACCGACAAGGAAGCTACCCACATTCTTATAAACACTATTTGAACAAAATTATGCAAAACAAATAAGGGAATAATCGAGAAACGATCCTTAAACCTTAGCATTCCAAACACATTCCCATAAAAGGCGCCATTGTCGCACCTCAAGCATCCTTATCAAGATTATAACTAACCTAACAAGCTCTAAGAGACCCTAATTCAACAATGAAATTGAGCACAAGCATCGAAACTTAGTAAATAAAAAACGCCCAAATCGATTTTCTAGGGTTTTCAACAAAACAAACAAATAATCAATCGAAACAAGTTAAACCAACTTTAAACAAGCATAAGAAACGCACTTAACCTAAACGCTGCACCCGGACGCGTAACAAAGCAAATCTAAACCAAACTAATTTTAATAGACTCTAAACGAATCTCAAATGCATAAACAAACCAAAACAAGAACGATAACACACCCAAACGAACCAAGGCAAACTCACGAAGCAAGCATTTAACTAAAACGAATAAACAAACAACAATTTTGCCCAAGGGTCAGAGTTATCCCAGAGGCACAGCAACAGTAATTTTGCCCGAGGGTCAGAGTTATCGCGGAGTCACAGCATTTTTGCCCGAGGGTCAGAGTTATCCCGGAGGCACAGCAACAACATTTTTGCCCGAGGGTCAGAGTTATCCCGGAGGCACAGCAATTTTGCCCGAGGGACAGAGTTATCCCAGAGGCACAACATTTTTGCCCGAGGGTCAGAGTTATCCTGGAGGCACAGCATTTTTGCCCGAGGGTCAAAGTTATCCCGGAGGCACAGCAATTTTGCCCGAGGGTCAGAGTTATCCCGGAGGCACAGCAATTTTGCCCGAGGGTCAGAGTTATCCCGGAGGCACAACAATTTTGCCAGAGGGTCAGAGTTATCCCGGAGGCACAGCAACATCAATTTTGCCCGAGGATCAGAGTTATCCTGGAGGCACAGCAACAACAATTTTGCCCGATGGTCAGAGTTATCCCGGAGGCACAACAATTTTAGTCATAGGGGTCAAAAGCATCCCGAAAGACGGCTATTCAAGTGGAGACTAACGCCCTCGAATGATTTTGTATCCCTTTGTTTTTGTCCTAGGGGTCAGAAGCATCCTGAAAGACAACTATTCGAGTGGAGACCAACGCCCTCGAATGGTTTTATATCACTTTATTTTGGTCCTAGGGGTCAAAAGCATCCCGAAAGACAGCTATTCGAGTGGAGACCGACGCCCTCGAATGGTTTTATATCATTTTGTTTTGTCCTAGGGGTCATAAGCATCCCGAAGACGACCGCTCCAGTGGAGACTAACGCCCTCGAACGTTTTGTTTCATCAAGGGTTCACAAGCAGCCCAAAATATACTTGTGTAAATAATAGCCAACACAAAATGAGCATCCCTTGCGCTCACACTTAATGCGTTGCTAGCGCGCAGAAACACATAAAAATTAAAAAAAACCTCTAAATAAACCGAAGAAGACAAAGCCCGCGCGCACAAAGAATCAAGAACAAGATGTCAAGCAACGGCCCGGGCCCAAGCAAGCAACCGCAAGCGAAGACGTCGGGTATGATTTCTAAGCTATGGCTGGCGAGCCTCAACATGTAGTCCACTGGACTTAAAACGACCCGACCGGACAGCCACCAGGTCGTAGTTTTCAATTGACCTGGGCGGCTATACTTTGACTTTCGCCTTGTCCATGCCTCAATCAAAGTGGAGGCTTTTGTAGACACCCAAATTTGGACCTACTGGCTGCAGAAGTGCCCAACAAACACCCGATGACGATAGGACTGCAACGCGACACGGGTTCGCGATGTTATAGGTAGTTTTCCTATAGAATGGATCAAATAATTACTCGGAAAAATTAAAAACCATCATGATGGCAGCCTTAGTCGTGTCGTTACGGTCACATAGACACTAATTATTGTTAATTCCGACACCGGGACCCCGAGTCGGCCCCGAAACTCAAACCGAGTCAACACCGTGTCAAGCGAACCTCGAGATGAACACCCGAGGCCCACTAAACCCACGGCGCTAGGTCAAGCCGTGGGAAGCCTTAACGCCCAAGAAACGTATTATACCTCCGTCTCACGGTTTTGGAAAGTATCAAAACCGTATCCTCAAAATCCCAACCGCCCCACCCTACGTGCCTGGGTCTCACCACGCCTTAGCCCAGGCGCCTGAGTCTTGGTGCGCCCCAGCTCAGGCGCCCATATGGGCGACGAGGGCCGAAAACACCTATAAATACCCCCCTCTGCATCATTCATTCGACACAATTCATTCTTATCTTCTCTCTCTAAACTCTCGTTAAGGGCTCGCACTCCGACACCCGAGGCAAACGATCCACTCGATCGTAGTTCCGATAAAAAAGCGAGATCGACGCTACTCCTCACCTTCGAGTACCCCACTCGATACCGAGGTGCCTGTGATCGACTGGCTCAAAACTAGTAACGAAGCTCTGCCGGAGTAGCCGCGGGAAGGTCAAACGGTAACGGACTTCTGCCGGAGTCACTGGTCAAGCTAGGAGGATCCACCTGTTGATCGATTCGTCACTAGGTTGCCATCTAAACAAAACTTTCCATATTTGTACTTTCTATTATTATGCACTTCAACAACAATAGATGTGGGCGCTAGGCCCACAAGCATCTACTAAATACGTAACGTCTCAACTTCAACTACAGATACTAAAACACACTAAATAGACCCGAGTAATTCCAAGATCCATTCTCAAAACTATCTATGCATCGAGTCTTGTTTAGTGTATACTCCGAGGGTGCAACTCCTCACAGTGTGATTTACTTACATTCGCATTTACAGTTTTTCATATGATTTATTGCTTTTATGACCATATAATCGCATGCTAAATCACCTAACACAGAATTCAAAACGTAAAATAGCTTAAAACTGAACAAAGTGATGGTCGGGTTCCGTATTAGTCCGGGTGCTCACCTTATTAGGTTCGACGTATCTCTATTAATGCCGAACCGACGCATCTTAAGCAGAATACCAGGTAAGGTATATCACAAAAACGACTAATATCCGTATTATCGTGTTAAACCTGATTTGCTAATACGTATAATATTAGTACTCTCTACTCTCCTACGTGCATCTTTTCATGGCCTGCTTGTCACGTGAAATCGCATGCAAAGAATGTAAACACCACTACTTCGACAATAAAACTTACTTGTCCTTAAATAACCGACGTAGCTAAATATAGGGTTAAAACAACGGATGTTACAGCACTTCTGTAAGACCCGCTATTTTTCCTAGCATTTTTATCCTTACCGTTATGACTTCGTCATAACTCTGTCACTTTTCGGCCCTATGTTTCATCATTTTTTTTTCCCAAGCTTTATTTTCATTTTTGAGTCTAATTATACTTTTTTTTATTTTTGAAGATTTTAATTCTTTTAAATCTATTTAATTGATTTTCTTCGTAAACTAATTATTTTTCCCCGAGGAATTCTACTTCTCTACGAATTACGTTTTAAAGGTCGGATTTAAGTTATTTATTTTCCTAAAAATGTATAAATATATATTTATATAATATTTTCAACTAATAATTATTTTTATTTACGGAAAATTAGCCATTAAAGATTTTATTACGAAGTTTCGTAAATAATTGTTTTCTAACGCGAGATTTACTCGATTTGCTTTGAAATACCTTTAACGATTTCACGATTCTTTTTTTTTATCAACTTACAAATTATTTGAGGCCACTTTCCCATGTTATGGACCGACGCACCTCCTTGTCACACCCTCACTACGTTTTCATAATTCGTTATATTTTATTACGTTAAAACATAATTACGTAATTCTTTTCTTTTCATTTATTCGATGCTTTATGATCAAACTTTTCATACTCCCTCTCCTCTTCATTTGGCTGATTCATTTAGGCTATGGTTCCACCTTGTTTTCATCAAAATTTATTTCCATTCATTCTTAAGAAACCATCCATTTTCTTACATTCATTTTTTTTCATAAACAACAAAAAAATAGTCCTTCATCTTTCCCAAAACCGTGACATACTCCAGAATTCCTAGGCTGATTCTAGCTCCAATTTGAGTCATAATTGTCTCGTTTTTATCGTCAAATTAATCGTTATTCCGATCCTTTCATAAAGGTAATAATTGATGTTATTTTCGATCGTTATTCACCTTGATTTTCATAGTTTTTCCCATGGTATTTTTTCTGCCATGATTTTTGTGTGTTAAGGATTTGTGGACGATCCCGAGGCCGACGAGTATATTATCGTTTCTGATTTGGACTAGAGGTAACGTCGATGTTACTCGGTATTTCATGATTTTATTTGTGTAATTGCATGTATATTTTTATCTTTCATTTTCTGACAATATATGTATGTCATATAATCTGGAAAATTTTTAAAATTTGAAAATTTGCATGTTTCGGTATTTTTATCGCTTTTACGAGATTACCGATTAAATCGTTGTATTAATTTGTAAAATCGTAATATTCGGCCTAAACTTGTAATATATGATTATATTCTTTAAAATGAAGTTTTTGACGATTTTTAATAATTTAGTATTTTTCTTATATTTTAGTTATCGATTATTGAATTATTACCGTTTACGAACAAAAACGATTAAAAGTCGATTTTTTGTTCTAGTATCTAAACATTTTATTTTAATCTGATTTTTGACGTGGTGAAACTTTCTGATGAAATAGAATTTTATGAATTTATTCATAATTTTTCGGAATTGTTAAGTGGATGAATTAACTAATCACTTTAAATCATCGTTTATCGTTAGAACCGCGTTTGTCGTTTAAATTCTCGATTTCTAGTCCTTTGGTTAAATCTGGAAAAAAATATAATTCTGATGATTTCATAATAAAATGTAATTTTATGATTTTTAGTGCTTTAATAAAATGTTGGGAACGATAAGTTTTATTAATAGAATCGTTAATTGTGAAAACGGGTTTAAAAGACGGTTTTAGCGGGATTTATTATATCTGGAATTTTTGGAAATCTGGAAAAATAGTAGTTTCTGGAAAATCATGATTTTTAGGTTTAATAATAATTTTTGGATGTTAATACTTAAATCGTTTTGTAATTACTACTTTTATTAATCGTTATTGTCGCGATTAGACGATTAACGAGAAAACCCTTTAAAAACCGAGTCTAAGTATTCTGGAAAATTTTCTTTTCTTGACAGAATGTACATAAATATATTTTATCTATTTTAAATAATTTTTGTACTATTTATTAAAGTCCTTAATTAATAAGTATTTGGACAAATTACGATTTATCATTCAAATGCTTCGTCTTACCTAAAAGATTTATTTTTTCAGCTATTTTGAAAATATTTAAATCTGAAACTTTAAGATTTAAAGCATCTCTTAACATACTCTAAATATATTCATTGGTTTAATTAAATAAAAGACGTTAAAATATTTAAATTGACATTTGCCGTAAAATCCTATCCATGTTCGTATTGTCGAAACTATTAATAATTAGGGAATTTTAATTTTATAAACTTTGAAAACAACCTGGTTAGTAGTATTAAAATGTTTAAGACATTTTTATTCATTTGATAAACACTTGGAAGATATTTTAATAATTTCATAAACTCAAATGTTCCCACTTTAACAATTAATATCGTTAAGGCCGAAAGTATTAGTTTTATAAACTAATATTTTCAATATTTTGATATGACGCTATTTTTAGTAAAGTTTCTAAAAATAGAAGTTTCCTAAAGTAGAAAGTTTCCTCTTTTAGAAAATTACGATTACTCCTTTTATCTCCATATTGTTTGTAACGATTATATCTTTTTAAATATCGATAATGGCTTTGTTTTGGAGTTATGGAATAAGGACAAGTGTGAGGTTAGAGTAATATATTCTAGGGTTTACGGTTTTGCCATCAACTATAAGGCTACTGTATCAGGAATCGGTACATTGGTTGTTGAACCGGGTGACAGGTATCCCGGGAGTTTTGTACATTTTGACCTTAAGCTTAGGCCTCGCAGTAAGTCGCCGTCATAAGTTGAACTGGGTGACAGGTAATCCCAGGAGAGGTGTGCATTATCTTAAACTAGGGCCACGCATTTATAAGTCGCCGCTCTATTATGGTTGAGTAGCCTAGTTAGAGACCGAAGTTTGATTTGTTTGAACTAAGTTCTCGAAGCTAGTTTTTAGTACTCTCCTAGTGAAAGTCTGGCCGTCTACACTACTCCTATCCATAACGCCATTTTGAATATTTTTATTATCGATATAATTTGGTTTGCAGGTTGGCAAATGTTTTATGTTTTCTCCAGAAAACTCATTTTTATTATATTGTTTCGATACGTGAAGTTTTTCACTGAAAAGTTATTTTCATTATAATGTTTTACTGTTTTCCGTTTTCTTACTATTTTTCAATAATAGTAATTACAGTTTTAAATCCAGTTATACGGCTGGGAGAACGTTGACGTTGCTCCCCACTGATTATGGTTGTTATGTTTTAACATGGCAGGTATACGTGTTCCGGGTGTGGGCTAGCGAGCAGTGTGGATCCTGCTTGTTTATTTTGATAATTATGTCTTATGGATTGTTCAAACCCCTTTCGTGGATTGTTTTAAATTTTGGCCATTTTATTTAAGGCCTATTGTTTGACTTTACCATTTTAATTTTACTAAGACATAGTTACAGTGTGTTTTAATCCCGACTCTACAGTGTTTCCGCCACTGTATCGTGTTATATTTTCTAGGGGATTACAACTTCCACCACAACAAAAGAATTAGGATATCAGCCCATCGATTGATTAGTAGAGGCCGCTATAGTGCGGGCGGGATTGGGTGTTGACATCTATCGGATGTTGGCTTCCCAATACGTACCCTCACCCCTTACTCAGAATCAACGGTTTCCGGATGTCCGAAACCATTGGCAATGAGAGTCATTCCAGGCATGGAGTGCTTAAGGGTACAAGTCTTTTTTTTAGGTCTCGTGCCACTCAACTTTGAGCCGGTAAGGGATCAAAGTTGACTTGAACGGTTTTCGAGTCCCCATAATTGACTCGGTGGCGACTCCACAAATCGGCAACGAATACAGTTCACTAAAAAGGTCGCCTTACCAAATGAATCGGCCTTTAAACATTTACAACCACGTCTCGATCGATTCCCAAAAGGAAACACGGGTGCCCGCACCCGTCTAGTACAAGTCCGGATCGTCATCCAAATCGAGGTCCGACACTTCGCCCCGTATGCGAGATCGGACCGGCCCCCGAAAGGGAGGGGGCCGCATGGATGGCCGCCGCCACACGTTGAAAACCGAGTCGGTCCCGCGCGAACACGCGCGGGGCGCCGGGCGGTGCGAATGGACGTCCACAGCGTAATGCACAAAGTCAATCATTCAATCAAATAAGTGTGGTTAGCACTATCAAACCAACAATATGTGCATTAAGCACAAAATCACCAATATGTGTGTCAAGTAATAATAAATAACCAATGACAATGTGCTAATTAAACATCAACGTTAGCCAAAATATTCATATTTGTGACCAATAAATAGATATTAACATGGAATCACACAAAGACATGCTTAGTTTACCACAAAAACAAGTAGTCATGCATATTTCTATCCACCTTAAAATTAAGCTTCGTCCTCGAAGCACGATAAATTTACCTTAGGCAAAAAGATTAGGATATTTAGTTTTCATAGTTGACTCGACTTCCCAAGTAGCCTCTTCCACATTATTATTATTCCACAACACTTTAACCATTCTTGTTTCACCTCTACGGGTTTTTCGCACTTTACTATCCAAAATCTGAACAGGAGTCTCTTCATAAGTCATAGTCTCATCAAGCTCAATAGTCTTCGGGTCTAACACATGTGATGGATCACTAATGTATTTCCTGAATTGAGAAACATGGAACACATTATGTACTCGTTCTAGATCAGCTGGTAAATGGTAAATCAAGTTGGTAAGCTATCACGCCAATACGCTCCAAGATCTCATACGGTTCAATAAACTTAGGACTCAACTTGCCCTTCTTACCGAACCGCATCACTCCCTTAGTTGGAGAAACATGTAAAAGAACTTTGTCCCCAACCTCAAATTCTATGTGCCTACGAGTCTTATCTGCATAACTCTACTGACGGTCTTGAGTCGCTTTCATCCTGTCCTGTATAATCCTAACATTCTCAACCATTTCGATTATCATCACATGCCCCAGAATCACATGCTCGCTAATATCACCCTGTGGACATGACATAGGTCCACCCCGACGCGGGCATGCGCGGGTTTGGGGAGGCGAATGAATCTCATGTGAGATGGGTCGAATTGAAATTTAAATCGAAGTGGAATCGCCACCGAACTTTGTGGGAGTTCGGGCCCGTTCGAACCAACTCTATATCTTAGTGGGCTATGCACAAAGTATGGCCCATTCGGATCTCAGAGTTTATGGGGCTCGTCCCTTTGCATTGCGATATCGATACCAACATTATCGAATATCGTGTATTGTGTAATCCCCTAGAAATCTAACGCAACACTTCCACTTCCATAGAAATGGAGTCCCACTTCCACTCAGGTACCTCTAAGGGTTGCAGCTTACCCTGTGGTCGTTTGTGTTCACTCTTAACCTTCTGACAAGTCAAACATCTGGACACAAACTCGGCCACTTCTCTCTTCATGTTATCCCACCAGAATGTCTTCTTCAGATCCTTATACAACTTGTCCCCACCCGGATGTACCGAGTAAGGACTACAATGCGCCTCAGTCATGATTTTCCTCCTTAAATCTCCTCCTTCCGGCACCCACCACCTGTCATTGATCCTGAGGCTCCCGTCCGGGTGCATGGTGAGATTTGAGGGTTCACCTCTCTCAATACGGGCTCGCCACATTTGGTATTTCGGATCCAAAAATTGCTCTTTTCGTATTTCGGCGTACAACTCTGGTTGAATCGCCAAGTCAGACATTGTTTCCCCTTTCCTTATCACATGAATCTCCATCTGTTGCACTTCATTCCTTAGCCTCAATCTGGACATATCCAAACACAGAGAATGCACCGACTTCCTGCTTAGAGCGTCGGCCACCACATTTGCCTTTCCCTCGTTGTATAAAATCTTCATGTCATAATCTCCGATCAACTCTATCCAGCGCCTCTGTCGCATATTCAACTCCTTCTGAGTGTAGATGTACTTCAAACTCTTGTGATCTGAAAACACCTTGAATGTTGCCCCATACAGATAATGTCTCCATATTTTCAGAGCAAACACCACTGCCCTAAGTTCTAGGTCATGGGTGGGGTAGTTCTCTTCGTAAGTCTTCAGCTGACGTGAAGCATACGCAATGACTTTGCCATTCTGCATTAGTACACAACCCAACCCATTTTTCGACGCATCAGTGTACACCTCCAAATTTTCGCTCCCTTCGGGTAAGGCTAGGATTGGCGTCGTAGTCAGACGCTCCTTCAAGGTCCGGAACGCCCTCTCACAGTTTTCATCCCACCTGTACCGAATCTCTTTCCTCATAAGGTTGGTCAACGGTCTGGCTATCTTTGAGAAGTCCTTCACGAACCTTCGATAGTACCCGGCTAACCCCAAGAAACTCCGAATCCCTGCCACATTCTTTGGCACCTGCCACTTTGAGACAGCTTCGATCTTGCTCAGATCTACAGATACCCCCTCTTTCGAAATCACGTGCCCCAAAAATGCGACTTTCTCCAACCAGAACTCACACTTTGATAACTTAGCGTACAACTGGTTGTCTCGGAGTAATTGCAACACGAGCCTCAAATGCTCTGCGTGCTCTTCCCGGTTCCTTGAATAAACCAGAATGTCATCAATAAACACTACCACGAACTTGTCCAAGTAGGGTCGAAAAATTCGGTTCATCAAATCCATGAAAATAGCAGGAGCATTTGTTAGACCAAAAGGCATCACCACAAATTCATAGTGGCCATACCGAGTTCTGAATGCGGTCTTAGGAATATCTTCGTTCTTGACCCTCAACTGGTGATAACCGGACCTTAGATCGATCTTTGAAAAGATACCGGCGCCACTTAGTTGATCAAATAAATCATCAATACGAGGCAAAGGGTAACGATTCTTCACTGTGACATTGTTCAGTTCCCTGTAATCGATGCACAGCCTCATGCTCCCATCCTTCTTCTGCACAAACAAAACAGGAGCACCCCACAGGGACACACTTGGTCTGATATACCCCTTATCCATCAATTCCTCCAACTGCTTCTTCAACTCAGTCAGCTCCTTAAGCCCCATACGGTATGGTGCCTTAGAAATCGGCCCCGTCCCTGGCTTCAACTCAACACTGAAATCGACCTCTCGTCTTGGTGGTAAACCTGGGATCTCCTTCGGAAATACGTCCCCAAACTCGCTCACTACAGGGATCGAATCAGAAGACAACTCCTCTGCCCGAGTATCCCGTACATGGCACAAGAATAACGGACTTCCCTTCTTCAGGTAGGTCTTCAGGGTAATGGCTGCTATGATCTTCACAGTTGGCTTCACCGCAAATCCTCTATAAGACACTCTAACACCCTTCAGACCTCTTAACGACACTTTCTTAAGATTACAATCAATTTGGGCTCTAAATCGTCTCAACCAATCCATCCCCAAGATAATGTCAAAGTCATCTAGGGGAAACTCTATTAAATTAACTGGCAAGTCAACCCCCCCAACTATTAAGGACACATTACGAAAGACTCTTGTACATCTAACCGACTTCCCCGAGGGTGTGATTATATCATCAGCTATATTTTCAAAATCTACTAACCCCAGACTCGGTACATGGTTACAGGCTATAAATGAATGGGTTGCCCCAGAATCGAACAAAACAAAAGAAGGTTTCAGGTTAACGAGAAAGGTACCCGTGATAACTTGTGTGTCCTCCTCCGCAGCCTGCTTTCCCATAGCAAAGAGCTTCCCAGTATTCTTACTCCCCTCAGGTGCCCCACCAGCGGAATTAGTTGGCTTAACGCCTGCAGTTGAGTGAGTAGTGCTCCCAGACCCTTGATAGTAACTCCCCTGTGGGCGGTTCCAGTTCCCCTGTGATCGGTTCCCAGTTCCCTGGTACCGATTCCCTTGGTTAACACTTTCCGACCTTATTACTGGGATGGAATTAGGGTTGCCCTGTTGTTGCTCTCCCTTCGACCAACATTCGTAGGCTCGGTGTCCCAGTTTTCCGCAGTGGTAACAGGTTATTAGTTGCCCATTGCAGTCCTTACCGGGGTGGTTGTAGTTGCACCACTTACAGTTGTAGTGCCGAACATCTTTCTTCCCGGTGTTGTAACTACCTCCTCTATAACTGTTCCCACCTGAGTATTGGGATCTCTGCCACTGAGATCGGTTATTTCTCCCTCTCTTTGCATCCCCCTGCACGGCACTCTCAGACTCGGCTTTCCTCTTTTCACCTTTCTGACTGTTCAACTCCTTAATGCGATCGGCTATTCGCTCGGCGTGCCCGGCTCTCAGGTATACATCTTTCACATCGACATTATCCCCCATGGGTAGCTTCTCCAAGATCCTAATAGACAGACCCCTCTCAAAGCGGGAAGCCAGAAGTTCAGGACTCAGATTGAGGTCGGCAGAATACGTGGCCAACTCCATAAATTTGTCGTAATAGTCCTCGACAGTCATATCGTCTGTCATGGTGAAACGATCAAATTCAGCTCTTTTTGCACTACGGATATGTTCTGGAAAGAACTCCGTCCTCAGCGCTTCTATGCGACTCTTCCACCGAAAGGCATACTCCCCATAATCCCCTTCCTCATGCTCTGCAATAAGCTTGTCGTAGTTAAGGTGCCACCATAAATCGGCCTTGCCACTCAAATAGAATGTAGCTTGATTCAGCTCCAAATGCCCCGGACACTTTACGGTCTGAAACACCTTCTTCATTTCCCTCACCCAGTTCTCTAGCTGCGACGGCCCACCAGTCCCGTCATACTTACTGGGACGAAGGCGTGCTATCGCAGCGCTGATGGTGGCCGCGTCTGTCGCCGGTGGTTTCGGTGCGTTGATATTTCTCAGAGCCTCCAAAAGCACATCGTTGGTTGCCTTTAAGCGCGCCATTTCCTCAGCACTCGCAGTGGCTGGGGTAGAACCGGTAGCTGCTTTCTTTGACATGATTACTTCAAAACAACAGTAACATACACATGAGCCTTAAATGCTCATACATCATAACAATACATTACTATTAACGTTGTAATTAATCATATCATTGTAAACATCACACTTGTAACTACTCGTACAACTATGCAATTCAAAGGAAGTTCATATCATCATCGCGGACCCATCCTATTCTACCCCCTCTCAATCTCACACGTAGTTACCGGGTCCAAACCAAGAGGGCCGGAGGTTGGTATGAGGACGTCTCCCCAACCAGAGATTTTAAGTGGGCACCTAATGGTCTATCACCGGGGTTCATTTTAATTCCTATGTTCATTTGTTCAGGCTCCAGAATCGATCGCTCTGATACCACTTTGTAACACCCCCGTTTATCCTAGAGCCTTAACTAGGCCTTCCCGGATAAATGGGAGTGTTACCATCTCGGGTTAACCGAGGCAGTAGTCCCATCACAAAACAACACTGAAACACAACCGAGTTTAATAGATTATTCAAAGGATGCAAACCAAGTTTGAAACTAAATACGGTTACAAAAACCCAAAACGGCCGCATAAAACAAAAAGGGTCTATTAAGTATTAATGACGGAAACGTGCTAAGAGTATGACAATGTTGGTTACGCACTCCCTTCCCGAACAGCAAATCCCTTCAGTTAAGCACACATCAAGGATCCATATCTGCATCAATACTCTGCTCCCCAAAAGACCGGAAATGTCAATTGGATCGTCGCAGGCCCCCAATAAAATAGGGTGACAATTTAAACAGAGGAAACGGTTAGAGCATGCTAACATTAAAATACCAATACGGAGTATAAACATTCAGTCTCAATCATCTCAACACCATCATCAGTACCAATCGATAATATCATCGCCATATTCTCAGCACTTCACTGTGCCCATAATTTCCGCTACACTACTCGATGGACCTCCCGGCCAGAATTTCGCTATACTAATCAGTGGACCTCCCGGTCAGGATTTCGCTACACTACTCAATGGACCTCCCGATCAGGATTTCGCTATACTACTCAATGGACCTCCCGATCAGGATTTCGCTATACTACTCAATGGACCTCCCGATCAGGATTTCGCTATACTACTGAATCCCGTTCATATCAATGTCATATCATAAATACATAGCTCATACGACATCATATTATTAACATATTCCAAGTAAGGAAAACCTTACCTAATTAGCAGGTCACCACAGCGCCAGTAGTATAATTCACCACGGAGATTCTACGAAGTCCGGTCCTAATAAAGTATTATACATCTAAATTAATATCAATCATAACGCATTTAATTATAAGACAACACCGATAGCATTCCCGTTAAATTAAAATACAATAACCGTGGTAATTATTATAGGAACAAATGAGATTATTTGTTATATACTAGCAACAACTTATTATAATACAGTAGGTGTAGTTATTATATTGTACCACTACTACAGCTTATTATAAGATAGAACTAATTATATTATTATCACTAGTACACTAACAGCAACATCCCCAACCTTGTCATCATTAAATTCATAGATTATTACTATTACTAACCAGTAGCTCACCAATGTTTACGCACCTTACGAACAACAACCAAAGTTCTAATGCTACACACCATACGAAACAACCACAAAATAGCCCGTAGCATTAACCTCATCCCCTCACGAAAATGGCGTATGAGACAACATAATACGCTGAACCAATCAATAAAACAACCCAACCACGACAAAGACACTTCAACCATTGTAATGACAACAGTTCGCAAACTCAACAACACCACTCGAGTACTCTACCAATACAAAATGATGTACAACAATAACACCTATCGACAAAAGCTATACCTGACCCAATTACCATAATGCGCACGATGACTACTCAACAACGACGATAAATAATACGACTAGTATAACAACAGCAACAACAACCACCACCATTGACAATACTAACTCTGACACCGAAGTATCGACATAATTATTCATTAATCATACCGCATAAACATAAATAGAATAGTTTGGCATACCTAGATCACGCGCAAAACCGAGTTCTAGCCTATCGGTGGTCCGGTCCGACTCCTAGGGTTCTCCCTTTGTTCTTCTTTTTCGTGCGGCGGTGCGTTGTGCTTGTGCTTTTGTTTGTGTCGTGTCCTTTTTGTGTAGTGGGTGAAGTGTTTATAAGGGTGTAGGGTTAGTGTATAATGGAGTATTATTTTATAGATAAACGTGGGCTTTTTGGGTTGGTATTCCGTACCTCACTTAAGTTCAGGTCCGATACATGCTCAAGTTGTTTAAAAAATTTGTATGTGTGTCGGGTTATCCTTGATCGGGTTTGACTTAGTATAAAATAATGACTCGGTTTAACTTGCTACAAAATGCGAGGTATTACAATTGATTGGTGGATTTTATTTAATGTTCCTTACTCGAGAAATTTGGAGCATACCTCGAGTTCAAACCTTATGAGTTTTGAAATTAGGAGCCTTATCGATCAAGGGTTTGGGTATGTTTTGTTAACCGTTGGAATCCTAATTGTGGATTTGATTCTAAAGCAATTGTGGATTAGTATCGTTTCGCTTGAACGATTGGATAGTCACGTAAG
This sequence comes from Agrostemma githago, assembly GCA_958450325.1. NCBI lineage: Eukaryota > Viridiplantae > Streptophyta > Magnoliopsida > Caryophyllales > Caryophyllaceae > Agrostemma > Agrostemma githago. The sequence goes on from OY288253.1 coordinate 21,850,707, forward strand.
ACATTTTTGGAGATTGTGACCGAGTAGTACCACCTAGTGCCTAATATTGGACATAACGTTATTTGATGGAAATTAGGGACCCGGGTTGTGGGAGTCGTACCGGGAATCTCGAGATGGTTAATTTAATTCTTCAGTCCTTGAGAGTTCTATTTGACTCTCAAATTCGTCCTCCCCTTAGCTTCTCTTAAATCCCGCTTCTTCTTCTTCAGCCAATCTCTTTCGATTTCTTTATCGGGTTTGAAAACTTTTGTTTCGATTTGTCGTTGACTTTGACTCTATTTATCCATTTACTATTTTCCCCGGACTTGTGTTATAAAAAGTTTGACTTGTTTAAAAAAAATGGATTATCGTAAAATTCTAACATTTTTGACTTATATTTCTAATTGTGAAGTTGCCGTTTTGTAAAAAGTTTGACTAACTTCAACTTTTCGGATATCGTGAAACTTAACCTTTTTGAATTACAATTTAAGAACTTAATACTTCACTTTTGTTTTATCTTTGGTTGATAATTATATCTAGATCTGTCTCAAAATGCCTAAATAATTTTTTTAAAATTATTTCGAAATTATTTCATTTTTTTTATTTTCAAGCAATCGGACTTTTATGAAGACTTTCATATTTCCAAAATATTCAATTTCTATATGATTATTACATAAAACGTTTTAACATTGTCGAAATTATTTTATGGTTTGATAACATTTTTGAAAACTTTCATAATTACTTTGATAACATTTTCAAAATTTTAATATTTTGAAATAAGTTTTCGTTTTATTGTTGGTGGACTTTTGAATCTGTTATTGAAAATGTTTGACGGTTGGTTCGATTTTTACTAACAACAAAATTTGATTTCTCCAAACTAAATTTTGTTTTGTCATAAAACGAAATATTATCGAATTATTCTTAATCAAATTGTTTTACTTTTGTTTTGAAAATGTTTGGTTACCCAATTTTCTTCGAGTTCATTTACAAATGTTATTTGACGTCGTTATTTTATCAAATAACTTTACATTACGATTTCAAAAAAAAATAAAAAAAAAATAAACTTCGGGTAGCTTAGCCCAATTCCTCTTGGAATAAATATTTGCATTCGATTTCGTATCACTTTGAAAGTTGTAAAGTTTTCTTTTAAAGTAAATTTTTTTATGCGAACTTTGTATCCCCATCTTTTCAAGTGAGGTAATTTCTATTACTTTCGGCTTATTCTTAGTTTCGAGGAGGAAACTTTCCTTTAGTGGGGAGGATTGTAACACCCGCAATTTCTTCTAAGCATTTTATTCTTTCCGTTAGGACTCTGTCTTAACTCTGTCACTTTTGGCCTCATATTTATCATTTTAATAAGCTCTATTTTAATTTTTGAGTTTAATAATTTTTATTTTTTAATTTCAAAGATTTAAATTCTTTTAAAATCCATTTATTTGGTTTCTTCGTAAACTAATTAATTTTCCGCAAGGAATTCTATTTTCTCTTCGAATTGACATTTAAGCTTGGATTTAAGTTATTCCTTTTCCTAAAAATGTTTGGATACGTTTCTATAATATTTCCAACTAGTAAATATTTTTATTTACAAAAATTAGTTGTTAATGATTTTTATTACGAAGCTTCGCGAATAATTATTTTCTTACGCGAGGTTTACTCAAATTACTTTGGAATGCCTTTAACTATTTTACGATCATACTTTTTATCAACTTATAAATTATTTGAGACCATTTCCTCACATTTTGGACCGACTAAGCTCTTGGTCACAAGTTTTATTACGTTTTATTTAAACGTTTCATTTTATCACGTTAAAACGTAAACATAAGATAATTTCTTTTCATTTATTTGTTGCATTATTATCAAAACTTTTCCTGCTCCTCATCATTTCATTTGGCCGGCTATTTCATCTTAGTTGTGCATAGTTTTCATCAAACTTTAATGTCATTTACACTTTGGACACCATCCATTTCCATACTTCATTTTTATTCATTCATCAAAGTTAAAAAAATTCTATCATCATCCTCATTTGGCCGTGACACCTTCCTCTATTCTAGGACTATTTTTGCTTCAGTTCTAGTCTTAATCGACTCAAATTCATCGTCAAATAATCCTCTTTCCGTTCTCTTCGTTAAGGTATTAATCAATGTCGTTTTCGATCAATTTTTACCTTGATTTTTATTAGTTTTCTCATGGTATTTTTCTGCCATGATTTCCGTGTTTGGTAGGATTTTTGGACGATCCCGAAGCTGACGAATATATTATCGACTCAGACTTGGAGTAGAGGTAACGTCGATGTTACTCGGTATTTCATGATTTTAATTGAGTATTTGCATGTATATATTTTTATGTTTTATTTTGGCAATATATGTATGTCACGGATTCTAGAAAAAATTTTAAAGTTGAAAATTTGCATGTTTCGGTATTTTTATCGCTTTTACGAGATTAACGATTAAATCGTCATATTAGTTTGTAAAATCATAATATTCGGCCTAAACATGTAATATATGTTTATATTCTGGAAAAATTTTGTTTTTGATGATTTTTAATAATTTAATATTTTTCTGATATTTTTGATATCGATTATTGAATTATTACCGTTTTCGGACAAAAACGATTAAAAGCCGATTTTTAGTTCTAGTACTTAAACATTTTATTTTAATCTTATTTTGGACGTGGTGAAATTTCTGGTAAAATAGAATTTTATGAATTTTTCTATAATTTTTCGGAATTGTTAAGTGGATGAATTAATTAATCACTTTAAATCATCGTTTATCATTAAAACCGTGTTTGTTGTTTAAATTCTCGATTTCTGGTCTTTGGTTTAAATCCAAAAAAAATTATGATTCTGATGATTTCATATTAACATGTAATTTTACGATTTTTAGTGCCTTAATAAAATATTAGGAATGATAAGTTTTATTAATGGAATCGTTAATTGAGAAAACGGGTTTTAAAGACGGTTTTGACGGGATTTATTAAATCTGGAATTTTTGGAAATCTGGAAAAATGGTAGATTCTGGAAAATCATGATTTTTAGGTTTAATAATAATTTTTGGATATTAATACTTAAATCGTTTTGTAATTACTATTTTTATTAATCGTTATTGTCGAGATTGGACGATTAACGAGAAAACGCTTTAAAAACCGAATTTTAGAATTCTGGAAATTTTCTTTTCTGGACAGAATGTCCATAAATATATTTTAACTATTTTACGTAATTTTTGTACTATTTAATAAAGTCTTTAATTAATAAGTATTGATTTTCGGACAAATTGTGATTTATCGTTAAATGCTTCGTCTTACCTAAAAGAATTATTTTTCCAGCAATTTTGAAAGTATTTAAACCTGAAACTTTAAGAGTTAAACTGATAAGTCGATATTTATGCGTATTTTTACCCCTTTAATATTATATTTTTTTATGTCGTCTTTCGTAATACTTGAGTTAAAATGATTATTTTATGTAAGTTGGATTTATTATTAAACTTTTGATATTTTTGTGCTAAATTGAGGTTTTAATATATATTTTAATTAATTAGTAATAACCCACATGGATTAAGATTGCGAGACTACCAAAATCGTATGTATTTTTGCAGGTTTGTCTTAAGACGACAATATCTTACTCATACGATGTCGGAATAAAGCAAATCAACATACATCGGGAAGTTAAGTTCGAGATGAACAACTTTGTTGAAGAGAGCAAAATCAAATTTCATCATCTAATGGGTCGAAATCAAGCTTGAAACCATCAGCCCATAATGAAAAAAAAAAGGAAAGAAAATCCGGTGTAAAAAGGAAAGAGAAGATGTGGAATTGTAAGAAGAAGACCAATTAATTAAGGAAAGAAATAATTTCACTGTAACCAAATTAACACTATAAAAGGATGCATTAGGGCTTTAATGGAGAAAAAAGAGGAGAACAAGGAGCCACAAAAAACACATACATAGGAATAGGGCGAAAGTCTTGGCCTTCATGGCCAAGGTCGGTATAAATTCAACCGGATTGTAATGCGGGACGCGATCAATTCAACTCCTAATTTATCCAACGGTTGTATCTATCTATTTTATTTAGTTTATTTATCGTTTAATTAGTTATTTAGTTTAATCTTTCAGTTATTCGAACATGTAATGTATCGATTATTGTCAATGAGTTATGAGATTACGTTATTGTTTTAACGTTTAATTAGTACTTTGATATTCGTATGAAATTCACGATTTGACTGTTGTTTTCATGTTTATTAATTTAGCCTGATCACCTAGATTATTTACATGAGTCGATTGTTAAATCAATAGTGTTTTAAATTAGGTTGCAGCTTACTGGTCTAATTTAATTACTAGAATTTTGTATGATAATTGAGTTATATTTAATTGCAGCTTTCTGGTTCTATATAATTCAATTGATTGGTGTTCTTAACGCGATTAAATTTATTGACTTGATACGTGCTTACATGGTTGAGTCAATCTAATTTAGTTAGGATTAAACTTGCGTGGTTAACGGAGTTTAACGAGTAAGAAAGATAAAACTGTTAATTTACTTGTTTACAAGAGATTAAATAGTTACCGATCTATTTGAGTCTAATTAATTGAATCGATGATTAACCCGACTACATCATATATTTCATGTCTCGAATATTGTTATGATTAATTACTTATTTATTGTTATGTTTTTTTTACTTTATTATTATTATTTTCAAACTTAACAAAACTCCCCTTTTATATATATTTATATTATTAAATAATAAATCGTCTTAGATAATAACGTCAGTTTCTGTGGGATCGACCTCTACTTACCCTATCTACCGTAGAGTTAGTAGTATTTATAAATTTAATTTTGAGTGCGGAAACGACTCGCATCATAAACCATCCCTTAACATACTCTAAATATATTTGTTGGTTTAATTAAATGAAGACGTTCAAATATTTAATTTGGGTTTGCCGTAAAATCCTATTTATAATTTTACTGTCGAAACTAATAATAATTAGAGAATTTTAGCTTTTTAACTTTTGAAAACACCCTAATTAGTAATGTTAAAATTTTTAAGACGTTTTTAATCATTTTATAACATTTATACGATATTTTAATAATTTCATAAAATCAAATGTTCTTACTTTAATAATTAATATCGTTAAGGGCGAAAGTATTAGTTTTATAAATCTATATCGTTTACTAAAATGTGGTATTAGTATGAACTAATATTTTCACTATTTTGATATAATGCTATTTTTAGTAAAGTTTCTAAAAATAGAAGTTTCCTAAAATAGAAAGTTTCCTCTTTTAGAATATAAATGTTTACTTCTTTTATCCTCAAGTTAATTATATTGTTTACATCTTTTGAATATCGATAATGGCTTTGTTTTGGAGTTATGGAATAAGGACAAGTGTGAGGTTAGAGTAATAAATTCTGGGGTTTACGTTTTTGCCATTAACTATAAGGCTGGTGTGTCTTTATGGGGCACACTGGTTGTTGAACCGAGCATATATGGTGTTCGGGAGTGTGTGAACATTTTGACCTTAAACTCGTGCCTCGCAGTGTAAGACGCCGTCGGGTTGAACTGAGTTTTTATGGTGCTCGGGAGGGGTGTACATATCATCTTAAACTAGGGTCACGCATTTATAAGTCGCCGTCCTATTATGGTTGAGTAGCCTAGTTAGAGACCGAAGTTTGATTTGTTTGAACTAAGTTCTCGAAGCTAGTTTTTAGTATTCTCCTAGTGAAAGTCTAGCATTCATCACTACTCCTATCCATAACGTCATTTTGATTATTTTATTTATTATCGATATAAATTGGTTTGCAGGTTGGCAAATATTTTTATGTTTCTTCGGAAACCCTTTTGATTAATTTGTTTTACGCTAAAGCTTATTTTAATATGTTGTTTTAGTGTTTTCCATTTTTACTATTTTTCCTATATTAGTAATTACTGTTTTAAAATCCTGTTATACGGCTGGGAGAACGTTGACGTTGCTCCCCACTGATTGTGGCTGTTATGTTTTAACATGGCAGGTATACGTGTTTGTTTTCCGGTGGGTGTGCGCTAGCGAGCAGTCTTGGATCCTGCTTGACTTTTTTTGATAATTATGTCTAAGGATTGTTTAACCTCTTTGTGGATTGTTTTAATTTTTTAGCCATTTTTATGTATGGCACACGTTTGACTTTACCAATTTAATTTAATAAGACATAGTTACAGTGTGTTTTAATCCCGACTCTACAGTGTTTCCGCCACTGTATCGCGTTAGATTTTCTAGGGGATTACACTACTATTTTTCCAGATTTCCAAAATTTCCAGATTTAATAAATCTCGTTAAAACCGTCTTTAAAACCCGTTTTCACAATTAAGGATTCAATTAATAAAACTTATCGTTCCTAACATTTTATTAAAGCACTAAAGATCATAAAATTACATTTTATTATGAAATTAACATAATCATATTTTTTTCCAGATTTAATCATAGGACCAGAAATCGAGAATTTAAACGACAAACGCGGTTTTATCGATAAACGATGATTTAAAGTGATAAATCCTAAAATAATTTTTGCATTTTCCTAAAAGTTTAGTCGATTTTCTAGATTTCAACTTTGATGAAAAGAATGATTTGGAAATACTTAGTGTTGCATATTAGTTTTGTGAATCGACTAATCTTTGCTTTAATTAGAGATTTAGGGTGTATACCATCATTATTGTTTACATATTCATCTCATGGTGTGATATTTCCATTTGTTCGTTTTGTCCTATGGTGATCGGATTCCGACTTGCTGACATTTCTATGCAAAATCAAAAAAATCCACAAAAACGAGAAAATTCAAAAAAACACAAAAACAAAGTGTTTAATAATTGCTCACATTTCAATTCAAAGTGACAAAAATCAAAAAATCAAAAGAAGACAAATGTCACTTCTAAAATAATTCGAAGTGTTTCGAAAAGAAATGAATGAAAAGAAAAGGAAAGAAAAAAATCAAAAAGAAGAAAATCAAAAGAAAAGAAAGTTTTTTCAAATAAGTGAGTTTATACATATTTATTACCTTCGTATCCATTTCACTAAATAAATTTAGCCTCCTTTCTAGTCAAGTTGGTACCGGGACGATCCGAACCTCTCATTATGTGAGAGGAGGGACTTTGTGTATCATTTTCGGTTATAACGCCATGTTAGTTCACTCCATCTCCGCCGTACACCCTATTTTGCTTATCGAAGTTATAGATTAGTAGATGTACAATAAAAATATGCAACTTGTTAAGTATTTCTTTGTCATCCTTTATGTTTCAGTTGGATTTTAGAATTTTGATTATCGATTAGGGATTTGCTTGGTTATCTTGTTGAGGGAGGTGACTCGTTTTGGTAGAGTCGACCGTATTATTACCGAGTTTTGTGCTCTATTGTTGGTTGTCTCGCGATTTTGGCAAGACCCCACTTGCCTTGCAAGGGGATACTTTTCTCATAGTATCTCATTGTGAGTTGAAGGGACGGAGCGAGCCCGTTTGTTGTCTCGTATCGACTATTATGTTTCTTTATTTATTTAGTGAATAACGTACTTCATCTTAGACTATTTGAGCTTACTCGAGGACGAGTAAGGTTTAAGTGTGGGGGAGTTGATAAACGTCATTTTAATCGTTATTTGACCCATATTTAGATCTATGTTTGTCCCGATTTTGTGTGCTTAATAGTTATTATAGCTCATTTTAATACTTAATTATTACTCCCTCCGATTCTTTAGATTCGCAACATATTCCATATTTGGCAAATTCATTAGGTTTGCAACATTTCTATAATAGGTAGGTTTTTATTTGTGCAAGTCTTTTACTTTATTGGTGAGACCCACCATCTCCACTCACAACCTTATTATTTGTGCAAATAGTAAACGTTGCGAATCTAAAGAATCGGAGGGAGTATTTAGTGTTAATTAGTCGTCTTAGTAATAATTATCGTAATAATGTTATATTTCAAGAAATCGGTACTGTTTTTTGTTAATTTGATTTTGTAGGTATCAGAAGTAGGGCTGTGCAACCGGGCCGACCCGGTCCGACCCGGACCGGACCCGGTTGGACCCGGATCCGGAATCGTCAATTTTTTTGACCCTGGACCCGGACCGGAAACCAAAATATTGACCCTGGTCCGGCCCGGAAAAATACCGGGTCCAACCCGGACCGGACCGGTTGGCCCGGTTGGCCCGGAATTTTCAATTTTTTTTGGAATTCCGGTCCAAAATTCCGGACCGGTTGGACCGGGTGGCCCGGTTTGGACCGGTTAGACCGGAATTTTTAAGAAATAAACATAATTCCGGGTTTTCCGGTCCAAACCGGTCCGGACCGGAAAAAACCGGGTCAGGACCGGACCGGACCGGAACCCGGAATCGCCCAAAATGATGGCCCGGAGACCGGACCGGAATTTTTTATTCCGGATCCGGTCCAGTAGATTCCGGTCCGGTCCGGTCCATTTTTCCGGTCCGACCCGGATTTTGCACACCCCTAATCAGAAGGATCGAGACGGCTAAAACCGACACAAGTCAAGAGGGGTCAAGATGGCAAAAATCGGGTCAAAAATAAGTCAAGAACAAACCTATAATCTCCTTAGGCCATTTTCAATTACCCAGAGACAAATTAAATCAACCCAATACCATTCCCCCCACAATCAATCATCTTCATCAATCTGGAAACCATCATCTTCTCACCTCCATCTCCCATCAATCAATGACCACCAATTTCACACCATTTCAGCCACCACAACAGGTGGTTCGACCACCATCATTTCCAGTAGCTCGTCGGACCTCCTCCACCTCCGGCCAGGTTCGACCACCATCTCAAGTATCACAACCAGACTTCGTCATTTGGAGCTCCAACCACCACTCTCCCACGACGCGACCCTTGCTTACACACGCAAACTTGGACTCCGACCTCCAGCCATCGTGCTCAACAAACTCCGGCGATTCGCCCGACCACCACCGAGCCGCCCCTGCTCCTGCCTGTTCCACTTCATTTCAGACCACCGCGCGCTTCAGCCTCAGTCGCGCCCCACTCCTATCAACCACCTTAGGTCCTCAGCCTTGCGCTCCTCCCCTGAACTCCCCTCGTCATCTCACCCCGCCGTGGTCAGCCACCAACAGCCCGCCTATCCCTCGCGCGCCACCGTGATCAGAAGCACCTTGCTCCGACTCTGACCGGCGCACCTTCGACCTCCGGCGTAGAGTTTACGTCCTGGTGCTGGTTCAATTTAACTTGGTTCAAATGTTCAATTGATAGGAAAATGATTGAATTGGGTTTCAATTGACTGATTTGCCCTTCATTAATGAGGTGGCACTGTTGACTTTCCTTGACTGAATTTGAAGAGTGAAGGCAGAGTGTAGAGGAGTTAGAGCTGATCAAATGGCCCAGGCCCGACGACCCTGTAATCCCCTATAAATTCTAATGCGAAACAATGGCGGAATCACTGTTTAGTTGGGATTAACACACTGATAACTAAATTTTAATAATAAAAAGGTAAGTCAGTACAACTGCCACTTTTTATAAAAAGGGCAAAAATTAAATTCCTCAAAAATGCCAGAACATGGAATGCCAGAACATGGAGTTAAGGAATGTAGGATCTTTCTGCTAAGAGCATCTGCAACCACATTGGCTTTACCCTCGCAGTACACCAATTCAAGATCGTAATCGTTCACCAACTCTACCCACCGTCTCTGTCTCGCATTAAGGTCTTTCTGCGTAAAGAGATATCGTAGGCTTTTGTGGTCAGTGTACACCTTGCACCTTACTCCATAGAGATAATGTCGCTAGACCTTTAGAGCATGAACTACAGCAGCTAACTCAAGATCGTGGGTAGGGTAATTCACCTCATGAACTTTTAACTGTCTAGAGGCATAAGCGACTACCTTACCACCTTGCATGAGAACACAACCCAAACCATGCTTAGAAGCGTCACAATAAACTTCAAAGTTAACGCCTTCCTCGGGTAGGGTCAAAACTGGAGCAGTAGTAAGCCGTCTCTTAAGCTCGGAGAAGGCATCTTCACAGGCCTGGTTCCATAGGAACTTAGACTCTTTCTTAAGCAACTGAGTCATAGGACGGGCCACCTTAGAGAAATCTTGAACGAATCTTCGGTAATATCCAGCAAGACCTAAGAAACTTCGAATCTCACCAACATCTTTCGGACTTGTCCAATTCTCGATAGCGGAAATCTTAGCCGGGTCCACTTTAATACCGTCTTTAGCAATGACATGACCCAAGAAAGCCACCTCAGAGAGCCAAAATTCACACTTAGAGAACTTAGCATACCACTTTTGATCTCGCAGGATGCCAAGAATGATCTTAAGATGCTCGGCATGCTCAGCCTCGGATTTAGAATAGATTAGGATGTCGTCAATAAAGACAACAACACACTGGTCTAGATACTCCCGGAACGTTCGGTTCATCTGATCCATGAATACTGCAGGAGCATTGGTCAGTCCAAAAGGCATAACTTTGAACTCATAGTGTCCATACCTCGAACTGAAAGCCGTCTTGGGAATATCTGATTCACGGACAGGGATTTGATGATAACCCGATCTGAGATCGATCTTGGAAAATACAGAAGCGCCCTTAAGTTGATCGAAGAGATCATCGATTCTGGGCAAGGGATATTTGTTCTTGATCGTAACCTTGTTAAGGTCACGATAGTCAATACATAAGCGCATAGTACCGTCTTTCTTCTTTACAAACAGTACAGGAGCACCCCATGGAGATGAACTAGGACGAATGAAGTCCTTCTCAATCATATCATCCAACTGTTTACGCAGTTCTTGCAACTCAGCTGGAGCCATTCTATAAGGAGCCTTGGCAATAGGGCCAGTACCTGGTACGAGCTCGATGGTGAATTCTACATCTCGCTCAGGGGGAATACCAGGTAATTCCTCGGGAAATACATCTGCATATTCACTGACTATGCGTACTTCCTCAAGTTTGGGTAATTCTGCAGTTACAGCCACCGTACATAAAAATGCTTGGCAACCTTTTCTCTGCAAACGAATAGCTTTCATAGCAGAAATGATCTTGATACCCTTCTGGCGTCGACCACCACGATAAGTAATACGAGAACCACTAGGAGTCTTCAGAAAAATCTTCTGGTCTCGGCACTGAAATCTTGCATCATAGAGGGATAACCAATCCATGCCCAAAATAACATCAAACTCTGCCAGAGGAAACTCGAGAAGAGTCGAAGGAAAGATAATACCGGCAAAAAGAATAGGAACAGCTTGATATGCTTTAGAACAAGCAACGATTTCACCAGAAGGAAGAGTGATAGAAATAGGTTCGGCTTGGGAAGGAATAAGAGATAATTTCGAAGCAAAGCTGGAGGAGATAGCGGATATGGAGGCACCAGTATCAAATAATATAAAGGCACTAACACCAGAGATCGTAAACATACCCGTAACTACGTCAGGGTTAGCCTCAGCGTCGGCTCGACTCATCAAGAATATGCGCCCTTTTCGAGCAGGTGTGGTGACAGCATCGCTGGTTGCAGCCTTCTTCGGACATCTGGTCGAAATATGTCCCGGTTCTCCGCAGGTGAAACAGACGATGGGAGAGCCGTCACAGTTCTTACCCGGGTGGAAATCCTTCTTGCATTTGAAGCAAGCAGTGCTCTTCTTGTCTTGAAATCGGGAGTTAGAGTTGTTCTTTTTTCCTGTAAAACATATGATGTGATTCTGATATGTAACAAGATAAGAAGAAAGAAAACAAAGGAATATCTCAGACCTCCAGAAGAATGGAATTTCTTCGATGAAGAAGAGGTGTTGCCAGAAGATTGGAATGGTCTCTTGTAACCAGCAGCAGTGGTCTCCATTTTCTTGACTTCCTTCAGTGAGGACTCGGTAAACAACGCGGCATTGTAGATATCTTGTACAGTCTCCAAATCCCTGGGAATATTGTGTGCAATGTCTGCTCTGAGCCCCTCTCTGAAATAAAAGGCTCGATTGTCCTCAGTTTGTAGCAGGCCTTCGGCATAATGCGCCAGGAAATGGAATTGTTGCGAGTACTCAGCCACGGTCATGTTGTTCCCTTGGACAAGATTGCTGAACTCCCTCATTCTTTGCTTCTTTAGCTCCTTAGGATAGAACCTACGCTCCAACAGGATCTTGAATTGAGCCCACCCAAAACCCGGAGTCTGCAAGGTAGTTGGGCCAACTAGGGTCCACCATCGATCGGCTTTATCAGACAAGTAAAGCACGGCCAGGCCCACCTTCTGGTCCTCGGGAGCAGAATAAATCCCGAATTGCCTCTCCATCAACCGGAACCAACGATTCATGACTTCAGGATCTACAGAGCCGTCGTAAAATTCTAACTTGCTCTTGGCCATTCCTTCAGCTGCGTGCGAGAAGCTAAAGGGTCGCTGGTTGTTTGCGTTCCTGTTGGTCAATTCCTGGAGTGTTTGCACCATCGCATTCAGGTTGTCGACAAACGCAGCATTGATGTCATTCTGGTTCGTTCGGCCGTTCATCTTCAACCACAAAAGAAACACATAATCAATGCTAATCATTGAGTTCAGAAACATATAAACTAAACAAGTAAGTCCTTATTTTGGTTTCTACCCATCTCTCACTAATATCTTATTTAATGTTTAACCAATTTACTGATATTTTTCCTAAAATCATGTGTGAGCGTCGGGAGCAACGATGCTCTGATACCAACTGTAATCCCCTATAAATTCTAATGCGAAACAATGGCGGAATCACTGTTTAGTTGGGATTAACACACTGATAACTAAATTTTAATAATAAAAAGGTAAGTCAGTACAACTGCCACTTTTTATAAAAAGGGCAAAAATTAAATTCCTCAAAAATGTTTAACATACAAACCATAATATAAAAATAAATTCAACGGCGCAAGATTAAATGCCGCTCGCTAGCTCACACAACCCGAACAGATAATACCTGCCATGTTATAAACATAACAGCCACAATTCAGTGGGGAGTAACGACGACGTTCTCCCAGCCATATTACATGATATTAATGCACAGTTACTACTATATCAAAATAGTTGAAAAATGGAAAATATTTAAAATGATACGGTAAAATAATTCGAAATGATTGTCAACCTGCAAATCCATGTCAATCAATAAAAATAACGGCGCTATGGAAGTCAATCAGTGTAACGGAATAGACTTTCACTAGGATCATACTAAACTAGGTTCGAGAATTTAGTCAAAACAAATTAGACTTCAGTCTCTAACTAGGCAACTCAACTATAACAGGACTGCGTGCAGCGAGGTCCTGGCTTAAGTAATGTACACCCCTCCTGGACACCAACCGTAATCCAGTTCAACCCGACGGCGACTTACACGATGCGATATCTAAGTTTAAGGTGAAAATATACACACTCCTGAACACAAACCATGCTCAGTTCAACGACCAATGTGTCTCTAACTAGACACACCAGCTTTATAGTTGATGGCAAAACGTATACCCTAGACTGTATTACTCTACCCGTACACTTATCCTTATTCCATAACTCCAAAACAAAGCCGTTGACAAAACGTTCTAAAAAGGAAACTTTCTAATATAGGAAACTTTCTGATTTAGGAAACTTTCTATTTTTAGGAAACTTTCTATTTTAGGAAATTTTCTTGGAATAACAATACGATGAAAATAGCGTTATAGAAAAATATCGAGAATAGTAATTTACTGTAACTATAAAGTAAACATAATTAATTTCGCAAACTACTACTTTCGGTCTTAACAATTTTTAAGTTCTAAATCGAGTATGTAGACACCCACATTTTGACCGCCAGGTGTCAATAGTAGTTCCCGCCAAACACCCGATGATGATAGGACGTAAACGTGCTTTGATAGACTCGGATATGGGCTTGTAATCATGGACATTTGGTTTGGCGTGCTAGCCCAAACGGTCAATTCCGAAGAATGAGCCATATACTACATCAGTAAGAAGTTTTTAGAGTACGAGTGTAAGTACACCATGCTCGAAAAGACATGTTTAGCTTTGGTCTAGGCCACTAAGAAGCTCCGACATTACATGCTTAGTCACGAGGTGCAGGTGTTATCCAGAATGGATCCAATCAAATACCTCTTCGAAAAACCCATCCTCAACGGCAGGATATCAAGATGGACCCTCATGTTAGCAGAGTTCGATCTAAAATTCGTACCACTGAAAGCCATTAAAGGACGAGTAGTAGCCGAGTTTCTCGCTGACAGTCCCGTAACCGAAGAAGGACACACCGACACTTGGTCCTTCCCAGACGAAGACATTTTCCACACTGACACCAAAGCATGGGATTTGTACTTTGACGGGGCATCTAATTTCCGAGGATTTGGGGTCGGAATTCTTCTAATCTCACCAAAAGGGGAACATACCCCTGTATCCATCAAACTAGACTTTGACGTCACCAACAACGCCGCTGAGTATGAAGCATGTATCCACGGGCTACAAGCCACCGCCGACTTAGGGGTCACAAACCTCCGAGTACACGGTGATTCATCCCTGGTCATTAATCAAGCGCTTCAAAAATGGAAAACTCGAAATGCTAATCTCGTGGCCTACCAAGCACGAGTACGGGATCTCGAGAAGCAATTCCACAAGGTAGAATACATATACCTACCTCGGGAAGAAAATCAATTCGCAGATGCGCTCTCAAAACTGGCATCTTTGCTAAACATCCCCGATCATATGACCAGTATGCCGATCTGTGTCGAAAGACGATCCGAGCCAGCATATATCCACGACATCGAAGAAGTCGGGATACCTGATCCTGAGCCATGGTATCAAGCTGTGCTGACATACCTAACAACCGGGGAATATCCACCTGGAACTGACAACCGAGCCAAAAAGGCCCTGCGAAGACTGGCAACCCAGTTCATCCGCACCGACGACGGGCAACTCTACAAAAAGACAGCACAGGGGGCTCTCCTTCGATGTGTCAACAAGACCAACGCCGAAAAAGTTATGGCAGAAGTACATGATGGCGAGTGCGGTCCACACATGAATGCCCAAATGTTAGTCCGAAAAATCGTGAGGCTCGGTTACTACTGGAATAGCATGGAAACTGACTGCCAGCTATATGTCAGACATTGCCATAATTGTCAAATTTTTGCCAATGTACAGCATATGCCACCATCCTTGCTATACACCATGACATCACCATGGCCATTTTCAACGTGGGGAATCGACATAATTGGGAAGATAAACCCCTCCGGAACCGGAGGACACTGCTTCATTTTGGTAGCAATCGACTATTTCACCAAATGGGTCGAAGCTGAATCCTATCGTATTCTCAACGCTAGCCATGTTGCCAAGTTCATTCAAAATAAGATAATATGCCGATATGGGATCCCTCATGAATTCATTAGTGACCACGGGACCCATTTTCAAGCCGAAACATCAGCCTTGCTAACCAAGTACAAGATTCAAAGGCATACATCTTCACCCTACCGACCCCAAACCAATGGAGCGGTAGAAGCAGCTAATAAAACAATTGTCACCATACTAAAAAAGATGGCTGATAATTACCGGGACTGGCCCGACAAGATACCATTTGCACTTTGGGGATATCGAACCTCGATTCGTACTGCGACCGGGGCAACGCCTTATTACCTTACATACGGCATGGAAGCAGTCCAACCTGTCGAGTTAGAAGTACCATCACTCAGAATCCTACTTGAAAGCCAAGTACCTGAAGCTGATTGGGTTCGAGCACGATATGACTCGCTAGTCCATTTAGATGAACGACGATCTCGTGCCCTCAATAATATTCAAATCTATCAGAAGAGAATCCAGCGGGCTTTCAACAAAAGGGTGAGGCCCAGAAACATCAAAGAAGGAGATCTGGTCCTCAAATCAGTTCGAGCCTTATTACCGGTGGACCCAAGGGGAAAATTCAAACCTAACTGGGCTGGGCCATATCTGGTAAAGAAGATTTTATCAGGTGGAGCGGTAATGCTAACGGATCTGGACGGCAACGAGTTTGTCAACCCAACTAACCTGGACCAGCTGAAGCGCTATTACCCTTAACCCACCTTTCTCAATGTCATTTGCAAAAGTTTATTAAAAAGACATTTTTTTCAAACTTTTAAAGACAAGTCAAAAGCTAGAATTATTCATTCTACTGTTCCAAACATCTTGAACCAATAGTCTTGATGTATTTCGAAATTGCAAATTAATTCAGTCTGAACTACGTTTGGTTTGATTCCATTTATTGTGGATACGTAGGCAGCCCCTCAAAAGGGCACAACCACTGCAATCGAAAAACAGGAACGGTTCTTTAATAAACCTTTCTTTATTTAAAATAATAAAATTACAAAAAAATCAAAAAACCATCACAAAAAATAATACTAATATTTAAATAATAAAAACTAAGGCATTTTTCCCTTTCCTTTGCCTTTAGCCTCCTTTTCGGTCCATCGGCGTCGAGGTGGAGGTGAACGCTCCCTGATCACCAAGGGAACCTCTTTAGCCCGGGCTCGTTTCTTCAAACTCGACCCCCCGATCACCTCATAGTCACGCGGGCCTAGCCTGTCTCGGACCGCTGGCCTCGGTCCGAGTCTTCCCTCCAAATCGCTAGCACCAGTCTCATTAGTCTGAGTCTTAGGATTTGACTTGGAATCCGACCCTGATTCAACAAATGTAATGGGAGTCTCCTCGAAGAACCGCCTATTATTTTTGGCCGATTCTCGGCGGGCCAAATCAAGAGCTTCTTCGGTTTTCAAAGCTTTACGGGCCTCCTGGGATTCTTCAGAAGTCCATTTACGATATGATTCAGAAACCCAAGTGGTTTGACAAGGGCGAGGTATAGTCCATATGACGCGGGTGAACCAGCGCTGTAGCCACGTGTCACACATAGCGTCCGTCAATTGGATCGAAACGCTAATTATTGCCTCAGTCTCAGGGATCTCCTGAAACGAACCGAACTGTCTTAGGATACGGTCCGGATAAATATGGACAGTCCAGTCCAAAGACAAAATCACCAGGTAACGGGCTTTGTCTCTCCTAGCTAATCCCGTCAGCCTTGAAAGGAACCACCAAATCACGTTCCATCTGATCAAAGGCCCACCATGAAATACTAGCTCCTCATCCCAATATTTTTGAGTTACGGGATGACTTGGTCTTATTCGACGAGACCTTGAACCAATCTGATTGCTGCGGTATTTGGGTATATTCACCGGGGGCTCCATGATCGACAGACGCTCGAATAACCAGGTCTGCAAAATTTTCGAAAAGTCAAAAACTTTCGAAAAATCAAAAATTCGAAAAATTCGAAAATTCGAAAAAATCGAAAAATTAAGAATTTTCGTAAAAATTCAAAAAAATTTCGGCAAAATCGGAAATTTCGGAAAAAACCGGAAAGTTGAAGATTTCGGAAAAAGACGAAAAATTCGGGATTACCGTAAAAATCAGGAAAATCGGGCAATTATTCGAGGAAAAAGATTAAATACCTGCAAAAGACGGATGCTCCCTGTCAATTGCTGATTTGGTTCAAGCCTCCTAGTGTCAAGACCCATAATAATCTCCCCAGTTATCAGCCAAGCTGGGCTATGACCTGTCTCCATTTGATCAACTATGCTGATCAGCCTGATCTCACCTAAGCTTGAGTCAGCATCCATTCGGCCTTCGAAGGCGTACCTATGCAGCATACAAAAGGCAAAGGCCCTACGCCTATGGGTAGAAGTAATTCTTTCACCCACTGGGTTCATAAATTTATCAGCCAAGTCGAATAATGAAACTGAATTTCCCTTCACCATACGGGCTGTCTCAGCATGTGACAACCCTAGAAAATCCCTCAGCCTCCTCCTTGGATCGGGATAAAATGGGGGAATAGCAGGACGAGCGTTAGGGCACCACCCTCCAATAGCTGCTATCTCTTCAGGAAGAGGACATATTTCTCCTCGAGGAAATGCAAAAATATGAAAGGTAGTATCCCAAAAGGATAAACAAGCATCAAGAAAGTGCGAATCTACCCTAAGTCGCTGAAGTGGGAATAAAGCCACAATTCCCATTTGAGTTAGCTGGACTCTATTTTCATCTCGAAAATCCTGGGCCCACGAATGAAACATTGCGGTCAAATGGTCAATACCCATCGCGAGAATAGTTTCTTTTATTTTATCCTAAAGAGTCTAAGGGATTTCGAGATAAAAGAAAAGATTTGGGATGTGAATATGAAAGATAAAAGCCAAAGCTCTCTATTTATAATAGAGAATATCCCTCTTCCTAGTCATCACAGGAATAGGATTTTACCAATTTTCCTTCTTCGCCTAGGCCTAACCAAGAAAATTCAGGAATCCGTGTCAGAAACCAATTAGGAATCAGAGTCATCCCAGCCACTCTTATTTCCAAACTTCCAAAAATTTTCAGCATTCTCCTTTTCAAAATTTTCGAAAAGAAATCTTTTTCCCCAGCACGAGTCAGTGTTTCGCCTAAATGTTACATACAAATTATGTCAGCATACAGGTACACTCAAGACTCCCCGAGAATTCTAAGTTCCCTAGTGGAAAAGCTCTTGCGCAATTCTAAGACAGGATATATCTGCACACAGGTATACCCATAGCTTCCTAGGCAAGCTCCCGCGACATTATCAGCATCAACTCAGGTATGATTTCTATTCCATGGCCGGCGAGCCCTTTACGCAGGTCTAATGGACCCTAAACGACCCGATCGGAAGGCTGCCAGGTTTTAATCCTTGATTGACCTGGTGGCTACTCTGACTTTTGCCTTGTCCAAGCCTCAGTCAGAGTGGGGGCTCTGTAGACACCCACATTTTGACCGCCAGGTGTCTATAGTAGTTCCCGCCAAACACCCGATGATGATAGGACGTAAACGTGCTTTGATAGACTCGGATATGGGCTTGTAATCATGGACATTTGGTTTAGACATTTTAAGGAGTACAAATCTCACAAAACTGACCTCATATCCAGGCCCAGTGGGTCGTTTCGAGTCAAATAACACTAATTTGGGTCGAAACCGACACCAGGGGTAAAACCGTCTTTTAGCGACCGAGTCAAACCCGGTCAAAGATATTTTTTCCCGAGTCACACGAGCTGGCCGTGACACTACACGGTTGATTCGGACTCAAACACCAAAAAAATCAGCCTTCACAAATATTAAACAAATCTGTTTAAAGATAGAATTCGATCTCAAGTAGGAATTCTATCCGGAAACCAAATCAGACATCGACCGAGTATCGAAATACTCGGCCGAGATACCCCAGGACAGCCGAAATACCTCCCCCACCAGCTGAGTTTTGGCTTCTTCCCTAAGAAACGAGAAGTTTATTTCCTTACGAACTCTCGTATTTCCTATCCAAACCGGTGTTTCTTGTCACACAAGCAAGACCACCTCGGTTCCTATAAATAGGACCCTCCCTTCAACATCACAACATCAGAATTAACACCGAAAAAACAGCCTCATAACACGGTTTTCATACAACCTCGATATCTAGCAAATCCCGACACCTTTCCGAAGCCTCGAAGCCCCGAGAAACTGTCCCACCGTCCGGCCAAACCCGACGTCCAAACCACCCACCTAAACCGACACCCTAAACTCATCCTCATCATCTCGACGCTCCTAAGTTTAAGCCACTTTCCGACGAGCCTTATCCCGAGAAAACAAAACATGTAGGTTGAGGGTGTTTCAAATCCCGTTTTTCTCCCTTTCACAATTTTTTGTCACAATTTTTTTGTCACGATTTTTTGTCACAATATTTTGTCACAATTTTTTTTTGTCACGATTTTTTGTCACAATTTCATTTTTGTTTTTTTGTCACAATTTTTTTTACGATATTTTTTTCTGTCACAAATTTTTTTGTCACAATTTTTCGTCCAATTTCTGTTCTTTTCCCAAAACAATTTTCAAAACATTTTTTTACTTTTTCCAAAATCATTCTAACTATTTGATAGCGATTTCATAATCGAATATCGAAGACGACGAATATCGAAAATATGAATCGGGTATAAATTAATCCATATTTGTACGCGATTTATAAAAATTAACGATTTTCGACAAAGCAAAAAAAACCGAACAGACCGCCACGCGAGTCGCGCGCCTGTCAGGCGACTCGCGCGGTGGTCTGGTTGGCCGGGTCCTCTTTTTTTCGTTTCCTCGCTTTTCTATTTTTTTTATTCTCTTCGAGTCTTACCTAAAAAGCGACTTTCGCGACATATTTCGATAAATACCTTTTTTTTTTACCTCGGTCAACGCGTGCTAATCCATCACGTGACATAAATCTTTTCAAAAATCATGCATATTATTCATTTACATCTTTATTCGATTTATTCAACCGTTATAACTCGTTTGCTCCTTCTTTGTAGCGATTTATTTTTATCGTTTGTTTTATTAGACTAAAACGAACTTCACATGCTAAAATAACTTTGACGTTATTAGTTTAATATGCATTAAACGACTTAGCAACCCATTTATTTATTTTTGCTCACATGTCTTAGGAAAATAATCTCTACATATCATTCAATCGTCGAACTAACGCGCGTACACAAAACCGAACGATATCTTAGTAAAGGCCGCTAAGTGCGGGCGGGGTTGGGTGTTCTCAATGAGCTTCCCAACACGTACCCTCACCCCTTACTCAGAACCGTGGTTTCCGGATGTCCGAGACCATTGGCAACGAGAGTCATTCAATATACGATTAACCGCTCAAGTCGGCATCGGTATCGTAATGCTAAGGGCCGAGCCCAATAAACTCTGACATCGGAAATGGGCCAGGCTTTAAGTATGGCCCACTACGACATAGAGTGGGTTCGAATGGTTCCGAATAACCATAAAATTCGGTGGCGACTCCTACTTCGATTTAAAATTCAATTCGATCCATCTCATATGGAAATTCTATCGCCTCCCCAAAACCCGCGCTTCGCCGCGTCGGGGTGGACCTATGTCATGTCCACAGAGTATAAATTGTTTATAAGAAATATCGAAATATTTCACAAACGTATTATTATTATTATTATGAATTAGGGTGTTTCGAAAATATATAAAACTAAAATTCCCTATTTATTATTAGTTTCGACGGAACTAGTATAAAATAATGTTTTACGACAATCATCTTTATAAAAGTAATTTATTTAACCTTCTTTATTTTATTAAACATTTAAATTATTTTTGAATAACATAAAGGGTGACTTAAGATGAAACGGTTAAATTTTTAGAAGGTTCGAAATTGCTGGAAAATTAAATAAGTTGCTGTAAAATCGTGTTTTAACGATTATTCACGATTTCGCTTAAATATTGATTCTATCATTTAAAAGCTTAGAAAAATAGTGTAAAAATTACGATAAATAATTAAAACTAATATTTAGACAATCTGTCCAGAAAATAATTTTTTCAAAATCTGGAAACTCGTTTTTAAAGGCTTTTACGGAAAACGCGTTAATAAACGTTAACGATTAAAAATAAAAGCTAAATTCAAAACGATTTGTGCACGGTTGTTAAAAATCATAACTTATCAAAGAAATAAAAATTTTCCAGAAACTTTTCAGTTTTTAAGAAAAGAAAATCCAGAATTAAAAAAAAAGAAGGAAAAACCATCTTTTAATCATCGGTTTCGTTTTAAAAGGTTAAATAACTATTTATCGCTCTTTTTATTTTATTAAATCTCGAATGTCACAAAAATAATTATTTTGTTATAAAATATCAGAAACTTTATTTTGAATCGAGAATAAAAAATAAAAATCAAAAATTAAAAGGAATATTCGGTTTTAACGATAAACGGTGTTTTAGGACTATTTTTTTTTTTTCACCCACTTATAAAATTCGAAAAATTACGAAAATTTACAGAAAATTAAATTTGGTCAGAATGTACGTACACAAAAAAATTTCAGATTTAAATACGTAATTTAGGCATTTGAACATTAAATCGGTTTTAAATCGATTTTTTACGAAATCGGTTAAAAATCCATTAAACGACTCAAAAACTCGAAATCTGTAAAATTTATTTTTTTGGCAGGAACTTTAAAATTATATTAGTGTATCGGCCAAATATTATGATTTAATAACTATTATAACGATTTATTCGCTAATCTCGTAAAAACGAACATATCAACGAAATAATTGAAAATTAACGATTCTAAAACTTTTAAATAAAAAAAATTAATGACATACTATAATAGCCAAACAAAACTTAAATTCTATACATGTAACTACGACAAAATATCAAGCAATACCGAGATCGTCGTGTTACCTTAATCAAGATCTGAGTCAATAATGTACTCGTCTTCCTCGGGGTTGTCTCGAAAACCTATAATAAAAAAAATATGTATAAAAAGGTACAAGACCTTTATTAGCGTCGTAAATCGAGAAGTAGGAAGGAGGAATAGGGGTTTCGATGATTACCCTTGAACTAAGATGAACACGGAATGAAGAGAATGATCGAAAACGGGAAAAAAAATGAAGAACAGTGCACTATTGTTGTT
Organism: Agrostemma githago; assembly: GCA_958450325.1. Lineage (NCBI taxonomy): Eukaryota > Viridiplantae > Streptophyta > Magnoliopsida > Caryophyllales > Caryophyllaceae > Agrostemma > Agrostemma githago. The sequence goes on from OY288253.1 coordinate 21,873,065, forward strand.
TACGTTCTTTTTTTTTTTTTTTTTTGAGAAGAGAATAAGAGAACGTACATTGGATATGGGATATGGTTGGAGTTTAAAAGGGGTTGGGTAACTGCCAAAAGACGGTTAAAGGGGTAACTTGTAATAAGATAAAGAAGGAAATAGAGGAGTCGGTTTTGACTCTCAACCGACTACGAAAATATCTCAGTCTGCTGAGGGAAACGGTCGGGTCTGCTACAATCTGAGCCCGATTCGCGATTAAAATCGTTAATGGATCACTTTTAAAAATAATAATAAGACGGAAAAAATATGAGAACGTGTTTATGAGAAGGAAGTATTAAAATCACGTCTCAAAAATAATTATATACGAAATCGCGTAGAAAAATATTAAATAGCAATTTCTCGAGATTAATTAAAATTCTCGCGGACAAGGAAATTAAAATTGGTTTTGAACGAAAATTTATTAAAGTGTTATACGAAGATCGAAATTAAGCTGGATGAAAAATAACGAGACTCGATAAGAGTCGATTTAATCGCAACGGGACTAATATCAAAGTTGTAAATTTTACGGGTGTTACAACCCTCCCCACTAAAAAGAAGTTTCGTCCTCGAAACTGGAAAAGACAGAAAGGAAGGAATCGAGATTACCTTACTCGAAGAGACGAGGATGCTTGGCTTGCATCGCCGCTTCGGTTTCCCAAGTTTCTTCTTCGAACTTGTTACAGCGCCATAAAACCTTCACCAAGGGTACAACTTTATTCCTCAAGCGCTTCTCCCGTCGATCAGTAATCTTCACAGGTCTCTCCTCGTATGTCAGGTCAGGTTCTACATCAACAATTTCTGGTTCTAGAACGTGCTCGGGGTCACTAACATACCTCCTCAACTGAGATACGTGAAAGACATCATGAACTTTGCCCATTGAAGCAGGCAACTCTAGCTTGTAAGCCACTTCACCTACCTTCTCGATCACGGGGTACGGTCCAATGAACTTAGGACTAAGTTTGCCTTTGATCCCGAATCGTTTCACCCCTTTCATCGGCGATACCTTAAGAAATACCAGATCACCAACTGCAAACTCCAGAGGTCGGCGGTGGACATCAGCATAGGATTTCTGACGATCCTGAGCAGCTTTCATCCTGGAACGAATTAATTCCACTGCGTCAATGGTCTCGGCCAACAGATCAGGACCCAAAGTCTTCACCTCACCAGGTACGTCCCAACACAATGGACTACGACACTTACGACCATACAGTGCTTCAAACGGGGCCATCTTGATGGAAGCATGATAACTGTTGTTGTAGGAGAATTCCACCAATGGAAGATGTCGGATCCAATTATCCTGAAAATCCAACGCACAAGCCCGTAACATGTCTTCTAAAGTCTGAATCATCCTCTCGGATTGACCATCGGTAGCGGCATGAAAAGCGGTACTCATCAACAATCGACTTCCCAAGGCACTTTGTAATGCCTTCCAGAATTTAGAACAGAACCTTGGATCTCGGTCGGACACGATCTCGAGTGGAACACCGTGATGACGGACCACCTCGGCAATATAGACTTCTGCAAGCTTCTCTAGACTCCAAGTGTCACGGATAGGAACAAATCGTGCACACTTGGTCAAACGATCTATTATGACCCAAATACCGTTTCTTCCATTTACGGTTCTTGGTAATGCCATTACAAAATCCATGGCTACACACTGCCACTTCCACTATGGAACAGGGAGCGGCTGTAGCATACCAGCAGGTTTCTTATGTTCAAACTTAACCTGCTGACAAGTCAAACACTTGCTCACAAATTTGGCAATGTCGTCCCTCATGAATGGCCACCAGAAATGAAGCTTCAAATCTTTGTACATTTTACCACCTCCGGGATGTACAGAATATCTCGATTTATGAGCTTCGGTCAAAATCTGCTTCCTGACTTCCACCTCATCCGGAACGACCCAACGGTCCCTAAACTTCAGAGCTCCACTAGAATCCACAGAGAAATCGAGAGCTTTACCCTGTTTCATCTTCTCACGGATACCGACAACGAGAGGATCTTCCAACTGTTTATCACGAATCTCCTGAAAAAGAGCTGGTTCAGCAACTAAGGCATTGATCCGCCCATCAGAACCTTCGATAACCACATCAATTGTCATCTTTGCGAACTCTCGGGACAGATCTTCAGAAATGCCAGAACATGGAGTTAAGGAATGTAGGATCTTTCTGCTAAGAGCATCTGCAACCACATTGGCTTTACCCTCGCAGTACACCAATTCAAGATCGTAATCGTTCACCAACTCTACCCACCGTCTCTGTCTCGCATTAAGGTCTTTCTGCGTAAAGAGATATCGTAGGCTTTTGTGGTCAGTGTACACCTTGCACCTTACTCCATAGAGATAATGTCGCCAGACCTTTAGAGCATGAACTACAGCAGCTAACTCAAGATCGTGGGTAGGGTAATTCACCTCATGAACTTTTAACTGTCTAGAGGCATAAGAGACTACCTTACCACCTTGCATGAGAACACAACCCAAACCATGCTTAGAAGCGTCACAATAAACTTCAAAGTTAACGCCTTCCTCGGGTGGGGTCAAAACTGGAGCAGTAGTAAGCCGTCTCTTAAGCTCGGAGAAGGCATCTTCACAGGCCTGGTTCCATAGGAACTTAGACTCTTTCTTAAGCAACTGAGTCATAGGACGGGCCACCTTAGAGAAATCTTGAACGAATCTTCGGTAATATCCAGCAGGACCTAAGAAACTTCGAATCTCACCAACATCTTTCGGACTTGTCCAATTCTCGATAGCGGAAATCTTAGCCGGGTCCACTTTAATACCGTCTTTAGCAATGACATGACCCAAGAAAGCCACCTCAGAGAGCCAAAATTCACACTTAGAGAACTTAGCATACCACTTTTGATCTCGCAGGATGCCAAGAATGATCTTAAGATGCTCGGCATGCTCAGCCTCGGATTTAGAATAGATTAGGATGTCGTCAATAAAGACAACAACACACTGGTCTAGATACTCCCGGAACGTTCGGTTCATCTGATCCATGAATACTGCAGGAGCATTGGTCAGTCCAAAAGGCATAACTTTGAACTCATAGTGTCCATACCTCGAACTGAAAGCCGTCTTGGGAATATCTGATTCACGGACAGGGATTTGATGATAACCCGATCTGAGATCGATCTTGGAAAATACAGAAGCGCCCTTAAGTTGATCGAATAGATCATCGATTCTGGGCAAGGGATATTTGTTCTTGATCGTAACCTTGTTAAGGTCACGATAGTCAATACATAAGCGCATAGTACCGTCTTTCTTCTTTACAAACAGTACAGGAGCACCCCATGGAGATGAACTAGGACGAATGAAGTCCTTCTCAATCATATCATCCAACTGTTTACGCAGTTCTTGCAACTCAGCTGGAGCCATTCTATAAGGAGCCTTGGCAATAGGGCCAGTACCTGGTACGAGCTCGATGGTGAATTCTACATCTCGCTCAGGGGGAATACCAGGTAATTCCTCGGGAAATACATCTGCATATTCACTGACTATGCGTACTTCCTCAAGTTTGGGTAATTCTGCAGTTACAGCCACCGTACATAAAAATGCTTGGCAACCTTTTCTCTGCAAACGAATAGCTTTCATAGCAGAAATGATCTTGATACCCTTCTGGTGTCGACCACCACGATAAGTAATACGAGAACCACTAGGAGTCTTCAGAAAAATCTTCTGGTCTCGGCACTGAAATCTTGCATCATAGAGGGATAACCAATCCATGCCCAAAATAACATCAAACTCTGCCAGAGGAAACTCGAGAAGAGTCGAAGGAAAGATAATACCGGCAAAAAGAATAGGAACAACTTGATATGCTTTAGAACAAGCAACGATTTCACCAGAAGGAAGAGTGATAGAAATAGGTTCGGCTTGGGAGGGAATAAGAGATAATTTCGAAGCAAAGCTGGAGGAGATAGCGGATATGGAGGCACCAGTATCAAATAATATAAAGGCACTAACACCAGAGATCGTAAACATACCCGTAACTACGTCAGGGTTAGCCTCAGCGTCGGCTCGGCTCATCAAGAATATGCGCCCTTTTCGAGCAGGTGTGGTGACAGCATCGCTGGTTGCAGCCTTCTTCGGACATCTGTTCGAAATATGTCCCGGTTCTCCGCAGGTGAAACAGACGATGGGAGAGCCGTCACAGTTCTTACCCGGGTGGAAATCCTTCTTGCATTTGAAGCAAGCAGTGCTCTTCTTGTCTTGAAATCGGGAGTTAGAGTTGTTCTTTTTTCCTGTAAAACATATGATGTGATTCTGATATGTAACAAGATAAGAAGAAAGAAAACAAAGGAATATCTCAGACCTCCAGAAGAATGGAATTTCTTCGATGAAGAAGAGGTGTTGCCAGAAGATTGGAATGGTCTCTTGTAACCAGCAGCAGTGGTCTCCATTTTCTTGACTTCCTTCAGTGAGGACTCGGTAAACAACGCGGCATTGTAGATATCTTGTAAAGTCTCCAAATCCCTGGGAATATTGTGTGCAATGTCTGCTCTGAGCCCCTCTCTGAAATAAAAGGCTCGATTGTCCTCAGTTTGTAGCAGGCCTTCGGCATAATGCGCCAGGAAATGGAATTGTTGCGAGTACTCAGCCACGGTCATGTTGTTCCCTTGGACAAGATTGCTAAACTCCCTCATTCTTTGCTTCTTTAGCTCCTTAGGATAGAACCTACGCTCCAACAGGATCTTGAATTGAGCCCACCCAAAACCCGGAGTCTGCAAGGTAGTTGGGCCAACTAGGGTCCACCATCGATCGGCTTCATCAGACAAGTAAAGCACGGCCAGGCCCACCTTCTGGTCCTCGGGAGCAGAATAAATCCCGAATTGCCTCTCCATCAACCGGAACCAACGATTCATGACTTCAGGATCTACAGAGCCGTCGTAAAATTCTAACTTGCTCTTGGCCATTCCTTCAGCTGCGTGCGAGAAGCTAAAGGGTCGCTGGTTGTTTGCGTTCCTGTTGGTCAATTCCTGGAGTGTTTGCACCATCGCATTCAGGTTGTCGACAAACGCAGCATTGATGTCATTCTGGTTCGTTCGGCCGTTCATCTTCAACCACAAAAGAAACACATAATCAATGCTAATCATTGAGTTCAGGAACATATAAACTAAACAAGTAAGTCCTTATTTTGGTTTCTACCCATCTCTCACTAATATCTTATTTAATGTTTAACCAATTTACTGATATTTTTTCTAAAATCATGTGTGAGCGTCGGGAGCAACGATGCTCTGATACCAACTGTAATCCCCTATAAATTCTAATGCGAAACAATGGCGGAATCACTGTTTAGTTGGGATTAACACACTGATAACTAAATTTTAATAATAAAAAGGTAAGTCAGTACAACTGCCACTTTTTATAAAAAGGGCAAAAATTAAATTCCTCAAAAATGTTTAACATACAAACCATAATATAAAAATAAATTCAACGGCGCAAGATTAAATGCCGCTCGCTAGCTCACACAACCCGAACAGATAATACCTGCCATGTTATAAACATAACAGCCACAATTCAGTGGGGAGTAACGACGACGTTCTCCCAGCCATATTACATGATATTAATGCACAGTTACTACTATATCAAAATAGTTGAAAAATGGAAAATATTTAAAATGATACGGTAAAATAATTCGAAATGATTGTCAACCTGCAAATCCATGTCAATCAATAAAAATAACGGCGCTATGGAAGTCAATCAGTGTAACGGAATAGACTTTCACTAGGATCATACTAAACTAGGTTCGAGAATTTAGTCAAAACAAATTAGACTTCAGTCTCTAACTAGGCAACTCAACTATAACAGGACTGCGTGCAGCGAGGTCCTGGCTTAAGTAATGTACACCCCTCCTGGACACCAACCGTAATCCAGTTCAACCCGACGGCGACTTACACGATGCGATATCTAAGTTTAAGGTCAAAATATACACACTCCTGAACACAAACCATGCTCAGTTCAACGACCAATGTGTCTCTAACTAGACACACCAGCTTTATAGTTGATGGCAAAAAGTATACCCTAGACTGTATTACTCTACCCGTACACTTATCCTTATTCCATAACTCCAAAAAAAAGCCGTTGACAAAACGTTCTAAAAAGGAAACTTTCTAATATAGGAAACTTTCTGATTTAGGAAACTTTCTATTTTTAGGAAATTTTCTATTTTAGGAAATTTTCTTGGAATAACAATACGATGAAAATAGCGTTATAGAAAAATATCGAGAATAGTAATTTACTCTAACTATAAAGTAAACATTATTAATTTCGCAAACTACTACTTTCGACCTTAACAATTTTTAAGTTCTAAATCGAGTATGTAGACACCCACATTTTGACCGCCAGGTGTCTATAGTAGTTCTCGCCAAACACCCGATGATGATAGGACGTAAACGTGCTTTGATAGACTCGGATATGGGCTTGTAATCATGGACATTTGGTTTAGACATTTTAAGGAGTACAAATCTCACAAAACTGACCTCAAATCCAGGCCCAGTGGGTCGTTTCGAGTCAAATAACACTAATTTGGATCGAAACCGACACCAGGGGTAAAACCGTCTTTTAGCGACCGAGTCAAACCCGGTCAAAGATATTTTTTCCCGAGTCACACGAGCTGGCCGTGACACTACACGGTTGATTCAGACTCAAACACCAAAAAAATCAGCCTTCACAAATATTAAACAAATCTGTTTAAGGATAGAATTCGATCTCAAGTAGGAATTCTATCCGGAAACCAAATCAGACATCGACCGAGTATCGAAATACTCGGCCGAGATACCCCAGGACAGCCGAAATACCTCCCCCACCAGCTGAGTTTTGGCTTCCTCCCTAAGAAACGAGAAGTTTATTTCCTTACGAACTCTCGTATTTCCTATCCAAATCGGTGTTTCTTGTCACACAAGCAAGACCACCTCGGTTCCTATAAATAGGACCCTCCCTTCAACATCACAACATCAGAATTAACACCGAAAAAACAGCCTCATAACACGGTTTTCATACAACCTCGATATCTAGCAAATCCCGACACCTTTCCGAAGCCTCGAAGCCCCGAGAAACTGTCCCACCGTCCGGCCAAACCCGACGTCCAAACCACCCACCTAAACCGACACCCTAAACTCATCCTCATCATCTCGACGCTCCTAAGTTTAAGCCACTTTCCGACGAGCCTTATCCCGAGAAAACAAAACATGTAGGTTGAGGGTGTTTCAAATCCCGTTTTTCTCCCTTTGTCACAATTTTTTGTCACAATTTTTTTGTCACAATTTTTTGTCACAATTTTTTGTCACAATTTTTTTTTGTCACGATTTTTTGTCACAATTTTATTTTTGTTTTTTTGTCACAATTTATTTTACGATATTTTTTTCTGTCACAAATTTTTTTGTCACAATTTTTCGCCCAATTTCTGTTCTTTTCCCAAAACAATTTTCAAAACATTTTTTTACTTTTTCCAAAATCATTCTAACTATTTGATAGCGATTTCATAATCGAATATCGAAGATGACGAATATCGAAAATATGAATCGGGTATAAATTAATCCATATTTGTACGCGATTTATAAAAATTAACGATTTTTGACAAAGCAAAAAAAACCGAACAGACCGCCACGCGAGTCGCGCGCCTGTCAGGCGACTCGCGCGGTGGCCTGGTTGGCCGGGTCCTCTTTTTTTCGTTTCCTCGCTTTTCTATTTTTTTTATTCTCTTCGAGTCTTACATTAAAAGCGACTTTCACGACATATTTCGATAAATACCTTTTTTTTGACCTCGGTCAACGCGTGCTAATCCATCACGTGACATAAATCTTTTCAAAAATCATGCATATTATTCATTTACATCTTTATTCGATTTATTCAACCGTTACTAACTCGTTTGCTCCTTCTTTGTAGCGATTTATTTTTATCGTTTGTTTTATTAGACTAAAACGAACTTCACATGCTAAAATAACTTTGACGTTATTAGTTTAATATGCATTAAACGACTTAGCAACCCATTTATTTATTTTTCCTCACATGTCTTAGGAAAATAATCTCTGCATATCATTCAATCGTCGAACTAACGCGCGTACACAAAACCGAACGATATCTTAGTAAAGGCCACTAAGTGCGGGCAGGGTTGGGTGTTCTCAATGAGCTTCCCAACACGTACCCTCACCCCTTACTCAGAACCGTGGTTTCCGGATGTCCGAGACCATTGGCAACGAGAGTCATTCAATATACGATTAACCGCTCAAGTCGGCATCGGTATCGTAATGCTAAGGGACGAGCCCAATAAACTCTGACATCGGAAATGGGCCAGGCTTTAAGTATGGCCCACTACGACATAGAGTGGGTTCGAATGGTTCCGAATAACCATAAAATTCGGTGGCGACTCCTACTTTGATTTAAAAATCAATTCGATCCATCTCATATGGAAATTCTATCGCCTCCCCAAAACCCGCGCTTCGCCGCGTCGGGGTGGACCTATGTCATGTCCACAATTTGGCGACTCCGCTGGGGATTAACTGATGTGTCACTTACCATCGGCATCCTCAGGGTGAGACTCGAAAAGAAATCGTTCGATTAGTAATGTACACGTTTTAGTTCAATGGTTCATGCCTAACCCCGTTCTATCCCGGGCCGGTTACTTGTGACCGACGTCCCACTATACCACGGTGCATTCCCACTTGGATGCACTAAAGACTTCAATGGCGGAACTCGTTTAGGTTTTGCGGCATGTCCTAAGACCCACTCGGCTTAGGGAGTCCGTCCTCAGTACGAGAAAGCCATCGTTGTTGGTATAGACCCTATTAGACCGACCGAGACTTAGACTAAGAGCATACATGGCGTCGTTATACTGATTCTATGACTACATGCTACTTGATCTCCTTTGGTCTTTTCAAAAAACCGTCATTTTTCAAAAATTCGCATCTTTTCAGACCCATCCACTTTTTCAAAACCCGGAAAGCTGCCGAATTTAGGACTTATGATTTTGACTCAAAATAGCCTATTTTTAGCCGGTATGCTGTCCAAACCTTTTCAAAAAAAAAAAGCCCGAAATCTCGGCCCCATAACCCTTTTTCCGGTTTTCAAAAAAAATCGGGTCTTCCAATCCGACTTTGCTCGGTTTTCAAATTCAAATTCTCCTTTCAAAACTCTCTTCCGCTTAGGACTTCCCGTATTTAGCAGTGTCGGGTCTTGTCATAAGTTAGAGTCCATAGCGTCGAAACTCCGTCGATCTTATATCACGGGTTTCCACCCCATCCCCGTCCGCCTTACTTGTCAAGGCACGGCCCACCTTCGTGGGACTAACTCCTACAAAGGGAAGCCCGTTTACACACTCGAGTCTGAAGTCTGGGGATTTCTCACGTAGACCTTCCTTCGAACAGGACTAGGCCCACTCTGCCGAATCCTAAGGAAGGCCCACCACTCACGCGTCATCCATTTAGAAGTCAGTCTCCGGTCTTCTTTCTAGTCTAGTCTTTTTCTTGCTCGGGATGTACTTTCGATTCCAAGATCTGGGTCAGTTACTGATTACGCGGTGCCCTTACAGACAGGTCACTCCACACTCGAGCCATGACGCAAAAAGCCATAGATGAATTGACCGCCTCGTTGGCCCAAATCCAAGACCAACTGAGGAAGATGCGGGAAGACCAGATCGCCATCATTACTCGGGTTAGTGCCGTAGAACAGGGAACCCCCAACGCTTCGATCGACGATGACGGGCCTTTAGCCGCATTAGCCAATGCAGTCCTCAAACTACAAGAACAGGTCCACCTCACAACCCAAAGCTCCATCCATACGGAGAATGCTAGGATTTATACCCCACTGACCGATGAACTACCCACCAACCTCAATCTGACGGGTTTGCCAATGTTCGAGGGTACTGAAGACCCGGTCCACCATATCCGGGCTTTCAAGGAGTTCATGGCCCTTAAAGGGGTTAAGTCCAACATGTTCAAGCACCTATTCGCTTCTTCCCTCGAGAAGCACCCAAGAGCCTGGTATTACCGGCTCGATCCCAAGAAATACAAAACTTGGGATGACGTGGCAACGGAATTCGCTCGGAACTACGCCGACAATACGGAAATCCAGACCACTATGCGCACCCTGGAAGTAATGGCCCAGGAACCTAAGGAAGGATTCACAAAGTACCTTCAACGCTGGAGGGCTGAAAGCGTCAAAATGGTCGATAAGCCCAGTGAAAAGGTGCTGGTTGAAGCCTTTGTCAAGAACCTACTTCCAGCATACCGGGTCCATCTCCGGTACGCCATCATACCTAGCTTCGCGGTCCTAACTGAAATGGGAACAAGAATCGAGGATGATCTAAGATTGGAAAGCCTCACTAAGGCCTCCACTAAGGGATATCAAGGGGCCAGTTCATCAACGAGCAAGCCCGCTACTACAGCTGCCACTCGTAGCATTTTCGACGAGGTAAATGCACTCGATACCTCATCCCAGAAGACTACCACTCCCCGGGTGTTCACCGACATAGGCACTACCTATGAAAATGCCCTTCAGAGGTTATCATCGAAAGGCCTGATCACCCCGATAGGCCCAACACCTGATATCCCGGTCGAACGTCGCTCTAAGGCCTACAACCTCCAGGCCTACTGTCACTATCATCGTGGTAAGGGACACGATACCGAGAAATGTTGGAAACTCAAGCACCTTATCCAAGATCTCATTGAAAGCGGGAAAATCCCTTTACCCGGGGGTAAGCCCAACAACAAAGACAACCCGTTAGCCGCTCACGCCATCTTCACCGGGGAAGTAGTGGATTGCTCACACCTCATTTCCCCATTTATCCCACAAATAAACGGGATTTGGTGCGATGACGAAGACGATGTCTACCTCACCAAAGGGGAAGCTGTCCCCATCACGTCCGAGGAGATTCAGAAGGTTAAGTCCAAGGCCTTAGCCACTAGTCAAGCCCTCATCATTGCTGAACCACTTCGGGTAGAGCCCGCCCCAGAAGAGCCGACTCCTGAAAAGGCTCTTGTGAAACAGCTAAGCAAAACTCGAGTTGACCTCTCTATATGGCAACTCCTAGTTAGCTCTCAGGAACATCGAGAGGCACTCACTAAGGCCCTCGATCAAGTCAAAATTGACTCCATGGCTACCCCGGCTGAAATGGTAGCCACAGTTCTACCTCACCTAAAAGGCAGATCCATAGAAGAAGGCCCACTAATCACCTTCTCCAATGCTGATCTACCACCATTTGGGCCAGCCCACAACATGGCCCTCTACATCACGGTTATCTGCCGCGGAAAGTACCTACCCATGACCCTAATTGACGACGGGTCAGCAGTCAATGTCCTCCCCTTGAGGACCGCCAAAGCCCTTGGCATCACTGAGGCCGACTATATCCCAACAGCTCAAACCATTCAGGCTTTCGACGGAAGCCCAAAGTCAGTAGCCGGAGCCACGAAGCTCACTATCATAACCGGCCCGATAGAGAAAGAGCTGGAATTTCAAGTGATCGACGTGACTTCTTCCTTCAATCTTCTTCTAGGAAGACCTTGGATCCATGCAACCAGGGCCGTGTCTTCCACTTTGCATCGGAAAATCAAGCTGCCTTTGCGTGACACCGTCATCACTATAGAAGCCACACCTATGACTGTGGCTAATTGCAACACCTCGGGCCGCACCGATCTATGGGGGTTCGATTTCGTAGGAGCCATCGAAGAAGATCATCTCTTCCGTCCTTATTTCACCGTCCCCCTAGACCGGATGCTACAGAATCTGGGATTTCTACCAGGGGTTACATCGAGGCCCGATCTCCCGGCAGGAAAAATTCTTGAAGTTCTGGACAATGGGAGGACTCAAACAGGCTTGGGCTACACCCTAACTCCGGAAAACATGGGTCAGACTGAAACCGGCAAGGTTACCTTCGTCACTCCAGTATTCGAGACTGCTCAGACCGGCCTATATCGGCCCACACGCCCTGGGACCTACATGGCCCAGGACTGCAACTACATACCAGACGACATCTTCGCTCTCATCCAGGCCGAAGATGCTAAGAATGCCGAGCCCGCGCTAGGGTTACTTTTTGGAGAGGAACTTGCGGTCCCAACACCGAAGGAAGAGCTAGTCAGCCTCATTCTCCGCAGTCGCACCTTTGACCCATCTAAGCTGATCTCAAAAGTCGGGTCCGAAACCAGAGCTTGGAGGAAAACTGTCAAATGGACTGACAGTCAAGGGAAAACTTACAAGCTGATCACAGGAGAAGGAGAGATGCCAGAATCTGAGTCTGAGTCTGAGTCCGAGTCCGAGTCAGAGTCTAAGATTGAGTCTAGTGAGTCTGGTGCTAGGGTCAATCCTGTAACTCCCCCTCTTCCTTTAGCTATTCCTGGTGCCTCGGGGTCTGTCCCGGGCACCCTACCTATCCCGCCACTGACTAGTGATCAGATGGCCGCTCTTTTCGAGCTCTTTTCTCAATTTATGATCAATAATAACAACCGTTCTGCTTACGACTTGTCTCATTTTCAAAATTTCAAAAATTTTATGTGCAATGACATTGAGAAGCCCGACGAACAGGTATCCTTGCCTCCACACCTGATCGAGCAATTAGAGCAAAGGGAATCCCGCAATCCGGTAATCGAAGACACCGAATCCATCAACGTGGGAACAACCTTAGAACCTCAGATGCTTAAGATAGGATTATCTTTAGATCCCGAGGAGAAACAACAATTCATAGTTCTCCTTCAAGAATTCAAAGACGTCTTCGCATGGTCCTACAAGGACATGCCGGGAATTGATCGCGAAATAGCCGAGCACCATATACCAATCAAGGAAGGGTTCAAGCCGGTTAAACAAAAACTCCGACGCATGAGGCCCGAATGGTCCCTCAAAGTCAAGGAGGAAGTCGACAAACAATTCAAGGTTGGGTTCATACGAGTCTCTGAGTATCCAGATTGGGTTGCAAACATAGTGCCAGTCCCTAAAAAGGATGGTAAGGTTCGTGTCTGTGTAGACTTTCGGGATCTTAACAAAGCAAGCCCGAAAGACGATTTTCCATTGCCACACATCGATATACTGGTGGACAACACAGCAGATCATGCCCTTCTATCATTTATGGACGGGTATGCGGGATATAATTAGATAAAAATGGCAGAAGAAGATATGGATAAGACCACCTTCATCACACCTTGGGGTACTTATTGCTATACAGTTATGCCATTTGGTCTCATCAATGCCGGGGCCACCTACCAACGAACCGCCACGACTTTATTGCATGACATGATGCATAAGGAAGTGGAAGTCTATGTGGACGACATGATCGTTAAATCCAAAGACAGGGATGGTCACATCACCGCCCTGAGAAAGTTCTTCACCCGACTTCGCAAATACAACATGAGGCTAAACCCTCAGAAATGCAGTTTCGGGGTAACATCGGGCAAATTACTGGGTCATATCGTCAGCCAATGAGGTATAGAAGTCGATCTAGCCAAAATCAAGGCCATCACCGAGATGCAGCCCCCTAAAACTGAAAAAGAGATAAGAGGGTTTCTCGGAAAAGTCCAATACATTAGCAGGTTCATCTCAAAGCTAACCATGGTGTGTGAACCGATCTTCAAGAAGCTGAAAATAAGAGAACGGTTACTATGGGATGACAAATGTCAAGCAGCCTTCGATAGAATCAAGGAAATTTTGGCCTCACCACCGGTCCTAATGCCACCTCAGCACGGCTTGCCTTTGTCACTTTACCTAACCACGACAGAGACAGCCATGGGGGCTATGCTAGCCCAAACGGTCAATTCGGAAGAACGAGCCATATACTACATCAGTAAGAAGTTTTTAGAGTACGAGTGTAAGTACACCATGCTCGAAAAGACATGTTTAGCTTTGGTCTAGGCCACTAAGAAGCTCCGACATTACATGCTTAGTCACGAGGTGCAGGTGTTATCCAGAATGGATCCAATCAAATACCTCTTCGAAAAACCCATCCTCAACGGCAGGATATCAAGATGGACCCTCATGTTAGCAGAGTTCGATCTAAAATTCGTACCACTGAAAGCCATTAAAGGACGAGTAGTAGCCGAGTTTCTCGCTGACAGTCCCGTAACCGAAGAAGGACACACCGACACTTGGTCCTTCCCAGACGAAGACATTTTCCACACTGACACCGAAGCATGGGATTTGTACTTTGACGGGGCATCTAATTTCCGATGATTTGGGGTCAGAATTCTTCTAATCTCACCAAAAGGGGAACATACCCCTGTATCCATCAAACTAGACTTTGACGTCACCAACAACGTCGCTGAGTATGAAGCATGTATCCACGGGCTACAAGCCGCCGCCGACTTAGGGGTCACAAACCTCCGAGTACACGGTGATTCATCCCTGGTCATTAATCAAGCGCTTCAAAAATGAAAAACTCGAAATGCTAATCTCGTGGCCTACCAAGCACGAGTACGGGATCTCGAGAAGCAATTGCACAAGGTAGAATACATATACCTACCTCGGGAAGAAAATCAATTCGCAGATGCGCTCTCAAAACTGGCATCTTTGCTAAACATCCCCGATCATATGACCAGTATGCCGATCTGTGTCGAAAGACGATCCGAGCCAGCATATATCCACGACATCGAAGAAGTCGGGATACCTGATCCTGAGCCATGGTATCAAGCTGTGATGACATACCTAACAACCGGGGAATATCCACCTGGAACTGACAACCGAGCCAAAAAGGCCCTGCGAAGACTGGCAACCCAGTTCATCCGCACCGACGACGGGCAACTCTACAAAAAGACAGCACAGGGGGCTCTCCTTCGATGTGTCAACAAGACCAACGCCGAAAAAGTTATGGCAGAAGTACATGATGGCGAGTGCGGTCCACACATGAATGCCCAAATGTTAGTCCGAAAAATCATGAGGCTCGGTTACTACTGGAATAGCATGGAAACTGACTGCCAGCTATATGTCAGACATTGCCATAATTGTCAAATTTTTGCCAATGTACAGCATATGCCACCATCCTTGCTATACACCATGACATCACCATGGCCATTTTCAACGTGGGGAATCGACATAATTGGGAAGATAAACCCCTCCGGAACCGGAGGACACTGCTTCATTTAGGTAGCAATCGACTATTTCACCAAATGGGTCGAAGCTGAATCCTATCGTATTCTCAACGCTAGCCATGTTGCCAAGTTCATTCAAAATAAGATAATATGCCGATATGGGATCCCTCATGAATTCATTAGTGACCACGGGACCCATTTTCAAGCCGAAACAGCAGCCTTGCTAACCAAGTACAAGATTCAAAGGCATACATCTTCACCCTACCGACCCCAAACCAATGGAGCGGTAGAAGCAGCTAATAAAACAATTGTCACCATACTAAAAAAGATGGCTGATAATTACCGGGACTGGCCCGACAAGATACCATTTGCACTTTGGGGATATCGAACCTCGATTCGTACTGCGACCGGGGCAACGCCTTATTACCTTACATACGGCATGGAAGCAGTCCAACCTGTCGAGTTAGAAGTACCATCACTCAGAATCCTACTTGAAAGCCAAGTACCTGAAGCTGATTGGGTTCGAGCACGATATGACTCGCTAGTCCATTTAGATGAACGACGATCTCGTGCCCTCAATAATATTCAAATCTATCAGAAGAGAATCCAGCGGGCTTTCAACAAAAGGGTGAGGCCCAGAAACATCAAAGAAGGAGATCTGGTCCTCAAATCAGTTCGAGCCTTATTACCGGTGGACCCAAGGGGAAAATTCAAACCTAACTGGGCTGGGCCATATCTGGTAAAGAAGATTTTATCAGGTGGAGCGGTAATGCTAACGGATCTGGACGGCAACGAGTTTGTCAACCCAACTAACCTGGACCAGCTGAAGCGCTATTACTCTTAACCCACCTTTCTCAATGTCATTTGCAAAAGTTTATTAAAAAGACATTTTTTTCAAACTTTTAAAGACAAGTCAAAAGCTAGAATTATTCATTCTACTGTTCCAAACATCTTGAACCAATAGTCTTGATGTATTTCGAAATTGCAAATTAATTCAGTCTGAACTACGTTTGGTTTGATTCCATTTATTGTGGATACGTAGGCAGCCCCTCAAAAGGGCACAACCACTGCAATCGAAAAACAGGAACGGTTCTTTAATAAACCTTTCTTTATTTAAAATAATAAAATTACAAAAAAATCAAAAAACCATCACAAAAAATAATACTAATACTTAAATAATAAAAACTAAGGCATTTTTCCCTTTCCTTTGCCTTTAGCCTCCTTTTCGGTCCATCGGCGTCGAGGTGGAGGTGAACGCTCCCTGATCACCAAGGGAACCTCTTTAGCCCGGGCTCGTTTCTTCAAACTCGACCCCCCGATCACCTCATAGTCACGCGGGCCTAGCCTGTCTCGGACCGCTGGCCTCGGTCCGAGTCTTCCCTCCAAATCGCTAGCACCAGTCTCATTAGTCTGAGTCTTAGGATTTGACTTGGAATCCGACCCTGATTCAACAAATGTAATGGGAGTCTCCTCGAAGAACCGCCTATTATTTTTGGCCGATTCTCGGCGGGCCAAATCAAGAGCTTCTTCGGTTTTCAAAGCATTACGGGCCTCCTGGGATTCTTCAGAAGTCCATTTACGATATGATTCAGAAACCCAAGTGGTTTGACAAGGGCGAGGTATAGTCCATATGACGCGGGTGAACCAGCGCTGTAGCTACGTGTCACACATAGCGTCCGTCAATTGGATCGAAACGCTAATTATTGCCTCAGTCTCAGGGATCTCTTGAAACGAACCGAACTGTCTTAGGATACGGTCCGGATAAATATGGACAGTCCAGTCCAAAGACAAAATCACCAGGTAACGGGCTTTGTCTCTCCTAGCTAATTCCGTCAGCCTTGAAAGGAACCACCAAATCACGTTCCATCTGATCAAAGGCCCACCATGAAATACTAGCTCCTCATCCCAATATTTTTGAGTTACGGGATGACTTGGTCTTATTCGACGAGACCTTGAACCAATCTGATTGCTGCGGTATTTGGGTATATTCACCGGGGGCTCCATGATCGACAGACGCTCGAATAACCAGGTCTGCAAAATTTTCGAAAAGTCAAAAACTTTCGAAAAATCAAAAATTCGAAAAATTCGAAAATTCGAAAAAATTCGAAAAAATCGAAAAATTAAGAATTTTCGTAAAAATTCAAAAAAATTTCGGCAAAATCGGAAATTTCGGAAAAAACCGGAAAGTTGAAGATTTCGGAAAAAGACGGAAAATTCGGGATTACCGTAAAAATCAGGAAAATCGGGCAATTATTCGAGGAAAAAGATTAAATACCTGCAAAAGACGGATGCTCCCTGTCAATTGCTGATTTGGTTCAAGCCTCCTAGTGTCAAGACCCATAATAATCTCCCCAGTTATCAGCCAAGCTGGGCTATGACCTGTCTCCATTTGATCAACTATGCTGATCAGCCTGATCTCACCTAAGCATGAGTCAGCATCCATTCGGCCTTCGAAGGCGTACCTATGCAGCATACAAAAGGCAAAGGCCCTACGCCTATGGGTAGAAGTAATTCTTTCACCCACTGGGTTCATAAATTTTTCAGCCAAGTCGAATAATGAAACTGAATTTCCCTTCACCATACGGGCTGTCTCAGCATGTGACAACCCTAGAAAATCCCTCAGCCTCCTCCTTGGATCGGGATAAAATGGGGGAATAGCAGGACGAGCGTTAGGGCACCACCCTCCAATAGCTGCTATCTCTTCAGGAAGAGGACATATTTCTCCTCGAGGAAATGCAAAAATATGAAAGGTAGTATCCCAAAAGGATAAACAAGCATCAAGAAAGTGCGAATCTACCCTAAGTCGCTGAAGTGGGAATAAAGCCACAATTCCCATTTGAGTTAGCTGGACTCTATCTTCATCTCGAAAATCCTGGGCCCACGCATGAAACATTGCGGTCAAATGGTCAATACCCATCGCGAGAATAGTTTCTTTTATTTTATCCTAAAGAGTCTAAGGGATTTCGAGATAAAAGAAAAGATTTGGGATGTGAATATGAAAGATAAAAGCCAAAGCTCTCTATTTATAATAGAGAATATCCCTCTTCCTAGTCATCACAGGAATAGGATTTTACCAATTTTCCTTCTTCGCCTAGGCCTAACCAAGAAAATTCAGGAATCCGTGTCAGAATCCAATTAGAAATCAGAGTCATCCCAGCCACTCTTATTTCCAAACTTCCAAAAATTTTCAGCATTCTCATTTTCAAAATTTTCGAAAAGAAATCTAAGTTCCCTAGTGGAAAAGCTCTTGCGCAATTCTAAGACAGGATATATCTGCACACAGGTATACCCATAGCTTCCTAGGCAAGCTCCCGCGACATTATCAGCATCAACTCAGGTATGATTCCTATTCCATGGCCGACGAGCCCTTTACGCAGGTCTAATGGACCCTAAACGACCCGATCGGAAGGCTGCCAGGTTTTAATCCTTGATTGACCTGGTGGCTACTCTGACTTTTGCCTTGTCCAAGCCTCAGTCAGAGTGGGGGCTCTGTAGACACCCACATTTTGACCGCCAGGTGTCTATAGTAGTTCCCGCCAAACACCCGATGATGATAGGACGTAAACGTGCTTTGATAGACTCGGATATGGGCTTGTAATCATGGACATTTGGTTTAGACATTTTAAGGAGTACAAATCTCACAAAACTGACCTCAAATCCAGGCCCAGTGGGTCGTTTCGAGTCAAATAACACTAATTTGGGTCGAAACCGACACCAGGGGTAAAACCGTCTTTTAGCGACCGAGTCAAACCCGGTCAAAGATATTTTTTCCCGAGTCACACGAGCTGGCCGTGACACTACACGGTTGATTCGGACTCAAACACCAAAAAAATCAGCCTTCACAAATATTAAACAAATCTGTTTAAAGATAGAATTCGATCTCAAGTAGGAATTCTATCCGGAAACCAAATCAGACATCGACCGAGTATCGAAATACTCGGCCGAGATACCCCAGGACAGCCGAAATACCTCCCCCATCAGCTGAGTTTTGGCTTCTTCCCTAAGAAACGAGAAGTTTATTTCCTTACGAACTCTCGTATTTCCTATCCAAACCGGTGTTTCTTGTCACACAAGCAAGACCACCTCGGTTCCTATAAATAGGACCCTCCCTTCAACATCACAACATCAGAATTAACACCGAAAAAACAGCCTCATAACACGGTTTTCATACAACCTCGATATCTAGCAAATCCCGACACCTTTCCGAAGCCTCGAAGCCCCGAGAAACTGTCCCACCGTCCGGCCAAACCCGACGTCCAAACCACCCACCTAAACCGACACCCTAAACTCATCCTCATCATCTCGACGCTCCTAAGTTTAAGCCACTTTCCGACAAGCCTTATCCCGAGAAAACAAAACATGTAGGTTGAGGGTGTTTCAAATCCCGTTTTTCTCCCTTTCACAATTTTTTGTCACAATTTTTTTGTCACGATTTTTTGTCACAATTTTTTGTCACAATTTATTTTTTGTCACGATTTTTTGTCACAATTTTATTTTTGTTTTTTTGTCACAATTTTTTTTACGATATTTTTTTCTGTCACAAATTTTTTTGTCACAATTTTTCGTCCAATTTCTGTTCTTTTCCCAAAACAATTTTCAAAACATTTTTTTTACTTTTTCCAAAATCATTCTAACTATTTGATAGCGATTTCATAATCGAATATCGAAGACGACGAATATCGAAAATATGAATCGGGTATAAATTAATCCATATTAGTACGCGATTTATAAAAATTAACGATTTTCGACAAAGCAAAAAAAACCGAACAGACCGCCACGCGAGTCGCGCGCCTGTCAGGCGACTCGCGCGGTGGCCTGGTTGGCCGGGTCCTCTTTTTTTCGTTTCCTCGCTTTTCTATTTTTTTTATTCTCTTCGAGTCTTACCTAAAAAGCGACTTTCGCGACATATTTCGATAAATACCTTTTTTTTGACCTCGGTCAACGCGTGCTAATCCATCACGTGACATAAATCTTTTCAAAAATCATGCATATTATTCATTTACATCTTTATTCGATTTATTCAACCGTTACTAACTCGTTTGCTCCTTCTTTGTAGCGATTTATTTTTATCGTTTGTTTTATTAGACTAAAACGAACTTCACATGCTAAAATAACTTTGACGTTATTAGTTTAATATGCATTAAACGACTTAGCAACCCATTTATTTATTTTTCCTCACATATCTTAGGAAAATAATCTCTGCATATCATTCAATCGTCGAACTAACGTGCGTACACAAAACCGAACGATATCTTAGTAAAGGCCGCTAAGTGCGGGCGGGGTTGGGTGTTCTCAATGAGCTTCCCAACACGTACCCTCACCCCTTACTCAGAACCGTGGTTTCCGGATGTCCGAGACCATTGGCAACGAGAGTCATTCAATATACGATTAACCGCTCAAGTCGGCATCGGTATCGTAATGCTAAGGGACGAGCCCAATAAACTCTGACATCGGAAATGGGCCAGGCTTTAAGAATGGCCCACTACGACATAGAGTGGGTTCGAATGGTTCCGAATAACCATAAAATTCGGTGGCGACTCCTACTTCGATTTAAAATTCAATTCGATCCATCTCATATGGAAATTCTATCGCCTCCCCAAAACCCGCGCTTCGCCGCGTCGGGGTGGACCTATGTCATGTCCACAGAGTATAAATTGTTTATAAGAAATATCGAAATATTTCACAAACGTATTATTATTATTATTATTATTATGAATTAGGGTGTTTCGAAAATATATAAAACTAAAATTCCCTATTTATTATTAGTTTCGACGGAACGAGTATAAAATAATGTTTTACGACAATCATCTTTATAAAAGTAATTTATTTAACCTTCTTTATTTTATTAAACATTTAAATTATTTTTGAATAACATAAAGGGTGACTTAAGATGAAACGGTTAAATTTTTAGAAGGTTCGAAATTGCTGGAAAATTAAATAAGTTGCTGTAAAATCGTGTTTTAACGATTATTCACGATTTCGCTTAAATATTGATTCTATCATTTAAAAGCTTAGAAAAATAGTGTAAAAATTACGATAAATAATTAAAACTAATATTTAGACAATCTGTCCAGAAAATAATTTTTTCAAAATCTGGAAACTCGTTTTTAAAGGCTTTTACGGAAAACGCGTTAATAAACGTTAACGATTAAAAATAAAAGCTAAATTCAAAACGATTTGTGCACGGTTGTTAAAAATCATAACTTATCAAAGAAATAAAAATTTTCCAGAAACTTTTCAGTTTTTAAGAAAAAAAAATCCAGAATTAAAAAAAAAGAAGGAAAAACCATCTTTTAATCATCGGTTTCGTTTTAAAAGGTTAAATAACTATTTATCGCTCTTTTTATTTTATTAAATCTCGAATGTCACAAAAATAATTATTTTGTTAGAAAATATCAGAAACTTTATTTTGAATCGAGAATAAAAAATCAAAATCAAAAATTAAAAGGAATATTCGGTTTTAACGATAAACGGTGTTTTAGGACTATTTTTTTTTTCACCCACTTATAAAATTCGAAAAATTACGAAAATTTACAGAAAATTAAATTTGGTCAGAATGTACGTACACAAAAAAATTTCAGATTTAAATACGTAATTTAGGCATTTGAACATTAAATCGGTTTTAAATCGATTTTGTACGAAATCGGTTAAAAATCCATTAAACGACTCAAAAACTCGAAATCTGTAAAATTTATTTTTTTGGCAGGAACTTTAAAATTATATTAGTGTATCGGCCAAATATTATGATTTAATAACTATTATAACGATTTATTCGCTAATCTCGTAAAAACGAACATAACAACGAAATAATTGAAAATTAACGATTCTAAAACTTTTAAATAAAAAAAATTAATGACATACTATAATAGCCAAACAAAACTTAAATTCTATACATGTAACTACGACAAAATATCAAGCAATACCGAGATCGTCGTGTTACCTTAATCAAGATCTGAGTCAATAATGTACTCGTCTTCCTCGGGATTGTCTCGAAAACCTATAATAAAAAAAATATGTATAAAAAGGTACAAGACCTTTATTAGTGTCGTAAATCGAGAAGTAGGAAGGAGGAATAGGGGTTTCGATGATTACCCTTGAACTAAGATGAACACGGAATGAAGAGAATGATTGAAAACGGGAAAAAAAATGAAGAACAGTGCACTATTGTTGTTTACGTTCTTCTTTTTTTTTTTGAGAAGAGAATAAGAGAACGTACATTGGATATGGGATATGGTTGGAGTTTAAAAGGGGTTGGGTAACTGCCAAAAGACGGTTAAAGGGGTAACTTGTAATAAGATAAAGAAGGAAATAGAGGAGTCGGTTTTGACTCTCAACCGACTACGAAAATATCTCAGTCTGCTGAGGGAAACGGTCGGGTCTGCTACAATCTGAGCCCGATTCGCGATTAAAATCGTTAATGGATCACTTTTAAAAATAATAATAAGACGGAAAACATATGAGAACGTGTTTATGAGAAGGAAGTATTAAAATCACGTCTCAAAAATAATTATATACGAAATCGCGTAGAAAAATATTAAATAGCAATTTCTCGAGATTAATTAAAATTCTTGCGGACAAGGAAATTAAAATTGGTTTTGAACGAAAATTTATTAAAGTGTTATACGAAGATCGAAATTAAGCTGGATGAAAAATAACGAGACTCGATAAGAGTCGATTTAATCGCAACGGGACGAATATCAAAGTTGTAAATTTTACGGGTGTTACAACCCTCCCCACTAAAAAGAAGTTTCGTCCTCGAAACTGGAAAAGACAGAAAGGAAGTGATGGGGGTCGGTTGCCTGTCATTGGCCGCCTGCCAATCAGGCCCCGAGGCGACCAAGTCCCAAAAGGGGGAAAGGTCTGTCCAGCAGCTTTTCCCATCAGTCACTGGAATCTCCAAGTGTGGCCCCAATCCCTTGGGCCGTCCGCCAAACGGAGTAAACCAGGCCTGCCGCCTGCTTCCAGGGCGTTCCCGCCTGAACGGAGCCGAAGGGGAACCGAGGACCCATCCGTCATTTTGCCTAAGGTAATTGGGAATGGATGGATGAGAAGCCGCCACTTGTCACTTTCCCATCCAACCATTCCTCTTTCTCTTCTCTCTCTTGTGGGAAGGTATAAATACCTCCCCATTTCCCACATGAGAGGGGTTGGATTTTCTCTCTCTAGACTCTTACTCCTAAAACGCCACCTAGTTCCTCACGAGCTAGGTTCGTAAAGGCATTCCACGGACTGACTTAGGCATCGGAGAGGGTTTCCTCGGACAACCTCCGAGGCCCTGTGCGTTCATTGTGCAGGGAGCAGGCCGTTTTCCGCCGGGAAAGTCCGATTCAAGGAGTGAGAGGAAGGGGAGATCAAGGGAATCAAGCGACTAATTATTCATCATTAATTCAATTATACTACCCGGATTCTAGGCCGGGTGAATTGTTTTCGTAACCGGAACAATTTGGCGCCGTCTGTGGGGAACTTACGGTTGTGCTCACGAGTTACCCACTAAAATCAACCACTCATAACCACAAAATTAAACACAATCATGCCAGAAATCGTCGATGACAGTGCAGGAGCGGGTCCGACGGTCCCTCCGGTGACCCCCCTGTACGGAATGCCGCTGTTGGAGAGGGTCCCTTCTGCCACAATCCTTGGGGTAGAGGGAACCAATCCCCTCGGTGGATCTAACACTGCTGTGACACCCGAGCTGGGGGCACGCCCTGGACGTGCTCTCAATCTGACCCCAGCTCAGATGGCACAGGCAGCCGCGTTCTTCTCTGCGATGCTGGATCAGGAATTCACACCTGAGGACTTGGTGGGCAGGGTCGCATCGGCTCCTAGGCAACCGTCCCCAGTCAGCAGGGACGAGGCCGGGGGCACGAGGCGGACCGCCGCCAGAAATGCTCTGAGAAAAGCGAGAAGAACAGCCCAAGTGTATACGCATGTACAGAGGCGCATTACCACTGACAAACCAGAACCACCTGTCCAGCAGGCGTTCTCTATTCACACGACAGAATCGGCGTCTGGAGGGCAGGGAGGCTTATCTCAAGGATTACAGGAGCGCATGAGGCCCAGGGAGCCTGTGTCAAAACGCTTAGGAGAGAGGCCAGGCGGAGTTTTCTCCAGACTAACACCTGCGGCCAAGGAACAGTCAGCCCCTGGCTTATCCCAAAGCCTGCAATCCAGACTCAACCGAGGACAACCGCTCGAGTCCAGGTACCATCAGGGTGAAAACCTCTGCCACTCCCAGAGAAAGAGGCCCAGGCAGGCCTCCTCGGGAACAGAGGATGAGGCAGCTAGCAGACCGCCACCGAGGCACCGCTCCCCCAGTACGAGGAAACCGACCCATAAACAATGGGAATCTCATGGTAACCAGTCTGGGGAAAGCAGGTCACGACTGGTAGGCAGGCCTACGAAAACCCCGTTGCACCCTGAGGTACAAGAGTACCCCATTCCAAAAATCAAAATGCCCACTGGCAGGCTACTACTGGCCTACCATGCTGGCAGATGCCAAGAGCCTGACCCAGAAATGCAGAAAATGTCAACTCTTTGACCCGTCGATCCATGCCCCGGCCCAGGAGCTCAGGCCAATCCTATCTCCCATCCCCTTTGCTCAATGGGGGATGGACATCCTAGGGCCCTTCACAGTGGCCACAGGGGGCAGAAAATTCTTAATTGTCGCCATAGACTACTTCACCAAATGGGTGGAGGCTGAAGCGGTGCCCAACATCACTGAGCCGGCAGTCCGGAAGGTGATCTGGCGAAACGTCATCACCCGGTTCGGTGTACCAAAGATGCTGGTATTTGACCACGGCAGGCAGTTCGATAATGACCCACTAAGGATCTGGCTAGAAAGCCACAACATCTCAGTCGCCTACTCAGCTGTCTGTCATCCTCAAACCAATGGACAGGCGGAAGCAGCCAACAAACAAATTCTGAATGGCCTGAAGAAAATGGTGGATGACTGCAAAGGTAGGTGGGCTGATGAACTCCCCAATATACTCTGGTCCATCCGAACTACCAGAAAGGAGTCTACAGGCCAGACCCCATTTGGCCTGGTATATGGAGCAGAGGCTTTATTGCCAATTGAGACAAGGATTCCCTCTCTACGTTCCCTGCAGTACAACCAGGCTGAGAATGAAGCCGCAATGGTTGAGGCCTTGGACCTGGTAAATGAGCTAAGAGAGGAAGCCAGTACCAATATCGCTGCCTACCAGCAGCGAATGAGGAAAGCTTTCAATAGCAAAGTCCGACAGAGGAGCTTCCAGGTGGGCGAGTTGGTTCTGAGAAAAACACAGGCGATTGGAAAGTCAAGAGAGCATGGGAAGCTAAGTGCCAATTGGGAGGGCCCATACCAAATAACTCAGGTTTTGGGTCCAGGCACGTACAGGATAGCCAATCTGGAGGGACAAGAGCTGAGCGCTCACTGGAATGCAGACACACTAAAGAAATACTACGTCTAAACAGGAATATAGGCAGTTTTTACTAAAAAGGCGGAGGACGATCAGAAATGTCGACGACTCCGACCACCCCTATGTCAAAAAGAAAATTTTAAGAGAAATGGGAAGATACAGATTTATACTCGTTGCCTGTTCACACTCGCGTCTTTCACACACAAACGAGCAGGGGGCAATAGGGGGAGGCCCCCCTGTTGCCAAAATTGGGAAAAGTGAACCCCCCAACGCAAACCAAAAAGCCACCCTGCTTACCTCTGGGCAGGCAGGGGGCAGGCTAACAAGGACTGGGGGCAGGCCCCCCAACCTTGTATAAAAAACGCAAAAGCTACCCTGCTTACCTCTGGGCAGGCAGGGGGCAGGCCCCCTGGACTTTGAACGAAAAGCCAGGAGCGGGCCGTACCAACAAGGACTGGGGGCAGGCCCCCCAACCTTGTATAAAAAACGCAAAATCTACCCTGCTTACCTCTGGGCAGGCAGGGGGCAGGCCCTCTGGACTTTGAACGAAAAGCCAGGAGCGGGCCGTACCAACAAGGACTGGGGGCAGGCCCCCCAACCTTGTATAAAAAACGCAGAAGCTACCCTGCTTACCTCTGGGCAGGCAGGGGGCAGGCCCCCTGGACTTTGAACGAAAAGCCAGGAGCAGGCCGTACCAACAAGGACTGGGGGCAGGCCCCCCAACCTTGTATAAAAAACGCAAAAGCTACCCTGCTTACCTCTGGGCAGGCAGGGGGCAGGCCCCCTGGACTTTGAACGAAAAGCCAGGAACAGGCCGTACCAACAAGGACTGGGGGCAGGCCCCCCAACCTTGTATAAAAAACGCAAAAGCTACCCTGCTTACCTCTGGGCAGGCAGGGGGCAGGCCCCCTGGACTTTGAACAAAAAGCCAGGAGCGGGCCGTACCAACAAGGACTGGGGGCAGGCCCCCCAACCTTGTATAAAAAACGCAAAAGCTACCCTGCTTACCTCTGGGCAGGCAGGGGGCAGGCTCCCTGGACCTCAAATAAATGCCAGGGGCAGGCCAGGCAAACAAGAACCCGCCTACCTACAGGCAGGCGGGCTGCGAATCAAACTCATGAATCAAAATATACAAAAGCAAACAGAATTCACATATAAAGGGAAAAGTAGCGTCAAAGAAATACAAGACAAGTTTTCAAGGCAAATAGTTACAACCAAGAGTACGGCAGCCGGCCACCAAAGGGCTCGGCGCGCAAAGAAATAAGGAAATTAAGGCATTGGCACAGGCGCAGCAGGGGACGAGCAAGAGCCCTCTGAGGAAGACTGCCCTCCATGTTAAGCAGGGGGAGCGTCCGGACCGGAAGCGTCTCCCTCAGACAGCCTACGCATTTGAGCTTCATCCTTAGCAGTGTAGAGGGCCCGGAAGGCATCTTCGTCAAAACCCGGGAACATCTCCCTGACAGCTTCCATGACAACCTTCAGGCAGGAGTTAGCACCATTAACAAAGCCCGCCGACACCGCCATTTCCACCTCCTGAAGAATCTCACCCCTCTCTTTCTCCCAACCCTCGGTCTTCGCCGCCAGATCCTCGGTCTTCGCTGCCAGATCGCCGAGGGCCGTCTGCAGATCAGAGTTTGCCTTGGAAAGGCGCTCCCCGAGGTCAATAACGCTCTTCTTAGCATGGTCCAGTTCAGCCAAAGCCTTTCTGGCCTGCTCCAGTTCAGCAAAGGCCTGCTGTGCTCTCTTGGACTCCTCCCCCAGGCGAGACACTTCCCGCGTAGCTTTCTCGCTCTCAAACTTCCAGTGGATAGCCAGACCCCTGGCCTCTTCTAGCTCAATCTCCTTTTTCGCCAGCTGATCCTTCAGGCTAGCAATGAGGGCAACATCCCTCTCAACTGCAGAAAGGCGGTCGGGGTTGGCTAGTTCCTCATCACTCAGGCGACCAAGGGCAGCCAGCTCCGCGGAAGCCTGCATAATTCGGGAGGTGCGCTTAATATACTGTGTCACTTGACTGGCAGCAGATTTGACGGTCTTGAGAAGATGGTCAGTTAAAACCGCCCCTGAGTCGGAGAGTAGGGCAGAAACATCTTGGCTGTCACCCGCATTGTAGTGGAACTCAACGTTCTCCTCAGAGAAAAGGGTGGCAGGAATCTCCGGAGCAAGACGCTTGGGTTCAGGCGTGGCAGTCTCCAAATCCACCACCTGGTCAGCGTTAGGGGCCTCCCGACTCCTCTTTCTGGTCAGTGCCCGGGGGGTACTCTCCCCAGTCTCCTCGGAACCTGCGGCCCGCGACTGCGGGGGGATCTGAATCCCTGCTGAAAGGCCCTCTTGCCTGCCAACAGGCGATGGAGTAGCCTCGAAAGCGATCGCCCTCGCAGCTGGCGAAGGAGTAGCCTCAGAAACCGCCGTCTTGGCAGGCGTAACTCGAGGAGGAGGGGGAAGCCTTGGCCTACTGAATGACAGGCCCTTCAAATGCTTCATCAGATTCTTCTCGCCTCTCTTAAAACCAGGGGGAAGAGAAGGGCGACTTTGGATGACAGTGAGGTTCTCGTCCAGGCCCAGGCGTCTCACCTCCCCCTTTTTCCAGATAAAAGTGGCAAGAGCTGCAAAACAAACAAATAGGCCGTCAAGGCATTTCCGAAATACACAAAAGAGTAAGAAGGAATCACCAACACTCCTGAACTACCTTTATCCAGACCCGGATTCATGCCCAGCCGAGTCAAATAATTGTCAGTCGCTAAAAGCTCCGCATGAGGGAGCCATAAGGTGGGGCCATACACCCCATACTTGTTAGTATGGCCTGCAAAGTAGGCCGTCAACTCCTTCTCCTTCTCACTTAACTTAACCTCCAAGGCCTTCCCACCCACGCCAGGGTGGTACTCCTCAGGGGTCTCCATCCTAGTGTGGACGTGATTCCTGAAGTGACGAGGAATCCTCCACCCATGGGTGCTTTGTATGTAAATGAAGTTGTTCTTCCAATCCCTCAAGCTGTCCATACCAGGCCACACCAAACAATGTCCCTTCTGCCTCAAGAGGGACCAATAACCAGGGGAGCCCGTACTCCCAGATGAAACCATCTGCAAACCCACCATGAACCGCAGGGCGTCGATGGAAGGCTCCATGCGGTGGAAAAGGCAGGTCCAGAAGTATGAAATCAGCGCCCTGACAGCTGTGGCTGTCAGCTGGGCGACGGAGACGTTCATACGCCTGAAGATCTCCTCTAAAACAGGATGAAGGGGAAAGCGAAGGCCAAACTCTAAGCATTTATGGAAAACCGCTATACACCCATCTGGGGGGTTGCATACGGTATCCTTTTCGCCGGGGACAACAACTGTGTACCCCTCCCCGAAGTTATAGAGCCGCTCAATCACGACGGCGGCGTTCTTGGCAAGGATCACCTCCCGATTTTTCGGGTCAGGGAAAGTACTCAGAGGGATGCGGTATTTAGCCCTGTCTAAATAGTAAACCCTACCCTTTTCCCGACGAACGAGGGGACCGGAAGTTCGTGAAGGGTTAACTTCCAACGCCTCGTCGTCCGAGTCGATAGCATCGAACGAAGGGGGTTCAGGAGAATTACCGCCCCCACTGTCCGCCGAGTGTTCCTCCTCAAAATCGACCTCCCTATAGGAGGAGGCAAAGTCCATCCCTTCTCCCCTCTTTGATGGGTCGGTAAAGGGCAAAATCCTTTCACGGGTTCCAGACATGATTACTCTGAAAAAGATGCGGAAAAAAGGAAATCGAAGAGAGAAAAAGAGTGGAGGATGAAAATCTGACCTAAGATCGCCTGACAGCACGCCGCAAGCCCGAAGAAAGAGGTCTCAGGGAAATGGGGGTGCAAGGAAGGATACGATTCGTCAATACTCCAAGGTTTTTGACAAGAAAAAAGAATGAGGGAATGTCAAAAGAGAAGAAAGATTGGAAAAGAGGAGAGTGATGGATAATGGATCACTTTTATAGAGGAAGGCATGCCAAGAGTCACTCAGCCCTCTGGAATTCGTCCAAGGGCTGCGGTCCACGTGTCACCCTTGGGGAGGTTTGCCCTAGGCAGCTTCCCAAGAAAAACCTTGGGAGGACCAAAGGGTGTCAGCAGGCTGGTCACCCTATGACGTCCCCCCTAAAAAAAAAAAAAATATATATAAATAATAATAAACTCATATTAAAAATTCAAATACGCAAAATCTTCATTTCATTGAAAACCCCGCAAGGGAAAGATACATCGTAAGGCGGGCATGAAAGAAAATTACATAAGGCTTGAAAAATTCCAGCCTGACAGAAATTAAAGGCCCTGCCACGCAGGCCTAGTCGTCCCCCAAATCTGGGGAATAATCTCCAGGACTGCCTGGACTCCCGAGAGCCGAACCCCAGTCCCAACTTGGGGAACCCTGAAAGGGGTCATTTGAAGCCCCGTCATCGTCCCTATCGCTCAGGCAGCCGAGACCTTCGCTGTCGTCAGAATCATGGCTGCTGTCTTCCCAGTCCCTTCCAAAAGGGACAGCTCGGGACTCGTCGCAAGTGCGACAGCCTGTCTTCTTTACAGGCGAAGAAGGACCCGACTCCAGGGAGGAATCGGTGTCAGAGTTGGGGCCGAATTGTTCAGGGTGCAGCCATGGAAAACATTCATGACACCCCCTATCATAACAGCCCCCCCCTGGGAGCAACGCCTGAACCTAGGCGCAGCAGGAGGAGAGGACCTCCTAGGGCGTTTGCCCATCCTAATAGAGGCCTTCCGACCCCTCCGGCGAAGGCGAAGCCGTGAACAGCGACTCCGGCGAGCAGCTAAATAAGCGGCCCGCGCATATCTGAGCCTCCAAAACCCTCTGAAGATGAAGGAAACATGTTTGACTCCGCGGTGAACTACACTTTTCTTGATCCAAGCCATGTTTAGAATGAGGAAAATGGAAAGATTGAAGGTGGAATGAAGTACAAATGATCAAGGAAGCTAAAGGTTTTATACCAAGGAAAACACCGCATTAATGGTGCCCCAACCACCTCTGCAAGGGAGAAAGCCAATCAGCGGAGCGGCACGCTGCCCAAAAATTCTCTATGCAGAGGAAGGTAATCATAACGAAAGACGTTTGAACTCCCTGCGTGCCCAGAGAAATTAAAGCATGTTCCCTCGGGAACATGCGACGCATTAAATGCAAGTGTCCAAAGAGGCAACCTCCCGCTGTCCCAGAGCAAGACATCGCCTGCCGAGCTGGAACCCCGTTCCTCCTCAGCCGGCGAGGGGCAATTGATGGGGGTCGGTTGCCTGTCATTGGCCGCCTGCCAATCAGGCCCCGAGGCGACCAAGTCCCAAAAGGGGGAAAGGTCTGTCCAGCAGCTTTTCCCATCAGTCACTGGAATCTCCAAGTGTGCCCCAATCCCTTGGGCCGTCCGCCAAACGGAGTAAACCAGGCCTGCCGCCTGCTTCCAGGGCGTTCCCGCCTGAACAGAGCCGAAGGGGAACCGAGGACCCATCCGTCATTTTGCCTAAGGTAATTGGGAATGGATGGATGAGAAGCCGCCACTTGTCACTTTCCCATCCAACCATTCCTCTTTCTCTTCTCTCTCTTGTGGGAAGGTATAAATACCTCCCCATTTCCCACATGAGAGGGGTTGGATTTTCTCTCTCTAGACTCTTACTCCTAAAACGCCACCTAGTTCCTCACGAGCTAGGTTCGTAAAGGCATTCCACGGACTGACTTAGGCATCGGAGAGGGTTTCCTCGGACAACCTCCGAGGCCCTGTGCGTTCATTGTGCAGGGAGCAGGCCATTTTCCGCCGGGAAAGTCCGATTCAAGGAGTGAGAGGAAGGGGAGATCAAGGGAATCAAGCGACTAATTATTCATCATTAATTCAATTATACTACCCGGATTCTAGGCCGGGTGAATTGTTCCCGTAACCGAAACAGGAAGGAATCGAGATTACCTTACTCGAAGAGATGAGGATGCTTGGCTTGCATCGCCGCTTCGGTTTCCCAAGTTTCTTCTTCGAACTTGTTACAGCGCCATAAAACCTTCACCAAGGGTACAACTTTATTCCTCAAGCGCTTCTCCCGTCGATCAGTAATCTTCACAGGTCTCTCCTCGTATGTCAGGTCAGGTTCTACATCAACAATTTCTGGTTCTAGAACGTGCTCGGGGTCACTAACATACCTCCTCAACTGAGATACTTGAAAGACATCATGAACTTTGCCCATTGAAGCAGGCAACTCTAGCTTGTAAGCCACTTCACCTACCTTCTCGATCACGGGGTACGGTCCCATGAACTTAGGACTAAGTTTGCCTTTGATCCCGAATCGTTTCACCCCTTTCATCGGCGATACCTTAAGAAATACCAGATCACCAACTGCAAACTCCAGAGGTCGGCGGTGGACATCAGCATAGGATTTCTGACGATCCTGAGCAGCTTTCATCCTGGAACGAATTAATTCCACTGCGTCAACGGTCTCGGCCAACAGATCAGGACCCAAAGTCTTCACCTCACCAGGTACGTCCCAACACAATGGGCTACGACACTTACGACCATACAGTGCTTCAAACGGGGCCATCTTGATGGAAGCATGATAACTGTTGTTGTAGGAGAATTCCACCAATGGAAGATGTCGGATCCAATTATCCTGAAAATCCAACGCACAAGCCCGTAACATGTCTTCTAAGGTCTGAATCGTCCTCTCGGATTGACCATCGGTAGCGGCATGAAAAGCGGTACTCATCAACAATCGATTTCCCAAGGCACTTTGTAATGCCTTCCAGAATTTAGAACAGAACCTTGGATCTCGGTCGGACACGATCTCGAGTGGAACACCGTGATGACGGACCACCTCGGCAATATAGACTTCTGCAAGCTTCTCTAGACTCCAAGTGTCACGGATAGGAACAAATCGTGCACACTTGGTCAAACGATCTATTATGACCCAAATACCGTTTCTTCCATTTACGGTTCTTGGTAATGCCATTACAAAATCCATGGCTACACACTGCCACATTCACTATGGAACAGGGAGCGGCTGTAGCATACCAGCAGGTTTCTTATGTTCAAACTTAACCTGCTGACAAGTCAAACACTTGCTCACAAATTTGGCAATGTCGTCCCTCATGAATGGCCACCAGAAATGAAGCTTCAAATCTTTGTACATTTTACCACCTCCGGGATGTACAGAATATCTCGATTTATGAGCTTCGGTCAAAATCTGCTTCCTGACTTCCACCTCATCCGGAACGACCCAACGGTCCCTAAACTTCAGAGCTCCACTAGAATCCACAGAGAAATCGAGAGCTTTACCCTGTTTCATCTTCTCACGGATACCGACAACGAGAGGATCTTCCAACTGTTTATCACGAATCTCCTGAAAAAGAGCTGGTTCAGCAACTAAGGCATTGATCCGCCCATCAGAACCTTCGATAACCACATCAATTGTCATCTTTGCGAACTCTCGGGACAGATCTTCAGAAATGCCAGAACATGGAGTTAAGGAATGTAGGATCTTTCTGCTAAGAGCATCTGCAACCACATTGGCTTTACCCTCGCAGTACACCAATTCAAGATCGTAATCGTTCACCAACTCTACCCACCGTCTCTGTCTCGCATTAAGGTCTTTCTGCGTAAAGAGATATCGTAGGCTTTTGTGGTCAGTGTACACCTTGCACCTTACTCCATAGAGATAATGTCGCCAGACCTTTAGAGCATGAACTACAGCAGCTAACTCAAGATCGTGGGTAGGGTAAGTCACCTCATGAACTTTTAACTGTCTAGAGGCATAAGCGACTACCTTACCACCTTGCATGAGAACACCACCCAAACCATGCTTAGAAGCGTCACAATAAACTTCAAAGTTAACGCCTTCCTCGGGTAGGGTCAAAACTGGAGCAGTAGTAAGCCGTCTCTTAAGCTCGGAGAAGGCATCTTCACAGGCCTGGTTCCATAGGAACTTAGACTCTTTCTTAAGCAACTGAGTCATAGGACGGGCCACCTTAGAGAAATCTTGAACGAATCTTCGGTAATATCCAGCAGGACCTAAGAAACTTCGAATCTCACCAACATCTTTCGGACTTGTCCAATTCTCGATAGCGGAAATCTTAGCCGGGTCCACTTTAATACCGTCTTTAGCAATGACATGACCCAAGAAAGCCACCTCAGAGAGCCAAAATTCATACTTAGAGAACTTAGCATACCACTTTTGATCTCGCAGGATGCCAAGAATGATCTTAAGATG
Source organism: Agrostemma githago (assembly GCA_958450325.1). Lineage (NCBI taxonomy): Eukaryota > Viridiplantae > Streptophyta > Magnoliopsida > Caryophyllales > Caryophyllaceae > Agrostemma > Agrostemma githago. Next base: position 21,906,680 of record OY288253.1, read on the forward strand.
CTCGGCATGCTCAGCCTCGGATTTAGAATAGATTAGGATGTCGTCAATAAAGACAACAACACACTGGTCTAGATACTCCCGGAACGTTCGGTTCATCTGATCCATGAATACTGCAGGAGCATTGGTCAGTCCAAAAGGCATAACTTTGAACTCATAGTGTCCATACCTCGAACTGAAAGCCGTCTTGGGAATATCTGATTCACGGACAGGGATTTGATGATAACCCGATCTGAGATCGATCTTGGAAAATACAGAAGCGCCCTTAAGTTGATCGAAGAGATCATCGATTTTGGGCAAGGGATATTTGTTCTTGATCGTAACCTTGTTAAGGTCACGATAGTCAATACATAAGCGCATAGTACCGTCTTTCTTCTTTACAAACAGTACAGGAGCACCCCATGGAGATGAACTAGGACGAATGAAGTCCTTCTCAATCATATCATCCAACTGTTTACGCAGTTCTTGCAACTCAGCTGGAGCCATTCTATAAGGAGCCTTGGCAATAGGGCCAGTACCTGGTACGAGCTCGATGGTGAATTCTACATCTCGCTCAGGGGGAATACCAGGTAATTCCTCGGGAAATACATCTGCATATTCACTGACTATGCGTACTTCCTCAAGTTTGGGTAATTCTGCAGTTACAGCCACCGTACATAAAAATGCTTGGCAACCTTTTCTCTGCAAACGAATAGCTTTCATAGCAGAAATGATCTTGATACCCTTCTGGCGTCGACCACCACGATAAGTAATACGAGAACCACTAGGAGTCTTCAGAAAAATCTTCTGGTCTCGGCACTGAAATCTTGCATCATAGAGGGATAACCAATCCATGCCCAAAATAACATCAAACTCTGCCAGAGGAAACTCGAGAAGAGTCGAAGGAAAGATAATACCGGCAAAAAGAATAGGAACAGCTTGATATGCTTTAGAACAAGCAACGATTTCACCAGAAGGAAGAGTGATAGAAATAGGTTCGGCTTGGGAGGGAATAAGAGATAATTTCGAAGCAAAGCTGGAGGAGATAGCGGATATGGAGGCACCAGTATCAAATAATATAAAGGCACTAACACCAGAGATCGTAAACATACCCGTAACTACGTCAGGGTTAGCCTCAGCGTCGGCTCGGCTCATCAAGAATATGCGCCCTTTTCGAGCAGGTGTGGTGACAGCATCGCTGGTTGCAGCCTTCTTCGGACATCTGGTCGAAATATGTCCCGGTTCTCCGCAGGTGAAACAGACGATGGGAGAGCCGTCACAGTTCTTACCCGGGTGGAAATCCTTCTTGCATTTGAAGCAAGCAGTGCCCTTCTTGTCTTGAAATCGGGAGTTAGAGTTGTTCTTTTTTCCTGTAAAACATATGATGTGATTCTGATATGTAACAAGATAAGAAGAAAGAAAACAAAGGAATATCTCAGACCTCCAGAAGAATGGAATTTCTTCGATGAAGAAGAGGTGTTGCCAGAAGATTGTAATGGTCTCTTGTAACCAGCAGCAGTGGTCTCCATTTTCTTGACTTCCTTCAGTGAGGACTCGGTAAACAACGCGGCATTGTAGATATCTTGTACAGTCTCCAAATCCCTGGGAATATTGTGTGCAATGTCTGCTCTGAGCCCCTCTCTGAAATAAAAGGCTCGATTGTCCTCAGTTTGTAGCAGGCCTTCGGCATAATGCGCCAGGAAATGGAATTGTTGCGAGTACTCAGCCACGGTCATGTTGTTCCCTTGGACAAGATTGCTGAACTCCCTCATTCTTTGCTTCTTTAGCTCCTTAGGATAGAACCTACGCTCCAACAGGATCTTGAATTGAGCCCACCCAAAACCCGGAGTCTGCAAGGTAGTTGGGCCAACTAGGGTCCACCATCGATCGGCTTCATCAGACAAGTAAAGCACGGCCAGGCCCACCTTCTGGTCCTCGGGAGCAGAATAAATCCCGAATTGCCTCTCCATCAACCGGAACCAACGATTCATGACTTCAGGATCTACAGAGCCGTCGTAAAATTCTAACTTGCTCTTGGCCATTCCTTCAGCTGCGTGCGAGAAGCTAAAGGGTCGCTGGTTGTTTGCGTTCCTGTTGGTCAATTCCTGGAGTGTTTGCACCATCGCATTCAGGTTGTCGACAAACGCAGCATTGATGTCATTCTGGTTCGTTCGGCCGTTCATCTTCAACCACAAAAGAAACACATAATCAATGCTAATCATTGAGTTCAGGAACATATAAACTAAACAAGTAAGTCCTTATTTTGGTTTCTACCCATCTCTCACTAATATCTTATTTAATGTTTAACCAATTTACTGATATTTTTTCTAAAATCATGTGTGAGCGTCGGGAGCAACGATGCTCTGATACCAACTGTAATCCCCTATAAATTCTAATGCGAAACAATGGCGGAATCACTGTTTAGTTGGGATTAACACACTGATAACTAAATTTTAATAATAAAAAGGTAAGTCAGTACAACTGCCACTTTTTATAAAAAGGGCAAAAATTAAATTCCTCAAAAATGTTTAACATACAAACCATAATATAAAAATAAATTCAACGGCGCAAGATTAAATGCCGCTCGCTAGCTCACACAACCCGAACAGATAATACCTGCCATGTTATAAACATAACAGCCACAATTCAGTGGGGAGTAACGACGACGTTCTCCCAGCCATATTACATGATATTAATGCACAGTTACTACTATATCAAAATAGTTGAAAAATGGAAAATATTTAAAATGATACGGTAAAATAATTCGAAATGATTGTCAACCTGCAAATCCATGTCAATCAATAAAAATAACGGCGCTATGGAAGTCAATCAGTGTAACGGAATAGACTTTCACTAGGATCATACTAAACTAGGTTCGAGAATTTAGTCAAAACAAATTAGACTTCAGTCTCTAACTAGGCAACTCAACTATAACAGGACTGCGTGCAGCGAGGTCCTGGCTTAAGTAATGTACACCCCTCCTGGACACCAACCGTAATCCAGTTCAACCCGACGGCGACTTACACGATGCGATATCTAAGTTTAAGGTCAAAATATACACACTCCTGAACACAAACCATGCTCAGTTCAACGACCAATGTCTCTCTAACTAGACACACCAGCTTTATAGTTGATGGCAAAACGTATAACCTAGACTGTATTACTCTACCCGTACACTTATCCTTATTCCATAACTCCAAAACAAAGCCGTTGACAAAACGTTCTAAAAAGGAAACTTTCTAATATAGGAAACTTTCTGATTTAGGAAACTTTCTATTTTTAGGAAATGTTCTATTTTAGGAAATTTTCTTGGAATAACAATACGATGAAAATAGCGTTATAGAAAAATATCGAGAATAGTAATTTACTCTAACTATAAAGTAAACATTATTAATTTCGCAAACTACTACTTTCGGCCTTAACATTTTTTAAGTTCTAAATCGAGTATAAATTGTTTATAAGAAATATCGAAATATTTCACAAACGTATTATTATTATTATTATTATGAATTAGGGTGTTTCGAAAATATATAAAACTAAAATTCCCTATTTATTATTAGTTTCGACGGAACGAGTATAAAATAATGTTTTACGACAATCATCTTTATAAAAGTAATTTATTTAACCTTCTTTATTTTATTAAACATTTAAATTATTTTTGAATAACATAAAGGGTGACTTAAGATGAAACGGTTAAATTTTTAGAAGGTTCGAAATTGCTGGAAAATTAAATAAGTTGCTGTAAAATCGTGTTTAACGATTATTCACGATTTCGCTTAAAAATTGATTCTATCATTTAAAAGCTTCGAAAAATAGTGTAAAAATTACGATAAATAATTAAAACTAATATTTAGACAATCTGTCCAGAAAATAATTTTTTTCAAAATCTGGAAACTCGTTTTTAAAGGCTTTTACGGAAAACGCGTTAATAAACGTTAACGATTAAAAATAAAAGCTAAATTCAAAACGATTTGTGCACGGTTGTTAAAAATCATAACTTATCAAAGAAATAAAAATTTTCCAGAAACTTTTCAGTTTTTAAGAAAAAAAAAATCCAGAATTAAAAAAGAAGAAGGAAAAACCGTCTTTTAATCATCGGTTTCGTTTTAAAAGGTTAAATAACTATTTATCGCTCTTTTTATTTTATTAAATCTCGAATGTCACAAAAATAATTATTTTGTTAGAAAATATCAGAAACTTTATTTTGAATCGAGAATAAAAAATAAAAATCAAAAATTAAAAGGAATATTCGGTTTTAACGATAAACGGTGTTTTAGGACTATTTATTTTTTTTCACCCACTTATAAAATTGGAAAAATTACGAAAATTTACAGAAAATTAAATTTGGTCAGAATGTACGTACACAAAAAAATTTCAGATTTAAATACGTAATTTAGGCATTTGAACATTAAATCGGTTTTAAATCGATTTTGTACGAAATCGGTTAAAAATCCATTAAACGACTCAAAAACTCGAAATCTGTAAAATTTATTTTTTTGGCAGGAACTTTAAAATTATATTAGTGTATCGGCCAAATATTATGATTTAATAACTATTATAACGATTTATTCGCTAATCTCGTAAAAACGAACATAACAACGAAATAATTGAAAATTAACGATTCTAAAACTTTTAAATAAAAAAAATTAATGACATACTATAATAGCCAAACAAAACTTAAATTCTATACATGTAACTACGACAAAATATCAAGCAATACCGAGATCGTCGTGTTACCTTAATCAAGATCTGAGTCAATAATGTACTCGTCTTCCTCGGGGTTGTCTCGAAAACCTATAATAAAAAAAATATGTATAAAAAGGTACAAGACCTTTATTAGCGTCGTAAATCGAGAAGTAGGAAGGAGGAATAGGGGTTTCGATGATTACCCTTGAACTAAGATGAACACGGAATGAAGAGAATGATCGAAAACGGGAAAAAAAATGAAGAACAGTGCACTATTGTTGTTTACGTTCTTTTTTTTTTTTTTTTGAGAAGAGAATAAGAGAACGTACATTGGATATGGGATATGGTTGGAGTTTAAAAGGGGTTGGGTAACTGCCAAAAGACGGTTAAAGGGGTAACTTGTAATAAGATAAAGAAGGAAATAGAGGAGTCGGTTTTGACTCTCAACCGACTACGAAAATATCTCAGTCTGCTGAGGGAAACGGTCGGGTCTGCTACAATCTGAGCCCGATTCGCGATTAAAATCGTTAATGGATCACTTTTAAAAATAATAATAAGACGGAAAACATATGAGAACGTGTTTATGAGAAGGAAGTATTAAAATCACGTCTCAAAAATAATTATATACGAAATCGCGTAGAAAAATATTAAATAGCAATTTCTCGAGATTAATTAAAATTCTCGCGGACAAGGAAATTAAAATTGGTTTTGAACGAAAATTTATTATAGTGTTATACGAAGATCGAAATTAAGCTGGATGAAAAATAACGAGACTCGATTTGAGTCGATTTAATCGCAACGGGACGAATATCAAAGTTGTAAATTTTACGGGTGTTACAGACCCAACCCGACCCGGCCCGATTTTTTCAAGGGCTTGGGCCGTCTTGTTGGCCCAAAAAAGCCCGAAGTCTGACCCGATCTTAGCCCGATATAAATTTTGGGCCGGGTATGGGCCGACCTTAAAGCCCGAATTTTGGCCCGGGCCGACTTTTAAAAAAAAATAAAACATAATTTATGTTTTTAAACTTTTAAACTTCATTTATGTGGAAGTTCATGTGTTTTTTATCCTAATTTTTTTAAAAAAAAGTCATGCAATTTTTGTATGGGGTTTATGTTTTTTATGTGTTCATAGTTATTATACACGGACACTAATACCGTGTGTATGTATATATTTGTACTGTGATATGTTAGTGTGACACATAATAATACGAAAAATTGTCCAACACCAAAACTATGTGAGAAATGTCTAATCGAGGACTCGAGGTAAACTTTGTTCATATTTCTTAATACGGAGTATTGATATATCATTATGTACTCTAGTCGTCTGATTAATTTTGAGTAAGTTTTAGTAAAAACGGGTTTGTTTATTAGTCGGGTCGACTGTGGGCAAAAAACTTGATTAAATGTTGGTTAATTTGTGCTAATAAATACTCCATCCGGTCATAAATTATTGCTTCATTTCATGATTATATGTGAGGTATATTATAATGAAATGGGGCAATAAATTGTGACCGGAGGGAGTATATTTTTTAAGGTGACGTAAAAAAAGTATTAACTTAATCCCGAACAATCATTGTGACCCGAACGGGCCCAAAAAGCCCGCAAGCCCGAACGGGCCGGGTTTGGGCCTTACAAATTGGCCCGTTTGATGGGCCCAATCCGACCCGACCCGCAAGGTGGGCTGTAATTTTATGGCAAAACCCGGTCCAAACCCGACCCAACCCGGCCCATGATCACCTCTAAGGAGAGTATAAAAGAAGAGGAGAAACCCTCAAATGAGGAGGGAGAAGGGCCGGACTGTAGTGAGCCGCATAATAGAACAAGCAGTAGGAGTAGGCGTAGGACAATAGCTTTGAATTTTTTTTTTCTTTTCCAAACTCATTTCTTTATTTCTTAGTTTAATGAGATTAGATTAGTCTTAATCAGTTGGATTAATCTTCGACTCTACATTTCTCCTCGTAATTCTTTATTCAACTTGGTATAATCTCTTTACTCTTTCTCTATTATAAAGTTTGCATCTTTATTAGTTTTTCGTGTTTAATATTATCATTAGAGTAATGGGTAACTTAATTAGTTTACTTTTAACCATGGTTGAGTAGTTAAATTTATAGGGTTGAGGAAGACTTGGTTTGTCTCGTTTTGTGGGTTTGTTGTGTGTTTGCGGACTTTGTCGACTTTGGCCCTGTTCTTTTAAGCTTATTTTCAGCCCGTTTCAGACCAGCTCAGCTTCTATCAGCTCAGCCATGCTCCTATAAGCTCAGCTCAACCCTAATATTTTCAGCTCAGCTCCAATATTTTCAGCTCCTAAAATAATACTTCAATAATAATATATTATTATTATTATTATTATTATGAAACGGAAGTTGCATTAAGATCGAAACAAATTACAATAAGGTCTTGTTGTTGTTATTATGTCATTTCGATATTAATGCAAGTTTCTTTTCATAAAAAAAATAATGATAATGATAATATTATTGTTCTTGTTATTTTTATTACCCATATCTCTTAATGTTAGTAATAATAACAAATTATTATTATCATCGTCATCATCATCGTCATTGTTATTATTATCGTTATTATTATTGTTTTCAATTTTTTTTATCATCATTATTACTCCCTCCATTCAACTCCACTTTTCACTTATTCCTTTTTGGTCCATTCAAATCCACTTATCACCTTTCCTTTTTTGGCAATTATTATGACAAATTTGCCCTCACTATCTTATTTTATTTACACCATATACCACTACTATGACCCACATATTTCATTTTGGTCCACTACTATTAGGACAAGTGTGGTATGTTGGTCCACAATCTTGTCCTTTTATTCATTTTTTTATTACTTTCTTAAAATTGGTGCAAAAATAAATAGTGACAATTGGTAATGAATGGAGGGAGTATTATAACAATTATTAATTTATATTATTATGCACTCTATAATATTTTTAGGTCTTGAAATAGATATTATATTCAAATATTTACAACTCTGTCTCAATGCCATTATAATTCATTTACATTTTTTTACAATATTTTTTAGTGAATAGAATATCTAATATATATCATACAATATAGCATATGAGTATTATTTATATTGTATTAAAATTTAAGAATATCAAAATATAAAATTTTGTATATTAAGTAATCAAAGATATATACCTAACAAACTTTACTATTGTCAAGTATGGAAAAACAAAGTAGAAATCAAATGAATTGGAGAGAGTACTATGTTGTTGTTATTATTATTATTATTACTATTACTAATTAATTATTATTATTATTATTATTATTATTATTATTATTATTATTATTATTATTATTATTATTATTATTATTATTATTATTATTATTATTATTATTATTATTATTATTATTATTATTATTATTATTATTATTATTATTATTATTATTATTATTATTATTATTATTATTATTATTATTATTATTATTATTATTATTATTATTATTATTATTATTATTATTATTATTATTATTATTATTATTATTATTATTATTATTATTATTATTATTATTATTATTATTATTATTATTATTATTATTATTAATTGGTGTTATTTTTTTTCATTTTCTAAAATATTATTAGATAATTATATAAGTAGTTATTAGTTTCATCTTCTTTTAGTTCAGCTCAGTTCAGTTCAGCTTCTATCAGTCCAGCTCAGCTCCTATCAGACCAGCTCAGCTCTTATCAGACCAGCTCAACTCAGCTCAGCCCTATTTCAGCCGAAAAGAACAGGGCCTTATTGTTGGTATTCTCCATTGATTGCTATTTTTGTATGATTTACTTGTCTTGGCCGCGATGGGTGAATTATATTGTGTCGAGCTTTCTTTGGGGTGGGTCGACCTAGTAATAAGTGCGAGAGCCTGTTATTAGGACTGTCCCGGGTAGATAGAGACTCGAGAGAGACCCTTTATCTTCCCAATTACCGACCGTAATCGACTCGTTTGTGAACTCCATTAATTCCCTTGAAATTAACTCGTTGACCTTGACCCTAGTCCATTTTATCGTATTTGTCTTCTTTTGTTTAGTTCGCTTTTGTTTCATTTGCTTAGTTGAGTAGTTAGACCTCTTTAAACCAAAATATTTTCTCCTTTGACTAATACCTTAGCTTGACCGAGACCCTTATCTAGCTAGACCGTCCCTGTGGAATTCGACCCGACTTACCCTCGACTACCCAAGTTTAGGATTAGTTGGTTTTACTTTGATCGATCGGGATTCGCGACAAATCCCCGTCCGTCACAAACCTAGTAAGGTGAGCACCGGGACTAATGCGGAACCCGACCATCACTTTGTTCATTTTTAGCTTATTTACGTTTTGATTTTCGTGTTAGGTGATTTAGCATGCAATTATAAGGTCATAAAAGCAATAAATCATACAAAAAACTGTAAATGCGAATGTAAGTAAATCACATTGTGAGAAGTTGCACCCTCGAAATATACACTAAACGGGACACGATGCATAGATAGTTGAGAACGGATCTCGGAATTACTCGGGTCTATTTGGTGTATTTTAGTGTTTGCGGTTGAAGTTGGTACGTTACATGTTTTAGTATGTGTTTGTGGACCTAATGTCCATGTCTAGTATTATCGTAGTGCATAATAAAAGAAGGTGCAAGAATGTAAAGTGTTGTTTAGATGACAACCTAGTGACGCGACTCGGCTCCAAAAGGCGGATCTTCCTAGTTTGCCTGGTGATTTCGGCAGAGTTCCGTTACTGTTGACCCTTCCTGCGGCTACTCCGGCAGAGCTTCGTTACTATTGGCTTATTATGCGGCTAATCCGGCAGAATTCCGTTACTGAACTACAGCTAGTCGAACACAGGCACCTCGGGATCGAGTGGACTGCTCGAAGGTGAGGAGTAGCATCAATGTCGCTTTTATCAGAACTACGATCGAGTGAATCGTTTACCTCGGGTGTCGGAGTGCGAGCCTTTAGCGAGAAACTCTTTACGAGTAAAGAGGGAAGAGAATTGAAGAAGTTGTCGAAATGAGGGGATGGAAGGGGGCATTTATATGTGTTTTTCGGCCCTCGTCACCCGGATAGGCGCCTAAGGTCAGGCGCACCAAGACTCAGGCGCCTGGGTTCAGGCGTGTGAAGACACAGGCGCGCAAGGTGAGGCGCTCGGGATTTTGAAGATACGATTTTGATACTTTCCAAAACCGAGAGTGGTATGTACGTATTATTCATTGCTTGAGGGTTAAGGCTTCCTCTTCCTTGACCTAGCGCCGTGGTGCTTAGCGCGCCTCGGGTGTGCATCCCGGGGTTCGCTTGGCGCGGTGTTGACTCGGTTCGAGTTTCGGGACCGACTCGGGGTCCCGGTGTCAGACTCTAATTAGTGTTTATGCGACCGTAACGACACGACTAAGGCTGCCAATATGTTTAATTTTTACGAGTAATTTATTTGATCCGTTCTATAAAAAAACTATCTGAAACATAGCGAATCCGCGTCGCGTTGCAGTCCGATCGTCATCTGGTGTTTGTTGGGCACTTCTGCAGCCACCAGGTCCAAATTTGGGTGTCTACACATGGTCCCAGTACTTTCGGGACGAAGAAAAGTTCAACTGACTCAGATGGGAATTGCTGCTCTATTCCCGCTTCAATGTTTTAGAATTGATTCACACTTCCTAGACGCCTGCCTAACGTTTTGAGACACTACCCATCACGTTTTCGCATTCCCCCGTGGAGAGGTGTGCCCTCTTCCCGAAGAAATTGCAGCTGTGGGTGGTTGGTGCCTTACTGCTCGCCCTGCTATTCCTCCGTTCTATCCTGACCCAAGGAGAAGGTTGAGGGATTTTCTTGGTTTGTCTCATGCTGAGACAGACCGTATGGTGCGGGGAGATTATGTTTCCTTGTTTGACCTGACCGATAAATTCATGAATATTAGGGACACGAGAGCCACTCCTACTCATAGGCGTAGGGCCTTTGCCTTTTGCATGCTGCACCGATACGTCTTTGAGGGGAGGATGGAAGCGGACTCGCGCTTGGGTCAGATTAGGCTGATTGGCATAGTTTAGCAGATGGAGACGGCAACATGAGAGATCATTATGGGTCTCGACGCCAGAAGGCTCGACCCGGACCGATAAATGACGGGGAGTACTCGTCTTTTGCATGTATAGGTCTTTTTTTTTCTTTTTTTTTTTTCGGAAAAAATCTGACGTACGCGAGTCACTCGACCGAGTAGACCCGTCAATCGATCGAGTGACCTCGCTGAAGATTCGCTATCAGTTTTTAGAGGGGCTACTCGATCGAGTCAGCCTTGACACTCGATCGAGTGGCTGCCTGCGAACCCAATGTTTGCTTACGGAAATTTGTATTTTTGTTTTGTCAGATTTGGTTGTCCGAGCGTTTGTCAATCACAGAGCCCCCTGTGAGTATATCCAACTATCGTAGCGACCAAATTAGCTCAAGGAGGCGACGGATAAGCTCGAGTCATTACATAAACCGAGCTTATTGGGATGAGGAGCTAAAATTCCACGGTGGGCCCTTGATTAGGTGGACCATTGCTTGGTGATTCCTCTCAAAATTGACGGGCCTGGCCAAGAGGGACCAAGCTCGCTACCTGGTGGTCCTGTCACTTGACTGGACTTTCCATATTTATTCGGACCGCATTCTGAGGCAGTTCGGTTCGTCTCAGCGAATCCATGTGAGTGAAGCAATCATTAGCGTTTCGCTCCAATTGACGGACGCTATGTGTGACACGTGGTTACAACGGTGTTTCACCCATGCCATGTGGACCATACCCAAACCTTGCCAATCCGCTTGGGTATCGAAGTCATATCGGAAGTGGACTTCCGAGGGGTCAGAGGAGGTTCGTAAAGCTTTGAAGGTTGATGAGGCCTTTGACTTGGTTCGCCGGGAGACGACGAAAGACAACATGGGTTTCTTTGACGAAGGAGAGACTCCTGCTACTCTTGTCCGATTGGAGTCGGGTCTTAAGTCACAAACGAAGACTCGAGCTAAGGGTGCCGGTGCTAGCAGAGCACGGGGGCGGCTAAGCCCCCAGACTGACTTGGAGAAAAGACTCGGGTCAAGACTAGCGGTCCACGTGACCGGTTGCCTGAACCAGTGAGCGCCCGACTTGGGCCAATTGAAGTGATTGAGGACTCGAGTTCAAAGAAACGAGTCCGAGCCAAGGAGGTTCCCGTGGTGATTCGGGAGCGCTCACCCCTACGTCGTCGTCAGTGGACGGCCAAAGAGGCGAAGGACAAGGGAAAGGGCAAGATGCCCTAAATACCGAGTCCTTAGTTTTTATTATTTAAATATTACTATTATTTATTTTATAGTGTCGTGTGCTTTTTGAATTTTTTTGAATTTTGCAATTTGTAATTTCCCGAGTTTATCGGGTTTTTAGTAATAAATAAAGGAAGATTATTATTTAAACCGTTCATGTCTTTTTTTCTCGATTGCAGTGGCTGTGCCTTTTTGAGGGGCTGCCTACGTATCCACAATTAGCAGAATCAAACCAAACGTAGTTCAGACTTTTATAAATTTGCAATCTCGAAATACACCAAGACTATTGCTTCAAGATGTTTACAACAGTAGAATACATAATTCTAGCTTATTTACTTGCTTTTAGAAAGTTTATGTAAAAAAAATGATTTTGATAAACTTTTGCTAATGACATTGAGAAAAGGGTTAGGGGTAGTAACGCTTTAGCTGGTCCAGGTTGGTTGGGTTGACAAATTCATTTTCGTCCATGTAATCCCCTAGAAATTCTAACGCGATACAGTGTCGGAAACACTGTAGAGTCGATTTTAAAACACACTGTAACTATGTCTTAGTAAATTAAAATGGTAAAGTAAAACAATAGGCCATGAATAAAAATGGCCAAAATTTAAAACAATCCATAAAAGGGGTTTGAACAATCCATAAGACATAATCATTAAAATAAACAAGCAGAATCTACACTGCTCGCTAGCCCACACTCGGAAACACGTATACCTGCCATGTTAAAACATAACAGCCACAATCAGTGGAGAGCAACGTCAACGTTCTCCCAGCCGTATAACGAGATTTTAAAACTGTAATTACTACTATATATAGAAAAATAGTAAAAATGAAAATCAGTAAAAGATTATAAGGAAAATAAGCTTTCAGTGAAAAACATCACGTAACGAAAAAATATAATAAAAATGAGTTTTCCGAAGAAAACATAAAACATTTGCCAACCTTCACATCAAAATTATATCGATAATAATAAAAATAGTCAAAATGGCGTTATGGAAATTCGATCAGTGTGCACAAGGCTAGACTGTACTAGAAACTAGCTTCGTGAACTGTAGACTTTACTCATAACAGAATCCAGTCTCTAACTAGGCAACTCAACTATAGCAGGACTGCGTGCAGCGAGGTCCTGGTTTAAGTAGTATACACCCCTTCTGGATACAAACCATATCCAATTCAACCCGACGCGACTTACACGATGCGATATCTAAGTTTAAGGGCACAATGCACAATCTCCTGAACACAAACCATGCTCAGTTTAACAACCAATGTGCCCCATAAAGATACATCAGCCTTACAGTTGATGGCAAAAACGTACATCCTAGACTATATTACTCTAACCCCACACTTGTCCTTATTCCATAGCTCCCAAAACAAAGACATTATCGATATTCAAAAGGATATAATCATTGTAAATAATAAGAGAACAATAAGGGAAAACGGATCGCCATCCAAAAGAGGAAACTTTCTATTTTAGGAAACTTCTATATTTAGAAACTTTACAAAAATAGCATCATATCAAAATAGCGAAAATATTAGTTCATACTAATAAAATACTTTTAGTAAAAGATATAGATTTCTAATATATAGATCTATATTGTATTTATAAAATACAATATTAATTTCCAAAATAAGGATAAATGAGTTTATGAAATTATTGAAATATCATACAAGTGTTTATAAAGTGATTAAAAATGTCTTAAAACTTTAGTACTACTAATTAGGGTGTTTCCAAAATTTATAAAACTAAAATTCCCTAATTATTAATAGTTTCGACAAAACAAGCATAAATAAGATTCTACGGCAAATGTCAAATTTTATCTTTTAACATCTTTTCTTTAATTTAAATCATTAAACAAATTTAGAATATGATAAGGGGTGATTTAACTCTCAAAGTTTCAGATTTAAATATTTTCAAAATTGCTGGAAAAATAACTTTTAGGTAAGACGAAGCATTTTAACGATAAATCGTAATTTTGTCAAAAAATCATTACTATTAATTAAAGACATTAATAAATAGTACAAAAATTACTTAAAATAGCTAAAATATATTTTTGGACATTCTTTCCAGAAAAGAGAAATTTCCAGAATCCTTAAACTCGGTTTTTAAAGGGTTTTCTCGTTAATCGTCTAATCTCGACAATAACGATTAATAAAAATAGTAATTACAAAACGATTTAAGTATTAATATCCAAAAACTATTATTAAACTTAAAAATAATGATTTTCCAGAACTACTATTTTTTTCCAGTTTTAAACAAAAGACCAGAAGTCGAGAATTTAAACGACAAACACGGTTTTAACGATAAACGATGATTTAAAGTAATTAATTAATTCACCCACTTAACAATTCTGAAAAATTATAAAAAAAATTCAGAAATTTCTTTTTCATCTTAAAGATTACCCATGTCAAAATCAGATTAAAATAAAATGTTTAAGTACTAGAACTAAAAATCGGCTTTTAATCTTTTTTGTTCGTAAACGGTAATAATTCAATAATCGATAACTAAAATATCAGAAAAATACCAAATTATTAGAAATCATCAAAAACCTCATATTTACAAGAATATAATCATATATTACAAGTTTAGGCCGAATATTACGATTTTACAAATTAATATAACAATTTAATCGTTAATCTCGTAAAAGCGATAAAAATACCGAAACATGGAAATTTTCAACTTTTAAGATTTTTCCAGATTATATAACATACATATATTGTCAAAACTGAAATATAAAAATATACATGCAACTACACAATTAAAATCACAAAATGTTGAGTAACATCGATGTTACCTCTAGTCCAAATCGGAATCGATAATATACTCGTCGACCTCGGGATCGTCCACAAAACCTACCATACACGTAACCATAGCAGAAAAATACCATGAGAAAAACTAATAAAATCAAGGTAAATAGTGATCGAAAACCACATCGATTATTACCTTAACGATAGGCTCGGAAAGAGGATTAATTTGACGATAAAAGATGAGACGATTATGACTCAAAAATGAAGCAAAATTAGGCCTTGAAAAAACAGAAATGTCAAGTCCAAGGAAGGGAGAAGGAAATAGGGTGTTGAATGATTTTTATGAGAAATGAATGTAAAAGAGTTGGGAGGTTATTAAAGGTTAAATGAGAATAAATAATTTGAGGAATCTAATGTGGTATCATCAAGGTGGCCGGCCAAATGAGGTTAAGAGGGAGTTGAAGAGTTTGAGCAATAATGCAACAATTAAATGAGAAGAAAAATAATCATATCTTTTTGGTTTACGTAACAAAATGAATCGTATTAATAAAACGTAGTAAAATTGTGACAAGGAGCTTTTTCGGTCCAAAATATGAGGAAATGTCTCAAATAATTTGTAAGTTGATAAAAAAGTATAATCGTAAAATAGTTAAAGGCATTTCAAAGTAATTCGAGTAAACCTCGCGTAAGAAAATAATTATTTACGAAACTTCGTAATAAAATCATTAATGGCTAAATTTTCATAAATAAAAATATTTACTAGTTGAAAATATTATAAAAATATGTTTACACATTTGTAGAAAAAGGAATAACTCAAATCCGAGCTTAAATCCGTTAATTCGTAGAGAAATAAAATTCCTCGCGAAAAAATAAATAGTTTACGAAGAAAATCAAATAAATAGAATTAAAAGAATTAAAATCTTTTAAAATAAAAACAAATATCATTAAACTCAAAATGAAAATAAAGCTTGGAAAAAAATGTAACGCAAGGCCGAAATGTGACAGAATTATGACAGAGTCATAACGGTAAGGATAAAAACGCTAGAAAAATAGCGGGTGTTACAGTCCAGATTCGTCAGCATCACCGGTCCGCCTGATAGAATCTTTTTTTATCACATATGGCCCGACCCAATTGGGTTTGAATTGTCCCCTCGGGTCTATCGGCAATAAAGCTCGAAAGGACTTGAGAACCAAATCCCCTTCTTTAATGTTTCCGGGCCTTACCCTTTTATTGAAGGCCCATTGGATCCTCTTTTGATAGATCTGAATATTATTGAGGGCACGAGATCACCGTTCATCTAATGGAACTAGCGAGTCATACTGTGCTCGGACCCAATCAGCTTCAGGCACTTGACTTTCTAATAGGATCCGGAGAGACGGCACCTCCTACTCGACCGGCTGGACTACTTCCATCCCGTATGTTAGGTAATACGGCGTCGCACCGGTTGCGGTGCGGATCGACGTCTGGTATCCCCATAGAGCGAAAGACATTTTATCGGGCCAGTCCTGATAATTATCAGCCATCTTTTTTAGTATGGTGACGATTGTTTTATTGGCCACCTCTACCGCTCCATTTGTTTGGGGATGGTAGGGCGAGAATGTATGCCTTTGAATTTTGTATTTGGTCAACAGGGCCGCTGTTTCGGCTTGAAATTGGGTCCCTTGATCGTTGATAAACTCATGTGGGATCCCGTATCGGCATATTATCTTGTTTTGGGTAAATTTGGCAACATGCTTAGCATTGAGAATACGGTATGATTCAGCTTCGACCCATTTGGTGAAATAGTCGATAGCTACTAAAATGAAGCAATGTCCGCCGGTACCAGAGGGATTTATTTTCCCGATTATGTCGATACCCCATGTCGGGAACGACCAGGGTGACTGTCATGGTATATAGCAGAGATGACGACATATGCTGCACATTGGCGAAGATTTGACAGTTATGATAATGTTTGACATATAACTGGCAGTCGGTTTCCATATTATTCTAGTAGTACCCGAGTCTCATGATTTTTCGGGCTAACATCTGGGCATTCATTTGCGGACCGCACTCACTGTCGTGCATTTCGGTCATAACTTTCTCAGCCTTAATTTTATCAACACATAGAAGAAGAGCCCCATGTGCCGTCTTTTTGTACAGTTGCCCGTCATCAGTTTGGAGGAACTGGGTTGCCAGCCTCCGCATGACTTTCCTGGCTCGACTGTCGGTTCCGGGAGGATATTCCCCGGTCGTTAGATATGTTAAGACAACCTGATACCATGGCTTGAAATCAGGTATCTCAACGTCTTCGATGGCGTGGATATATGCCGGCTCGGACCGTCTTTCGACACAAATCGGCATACTGGTCAGGTGATCGAGAATATTCAGTAAAGATGTCAATTTTGAGAGTGCATCTGCAAACTGATTTTCCTCCCGAGGCAGGTATATGTATTCTACCTTCTGGAATAGCTTCTCGAGAACCCTTACTCATGCTAGGTAGGCCACGAGATTGGCGTTCCGAGTTTTCCATTTTTGAAGTGCTTAGTTAATGACCAAGGATGAGTCACCGTCTACCCGGAGATTTGTGACCCCCAAATCGGCGGCGACTTGTAACCCATGGATACATGCTTCGTACTCGACTGCATTATTAGTAACATCGCAGTCCAGTTTGATGGACACGGGGGTATGCTCCCCTTTTGGTGAGATTAAAAGAATCCCGACTCCGAACCCTCGGAAATTGGATGCCCTGTCGAAATATAAATCTCATGTTTCTGTATCGGTATGGAAAATATCTTCGTCTGGGAAGGACAAAGTATCAGTGTGTCCTTATTCAGTTACGGGACTATCGGCGAGAAACTCGGCTACTACCCGATCCTTAATAGCTTTTAACGGCACGAACTTCAGGTCGAATTCTGCCAACATTAGAGTCCATCTAGAAATTCTGCCATTAAGGATGGGCTTTTCGAAGAGGTATTTGATGGGGTCCATTTTGGACAATACCTGCACTTCGTAGCTGAGCATATAATGTCGGAGCTTCTTAGTGGCCCAGACCAAAGCTAAGCACGTTTTCTCGAGCATGGTGTACTTACACTCATACTTCAAGAATTTTTTGCTGATGCAATAGATAGCTCGTTCTTCGGAGTCAACTGTCTGAGCCAGCATAGCCCCCATGGCTGTCTCGGTCGTTGTTAGGTATAATGACAAAGGCAAACCGGGTTGAGGTGGCATTATGACTGGTGGGGCAAACAAGATTTCCTTGATTTTATCGAAAGCCGCTTGACATCTATCATCCCACAATATTCGTTCCCCTACTTTCAGTTTTTTGAAAATCGGTTCACAAGCCAGGTCAATTTTGAAATAAATCGGCTGATTTACTAGACTTTCCTGAGAAATCCTCTTATTTCTTTTTCGGTTTTAGGAGGCTTCATCTCGGTAATGGCTTTGATTTTAGCTGGATCAACTTTGATGCCACGTTGGCTAACGATATGACCCAGTAATTTGCCAGATGTTACCCCGAAACTGCACTTTTGAGGGTTTATCCTCATATTGCATTTGCGCTATCGTGTGAAGAATTTTCTCAGGGCGGTGATGTGACCGTCCCGATTTTTAGATTTGACGATCATGTCATCTACGTAAACTTCTACTTCTTTATGCATCATGTCGTGTAATAAAGTCGTAGCGGGCCGTTGATACGTGCCCCCGACATTAATGAGACCGAATGGCATGACGGTATAGCATTAAGTACCCCAAGGTGTAATGAAGGTGGTCTTACTCATATCTTCTTCTGCCATCTTCATCTGATTATACCCGGCATACCCGTCCATAAATGATAGAAGGGCGTGATCGGCTGTGTTATCCACCAGTATGTCGATGTGTGGTAATGGGAAATCGTCTTTCGGGCTCACCTTGTTAAGATCCCGAAAATCTACGCATACACGCACCTTACCGTCCTTTTTAGGAACCGCCACGATTTTCACAATCCAGTCCAGATATTCGGACACTCGTCCGAAGCCGGCTTTGAACTGTTTGTCGACTTCTTCTTTGACCTTGAGAGACCATTCGGGCCTCATTCGGCGGAGCTTTTGTTTAACCGGTTTGCACCCGTCTTTGATCGGTATGTGGTGCTCGGCTATTTCCCGGTCTATCCCCGGCATGTTCTTGTAGGACCATGCGAAGATGTCTTTGAATTCTTGGAGGAGGCTTGTGAATTGTTGTCTCTCATCGGGATCTAAGGATAACCTTATCTTAAGCATCTGGGGTTCTAAGGTTGTTCCCACATTAATGGACTCGGTTTCTACGATTACCGGATTCCGAGATTCCCTCTATTTTAACTGCTCGATCAGATGTGGAGGTAGGGGTACCTGTTCGTCGGGTTTCTCAATGTCATTGCATAAAATATTCTTGAAACCAGAATTAACAAGAGACAAGTCGTAAGCAGAACGGTTGTTATTATTGATTGAAAATTTGGAAAACAGCTCGAAAAGAGTAGCCATCTGATCATTGGTCATTGGCGGGATAGGTAAGGCGCTCGGGACAGACCCCAAAGCACCAGTAGCAGGAGTAACTAAAGGGAGAGGGGTTACAGGAGTGACTCTAGCATCGGACCCCCTAGACTCGACCTCAGACTCTGACTCAGACTCCGACCCGGGCTTAGACTCAGATTCAAGCATGTCTCCTTCTCCAGTGACCAGCTTGTAGATCCTTCCTTGACTGTCAGTCCACTTGACAGTCTTCCACCAGGCCTTGTTCCCCGTCTCGGAGCCAACATCCAAGATCAGCTTAGTCGGGTCAAACCTATTGCTGCGGAGAATAAGGTTGACCATGTCTTCCTTTGGAGTCGGGGCTATGGTTTCTTTCCCGAAAAGTAGCTCTAGCGCGGGCTCAGCATTGTTGGCATCTTCAGAGTGGATGAGGGCAAACACATCATCCGGAATGTAGTTGCAGTCCTAGGCCAATTGGGTCCCAGGGTGCACAGCATTGGGTTGGTACAGACCAACCTGAACAGCCCCGAATACCGGCGTGACAAAGTAGTCAGTCAGCCATGGGCTATAAGGGCTCAAGTAGATACCCTTAATAATGATGTTGCAGGTTTTTTCAATTCCTGCTCGGACAACGTTGCCCGGGGTAGTAGCATAACCAAGGCCAAAGTGAGAGTCTTTGTTTTTAAGGACCTCGATAATCTTCCCAGCTGGAAGATTGGGTCGGGAGGTAACCCCCGGAAGGTACCCCAGATTTTGTAGCATCGTGTCGATGCTAGTGGTGAAGTAAGGCCTGAAGACGTACTCCTCCTCGACCATTCCTACAAAATTGAACCCCCAAAGGTCTGAGTGGCCCGTGGCGTTACAACTAACCAAAGTCATAGGGGTTGCCTCCAAGGTGATGACGCTATCGTGCAGGGGCAACTTAATTTTCTGGTGGAGGGTGGAGGATACCACTTTGACACGTGAATCCATGGCCTTCCTAGGAGCAGGTTGAAGAAAGAGGTGACATCGATCACCTGGAATTCCAGCTCCTTTTCTACTTGGCCCGTTATGATGGTCTGTTTTATGGCTCCAGCTACTGAGTTCGGGCTCCCATCAAAAGCTTTGATGGTCTGAGCAGTCGGAATGTAATCAGCCTCGGTAATGCCGAGGGCTTTGGCGGTCCTTAAGGGAAGGACGTTGACCGCGGACCCATCATCAATTGAGGTCATCGAGAGATATTTCCCTCGGCAGATCACCGTAATGTAAAGGGCTAAATTATGAGAAGCCCCAAACGGTGGCAGATCGGCTTCCGAGAAGGTGATCAGTGGGCCTTCTTTCTCAGCTTTGCCCTTTAAGTGGGGTAGGACCGCGGCTACCATTTCAGCAGGGGTAGCCAAGGAGTCGATCTTAACTTGATCAAGGGCCTTAGTAAGTGCCTCTCGATGTTCTTGTGAGCTAACCAGGAGTTGCCATATAGAGAGGTCAACTCGGGTCTTTTTCAGTTGATTCACGAGAACCTTTTCAGCGGTCGGCTCTTCAGGGGCGACTTCCGTCCTGGCTGGCTAAGTGATGGTTATTGGGGTAGGGGTGTCTCTAGTGCTAGTAGCTTGATAGAGACGACCGAGGTGGTTACTGGCTAAGACCATGGACTTAGCCTTCCGGATCTCCTCTGGAGTAATGAGGACAACTTCCCCTTTAGTGAGGTATACATTGTCCTCGTCGTCAAACCAGATCCCATTCATTTGCGAGATAAATGGAAAGATAAGGTGTGAGCAGTGAATCACCTTCCTGGCAAAAATGGCGTGGGAGCTAAAGGGATTGTCCTTATTACTCGGCTTGTCTCCGGGTAACGGGATCTTACCACTCTCGATCAAGTCCTGGATCAGATGCTTCGGCTTGGGCCTATCGGTTGGATTAGGCCTCGGTGGTATTGGCTCGGTGGTATCATGTCCATTGCCTCGGTGATATTGGCAATAGGCTTGGGCATTATAGCTCTTGGAACGTCGCTCGACCGGGACTTCAGGAATTGGGCCTATCGGTTGGATTAAGCCTTTTGACGATAGCCTTTGTAAGGCATATGTATAGGTGGTACCTATATTAGTGAATACCCGAGGTGGGGTATTTTTCTTGGACGAGGCATCTAGTAGATTGACCGCATCAAAAATGCTGCGGGTTGCAGCTTGGGGCTTAGTAGTGGGAGAGGAAGCCCCTTGGTATCTCTTGGTAGAACCCCTCCCAAAGATGTTCCTTGGTCTTGGAGGCCTATCTGCAAGGTTAAAGAAAAATTAAAGAATGGATTCCTGAATGATCGATGGATGCAGAATGATAAAGGGTACTCGGTTCGGAGTGCTTATGTCTGGATCGATCCCCAGCCCACTGACCCGCCGTGGTCAGCTTTTATTTGGAACCGTTGGAATGTGCAGAAACACGCCCTGATTGCTTGGATTATTATGCATAAAGGGATCAACACAAAGGACAAGCTTCACCGGATAGGCTGCACAAACGATGCTAACTGCTGCCTTTGTGATCGAGAGCAGGAGACACTATCCCACCTGTTTTTTGAGTGTGATTACAGCTCCAGGATACGACTGTTGGCTGAGGAAAAAACGGGACTGAACCTAAGCATAAATCGAGTAATACAAGCTGATGATGGAACTGTGAATTGGAAATTAGCTGTGTGTATCCTTGCTGCTACGTATTATAACGTGTGGTTACAGCGAAATAAGGCAAGGATTGATGGGTTATTGATCAGACCTGAAAAAGTGGTGAACCAGATTTTGTCCGAAGTGAGGCCTCGAATAAGGATTAATGAGAAAGATGAAGTAACTGAGGAAGATGCCAGCTGCCTCCGGAAAATGGGATATGATTATTGACGCGAGTTAACAAATTTGTCTCGGTTTTATATTGTCTCGGTTTTATATTGTTTTGTCCTTGATATTGTTGTACAGAATATGGCCTCTTTGTATATTTTTTTTATGAATGAATACACTTACATTTCACCAAAAAATAAGGCCCTCTAGCCTCAGGTCGTCCTCGATTCTCATACCCATTTCAGTAAGAGTGGTGAAATTGGGTGTGACAGCATACCGGAGATTGACCCGGTAGGAGGGGAGGAGGTTCTTGGCGAAGGCCTCCACTAAAGTTTTCTCATTGGACTTAATCAACCAGTTTCACGCTCTCTGCCCTCCAGCATTGAAGGTATTTGGTAAAATCTTCTTTGAGATCCTGGGCCATAGCCTTCAGGGAGCGCATTGTGGTCTGGATCTCGGTATTATCAGCATAGTTCCGAGCAAATTCAGTAGCCACATCATCCCAAGTTGGGTATTTCTTGGGGTCTAGCCTGTAGTACCAGGCCTTTGGGTGTTTCTCAAGGGAAGCAGCGAAGAGATTCTTGAACATTGAAGAATCTACCCCCTTGATAGCCATGAATTCCTTAAAGGCCCGCACATGTAGTAGCGGATCTTCAGTTCCCTCGAACATAGGCAAACCTGTGAGGTTCAGGTTTGCGGGAAGCTTGTCATTCACCGGGAAGTAGTCTCGGGAATTTTCCCGATGAATGTTGTTTTCCCCTAAGAGGTGGACTTGTTCTTCTAGTCGGCGCACTGCGCTAACTAGTTCAGCTAGGGGCCCAGTGTTTGAAGGCCTAGGGGTAGGAGTCCCTTGCTCCACAGCAGTCAAACGAGCGGGGCAATAGTCATTTGCTCGGCCCTTATAGTTGTCAATTGGGCCTCAATATCAGTCTGCTTGGCGACCATGTTGTCCATCAAGACTGCCAACTTGTTCAAAGCGTCCTCCATTTTGTGTCTGCGTCCGGTTAATGGCGGCCTGTTTGTAAGAACACCGCGTACTCAGAAAGTGAACCCAGACCTTGGCATGAAAATAGTACATCCCAAGCGAGGAAAAGACTGAACGAGAAAAGAGACTCAAGAAAGACACCTAGACGGGTGACTCGTGGGTGGTGTAGCTTCCTTAGGATTCGGCTATGTGGGTCGAGTCCTGTTCGAAGGAAGGTCCACGTGAGATTTTCCTCAGACTTTTGACTCGGGTATCTAAACAGAATTTCCTTTGTAAGGGTACGCCCTACGTAGGTTGGTCATGCCTTAATAAATAAGGTGGACTTAGGAAAGGGAGGAAACCCGTGATGTAAGATCGACGGAATTTCGACGCTATAAACCTTCGACATACTATGCAAAGACCCGACACACGGATAACGGTAGGTCCTATAATAAGGAAGGTTTTTGAAAAGTTGAATGTTTGAAAATTTTGAAATTTGAATTTCGAAAATGAATTCCCGACAATTTGAAAATCGAGAAGATGGCGTTTCGAGGATTTCGAAAATCAAAACGAGGTTTAAAAGTTCGAGAATCAAAATGGTGTCTGAAATTCGAGAACTGAAATGGGTAGCATGCCGGCTAGAAAATAGACTATTTTGAGTCAAATCGTAAGTCTAAATTTTGGCCAAGCCCAGTAATAGGGACGGCCCTCAACCACTCAGAAGCATGATCACCTTGCTGAGATTTCCACAGGGTAACCTGTCGAGGAGTTAAGGAGAATACAGAACGCGCCGCTGTAGCAACCCTCGTGAAATATATATCTGCCAATTTTTTCATAAGTTTGGGGGCATCGATCTCAGAGGGGTTACTCAAGAAGTCAGAATCGGTAGCCTCATTAAAGACATACAGGGCAGAATCAAAAGCGAATCCAGGGGCAACAATCCCAGAAGGAAGGACCATCTTAGCTTGCAACTCGGCGGACTGAAGGGGAGAAGTAAGAAAGACATAGTGCAAGGCATCAATAGCACAAGAGGAAGAAACGGTGCAGCACTTGTTCTTCAAGTGTCCGTACAGCTCGAGAGTTCTGCAAATTCTTCAAGACTGGTCAGGCGTGAGGATGGTGAACGATAACGATCAGCCTTGGAGACGTCATAAGCGCTTCTCAAGACTAAAGAATGGCATCCTTAACAGCATCATTAGTGCTGCGGTTTATTACATTTGGTCCCAGAGGAATAGCAGTAAGATGGAGTATCAAATTTATACTCCGAGAAGATGTGCTAGTTTAATTATTATTGATGTTAGAAATAGAATTAAAAATCAATGTAAGGGTAAATTGACAGATAGAGACCAGGGGTGGCTGGATAGACTAATGTAGAGCGTTTTCGCCTTAATTGGTCTATGAACTGAATCCGTGATGTATTTGGTTACTCGATTTTAATATAATTTACATTTCATCAAAACAAAAAGGCATCGGTAGCAGCAAAGACACCAAGACCCCCTAGGAAAAAGGGGAGAATGGCCAGCCGCCACTGCCAATCCCCGAAGCCAGGCCCGGACGCCGTGACAAGTACGTAGCGCAAAGTATAACTTAGAATTACTTGTGCAAGCTCGAAGAAGAAGTAACTTGCATTGGGGATCCTCGATCTTAGCAATCGAGTCCATGAGCTCTATAGTATGGGCAACCCTCTTCGAAACAAGAGCATCACTAAAAGCTGGGCACACACTGTCTGGCCCACCAAGTACCTTAACACCATACAAGGGTCGGGAAATAAAGATGGGGAAACACCGACATACCTGCTCCTCGGGTCTTGGTTAGGCCAGAAAACCTCCGTTCTACCTACATGGAGGTGGAGGCTTGAATGGGGACCCTCATCCATAATCATCTTAAGAACCTTCCCCACAACAAGCGTATCCCCAACAATAGTACTGTCATCGAGATACCAATCTTACAAGCATAGGTCGAAGGAGCCCCTGATCCTACAAACCAGGGGATGCAAAACTAAAGAGAAAAGAAGGGGACCTAACGGGTTACCCTGCTAGACCCCCTGACACGACCGGAGGCTGTGCTCACCATAGTAGAGCCTAGGAGGTTTGGAATAGAAAAACTCAACCCATCGAGAGAGGACAAGGCAATGATGGCGAACCTCCCGCAACGTACTCTCCCTGTCAACCAAGTTAAAGGCATTCTGGAAATCGACCAGTAACATGGAAAGACATACGTCAGCGCCACGATCCCCAACAAGGCGGTTCAAGGAATGCAGAATAGCGTCACCTCCGCTAGAAACACCTACTCCAAACTGGAGGCCCTCAAAATAGCGACCCAAAGATTGTCCAACCAAGTAAGTGCCAACCTTAGAAACAAGGCGCCTCCAGATAGTGCCCACATCAATAGGACGAACACCTCTCCCTGGCTTAACGAGCGGGTGAGCGGAGCACTGGCAATGTATTCTCATAACACCTGCGGACACTTCCCTCTGAGAAAAAATTGACCACCCGAGCGATAGAGGTACCCAGATCATCGAAAATGTAATAGCGACACCACTCAAAAAATCCAGTAGATGTTGGGCCCAAAGTCCATCCCTCCCACATGACGTGCCCCGAGGGAAGCTCCGAATCATGTTCAACATAACAGACACCGATGCATCAAGACAGTTGCCAATAGGCTCAGACGAAAGGACGGGAGAAGGAGCAGCATGGTGTTTATCCTGAAGGGCCCGAAGAGTGGTGTCAATGTAAGGAGCGACACCGGACGAGGAAAGAACACGTACGACAGTTGTGTAATGACCATCGGAAATCTTCTTATGACATTGGCGGATGTTAAGCTCACCTAAGTCAAACTCCTCCTCCGCGCAAAAAGAAGGGGATACCTCTGCCAAAGCTTCGCACAAGAGCAACAACCTTCCCCCGGCACTCCCCAAGTATGAATAGCATCGGCAATAGCCTCTTCCTAACGGTGACATCTAATACCAGTTCTACACTCCAAACTACTTCTTGGGGCAAAGGTTTTCAAGACACAAAGAGGCAAGACTGGCAAGGAAACCGTACGAGATATATCAAAAGGGGAACCACCGACATCATCCAGGGCACCCTTCAAAACCAGCGCAAACTCAAGTCGACACATAGGAGGAATTGATTTAACCGTGCGCAACCCTTTAGAGAACAAACGATCAAGAGAAGCCACGGAAAGACAAGAGAGCGTGTCATGGTCAATACCTCCCACTGCCGGCACATGAGACAGGACGGGACGATGTAGGTCATAAAGAACAAATCGAACGAAACCATCCCCACAATTAGGCGACTCAACATGATCCCCCGCATCATGTCGACAACGAGAAATGAGCGAGTGAGTCGCAAGGCAAATACCACACAACCAAATACCCATACGTTTAAAGGTGAGCTCAGCCGAAGGGTAGACAGACAAGCTACAAGAGAGGATTTGACGCGTTAATACCTGAGCACTAGCACATAAATGATGGATCACGCAGGTGAACGAGCAAGGATGCTTCGGTAAGACCTTTTTCACGACCATTCTGACACTCAGAAATACCAACAAACGGGCAATGGAAATGAACCACAGGAGGCATGGCGAAGCCAAGCAAGAACAAACCACAGAGCGGGAGCACAAAAAAAACAGGGCCTAGTAAGGAGGAAAATGAAAACCGAAACCCGAAAACACAAACAAGAAGGAGGAAAACATAAAAACTGAAGCAAAATCCCACCGAGACACTACAAAGGCGAGACTTACCCACAAGAAGGTGCACCATACAAGAGAACAGCACCAAAAAAAAGGTACACTAGCAGCAACTAAACCCGATGCCACCGGAGAAAAACAGAACCCGGGACAAAACCAACCAGCTCCGAAACACAACCAGACCCAAACCACAAGAATAATAATGAAATGAGCAGCAAGCAAACAGAAAACAGAGGACACCCAAAGAACAAACAAAAAACGACAACCAGGCAGCTGGCTTATTAGAGAAGAGGAGAGCTCAAAGCAGCAAGAATCCAACGCGAAAAGCAGCAGATAATCAATAGGAACAAAAGGAACCCAAAGGAAAACCGACGAGAAAACAGCAGTTAGGTGGAATCCGGCGCGAAAAGCAGCAGGGGCCGAACAACGAAAAATAGCAGTAGCAAGGTTCTTTATTATTGTTATTATGATTATTATTGTTGTTGTCGTTATTTTTTGCAAGGAATTATGACCCTTTTTATTCATCCAAAAGGGAATAAAGTGAGCCTAACTGACAAAGTAAAAACCCTAGTATGTAATCACATACAACTATCATCTCCTCCTACATAAATCTATATTAATTTTCCTCAACCTAATGAAAACATCAAACTTAATCAATTTTAAAGTAATTTCAACCGACTTTGTATTAGTATAAAAAATTCTTCCATTTCTTTTCACCCAAATGTAGTAAACAGTCGCTGCAAGACAAGTAGGGAACCACTTGTTCTTCCAGTGCTTTCTACTACGTCTCACCATGCACCATTTTGCTTCAGTGATCAGCTGATTACTCCTACTCCTGATCTGCATCCAATCCTTTGGCCCTGACCAAACTTGTTGAGAGTATGGACAGTTAAAGAATAAATGTGAGTGCGTCTCATTAGCCTGGTGACATAGAGAACATCTATTCTCCATAGTCATGCCTCGCTTCTGCAGCACATCCACAGTTGCTAGCTGAGACAGGCAAGCCAAAGATGCAATAACACTATTTCGAGGAAGAACCCGCTGTCCTTGAAAAGCTTTGAGCCAATGTTGCCTTCTCCCTTGAGATCTAAACCAATTATAGGCTTTAGTCAAACTGAACTTACTTCCAATTGCCCATCCTTGAAGCAGACAGTTAGCCTTCTCCCTATTTCCCTTAGATTGTATCATCTCATCCTTTATCAGGAGCATGCTCTTCAAAGCACCCGAGAATCTATCATGCTTGTGGATTTCCCAAATTAGTCTAGGTCCTAATACATAGGCATTGTTCCATAAAGTCCAAAGCTCCTGATTATCTTGTAAAAATCTCAAGAGTTTTTGATCTATCAAGCTTTATTCCAAGCTCTCAAGTCCCTGATACCAAAACCTCCTTCCTCCCAAGGCAAACAAATGCTTTCCCAGCTTTTTAACACCATCCCCTTTCCCTGATTAGATCCTGTCCAGAAGTAATTGCGACACATCTTAATAATTCTCTCCATAACATTGCTAGAAATAAGAGTATTAGCCGACCAAAAACTCATTATTCCTATAATGACTGAATTTATCAGTTGAATTCTACCAGCAAAAGTCAAACTGTGAGCAGACCACCTTCCCAAAATATCCTGAATCTTACTCAACAGGCTTGCATAATGCTCCAACCCGTTGATAACATCATTAAGAGGCAGACCTAGATACCTACATGGAAAGGATCCTTTCTTGAACCCTGTCCCCAGTAAAAATTAGGTCTCTAATATCTGCATTTACCCCTACAAAATAGATTTCTGTTTTATCCTTGTTGGTCTGCAAACTTGCTTCCCCTGCAAACCAATCCAAAGCCCTAACAACAGCTTCAACAGAAGGAAGATCTCCCCTCATAAAAATCATGGGATCATCAACAAAAATCAAGTGATTCAATTTTAATTGCCTACACTTAGGATGGAATGAAACCTGTCTCTCTAATTCAACTCGTCAAGTCTCTTGGAAATCATATCCATGCTAAGAACAAACAGGGAAGAAGATAAAGGATCTCCTTGCCTGACACCCCCCTGCCTTTGAAAAACCCATGGATAGACCCATTTACTTTCAAAGAAAACCAAGAGCCCTGGGTACACTCTAAGATCCAACCAATGAACTTCTGAGGAAAATTAAGCCCTTTCATCATGTCCCCAATGAATTTCCATTGCACAGAATCAAATGGCTTTCTGAGATCAATCTTCATTAAACATCTAGAGGTTAAAAATTTCCTACCATACCCTTTAATCAATGCTTGTGAAAGGGCTATGTTATCCTGAATACTCATCCCTTGAATGAATGCAGCCTGCTCCCATCCAATCAGATTATCAATTACCAACTTGATCCTATTAGTAAGAAGCTTACTCACCACCTTATACATAATAGAGCAACAAGAAATTCGCCTGTAATCAAGGACTGATGAACATACCTTGAATGAATTCAACTTTCTTAACTATTTTGGACTTTTCAAAGAACTCCAGCACAGCAGAACAAAAATCTGTCCTGACCTAATGCCATGAAGCTTTGAAGAATCCAGCAGAGAAACCATCCGGGCCAGGACTCTTCCCAGATCCCATAGAGAATAAGACAGTTTTAATCTCAGTTTTAGTGGGAATCTGTAGCAGTCTCTCTTAATCTGCTTCCTCCACCACCCCATCATTTCTGAAAATATCTTGATCCAAATCCTTAACAGTAACCTCCTTCCCCAACAAATGTTCATAATAGTCCACAAATCTTTGAGCAATCTCATCAGGCCCAACTTTAACATTACCCTTATGATCAGTGATGATGCCAATAACCTGTTGCATTCTTCTCTCTTTTAATTCGTGGGCGGTAGCCTACCCTAACCTACATGTGTCTGCATCCTGCATGAGTGTATGCATTCCTAGTTATGTGTAGCGTGTTTGAACAACCCAAATAAAACACTAAAAATCTGGATTCAACCACGACAACATATTCAACCACACCCAACTCCATTTTCGAAAAGAGGTCATCTCCAAAACTATCTTTTTAGCGCCGATGCTCCCGCCAATTCAAAATGATTTTCGAAAACCTTTTAAAAGCACTGTCATTATGACGGATTGTTCAAAACACCCTTTTTAAATGCCATCACCTTGGCCAAAGTAAAACCCGTCAACAATGAATACCGTTAATATCACCAAAACTCCCGATCAATGGGATCAAGGTACGTCGAACGGTTACATTTTATTTAAAAAAAAAAAAGTTTTTTGCACATACCGTTAACAGGACCGAAGCTTCAATTAATGAAGTCAAGGAATCCAAAATGGTCACATTCACAAAACATCATTTTACACCCCATCAAAATACAAGGGATAGACAAATGTGGCTGCGCATTTTTTTTAAAAAAGGGGGCTTTCTAAAAATATCTTTGTTACCCAAACTCGGTAATAAAAGCTGGTCACATTTTCAAAACACCGTCACCAGACATCACGTTCTGTCACAAACACTGCCTACACCACAAATGTCGAACTGACTAATTAATAGTAGTTTCGATAAAAGCACCACGTCATCATTTTCAAAACCGGTTCCCTTAAGATCCGTGCTTCTTTTGAAAAAAAACACCATTTGCACTTTTGCTATCGTTGAATCTTCGACGCACATATAGCACCACACTTTCAGGTCACAAACGATGTCATCAGGCCATCGTCACCCCAATTTTACAAATCCTCCTTTTTGAAAAGACTTCCTTTGCAAAAGCTCGATCGTATTAAAAAAAACATCAAAACTCTTTGATCCTGAGACGGGATCGCGATCAACATCGTACGTCGTACAACCGTGTGATTAACTGTCTGTGTTAGTTACTAGGATCGCCTCTATTCGAGGTCTTATATTTTGGGTCGTCTCGTTAAGAGAAAGTCCTCTTTAAATCTCACCCCTGAGATTTGCGTCAAATCGTCTCGCTCTAGAGACATGGCTCCATTAGGCGTTTCGCCGAATACACCGAGAGTCTAAAACACATGAGTCCTTAAGCCGCTAACCGCGCACACGCGCAAGTCAAGAGTCTCATTTCCGCATCGCTCAATTATGAGCATTCCTCGAGTCTCTAGGTTGTCTGGCAAACTCACTCTCACCAAAACCGCCTTTCCTCAGTCATGACAGGAGATTCAAGTGTTGACGCAAGTAACCATAGGGAGGACAACACCGGGCAATCCGCAGACAACACCATAGGAACCCTAACCAACCTAATCCGGGACTTACAGGCCACCATCATTACTTTAAACGCATCCGTAAATAGCATAGACTCTCGCCTAGGCCACTTGGAAGATAGGGCCTCAGATGAACACCACAACTGGATCCTCAACGAGGTCCTTTTAAACTCCACTCCTCTAGGCGGGGCACCTGCCGGTGTCGTCCCTAAGGACTCCATTGCCCCACCTTAAGATGACACCCTACAATCGCTATGAATCGCATAGATTTCCTTGAAAGTCAAATGCGCATGAACCAAGGGAACAACGTCCACCTCGAAAACCATAGAAAATTTGAAATGGTGAACGACCAATTGCTCGAAAACTTTTTCCTTGCCGGCATACCTAAATTCAAAGGAACCGAGGATCCCCTCAACCACATCCGGGCCTTTAAAGATTACATGGCCATTAAAAGGGTCAAACCTAGCCTCTTCACTAGGATATTCCCTTCATCCCTGGGAGACACACAATGATCATGGTTTTATTCGCTTGACCCTAAAAAGATATCTACCTGGGACGATATCTCCATAGAATTCGCAAAACAATACGCGGATAACTCCGAAACACATGTCACCATTAGAAGCCTTGAAGTCCTCTCCCAGAATGAGAAGGAAGGCTTCTCGGAATTTCTTACTAGATGGAGAAAGGTCAGTACCCAACTAACAAACCGTCCGGACTAAGCTACTTTAGTAGAAAAGTTCGTCAATAACCTTAGACCAGCATACGCCTCCCACCTTAGGTACCAAAATATCCATACCTTCAAGAAGTTGTCCACTTTAGGGATACGCCTAGAAGACGATATGAAAAAGGGGGTGTTTTCCAAGATAATGGGGAAAGGCTATCAAGGGCCGACCACCTCTACAGGAACCCGGTCTTAAGGAAAATTGGGAAATAACAAAACCGAGGAAGTGCACCTGGTCGAACCAACCACTAGAGGGAGGACAAACTTCACCCCTAGAACATTTTCCAAGTTAGGCATCACATACACCGCAGCCTTAAAAAGGTTAACTAAGCAAGGAAAGCTCGAGCCGATAGGTCCTACTACGAACCCAACCGCGGACAAGAGGTCAAAAACATGGGACGCTAATAAGCATTGCCATTACCACCGTGGCAAGGGCCACGATACCGAATCTTGTTTTCGGCTCAAACATACCATACAAGACATGATTGAAAATGGGACAATCCCTCTCCCTCCACCTGAAAAACCCAACAACACCACGAACCCCTTTAGTGTCCATGCCATCTTCGACGACACCATTGACTGTTCCCACCTTCCCCCTCTGGGAGAGGATGTCTTAAATTTTGAGTATAAACCAGACAGTTAGACAGAGCCCACACTCATCCACCGCGCAGAACATGCGATGACTATAGAAAGCCTAGTCCGTCTAGTCTCATAAATGCACCCCCTACTATTTAGAATCGAGGCTAGGATAGCTCACATCGAAGAAAAGCTTGAGGAACCTCCCAGGCTTCCCACCTCTGACTGCAACGGGTCAATCAAAGAGGATAGTATAGGTTCACCTGAGACTATGGAACCAAGGAAAAAGCACACTCAAATCGAGGTTAGCTACGCATCTGCGCTCCGAAGATTAGCATCCCTTCGCCTTCTACGGCCCATATGACCAATGGCCGACCCCCCACTAAAACATAGATCCCGTCATTGGTCCAGAGGAAAATACTGCCACTACCATAGGGGTAACGGTCATGACGCGGAGTCTTGCTCACTACTAAAAGATAAAATCGAAGGGCTGATAAAGACGGGGGTCGTGAAAACCGTTACAGACAAAAAGACCTACACAATACCTAACCGATACCTTTGGGGAGGGAGGTCTCCAGCTCCTTGAACACTTCGGGCTATTCCACGATCAAGCCCTAACAATGTTAATATCCGACGGACTCCTTTATCCCCTAACTCCGACATCTGATTCACCCGCCGATAAAAGGCCGATACATTGGAACGATAGCAAATGGTGCCGATATTACCGAGGTCGGGGTCATGACATAAGCCAATGTTGTGGATTTCGACAACAAGTCCGGCACCTCATTCGAGAGGAAAAGTTTCGGGCGTACCCAGAGTACGAAGGCACGTTGACACCCGCCAAGACCAGCAAATCCATACCCGAGTCAGAGTCTACTTCATCTTAGGGCCTAGACTAAAATAATAATAATAACGTTTTTTTTTCTTTTTGAGTCAGGGAAATGCGAGGGGACATGTCCTCCACCTCCCCCAACATACTTAATCACGGGCATCTAGCCCGTTTACTATTTATCAATAAAACAACTCTTTTCTTTTACAAACATGCCTCGACAATCGTCTGACTTCTTTCAATAACTTACTCTATCGCTTAAGACTCGACCCTATGCCATTTATCAATAACAATTAACTAAAGCGCAAGGGCTACAACAAACGACCCACTTAACTTCACCCTAAAAAGAGATCGGGAACAACATCCCTAGGTTCAACCCATCACTGACCCCCTTAACCAAACAACAGCAAGTCTAATACAAATAAGCATTCATACAAACTGGACCTCCCCGTTACCAACAATACAGCTGAGTACGAAACCTGCCTAATAGGACTAAAAGCAGCCATATCTCTAGGAGTTAAAAACCTTAGAGTGCACGAGGATTCATCCCTAGTAGTCAACCAAGCCACGGGCACCTCGAAGGTTTATAGCGAAAACCTAGCTCCATACCAAACCAAAATAGAAATAATATCCCGGGAATTCACCGAGATCGACTTCATACACATACCCCGCGAAGAAAACCAATTCGCCGACGCCTTATCCAAGCTAGCCTCACTAATAAACATGCTCGACCATCTTTTCTCTATGCCTATCTGCGTAGAGAGAAGCGAACAACCGGCCTACATCCATAACCTCGAACCGACGATACCCCCGAGGAACCCTGATACGAAGCAATCCTAGACTTTAAAACCGACGGATCATATCCACCCAACACAAACACCAAAAACAAAAGAGCCTTAAGAATACAAGCCACCTATTACGTGCTAAACCATAGACTACTCTACAAACGAACCCCACAAGGAGTCCTCCTTAGATGCATAAACAAAACTCAATCCGAGAGAGTCATGGAAGAAGTACATGACGGAGAGTGCGGACCCCACATGAGTGCACACCTACTAGCCCGAAAAATAATGAGACTGGGCTATTACTGGATTACCTTAGAGGCAGATTGTCGACGTCACGTTCGTCACTGCCACAATTGCCGAATATTTGCCAACATCCAACACCTACCGCCATATCCTCTCCATACTATAGCCACACCCTGGCCTTTCTCTACTTGGAGAATTGACATCATAGGAAAGGTACACCCATCCGGGATCGGTGGTCACTGCTTCATACTAGTGGTCGTCGATTATTTCACCAAACGGGTAAAAGCCGCTTCTTACACCATACTAACCTCAAAACAAGTAGTCAAATTCTTAAAAAATAACATCATCTGCCGCTATGGCATACCTCACGAAATCATCAGTGATCAGGGGGCTTACTTCAGGGCCGACACCCAAAAACTCCTCGACAAATACAAAATCCAAAGACACAAGTCTTCACCCTATAGACATCAGACAAACGGGGCCGTAGAAGCAGCCAACAAAACCATAACCACGATCCTTAAGAAAATGATAGACAACTACAAGGATTGGCCAAGTAAAAATTCCCTTCGCCTTATGGGGGTACCGAACATCCTACCGAACACCCACCGGAGCCACACCATATTACTTAACCTACGGTTCTGAAGCCGTGCAACCCGTAGAGCTTGAAATACCGTCACTAAGGATACTAGCCGAAAGCAGCATTCCCGAAGAAGAATGGGACCAAAAGCGATATGACGATCGTAGGATCCATGCTCTATCCAACGTACAAGCCTACCAACAACATTTACAATGAGCCTTTAATAAAAGAGTGAAATCCCGAAACATACAGGAGGGAGACTTAGTAATCAAATCCATTAGAGCACCCCTTCCCGTCGATCCCAGAGGGAAGTTCAAACCAAACTGGGCGGGTCCCTACCTTGTCAAGAAAATACTCTCGGGGGCGCCGTGATTTTCATCGACTTAGACGGCCAAGAGTTCTTAACCCCGACCAACATGGACAACTCAAGCGATACTACTCATAAGCATCCTAACAACCTCACTCTGGTCTCCGAATTAGAGGGAAACCCATGCAAAACAAAAAAAACAAAATCGCATTGATAATTGGCATAAAGAGTCTAAAGCAAAATCACTCGCATTTTAAAAGAACTACGAACATGGTTTAATTCTGTCTAAAAGCGGATACGTAGGCAACCCTCCTTCGGGTACAACCAACCAAAAAAAATCGATTAGTCGATTCACATGCGAACCGGAACTCTTTTCTACGTTCCGATTAACGAGTGATTCAAATGACGAAGCACAAACGACGAGTCGAGGACGGGGTGAAAACCAAAAAGGGCGGCCCGGGTAAGGTGAGCCGAGGACGGAGTGAAAACCCGAAAGGGCGCTCCGGGCAAAATGAAGAATCGAGTTGCGAGCCACCACAAAAAAAATATATATAATAAAAAATGTGCTTCTCATCAACAACAATGAAATTTGGTTAAATCGAGCCTTTGTCGAGGCCTTTACATCAAGCATCTGAAACCTGGTTACTCCGCAAAATGACAACGTGTCAAAACTCTACAAAAACTAGTAATAATACGCCACATAATACAAATTAATAGAACATAATATGAAACGGTTGAGCTCTACCGGACCAACTCCCTATTCCCACCGCCTTCTGGGCAAGCTTATTCGGGTCCTTCACCATTGACCCCTCATAATACAAGCTTCCACCGCCCTAGCCAAAGGCGAGCTCAGCCAACCCCGTTTCTTCTCATCACTAGCACCTTCAACATGAGTATCATCAGTCCTGGCCCGTATAGATGAACTGACGGTACTAGGATCGGTAACGCTGTCTTTGGTCAGGCGTTTAGTGACATTCCCTCGAGTCGCCTCCTTGTCCTCTAGTGCCGTTGTCTTCCTAACTTTTGAATTGACCTGTCCTAATGGGTGTTCAACGACCCTCCGCTGGATGGAAGTAATGTCGGTTGGTCGAACGCTCTCTATGACGACGGGACGGGAAAACTTCTGTTCCCAAAACACCCTAAAATCCCTAAACGAATTCTCTGTCCTTGAGTCGAACCTAAAAACATCCTTGGCAGTCTTCGAAGTGAATGATTTAACACCCATTTGATTCGACAACTCACGCGGATAAATATAAACCGGATCCCTTATGGATAGTATTAACAAAGTCTGGGTCGAAGACGAAAAAGGAAACTCGGTGTGCCCACTGATGTTCCACCACGGGACAGACCACCTAATGACCAACTGCCCTTTAGCCAAATAGGAAAACCACTTCTCTTCAGTGTGACCCTCACTCCACACCTGCACCATCTTCCGACCCATGAAACCCCTATAGTTATAACCTTTGACGGCCCGGGGAGGGTCGACCAAACCAAGCTGCTCCTGTAGCCAAACCTGCACAAACCACAACAAAACGTCACACCTTCAAACTAAAGCAACCACAAAAAAAAAACAGTTAAGCAACAAGGAAACATGACACCCACTGTAAAATGATCCTAGAACCCTGAAAAGGTGCCTCATGGAGTCGGGCACGAGCATCGAGACCTGAAATAAGCTCACCCAAAATAAGCAAAGAGGGTGATCGTCCATGTTCCATTGCCATTACAACATCCAAAAACTCGAGGATTACCCCAACCCTCGTGCGCCCTCGCATCCTCGAAAAGACAGTAACAAGCCACCGCGATGTTAAAAGCACGCCTACATGCTAGAGCCAAAATATCGTAGGAACCAGCCTGTGAGAATATCCTAAAAAGCAACTCTAGACCAATGCCATCTATCCCAAAGAAAACTTTAGCCTCCTCCAATGAAGAAAGATCCAAAAAATGACAAAACTGCTCTACATAAGCATCATCTCCCTAAGGCACACAAGGCCGGACCAAATTCCACCCATCTATAGCGTCTAGCTCTTTGGGGAGAGGACAAATTTTACCCCCGTGAAAAGCAAAAACATGACTTTTTGAGTCCCAAAACTTAGAGCATGCTAGCAAGAAGTCATCTTGTATCTTGACTCGACTCAGCGCAACGATCATTGACAAACCATCATTTGAGCAAACCTCGGGGTCACATTTGTTAAAATGACCCGCACACTCGGTTAGGAGATTCCCGAAACCCGACATGTCCTCGAGTATGGATATTCTAGACACTATGGATATTCTAGTATGTCTAAAACAAGCACCCACAACCCGTGTATATAGCCCTAATCCCACAACAATTAGGAAACAACAAAAATTTCCATAAGCGGGGTTTAGGCCGCCCAGGCCCAGGCGCCCAAGTCTCCAGCTGCCCGAGCCCAGGCGACCCGGAACCCGAAAGCCTTAGTCCAGGCGCCTATCTCTAAACAGACAACCTCTTAAGCGACCCGAAAATAGAGGCATCGATCCCGTATTGTCACCACAAGTACCATCTGACATCTCGAACGTCGAGAACGACCTTCCGAAGTTACTAAAACCCTCTCCAGAGACCGATATACCCATGTAGGAGCTGCAGGGACACCATTTCACCCGTCAGACTTAGGCATCTTTTCATTTTTTTCTTTTAGGGGGATAAGCTACCCCACCTAGGCGTGTTGTAGCCTTTAGAGGTTATCGTCAAGTCGCGTCTATAGCCCGGTACGGCATTATTGTACAAAACGTGGTCCAATTTTTTTGCAAAAGTAGCCTAGGTTTTGGGCTTCGGCCTCATTGTCAATTATGAGCATTAGGGGACTTTCTTTCTCAAGTCAAAGCATTTTAATCGACGTACTATCTGATCCGATCCCCGGCTCAAACTAACGCACTTCAAAATGTTCGAAATAATAATAATAAAAAATAAAAACGTTTTCGTACTCTCGTGCAACCCCAACGCATCCTAAACTACGATTAAATCGCAAATAAAACAAACGCGAAGTGATTACTTGTCAATCTAGGTCAACATTTCACCAAACGAAAACACAAGACTAATCCAATTAATTCAAACACTAAAAGTCTTAAAATTATACAAAACATAGAAATTCATACACAAATCAGGTTCATAAGACTAGGTAGGACCCCTAGAAGCTTCACCGATGGCTATCACAACCTCACCGATGTTGTCATTCAAACCTAGATCCTCCAGATCCATGATAAGTGTGCTTTGTAGTGTTTATTTCTCGTGTTTGGCCACGTTTTCTTTTTTGGAATCGCTCTTTAGAGCGTTTTTGAGGTTACTTACGCTTCTTCTAGCGTGTTTTAGGTTCCTAAGGCCTATCCTGGAGAAATGGAACGATTCCGACTCGTTTCCGAAGCATATGGAGCCAATGAAGAGAAGCGACGATGATTCGGTGACTTAGACCCGATCCCGAATCCCATGGAGCCCACTTGATGATATCCCAAGCACCAAGCATCGATAAGAAGCCTAGGAAGAGCAAATAAGGACCCATCATGGCCGGGAAGGACCATCTCGATCGGAACGAGAAGACAAGAAGAGACGGCTTTCTGTGGGACCATCCCGACCGGGAGCATCACCATCCCGACCGGGACCACCCTCTTCCTGACCGGGATCATCCCCTTCCCGGCTGGAAAGGACCCACTTGCACCCGTCTTCATTTGTTTCGCCTCCCTTATTCATACAATCCTATATATACCCTCCTCTTGTATTGTTTTAAACACCTTACCTCATACAAAACCCTAGATAGAGAACTCTTATCATTCCTTGTGACCTAGTCTTGTATTTAGGTAAACCTTGGTCTAGACCCTTTTTCCGTCCCCGTGGATCGACCCGACTTGCCCTAGCTACCTTGTTAGGATAGTTGGTTTATTTGATTGGTAGGATACACAGAGAGTCCTTACCATCAATCCAGAAGAGGAGACTCACTACCATCCATCTCCGACAGTATATCTAGGGTAGCTGTCTCGGGAATCCCTCCAACGTCCTCAGTAGCACCCGTAGCACGACCCGTAGCCTCAGCCTCCCTCTCCACCTCGACTCTTTGCCTAGCTCCACCCCGCGCTGAGGTCTCGCCCTGAGACCGAGCCAGTCGCTCCTTAAGTTGAGCAATCTCGTCGGCCCGAGATTGCAGGAATTGTCGTGCCCCAGCTGCTTCCGCCTCAAGCTCGGTCACCCGAGTCTCCAGCTGCCCCACCATATCCCGAGCATCCTGCGAATACAAAACCTTAGGAAAATGTACAAACAGACTAGGAAGCCACTCTAAGCACACACACTTACCGATCGAGGTCCAGAAGTGTCACGGGCGACTCTCAAAGTGTAGGCCCGGAAGCAGTTGGCGACCTGCCACAACCGCTGATGGCAAGCTGACGAAACCTGAAAGGTGAAACCTCACAAATTAGCCAAACGAAACCTAACTCTTACCCCGTATACCCGGTCACGCCACTCTATCCCAACATCCATCTCCTCGGCAGAACACGGGGGGAGAGGCTCAGTGTAAGCAACCCCAGTCGCATCTACCCTAAGCAACGTCAAGGGGATGTCTGGGGGTTGAATAGCATCAGCCAGGTCGGCCAGCTGAGAGAGAAGCGAATCGGCCAGTCTGGAGCAAGAAAACACTAAATGAAACAAACTTTAGAACCAAAGATTAAGCTCTTACCATGAGGCGGTGGCAAGCTAGACGCTGGCTGACATGAGACAGATAGGAGGCACCAGGCACCAAAAGTGCATCACCTCCCTCTCCATCCCTACCCTCGAGGACCTCTGCGGTGGTCGGTGGTCTAAACATGGTACGGGGAGGATCAACCGTCACCCTAAAGTCGTCATATAAGCACTGACGCACCAACTGCTCGCCCAGATACCAAACCAGGCAAAACAACGCAGGAAGGAGCATCCTCATGTAGCTCCGAGGCCTCAACTCCGCAGCCACATGCCCAGGCACACCCTCATAATTGGCTCAAGAGCGGGCCACAAACTACACAAACGAGACTAGCATTTCAATAACCCTAAACCCTGGTGGAAACTAAATAAAACGAGCTATGAAGAGAAAACTTACATCCTCGAGGCGTAGCTGGTTAACCAGCACGTTCTCCGACGGATAGTGGCTGGTTGTACTCTTAGGCTGAGCCAACCTCCATTCGATTTCCGCCGGGAATCTAGTCGGGTGAACCCGCACCATTTTAGGTGCCAAACAAGAAAAGTAGGAATAGATCCAAGCCTGCAAAACCTCAAAACACCTTTAGCGAAACTAAGCCAAACTAAGTAGAACCTAAAATACAAAGATGGGAATAGCAACTAACCTCCAGTACAAGACCTGGACCCACGATGGGCAAAGCTGAGGTCGAATCCACTTGCAACGGCCTCACCATGACTTGCATGCAGCGAGTCATCTCCGCGAAAGCCACGGTTACCCAATCAAAACGGCCCAGCTGACCTAGATCAGCTAGGAAAGGCAAAATCCTGGTACTAAACCTCTCGCCCTTATCCGAGAAGTGGGTCGATCCTAGGAAATACCACAACCACAACCGGGTATCCTGCTCCGGCGTGTTGGGCGCTCGACCCTCTAACACCGCCACCCTCTCAACGTGATCGGTGATGTACGAACTCACCAGAGCATGGGGCGTACTGTAAGCCTAACGTTCCAAACAATCTCCGATGAGGCCCCTCACCTCATCACTATCCAACCTAGGGCCCTAAGCAGCCCACCTAA
This sequence comes from Agrostemma githago, assembly GCA_958450325.1. Classification (NCBI taxonomy): domain Eukaryota; kingdom Viridiplantae; phylum Streptophyta; class Magnoliopsida; order Caryophyllales; family Caryophyllaceae; genus Agrostemma; species Agrostemma githago. The sequence goes on from OY288253.1 coordinate 21,947,181, forward strand.
TTCTCTCCGGACCCTAGGGTAAACCGGTAATCACCCCGAAATCTTCTAAATTCATCCCGACCTCCCCGAAGGACATGTGGAAGGTCGAGGTAGTATCATGAAAGCCATCTACCATCGCTCTAATCACCATAAGGTTGCACTTAGTCTTGCAACCCACCAACCAGACTCACTGCTCAACCACGAGACCCAGAACGGTTCTCGCGATAATCCCCTTCGCCGCGGGGTCAACTTTTAAGAATAAATCTCAAGGCATGTCGTAAAACCCGAGAAGGTCCTCATCGGACCTGGGGGCTGCAAACCAGAACAATACAAGTCTAAGCAAAACGAACCGAACCCAGCTGAAACCAAAATTCAAAACCCAAAGCTAATAAGCATAAGCTAAAATACTCACCAGGCCTCGCACAGTGCGATAAGAGACGTGCAGGTCAGGACGAAACAACAACTGGTGACCGTCCCAGCCCGAGCCCACTCGGGATCCTCGTAGCCAATCTCCTTATTCTCCGGTACGGGAATCGGGACATGGGCTCTCCTAGCAACCGTCTCGGGAATCCTACGCTTCCTTACCCTATCAAAGTCGGCCTCATTTGTGGCCTCCGGAACACGACGCTGAGATGAAATGCTCCGTCGTCTCCTACGAATCCCGCGGGGGTCAGTGAGCTCGTCCCGGCGGCCTCGCCACTAGTACCAACCGAAAGAGCTCCCTCAAGACGCTCGGTATCACCTCTAGCTGCAAAACTAAACAAAACAAAAACAAAACAACTATGCCTTAGGTCAAGCAGGAACAGCTTAAACATGTCAAAATAAGGTCAAAATTTCAGATAAGGATATTAAAGTTCTGAAAAGGCCGCTAACACCTATTTTCGATCCCGGTCACAATGGAAGTGGTTTCGGGAAAATCCGACATCGTTACGACACCTTTTGGTCCGTCGTAAGTCACACAAAACCTCACGGAAGGCCCTAGAGGTCATTCTAGCTCACAAAAATCGACAAAGGAGCCACCCATATCATCACAAACACTAATCAAGCAAGATTACGCAAGACCAGTATGGGAATATCCGGGGAAAACGGTCTCTAGCCCTAGCATTTCGAATTTATCATTATAGGAGGCCATTGTCATACCTCAAAATCCTCTATCAAGCTTATAACTACCCTAACAAGCACTATTCGACCCTAATTTAACAATGAGATTAAGCACAAGCATCGAAACTTAGCAAATTAAAAACACCCAAATCGATTTTCTAGGGTTTCAACCAAATTGACCCACAATCAAACAAATTAAGCAAAATCGACAATAGACAAGTAAAGAGTTCTTACCCGGAGTCGACATTCTCACATACGGCGGAAATCGAGACGAAATTTGGCTAGGAAAATCGAAATGTTGATATAGGGGCGAAAGGGGTGACGCGTACGAGTCTTGGGACAAATGAACAAATCGCCCCAACCTTCGCTAACTTAAACAAACCCGACCCACAGAAACCCGGGCGTCTCAGTATGCGCGTCCAAAGCCTGGACCGCTGGGGGCTAGGCGCCTGAAGATTGGGGCACTGATGAATGCGCGTTTGAACAGTCCAGCACAGAGTAAGACAGAATCAAACGAGGCTTAACGTCCGATATACACGAAACATGCACTCTTTAAAACAAGCAAACTAACAACGACGAAGAAGTTACTAATCGATGCCGATAAAGCACGCCCATAACAAAAGCAATAATAAAACAAGCATAAGAACCACGCTTAACGAGAACGCCACACTCGAACACGTAATAAAACAAACCAAACAAAGCCGATCTAAGCAAATTACGAACAAATCCCAAATACGTAACAAATCAAAACAAAGCAAAGCAAACCCGAACAAAATAAGACAAATAAGACGAAGAAGACGCAACTCAATCAAAATAAATGGACGCCATCAAACAATTTTTTCGAGCTTAACGGGTCTTAGTTATCCTGAAGGCCACAACAATTTTAATTCGAGCGGATATTGACACCCTCGAAGGAGTCTTATACCTCCACAGCAATTTCAATTCAAGCAAATACTGACACGCTCGAAGGAGTCTTATACCTCCCCAACAATTTTGATTCGAGCAGATACTGACATGCTCGAAGGAGTCTTATACCTCCACAGCGATTTGAATTCGAGCGGATACTGACACGCTCGAAGGAGTCTTATACCTCCACAGCAAGCAGCAATTTGGGCGGATAATGACACACTCAGCAATTTGAGTTTGAGCGGATACTTACATGCTCAAACATATTTTGTCCAAGGGGTCGTAGGCATCCCGAAGACGAATGTTCGAGTGGAGACTGACGCCCTCGACCATTTTATCTCATTTTATTTTGTCCAAGGGGTCATAGGCATCCCGAAGACGAATGTTCGAGTGGAGACTGACGCCATCGACCATTTTATCTCTTTTTATTTTGTTCAAGGGGTCATAGGCATCCCGAAGACGAATGTTCGAGTGGAGACTGACGCCCTCGAGCATTTTATCTCGTTTTATTTTGTCCAAGAAGTCATCAGCATCATGAAGACGATTGTTCGAGGGGAGACTGACGCCCTCGAGCATTTTATCTTGTTTTATTTTGTCCGAGGGGTCATAGGCATCCCGAAGACGATTGTTCGAGTGGAGACTGACGCCCTCGAACATTTTATCTTGTTTCATACTTTGTCCGAGGGGTCATAGGCATCCCGAAGGCAATTGTTCGAGTGGGGACTGACGCCCTCGAAAATTTTATTTTTGTTTCATACTTTGTCCAAAGGGTCATAAGCATCCCGAAGGCAATTGTTCGAGTGGAGATTGTCGCCCTCGAACATTTTATTTTGTTTCATTAAGTCCGAAGGGTCATAAGCATCCCAAAGATATTTGTTCGAATGGAAGCTGACACATACAAACATTTTTTGCAACTACGCTTAACGCGTCACGCACACACAAGGCAATCCAAAATTGAACAAACTCTTAAGCAATCCGAAAAGACAAAACACACGAGCGTGAAGAACTAAGAACAAGACGACAAGCCCCAGCCTGGGCCCCAACAAGCGACCATAGGGAAGGATGTCAGGTATGATTTCTAAGCCTTGGTTGGCGAGCCTCAACACGTAGTCTAACGAACTTAAAATGACCCGACCGGACAGCCACCAGGTCGTAATCCTCGATTGACCTGGGTGGCTATACTTTGACTTTCGCCATGTCCAAGACTCAGTCAAAGTGGAGGCTTCTGTAGACACTTAGATTTGAACCTGGTGGCTGCAAGAGTGTCCAACAAACACCCGATGACAATCGGACTGAAATGCGACGCGGGTTCGCGGTGTTTTAGATAGTTTTTCTATAGAACGAATCAAATAATTACTCGGAAAAATTAAAATAACAACAAGACAGCCTTAGTCGTGTCGCTACGGTCGTATAGACACTAATTAGAATCAATTCTGGCACCGGGACCCCGAGTCGGTCCCGAAACACGAACCGAGTCAGCACCGCGCCAATCGGACCTCAGGATGCACACCTGAGGCCCACTAAACATCACGGTGCTAGGTTAAAGCCGAGATAACTTAACCCCCAAGCATCAAATGATACGCTCGCCTCTCGGTTTTGGAAAGTATCAAAATCGTATCTTCAAAACTCCAAGCGCCTCACCTTGCGCGCCAGCGTCTTCACGCGCCTAATCCCAGGCGCCTGAGTTTTGGTGCGCCTGGACTCAGGCGCCTATCCCGGTGACGAGAGCCGAAAACACCTATCAATACCCCCCTTCACCCCCTCATTTCGACACACAATTCAATTCTCTCTTCCCTCTTCACTCGTAAAGAGTTTCTCGCTAAGGGCTCGCACTCCGACACTCGAGGCAAACGATCCACTCGATCGTAGTTCCGATAAAGCGACATCGACGCTACTCTTCACCTTCGAGCACTCCACTCGATCCTGAGGTGCCTGTGTTCGACTAGCCACTCATAGTCTAGCGGAGTTCTGTCGGGTTAGCCACAAAACCAGCCAGTAGTAGCGGAACTCTGCCGGAATATCCAACGGTAACGGAACTCTGCCGAAATCACCGGGCAAGCTAAGAGAATCCGCCTTTGAAGTCGAATCGTCACTAGGTTGTCGTCTAAACAACACTTTACATTCTCGCACCTTTATTATTATGCACTACGATAATACTAAATGTGGACACTAGGTCCACGACACTTATTAAAACACGTAACGTCCCAACTTCAACCACAAACGCAGAATATTGGGTAAGGTATACCACGAGAACGACTAATATCTGTATTATCACGTTAAAACTGATTTGCCAATACCTATAATATTAGTACTCTCTACTCTCCAATGTGCATCTTTTCATGGCCTGCTTGTCACGTGAAATCGCATGCAAAGAATGTAAACACAATTACTTCGACGACAAAACTTACTTGTCCTTAAACAACCGACATAGCAAAAGGTATAGGGTGAAAACAATGGATGTTACAGTACTTCCGCCACAACGAAAGAACAAAGTTATCAGCCCACCGATTGATTAGTAGAGGCCACTATAGTGCGGGCGGAATTGGGTGTCGATGTCTATCGGATGTTGGCTTCCCAATACGTACCCTCACCCCTTACTCAGAATCGACGGTTTTCGGATGTCCGAAACCATTGGCAATAAGAGTCATTCCAAGCATGGAGTGCTTAAGGGTACAAGCCTTTATCTTTAGGTCCCGTGCCTCTCAACTTTGAGCCGGCTAAGGATCAAAGTTGACTTGAATGGTTTCCGAGTCCCCATAATTGACTCGGTGGCGACTCCACAAATTGGCAGCGAATTCAGTTCACTAAAAAGGTCGCCTTACCAAACATATCGGCCTTTAAACATTTACAACCACGACTCGATCGACCCCAAACGGAAAGCACGGGCGCACGCACCCGTCCAGTACAAGTCCGGGTCATCATCCGAATCGAGGTCCGAAACATCACTCCGTATGCGAGATCGGACCGGCCCCTGGCCGGGAGGGAACCGCGTGGGTGGCCGCCGCCATACATTGGAAACCGGGTTGGTCCCGCATGGGCGCGCGCGCGGAGCGCTGGGCAGTGCAGACGGACGTCCACACCTAGTTCAATTAATTTCGATTTCACAAATATCACTATAAAATATTCAATACCGATTCCATAATCGGATGTTGGATACGAAGACCTATCGAGAATCATGCTAATGCAAAACCTAGTGACATAGAACCGATCGTCGTGGGGTCCGCAAGACCCGACAACGACATCGTGACACAGAAGGGCCCGATATTTGCATTAGCTCGACCACGTCTCGATTAGAATCACAAGTTCACGAAACGGGTTGTTTTAAAGCAAACCCCCACCCGTTACAGAGGGCACTCGATCGAGTAACTAAGGGCCACTCAATCTAGTGACCCCTTAAAAAATGGGCTGGGAGTTTTTCGTCTAGGGCACTCGACCGAGTCCCCTTATTGACTCAATTGAGTTACCCCTATAAGCCTCCAACGAGGGCCTAAAGATGATATATGGTCCCGTCAAGTCACATTTACGACCCTAAGTCGATACGTGCTAAATCAATCATGTATTCTTCTACTAAAAACCCATACATCATATCATATTCTAATATATTATCATCCCGTTACCCTCACGACTTTGAATGACGTCTATACGACTATTCCCATATCGACAACTCTTTAGTCGTATCCGATATTTGATAAGTCAAGACATCTTCATTTCATTATGATAAGTCGGGACAAGACCCCAAGGCCCGGGATCAAGTTGGCACTACGCTTAGGTCCCGTACACTAAACGCGTACTAAAGCCTTGTCCTCCGATCAATACACAGCATATGTAAGTGGTCGGAGTCTGTCAAATCATTCGATTTACGGTTCAATTCACATTCTCTATTGACGGGTCCATTTATATTTTACGTTTACCGTCGCTAATCCATTTATTATTAGAGTAAATTAAAAATTACTCCCTTTTAAGATACCAATTTTTAAATTTACTCCCTTTTGAAATTTTTGTCAAAAATAACTTCCAAAATCTATTAAAAGTTCAAAAATTGCTCCCAAATTTAGTTTTAGGACGGAAATGCCACTTGTTAGAGGGTGAGGTGGAGTAATACGGCATAAAAAAGGTAGGGGCATTTTCGTCCAAAAATTATATTTTGGAGCAATTTTTGAACTTTTGATAGATTTTGGGAGTTATTTTTAACAAAAATTTTAAAAGGGAGTAAATTTTAAAACCGGTATCTTAAAAGGGAGTAATTTTTAATTTACTCTTATTATTATTGCGTTTTGTTCAAGTATTGTGAATTCCGGGTTGTATTCCGCCCGTGTAACTTGTAATTTACTTTCAAGTTGTTTATTTGTGTTGCGTGGCATTTATCATTTTCTAAATGAACCCACATGCTAAAACAACTTCGACATATTTAAGATGCATTAAACGACGTAGCTAAACACGTATTTCACATGCGTAGCTTAAAACGCTGTTTACATATCATTTCACCGTCTTACTAATTCGCGTACACGAGCACCGATCGATATCCTAGTAGAGGCTGCTAAGTGCGGGTGGGGTTGGGTGCCCTTCGTTGGCTTCCCAACACGTACCCTCACCCCTTACTCAGAACCTTTAGTTTCCGGATGCCCAAAACCGTTGGCGAACTAGAGTCATTCGATACACGATAATCGATATATAACTCGACATCGATATCATTATGCAAAGGGACGAACCCTCATAAGCTCTAATACCAAAGCAAGTCGTGCTTTGTGCACAATACGCCTAAGTATAGAGTGGGTTCGGACGGGTCCGAACTCCCACAAAGTCCGGTGGTGACTCCAACTTCGATTTTAATTTCTATCCGAGAACAATCTAACCTCGAGATTCATTCGCCTACCAAAACCCGCGCGTGGCTGCGTCAGGGTGGACTTTTCCATGTCCACACACGTATTCAAGGGAGTCAACCAAGGCCTTTTAATCAAAGCCAACAAAGGACTTTTAATCAAGGCCCTCCAAAAGTGGCTCCGTACCTACCTCCTCACCAAAGAAATAGCTTCAATCATCAAGGTGGACACTTTCATGGTCCTAGCAATTCTAACAACCAATGTAATCAACAAGGAGGTAACTACAATCAAGGATAAAATCATGGTTTCCAAGGTAACTACCAAGGCAACCAAGGTTTCAATCCACAAGGTTACAATCAACCTTCTCAATCTTACGGCCAACAAAGCAATTTCCAATATGGTCAAGGAAATGGTCAATAGGACAATACCACAAATGAAATGCAAAAAGCTTTAGGGTATCAATGGAATGAGAATTTGGATACCAAGGCAAGGCTCAAAGTTCGAGAATATCAAGAAGCATTCAAAGCCTTAGATGCACCAGTTCATCCACCCCATAGATTACCCGGTCAACTACAAAACCCAAGAGACCCTCCACACCTACCCAATGTCGTGATATTGAGAGACGGTAAGGAACTTGAAGATCCTTACAAACACTTAAACACTAAGAGTACCACACCTCATGGTAAGAAATAAGGAGCACCACAAGTCACAACTCTCGATTACCCCAAACAAAACCGGCGAATCCAAGTGGAGTTTGAAATTCTTGAAAATGCGGAAGTGGAGCAAATAGAATTGAAGTAAGCTAGAAGGAAGGAAGTGGAGCAAAGAGAATTGAGGAAGCTAGAAAGAAGGATGCAGATCGCGTAATTGAGGAAGAAGAACTTGAAGTTCCCCCACCACCAGCCTAAGAACCACCATTACCTTTTCCGGAAAGAGATAAGCTACATAAGGAGATGTGGACGCTACCCACACCGCTGCCCGCGCGCACTCACACGGGGACCAGTCGCGGTGGCCCCACACACGGCCCGTTGTCTAGGACGCCTCACATCTGAGGCTGGTCCAATCTCGCGTTCGGGACAAAGTGTCGAACCTCGATTTGGTTGACGATTTGAATTATACTAGATAGATATGCGAACATCTATGTTTTCGTTAGAATCGATCGAGACGTGGTTGTAAATCTTTAAAGGCTGATATGTTTGGTCTGACGACCTTTTTAGTGAACTAAATTCGTTACCGATTTTTGGAGTCGCCACCGAGTAATTTTGGGATACTCGGAAACCATTCAAGTCAACTTTAATCCATAGCTGGCTTAAAGCTAACTGACATGGGGACCTAAAGATAAAGACTTATACCCTTAAGCATTCCATGTCTAGAATGACTCTCATTGCCAATGGTTTCGGCCATCCGGAAAACGTAGATTCTAAGTAAGAGGTGAGGGTACGTATTGGGAAACCAACGTCCGATAGACATCAACACCCAATCCTGCCTGCACGTAGTGGCCTCTACTAATCAATCGGTGGGTTGATAACTTCGTTCCTTAATTGTGGCGGAAGTGCGATAACATCCGTTGTTTTAACCTTATGCCTTTGCTACATCGGTTGTTTAAGGACAAGTAGGTTTTTGTCGTCAAAGTACGTGATTCTACATTCTTTGCATGCGATTTCACGTGACAGGCAGGCCATAAAAGGATGCACGTTGGAGGGTAAAGAGTACTAGATAGTATTCGTATTAGCAAATTAGTTTTAACGTGATAATGCGGATATTAGTCATTCTTGTGGTATACCTTACCTGATATTCAGGTTAAGGTGCGTCAGTTTGGTATTAAAAAGGATGCATCAAACCACATGTGAGGGGTTGTAGACACCCGCATTTTGCCTGCTAGTGTCTATAGCAGTTTCCGACAAAATACCCGATGATGATTGGACGTAAACAGGCTTTAATGCGCTCGAATACGGACTCGGAACCAATAGTATTCGACGTGGGCACTTAGCGGAGTACAAATCTCTCAAAACCGACCTCAAATTCAGACTCAGTGGGTCGTTTCCAATGAAATAAAGCTATTTTGAGCTAAAACCATCACCGAAAATAAAACCATCTTTTTGCGACCGAGTCAAAACACGGTCAAAGTCGGAACCCGAGACGAAACCAACCTTGCATGCATCCAAATACAATGTAAAAAAAACAATTCAACCAAATCAAAAGTCAACAATCAAATCTTAACATATCCTAAACACACTTTACCCGCCTAAGCCCACTTGATCGAGTGACATGGGTCCACTCGATCGAGTAGACCCCCAAATAATGTACAGGCACCCTCTCAAAAGGCCACTCAATCGAGTGCACTTAGGGCCACTTGATCGAGTGAACTTAGGGCCACTCGATCAAGTGCACATAGAGCCACTCGATCGAGTGACCTCTAGCCGAGGGGTAAAATCTATAAATACCCCCTCTCTTGGCTCTTCATTCATCCATCATTTACATCATTTTAAACCCACATTTTCACACTTTCACACAAATTTCTCCCCTCTCCTCCATACTTCGAGAGCATCACACAAACCATCCCGAGACCTAGCCTCCCAAACAACTGAGAAAACTGTCTCCACAACCATACACACCCTAACTCACCCTACGTTCTTGACGCTCCCGTGCCTACGCCACCACTAGACAAGCCCGTAATTCCGAGACCACAAGCATGTAGGTTGAGGGTGTAACAAAACCCCATTTCTTCTCTAATCTCTTTTCAATTCTGTTTACAAATTTCTAACTATTACTAACTTTTATTTATCGTAACGCTAACTACTAACTCAGCTATAAAATACTCTTTCTTTACGTATCGAATACAAAGGATGATGGGATAAGGAAACACGAATTCAAGAGTATCGCACTCGCGTTGCCGGTCGCTTGTCCCGTCACCCCGCGTATTTGGTTGTTTAAGGCGGGTCAACCCTTTAAAACACTTTTACATTTTTGTTCATTTTAATATCGCATCTAACTTTTATTTATCGTATACTAACACCGCTAACAATCTAACATTTAGTTTTCATTTTTTTATATTCCGCCATATAATACCGCGTATATATATATATATATATATATATAAGAAAACTATTTTCGAATCGATTCGAGTCAAGTATGATCGATAACGAATTCCGTCCAAAGTCCGTTATAATCCTTCGAAAAGTTGTACTGGAGGTGGCGCCCTAGACGCTTAAAGGTATAATGCGATCGCGTTAATTTGTTATTGAGCATATTTGATGCCATTTTCAAAATACTATTCTAAAGGTATGACGTTGACTCCGTAGTCAAATGTCACGCCTAAAGAATCGTCGATAGTCGAATTATTTGCATGAAACTGATATTCATTCTAGTTCAATTAATGACGAATTCACAAATTCTACACTAAATGTTCGATGCCGGTTTCGTAGTGGAGTGTTGTACATGATGAGCTATCGAGAGTCGAATTAGTGTAAATTAGTTAATATTTACATTTGACTCGATCATGTCTCAATTCCAATAATTATCAATTTACGAAATGGGTTATTTTGAAAAACAAACTCGCGCCTATTAAAGAGGGGACTCGATCGAGTACCCAAAGGCACTCCATCGAGTGACACCCCAAAAAATGGGCAGGGGGTCCTCACGAAGGGCACTCGATCGAGTATCCTCCATGACTCGATCGAGTGACCCCCATAGGCTTCCAATGTAAGCCTAAACGTGACATAATGTCCCGTCAATACTTGTTGTATGACATTTTAGTCGTCACGTGTTAATTCAATCACGTGTTTCCTTTTTCAAAACCTGTACGTTATATCCGTCATTTGCTAGTTACATTTACGACTTTGAGCCACATTTCACATGACTAGTCCTATATTGACGACTCTCTAGTCGTATCCAATATAGGACGGGTCGAGACATTCTTGCTTTGCTATGATAAGTCGGGACAAGACTTTGAGGCCTGGGATCAAGCTGGTACTACGCTTCGGTCCCGTACGCTAAGCGCGTATTAAAGTCTCCGTCCTCCGATCAATACACAATGCAATGTGTAGGCGATCGTAGTTTGTCCATTTACACTGCAAGAAATATTTCGTGTAGCTACCATCCACGCACGACTGAAAATTTCAGTCGCTTATTTAGCGACTTAAAGTAATCCGCACGACCGATATCAGACGCTGGACGAGGAGACGGATTTTGAAAACATTAATTATCCGTAGCGACCGAAATTAGTTGCTAAAATCAAACACGCGCGACCGATATCGGTCGCTAAAGCAGTGACTTAGTGAACGATTTCAGTCGCTAATTAAAAAGTACGCGCGATCGAAATCGGTCGCTAATTAGCGACTGAAAATTTACACGCGCGCCAATTTCGGTCACTAAGCGTTCTAAGTTTTTTTAAAGCAACGAACACCTCCCCCCCCCCCCCCCCCCCCTCCCCCGATCACTTCTTTCATTTCACTCTATCTCTCTAAAAATCGTCTCCCATCTCTCTAAAATCGCCTCCTCCTCCTTTCCTCTTCATTCATTCCTTCTTCTCTCATTTTCCTTTAGTAAGATACGTTTATCTATCTATATTTAGTTTTAATTATTTGTTAATTTTTGTTTTCATTGATTTAAATAAATTAGTTATTGGGTTGGATAGTTTTTTAGTTGTCGCAATATTTAGTGTAGTAAGCATGTTAATTGCCCATAGGTTTCCTAATTTGAAATAGATAGATTGTTAGTATAAAATTAGGGTTTGTGGTTAAGTAGTTGAATGAATTGGGTTGTTTTGATGTGTTAGGAAATTGGAAGTGAAATACACTTATGCCGATTTAGTGATGTAATTATGGACGGATTGGGTGCAAATAGTACTATGTTTAGGTGAATCGAGAATTTTACAAAATATGTGAGTAGTGTATATATTAGTAAATTACTTTAGAGGAAATAATTTGTATGTGGTTATTGTGTCAATTTGTTTAGATAAATAAATGAAGAGACAACATTATATGTTTTGGGCAAATTATATCAATATTATGATGTCAATTTCTAACTTTCTACTATGTTTGCAGATATGACGTTGCGCAGCAGACTGCGGTATGGTACTGAGAGTAGCAACAGGGGGCAGTAGTAGCAGGAGGACCAGGAGGAGAACCGGCTGGAGGACCAGAACGAGGACCATCAGGAGGATAACGAGGAGGAGGAGTCGAACGAAGAGCAACAACCTGAACAACCACAACAGGATGACGAGCTTCGATATACAGACGACGGGTGCCTAATTATGACCCCCGAGAAGACATGGTGAGACATTATATTTCCTTTTTTTGTGAGACATCATCTTATTTCACTCTTTGGTGTAGGTTTCGGACTCGTGCGGTGGTGACTGGTGTCTCGGACAGTTTCCTGAAAGAGTTGACTACTTATTGCACTAGTTGGACCCAGGTGCCTCAGTGGCAGCGGGAGAAGTGGTTCGCCAACTTTAAGGTGCACCAAATTTTTTGTTTTATTAATTATCTTTTATTATTTACGGATTACTAATACACTAACAACAAACGATCTTGCAGATGAAACACTATTGGAATGAAGGTCTCGAGTTGGCTGCGAGAAACAGATACATGGACGTCGCGAAGCCCAGATTCAAAGACAACATGTGGAAGTTGGCGAGCGAGGGAAGGGCACATAAATACCTTAAAGGTTTGATTACTCAATTAGTGTTCGTACTTGAATAGAAAGTTGTATATATCTTCAGAACGCTTATTGATCTCAAAGTGTATTAATTGTAGGTGACGCCATTCAACAGTTCGAAAAAGTCCGCTCCAACCCGAAGTTCCTTAAGAGATCCCTCCTGGCGAAGAAGAACAAGAGGCGGGGAGGGGACCCCGAGGCGGAAGTGGAGCGCACCCACTACGGAGGGTCGCAGTCGATGCACCAGCGGGCTATGAATGTTAGTATTTCCTTACCTTTGATTTTTATTTTGGATTCTTATTTAATGTTTTCATTATAAATATAAATGAGAAATCTACATCTACTGTCAACAGTTGAAGAAGCAAATCGTAGAACTCCCCCCGCCTGTGCAGCTATTTCTCGACACGAAGACCAAGAGGGACGACGCCACCGGTCGAACATTCGCTACGAAGAAGGACGTCGCCATTTGGGTAAGTTTCAAAGATATGGCTTATCTAACTTTTTTTCTTTACAACTCACCTAATCGTGACTCCATTTTCTTGTAGAGATCGTATATGGAGGCCACTAGAGCGCCCGAGGCTGAAGGTGTGGACCCGAGCAAGCTTTGGTTCTGAGTCGCGCAGGGATACCGCAAGGGAGCGGTGTACGGTACGGGGAACGCTCATTCCCTGTACTGGACACCACCCAAGTCTCGAGGGGACCATGCAACCTCGACGGAGTTTGTACCATCCGTCGTTCAGGAGATGAGGTCGAAAATACGAGAGGAGAGGGCGCTATGGGCGGCTATGGCTGAGAAGATAAAGGAGCAGGATGAGAGGCTGAAGATGCAGGAGTCCGTTAACCTGCAAATTCTAGAAGAGCTACAGCGCCTTAGGAGCATGCAGCAGCAGAACTGCAACTCCGGCCCCATTCCCCGACCCCGAGATTATAGAAACCCCTTCAGTGACGGTGGTAGTGGTGCGTCAGCTAGTTTCACTGTTAGGTGAGTAGATTGAAAACAGTTTGTAGTTTGTGAATGTTTGTTGAAAACAGTTTGTAACAACACTTTTAATTTAGTGTACCTGTGACGATTGCTTATTTGGTTTCCAATTCTGGAGTGTGAAGCTTGTGTAACGTTTGGAATGATGTTTGGGAAGTATTGTGGTCGTTGGTTTGTTTCATTGTGTAGATTTTGGCTAGAAAAGAAACAAATAAAATCGGCCTATTTCAGGTGAGGCAGCGACTGATATCAGTCGCTAAATTTCTCATTTAGCGACCGACGTCAGTCGCTGTAAGACGCTTGAAGAACGCCACGTCACACCCCTTAGCGACTGATATCGGTCGCTAATCTGATGCTCTTAACGACTGAAATCGGTCGCTAAGGGGATGATATAGAGACTGATTTCGGTCGCTAACTTTAGCGACTGAAATCGGTCGCGCGTATGATTTAGCGACCGATTTTAGTCGCTAGATACGACTATCTGTTGCGACTGCTCCTTAGCGACTGTCATCTGTCGCGCGTCTCTTTTTAGCGACAGATGTCGGTGGCTAAGATCAATCGCCCCAGACTTCAATTCTTGTAGTGTTAGTCAGTTTACGGTTTCAATTACATCTTTCTATTTATGGGTCCGTTTAATAGATCGTCATTACCGTTGCTAATCAATTTATATTATTGCTTTGTACAAGTATTGTGAATTCCGGGTTGTATTTCCGCCTGTGTAATTTGTAATTTATTTTCGAGTTTGTTTATTTTCGATGTTTGTTTTGCAATTTGTAATTTGTAAATTATTTTCGATGTTGAAGTTGAATTTACAGTTAAATGAACAATGCATGCTAAATTCAACTTCAAGAATAATCTAAGATGCATTAAACGACGTAGCTTAAACACGTATTTCACATGTGTAGCTGAAATATTGTTTGCATAACATTTAACCATTTTACTAACGCACCTACATGAAAACCGAATGATATCTTAGTAGAGACCACTAAGAGCGGGAGGGATTGGTTGTCCTTTGTGGGCTTCCCAACACGTACCCTCACCCCTTACTCAGAACCATTGGTTTCCGGATGCCCGAAACTGTTGGCATACGAGAGTCATTCGATATATGATACCCGATAACTCAGCGTCGGTATCATAATGCAAAGAGACGAACCCAACAAGCTCTAGTACTAAAGCGAGTCGTGCTTCGTGCACGAAGCGCCCAAGTAAAGAGTGGGTTCGAACGGGTCCAAACGCCCACAAAATTCGACGGCGACTCCTATTTCGATTTAAATTTCGACCGAGATCAATCTTACCACGAGATTCATTCGCCTATCCAAACCCACGCATGGCCGCGTCGGGGTGGACCTATGTCATGTCCACAAGGGTGAGCATTGGGATTAATAAGGAACTCGACCGCCACTTCTTCAGTTTTAGCTTGTTTGCCTTTTGAATCCCGATATTAGGTTATTTAGCATGTGATTATGGTCATAAAAGCGGTTAATTATACGAAAGTTGTAAATGTGAAATGTAAGTAAATCACATTGTGAGGAGTTGCACCCTCAGAGTGTACACTAAATGAGGCACGATGCGTGGATGGTCGAGAACGGATCTCACGACTACTCGGGCTTGGTTAAGTTATTTTAGAGTTTATGGTTGAAGTTGTGGACGTTACGTATGTTTACGACGCGTCGTGGATTTAGTATCCAAGTGATACGGACTTGACATTATCGAAGTGCATAATTAAAAGTACGGTATGTAAAGTTGTGTTTCGATGACAACCTAGTGACAATACTTCTTCTACGGGCAGATCCTCCTAGCTCCCTTTGGTATTTCTGGCAAAGCTTCACTATGGTGGCTTGGGTCGACTAGTTAACACGTGTGCCCTTTTACGTTCGTATCGAGTCAATAACTCGAGGAACTACGAAGAGTAGTGTTGATTCGTAAGACGCGAATCGAAGAGAAAACAATCGAGTGGATCCTGTCTAATGTCGGAATTCGATGCTAAAGAAGAGCTAAGGTGGTCGTAGAGAAGAGAGGGAAGATTGTGAATTGAATTGCGTCAATTATGAGCGAAGAGAGGGGGTATTTATAGTTTTTCTCGTTGTTAAAATCGAGATCTCAGGCGCCTAATGTCATGGGACCCAAAGTTGAGGCACCTGGGTTGAGGCGATGGAAGTTTGAGGCGCCGGGGGTGAGGTGACTGAGATTTTGAAGATCTGATTTGAAATCTTTCCAAAGTGGAGATTATACATAATCTTTGTGTTTCTTGGGTGTTAAGGTTTCCTACCCTTGACCTAGCGTGTGTGCCGCTGGGCCTCAGGCGTGCGTCTCGAGGCTCGACTTGGCCTGACGCGTTGAATCGGTTTGACTTTGCGTGTTTTGGGACAGATTCGGAGCCCCGGTGTCGGAATTGACCCTAATTAGTGTCAACGCGACCGTAATGACATGACTAAGACCATCTTGATGTTGAATTAATTTTTCAGAGTAACTATTTAATCTGTTCTACAGAAAAACCATCTAAAATATCGTAAAATTGTGTCGTGTTGCAGTCCGATCACCATCGAGTGGTTGTCGGGCACTCCTGCAGCCACTAGGTCCAAATCTGGGTGTCTACAGAATCCCCCACTTTGACTAGGGCTTGGACAAGGCAAAAGTCAAAGTATAGCTGCCCAGATCAATCGAGGACCACGACCTGGTGGCTATCCGCTGGGATTATTTTAAGTCCGTTGGACTACGTACTAAGGCTCTTCAGCCAAGGTTTAGAAATCATACCTGGCCTCCTCGCATGCGGTTGCTTGTTGAAGCTATGGTCTGGGTTTGCTTGTTTTGGTCTCTCGCATAGATATTTTGCTTGAGTCTTTCTCGGGTGACTCGGCTTTAACTTAATCCCTTATGGGTGGCTGCATTGGTTTAGATTTATCCCTCTCGGGTGGCTGCGTTGATTTTGATTTATCCCTCTCGGGTGGCTGCATTGAATTAGATTTAATTTTGTTTGGAACAGAACCCTGTTTTTCCTGGACTTTCTTTGAGATAGCTTTTGACTATCTCTGGTCTACTCTTTGGAACGGATCTTTGTTCCTGGACTTCCTTTGAGATAGTTTCTGACTATATCCGACCTTTCTTTGGGACGGATCTTTGTCCTTGGACTTTCTTCGAGATAGTTTCTGACTATATCTGACCTTTCTTTGAGACGGATCTTTGTCCCTGGACTTTCTTCGAGATAGTTTCTGACTATCTTTGGCCAATTCTTTGGGACGGATCTTTGTCCCTGGACTTTCTTCGAGATAGTTTCTAACTATACCTGGCCTACTCTTTGGGATGGATCTTTGCCCCTAGACTTTTTTCGAGATAGTTTCTGACTATCTCTGGCCTTTGTAATCTGACGAATGGTTGTTTAAAATTGGTGGTAGTTTTTTTTATTTTGTTTTTTTTGCTGAGGTTGTTGTATAAACTCTTAACGAGTGCATAATTGTGTTTGCATTGCTTCTTCCATTTGTACTTGACTTGGGGTTCATGGTTTCCCGATGGGGATGTAGGTCGGTTGCTTCGAATTGAGAATTTTCTGAGGTAATCGGTTTGTACTTGCAGTTTGTATAAAGATTTTTCTATTCGGACTTGGTATTTTGAGTTGATGGGTACCGCCGAGGATTTTTATGGGTTTGCATAACGGGTTGTGCCGACTTACGGGATGCTTTCTTGGAGGGGGTAACGTAATTGGTTACCGTAGGTTTTAGTACGGGCTGCCGTACTGGCTGGAGATTTTTATGGGTTTTGTTTACCCTGCTGGGAAAAGATAAATTGGTTTAATCTTCCCGCTAGAGGGAGAGCAACATACCATGCTTAGTCTGTTGGGGATGAGTGAATCGTCTTGACATTGTTCATTTGGGCTAGCACATTCGTGTACGTCTTGTGGGTTTTGAGGATTGTGCTTGGAAAAATTAATCCGACTTTGTTTATGTTGGGAGGTTAGACGCCCCCTACCTACGGCCCAGTATTGAGGCGCCTGGGCTACAGCGCCCCAGGATTCGGGTGCCCCCACCGAGGTGGCCCAAGATTTGTTTTCCAGGTTTTTTTAAATGTAATGATTGAGAAGAGAGTTAGATTATTCGACCCAAAAACCAGGCGTGAGACTCCCTTCGTCCCAAATTCTTACTCTCAACTCGATCAACCGATTTTCGACTCAATTTCCATTATACTCGACTATGTCGACCCCGGGTAAGTGTTCCTTACTCACCTATTGTTGATTTGTACTTGATTGGTGTGATTATGGGTTGATTTTGCCTAAACCCTAGAAATCGATTTGGGTACTTTGGTTTTGCTAAGTTTCGATGCTTGTTCTCGATCCCTTTTTCGAATTAGGGTAGTATAGAGATCATATGTGTAGCTATTTGCTTGAGGTGGAAGCTTGGGGGGTGTTTTAATGGCCTCCCATAGGTGAAAACCAAAATGCGAGGGTTTAGGAGTTGATTTCCCGGCTATTCCCGTACTTGACTCTCGTAACTTTGCTAGATTATTGCTTGTGATGTTGTGGGTAGCTCACATGTTTGTTTTCGTGAGTTGGAATGCACTCTAGGTTACTTTGTGTGAGTTTGTGATGCTTACGACAGACCAAATGAGACCGTAACGATGCCGGATTTTCCCCAAACCTCTTTTATTGCAACCGGGGTCGAAAATGGGTGCTACTGGGCTCTCTTGATCTGATCTGAGGTGCATTGTTTGTTTTATTTTGCAGCTACAGATGGTACGGGACGCCCTGAGGGAGTCCCTATAGTTGGTACTAGTGGCGAGGTTACCGCGTCGAGGTCACTGACACCCCGGGTGTTCCTTAAGAAGCGTCGGAGTGCTCCTTCGCCTCGTCTTGAGCCCAGCGTTGTGGATGAGGCTAACTACGTTCGGGTCACGAGGTGTACCTTTCCTGTGACGGTTGCTTGGAAGAAGCACGTTCCCAGCCTTGTTAACGAGGCCGAGGAGGCTGCTTATGAGGATCCCGTTTGGGCTCGGGAATGGGACGATCGACAACTATTGCTCTGTCCAGACTTGCATGTGTCTAGTCGTACCGTAAATGGCAAGGTGAGTATTGATTTCACTCATGGTTTAACTTTGATTTGCACTTGTATTGTCAGTTTATACTTGAATTTTCACGGTTTGTAGCCCCCAGGTCCGATGAGGACCTTCTCGGCCTTCACGACGTGCTTAGAGGTTGGTTTTACTCATGGTTTGACTTTGATTTGCACTTGTATTGTCGGTTTATACTTGCATTTTCACGGTTTGTAGCCCCCAGGTCCGATGAGGACCTTCTCGGCCTTCACGACGTGCTTAGAGATTTATGCTCAAAAGCTTAGCCCCGAGACTAGGAGATAGTTATGGGGACAACCTTGGGTCCCTTAGTCGGACATTGGGTTCGGCTGATAGGCTGCAAGACCAAGTGCAACCTAATGGTGGTTAGAGCGATGATAAATCATTTTCATGACACCACCTCGACATTTCACATATCGTTTGGCAAGGTCGGCATGACTTTGGAGGACTTTCGAGCAATCACAGAGCTGCTTGAGGTCCCGAGTCAATTAGGTTGACTCTGGAGGGCCCTAGGTTGGATGGTGTCGAGATTAGGGGCTGGATTAGGGATTGTTTAGAGCCCTCGGCTTATATTTTGCCTCATGCCTTGGTTAGTTTGTACATCACCGACCACTTCGAGCGATTGGCGGTTCGAGCGGGTGGCGATTTTGGAGGGTCGACTGCTTAATACGGAGGTGCAGAACACCCATCTGTGGTTGTGGTACTTCCTACGGTCGACCCACTTCTCGGATAAGGGCGAGAGGTTTAGCACTAGGATTTTGCCTTTCCTGGCTGACTTAAGTCAGCTGGGACGTTTTGACTGGGCACTACTACAATTAAGATTAAATAGGATGGTTCCTAACCATCCTATATTGGATAAGGAACCGTCCTTTAGGTCGACGTCCTATTAAATCAAATAGCGCGGTTCCTAGAAAGTCAAACCGTGATATTAAATTCAACATTAATAGGACGGTTCAAGGAGGAATCGTCCTCTTTAATGTGTTATTTAAAAGCGCGGTCCACTGAAGCGTGCTATTAAATCTATTTTAAACATCACGGTTCCATCCAAACCGTCCTATTATCTACTGATATAAATAGGATGGTTGACATACGAACCGTCCTGTTAATTCTTTTGAATAAAAACAAAATATCATCCATTAAATAAGACGCTTACGATAACCGTCCTGTTTGTGTTACATAATTTTTTAAAAAAAATATTTGGATATAATTGTACGCCAATCCAAAAATCCAATAATTACATTAAAACATTAAATCAACATTCGAAAACCCGACAATTGCATCACATGCACCAATCTTTACCAAAAATTACGAATCAATAAACATGGTCTCAATAGTTGTGATTGAGTTATAATAACAATGTCAAAAAGCGATGATTCTTCTATGATTCAGTCTTCCGTGTATAATATGGTCTCTATGTTATAATAAATAAGGGAGGTTTCTTCTATGATTCCGTCTTCCGTGTACAAACTCTAGTAACACCACTCTCACACAGTTGACGTTCATCTTTCAATTGTAAAAAAGCTTCTGCTATTAGCGAGACAGAGAACATTAGATCGTACACAAGTCCCAAACCTGCAGTACACATACACACTTCCAAATTTCATCCATGTACGTCAACAACCGTAACTCCTAAAGCTGTAAAATTTAATCCTTCGCATGCTTATTTGTGATCCACATAAAATACAGTCAACAATTAATCCCCCACAGCTCGTCCACCAATTGAACCCACGAAAAAATGAATTACAGCAAATAACCAATCATATCACCTACATACTCGTCAAATCAGATCTTTATACAGTCTTTGTTTTTCAAACACTAAACACTGAATATAAACATCCCCCAATTCTAGCCTTCTTATATAGATTGAATATAAGAACGCCAACAAATTTTCAACCGAAACGAACAACCAATTCGTATCCCAGACAGCCAATACATACACCACTCTTGATTCATGTCCTAGAATCATTCTACTAACTAAAATAACCGACCAAATTCAAACACTGAGCATCACAAACTAATAATAACCCATAAGCAGAATACTCCAACTTAGAACAACTCAAAGAAGAACAATAAAACATATCCAGAAACAACTGATAAAATTACCTGTTTAAGAAACTGAAATAATAAACGAATCTATGTAATGTTGATGATAAATTCGAGGTCAATTTATACCTTATTTGTGTGATGATGGGATAAATAGGCGATTCTCAGTACCTCTGGCATATCCCAGATGATTTTTCTGCCACTTAGACACTCCACCTTTGAGATGCTTGTATCCCTTGCTTCCAGAAGCTTCACTTGCTCGTCAACGGGTTTACCTTGTTGCAGACCATCGTGCACTGCTATCAATTTACAGTTTTTCCGACCCTCTACCGTGTCTACAGCTACGTTGTCCTGGAAAAAATAATTGAAAAATTAAAAGAACTTGTCTCACATTATAATTTCTCCGTCATGAGTTCAAACTATATGACCCACGTCACTATATTATGGAAAAAATCATGATGAAATCCACATATTGATCTAAAATGAAGTACTCAATAACTCAAGTGACAAATCCATATTTGACTGCTTAAATGCTCAGTGTTGAGTGATGGGCATAGGAAGGTGAGGTATTATGAACTACTCCCTTCGTATCTATATGAAGAGTCGAAGGATATGAAGATGAGTTGCTACCACCACCCCCTATCAGGGACGGTCTCCCACTAAGATAATGTGAGAAAAACTACACAAGTTTAGAAATAAGCAAGACACTCTAGGACCGATTGACGACCTTACAACAAGAAATGAATGTTAATGCATTTAAGCCACACCTCTTCATGGACCCACACCAAATCACCAAGAAACTTCTTGTGCTCATCAGGAACGACCTTCATCAAATCTGTTATGTTAAACTAATAACTAATAAGTGACAGAAGTTGCAGGCTGTATTACTCAAAATAAACAAGTACACACAAAAATGCAGCAAACACATTAGATAGAAGGTGAAAATGCATTAGAAATCCATCACTTATTCAGGAACGATGCTTACAAACACATGTAGCAAAACAGGTCCGGAGACATCAAAATACATCCAACTTCAGCTGACAGAGGCTATGTGTTTTTTTTTCCTGGATTGGTCACTTTTCACCTTAAGACAATATGAAACAGGATTCTATGAAAGCTAAACACCCGTGGAATAGCCTAGCTAATGTTCACTCGTACAGAAGTTATCAAAACTGCGTCAATTATTGTTAATAGTAAATTTGTTCCAGAACTAGATGCTAGTCTTTGAAAATGTACAGTTCTTTTCATATTTGCAAAGGCGACACAACGAAGCTCATGAACAAATTATCTACCAAGCCGATACTTGCTTCTGACGTAGTGACTCGATAAGTTTCTCATCAAATCGATGTTAGATGTTCCTGGACTCCTGGTTCAGAAAACCTGTAATGACCATTTCTTTCCAAGCCAAATATTTAGTCCATCTCTCATTTTACCTTTTGCATCCTGGTCATAAGATAATCTGACTTATAATCTTAACTCACCTTGCCTAATCTACAAGCACACTAGGACTTCACACAAATATGAATAAAGAGTTAATACTACCTACAAAATCTCCAAGAGCACCAGTCACCAGACAAAAATCAGATAATATTTCCCTTATATCGCTTTCCATATTTTAAAATCATACGGAGTAACATTGTAGGAGACAGACACTAAAGACGCATAATTCTAACATCTAAAATGTGTGTGTTTAATAAGCAAGCATATAAATGAATAAGTAAGGTGTTCTCTTTTTATTTGAGTCATTTGATCTAAATGCCTAAGAAAATAGAGATGGTAGTATGGTACCTCCTAAACCAAAATGCTCCTACGTTGCCAATAGATTTGAGATGACATTCTCTCATGACCAACATAAGTGACTACATAAGTTGAAGCATGTGATCATAATGAGGAGAGGGGAACATATACATATATTCATATTCAGATGGCGCCAAATGAAAACGGGTAAGGATCCTCTCCATTAATCCATCTCCATTATTTATTAACGCTCTAGACTCTAGATGTTATTCTAGAACGATTAACTGTTCCTACTTTAATCATACCAGGTGTGTGAAAATCACAAAAAAATTACTCGTAGTATTATTATCAAATGGGAGAGGAAATGGAGATGAGGTAATGGAGAGAACTTTCGCTTAGTAACTAGTACTAGTAAAAAATTACAAAAAGGTACTACACTCATCATTTTGCTTATCTGAACATTCTTCATGATAAAAAGACACCATCCCATCCCATCTGGCATCAATCAGAGCATCACAAGCCTAAATTTTGAAACAAAAGCAAAGAACTTTACTTCAAGGATCATCAGGTTAACTCAGTAAACATTCAATCCAACAAAACATTACAACAACCAATTTGTGATGTACCTTCCAATTGTAGCTCATCATGAATCAGCCAAAAAAAAAACACAAATCTATGATGTTTATTAGAAACCCTAAGACATATAACAATTTTTTTTTATCTCTGATGTTGAGGCCAAAAACATACCAGGAGAGCCATGAGGGACAGCATAAGATTGAAAAGTAGGAGCAGCATCATAAATAGAACCCTGATAAACTACCGCTCTATACCAAAAAAATCTTAATATACTAAAGAAAAAAACATGCTGACCATGTAACATGACAACATACTTAAGCAAAAAAATCTACTGGTATTACGATTTACGACCAAGTCCCAAACATTCGTTGACCAAAAGGCCAAAATCCATACGCGTGGTCGAAAATAGGGGGAAAACATGATATTTTGAAGGCAAAAATTTATACGGGCTTTCTTTGGCGAGTAAATGTCCACTCCATTTCTTATCGATTTCTTCTCACATGCCTAATTAAGGAGTAGATGTTTCAGTGCAGAATCAAATGGAAGGAAATTGAGAGAAGTAAGAAATGTAGAGTGAGGATCCAAATGGGTTGGTTGTTTGCACCTAACTAAACTAACTATGTTAGGATTCCCAAATCGCAGAATTGGTTAATTGATGTTGCTGTCTCTCTTTCTACATAATAATGTCTACCATAATTCATCTTTTTCTGTGCATTTTTTGTGATAACAGCGATTGGTGCTCTTAGAGAGTATAAATTATGAAACAGATGAATCGCTTGGTTTTCATGCCTTGATGCAAATAATATGCAAAATGACTTAATGTCGTAGAAGATATCAAACTAAACGATTTATTGATTTTATCATTACTAAGAAAACACTGAAACATAGTGAATTGCAGCGCTAGATTTTTACATAATCGGAGTTCCGCAACAAAATTTCACGTACTTCGTTGTGCTAAATTTTCAAACTCAAATTCATAGCGTATGTAAACAAGGATTAATTAAGCAACAAACACTCTTTGAACCTGGAATTTCTCAAATTTTAGGATTAATTAGGCAACAAACACTCTTTTAACATAGAATTCCTCAAATTATGGTACTATTCGGTAAAATAAACATCATATTTTGCATAGCATAATAGAATTATAGAAAGCTATTTTGAAAATGAAATTTGGGTAATAACCAGTTCTGGTCAGATCCGGAGTCGTTTAACACCATTTTACAAGTCCGTCTTGGATAATAATACGGAGTACAAAACAATTGTTCAACAGAGGTTGTGAAGATAAAAACTAAACCCAAACCCTAACCCTAAACCCGACGAACGCAAAATTAAGGCAAACGCGACGATTATAAGGTGGAGTTACGAAGTTAGAATAAGGTGAGGATGAATTATGAAGTTCCATTTCAGGTGAGGATGAATTATAAACTTACAATCGAGATGAAGAACTTTCGGCGAAGACTTAACTAACGAGCGAACTTCCGGCGAAGACGCGTAGAGATGAAACTTCCGGCGAGAGAAAACGAGATGAAACTTCCGGCGAAGAGATGAGACGGACGGCGGATGAAGACGGATGTCGGTTGAAGACGCGTGAGAGCGAGTTGAGATGAAGAAGACGAAGGCGGGACGGATGTCGGCAGACGGCGAACGGCGGACGGAGAAGACGAAGGCGGGACGAAGAGTGGAGGCGAAGTATTTTGTTCAGTATTTTTTTATTTTAATTTTTTTTTTCAATTTGGTACTCCGTAAACGAAGGCGGAGTATTTTGTTCAGTATTTTTTTATCTAAATTATTGTTAATCAAAACAAGCATATATGGATTCAGAATACGGATCAAAGTAATGTGTGCTTGGTTCAGGTGTCGGGTCGGATTATGAATCCCATGTTCGATCCAGTTCAGTCTAAATATAAACACGTTAGTTTTGGCACAGATCAAAGATTAATATACAATCGATTTAAACCGACTCGTTAAAAACACAATTTCTTATACGAAATTGTCATAGAATTGATAAAAATTGATTTAAAGCGACTTGATAAAATCACAAATTCTTGTATGAAACCGTCTCAAAAACCGTAAAATGATTCAACGAGTTTGGTCTCAAAAATGGGCCAGTTTTCCACAAAAAGTTCAAAAATTCATCAATCAAACAACAAATCGAAACTTTAACAAGAAAAAAAAATGGGTAAAACAACGAAACACTATCGAATTCATAAATGGTTAGTAATCAAACATCGTCATTCAATGTAGAAATCTGCTTAGACAGCCAAATTCTACAGTTCAGATTCATAAATTCGATTGCTAAACACTGAATTCAACCGGTTTAGACCCGTTTTTTCTTCGGGTTAAAATCAAGTTCGTCGTCGATTGGTATTATTTTGTTTACTCTTCAAATAATCCTACTCAATTGGTATTTTGAACAAGGCGGGAATACATTTGGTATTTTCAATTTTCAATTTTTTGTATTTTATTCAATTGAAAATACAACTGATTTTTAGTATTTTGTTAAGTAAAACTCTCCAAGATTGAGTAGGATTGAATAGGACGGGTGTTACATTTTAATAGGATGGGTTTAGAGTATAACCGCGCTTTTAAAATATTTTAATAGCACGGGTTAAACCTACAAGCGTGCTATTTTCTTTACGAGGACGGTTATATTGACCAACCATGCTAATAATATAAATAAAAAGATGGTTCTTTGCTGAACCGTGCTATTTAACCAAGGTCATGGGGAGCCAAAATTTATCATGTTATAGAGGACGGTTTCTTATATAAGCGCTCTATTTTGGGCGTCTTCTAATATTAAAATTGTAGTAGTGGGGTGACAGTGGCATTTGCGGAGATGACCCGCTGCCTACAGGCCATGGTGAGGCCGCAGAGGGTGGATTCGGGTTCTGCTATACCCATTGTGGGTCCAGACCTCGTGCTGGAGGTTAGTTATTTAACTTGTATTTGCTTTTTGGATTTCGGTTGGCTTTGTTTTGTTTTACTTATGGTATCCCCGGTTTTGCAGGCTTGGATCTACTCTTACTTTCTCTGATTGGCACCTAAGACAGTGCCAGTTCGCCTATCTAGGTACTCGGCTGGGATCAAGTGGAGGTTGGCTCAGACCAAGACTATGACGACCCACTACACAATCGAGAACGTGCTGGTGGTGAACCAGCTGCGTCTCGAGGATGTAAGTTTTTTCTTTATTCATCCTCTTAGGTAGCCCCCAAGGTAAGGAGTTTTGTGATGTAATGTAGGTTTGGTTGTGCAGTTTGTGGCCCGTCATTGGGCCAACTACGAGGGTTTTACTGGGTACTGTGGACGTCCGTCCGCAGCGCCCGGCACCCCGCGCGGGACCGACCCGGTTTTTCATCGTGTGGCGGCGGCCACCCACGCGGCCCCCTCCCGGTCGGGAGCCGGTCCGATCTCGCGTACGGGGCGATGTTTCGGACCTCGATTAGGATGACGATTCGGACTTGTACTAGACGGGTGCGGGCACCCGTGTTTCCATTTGGAATCGATCGAGTCGTGGTTGTAAATGTTTAACGGCCGATTTGTTTGGTAAGGCGACCTCTTTAGTGAGCTGAATTCGTTGCCAATTTGTGGAGTCGCCACCGAGTCAATTATGGGGACTCGGAAACCGTTCAAGTCAACTTTGATCCCTTGCTGGCTCAAAGTTGCGTGGCACGGGACCTAAAGATAAAGACTTGTACCCTTAAGCACTCCATGCCTGGAATGACTCTCATTGCCAATGGTTTCGGACATCCGGAAACCGTCGATTCTAAGTAAGGGGTGAAGGTACGTATTGAGAAGCCAACATCCGATAGATGTCAACACCCAATCCCGCCCGCACTATAGCGGCCTCTACTAATCAATCGGTGGGCTGATAACCTAGTTCTTTTGTTGTGGTGGAAATACTGTAACATCCGTTGCTTTAACCCTATGCCTTTTACTACGTCGGTTGCTTAAAAACAAGTAAGTATTGTCGTCAAAGTAGTTGTATTTAAATTCTTTTCATGCGATTTCACGTGACAAGCAGGCCATGAAAAGATGCAGGTAGGAGAGAAGAGAGTACTAATATTATACGTATTATTAGCAAGTCAGTTTTAACGCGATAATACGGATATTAGTCGTTCTCGTGGTATACCTTACCTGGTATTCTGCTTAAGATGCGTCAGCTTGGTATCAATAGAGATGCGTCGAACCTAATATGGCGAGCACCCGGATTAATACGGAACCCGACCATCACTTTGTTCATTTTTAGTTATTTACGTTTTGAATTCCGTGTTAGGTGATTTAGCATGCGATTTTAAGGTCATAAAAGCAATAAATCATACCAAAAATTGTAAATGCGAATGTAAGTAAATCACATTGTGAGGAGTTGCACCCTCGGAATATACACTAAACAGGACTCGATGCATAGATAGTTGAGAACGGCTCTCGGAATTACTCGGGTCTATTTAGTACTTGTGATTGAAGTTGGGACGTTACGTGTTTTAGTAGATGTTTGTGGATCTAGTGTCTACGTCTAGTGTTGTCGTAGTGCATAATAAAAGAAAGTGCAAATATGGAAAGTTTTATTTAGATGACAACCTAGTGATGACTCGACTTCAATAGGCGGATCCTCCTAGCTTGACCAGTGACTCCGGCAGAGCTCCGTTACCGTTGACCCTTCCTGCGGTAACTCCGGCAGGCTTCGTTACTATGGACTAGTTCTGCGGCTAATCCGGCAGAGCTTCGCTACTAGACTTGAGCTAGTCGATCACAGGCACCTCAGTATCGAGTGAGGTGCTCGAAGGTGAAGAGTAGCGTCGATGTCGCTTTTCTCGGAACTACGATCGAGTGGATCATTTGCCTCTGGTGTCGGAGTGCGAGCCCTTAGCGAGAGAGTAGAGGGAGAAGAGAAGATGAGAATGTGTGTCGAATGAATGAGGCGAAGGGGGGTATTTATAGGTGTTTTCGGCCCTCGTCGCCCATATGGACACCTGAGCTAGGGCGCACCATGACCCAAGCGCCTGAGCTAAGGCGCGGGGAGACCAAAACGCGTGAGGTGGGGCGGTCGGGATTTTGAAGATACGATTTTGATACTTTCCAAAACCGAGAGGGAGGAGTGTGATACTTAGCTTGGAGCCTAAGAATTTCCGCGGCTTGACCTAGCGTCGTGGGTTTAGTGGGCCTCGGGTGTGCGTCCCGAGGTTCGCTTGGCACGGTGCTGACTTGGTTCGAGTTTCGGGACCGACTCGGGGTCCCGGTGTCGGAATTGACTCTAATTAGTGTCAATGTGACCGTAACGACACGACTAAGGCTGCCATCATGTTAGTTTTAATTTTTTCGAGTAATTATTTGATCCATTCTATAGAAAAACTACCTACAACATCGCGAACCCGCGTCGCGTTGCAGTCCTATCGTCATCGAGTGTTTGTTGGGCACTTGAGCAGCCATCTAATCCAAATCTGGGTGTCCACATGTACGTGAGGGCAGAGTTGAGGTCGAGGAGCTACAGGAGGATGCTCATCCCAGTGCTGTTCCGCCCGGTGTGGTATTTGGGTGAGAGGTTAGTGCGCCAGTGCCTTTATGACGAGTTTAGGGTGCCGGTTGATCCTCCCCGGACCATGTTTAGGCCTCCGAATACTACTGAGGCCCGTGAGGATAAGGACAGTGAGGGGGTGAGGCATTACTAGTGTCTAGCGCCTCTTATGTGTCTCACGTCTGCCAGCGGCTAGCTTGCCACCACATTGTGGTAAGTATCCAATTATTGTTTGTTTGCTTTTTGCCTTATGTTTTGGGTTCGTTTGTGCTTTGAATGGTGTATGGTTTTTTTCTCTTAGCTGACCGACCTGGCTGATGTCGTTCAGCCCCCAGACTTCCCTTTGGCACTACTAAGGGCGGATGCGGCCGGGGTGGCTTTTACTAAGCCTCTTCCTCTTTGCTCTGCGGAAGAGATGGAGGCCGGCATGGAGTGGAGCGACCGGGTATACTGGGTAAGCTTTGTGGTTTTGCTTTGAAGTCGGTTTTGAAGGTTAGGCTTTGTTCGCTAACTTGATTGGTTTTGTCGCTCAAGTTTCGACGGCTTCCCACAGCAGTTATGGCAGGCCGCCAACTATTTCTTGGCCTACGCATCGGGGAGGGCTGCTGCCTCGGCTCGCGATACGTCAGGGTCTCGATCGGTAAGCATTGTTTTTTTGTGGGTGGTTTTAGGCTTGTTGTGTTGTCTTTTCCTAAGGGGTAGCTATGTCTTTTGCAGGATGTCCCGGACATGATGGCGCAATTGAGGGCGCGTGTGGAGGAGCTCGAGGCGGCTGAGCTCAGTATGTCACAATTCTTGCGATCTCGGGATATCAAGATTGCTAAGTTAAAGGAGCAGCTGGCCCGGTCTCGGGGTGAGACCTCGGCGTAGAGCGAGGCTAGGGATGAGGCTGAGGTAGAGGGAGAGGTTGTGGCTGAAGTTCAGGTGTGGACATGACGTAGGTCCACCCCGCCACGGCCACGCGCGGGTTTGGGGAGGCGAATGAAACTCCATATGAGAATGGATCGAATTGAAATTTAAATCTATGTGAATTCGCCACCGAACTTTGTGGGAGTTCAGGCCCGTTCGAACCCACTCTATGTCGTAGTGGGCCGTGTACAAAATACGGCCCATTTTCGATGTCAGAGTTTATCGGGTTCGTTCCTTAGCATTTGATACCGATACCGTCAATACCGGTTATCGTGTATTGAATGACTCTCGTGCGCCAACGGTTTAGGGCATCCGGAAACCGAGGTTCTGAGTAAGGGGTGAGGGTACGTGTTGGGAAGCCCACAAAGGACACTCAACCCCGCCCGCACATTGGTGGCCTCTAATAAGATATCGAAAGACTTTCTAATACGCGTGCTAGTTGAACGGGAAAATGTTATGCAAACAGTATTTTCCCTAAACATGTGATAGAATTGAGAGGGTTTCTATGTCGATTTAATGCAATTAATTATAACGTCAAGGTTGAATTTTAGCATGTGGGTTCATTTTAATACAATAAAATAAACTCAATAAATCAACAAGAAAAGTAACAAACGGTTAGTAACGGTAAAACGATAATAACGGTTTGCGAATTATTGAATAATGTAGAATGATGCAAATAAGATGATGCAGAGCTTGAGAAGTGATGTTTCACGTGATTGATTAGACACGTGTTGACCTAAGTCACAAAAAACGGTTAACGAGACTCGAATGCTATTGTAGGACTCACGGTTTAACGTGATAAAGGTGCCACTCGACCGAGTCATTGTGGGACTCGACCGAGTGGACCTCTGAAAAAGGTTCTGTCCGGATTTTGGGACCCTACTCTATCGAGTTATTGACCAACTCGACCGAGTACGTTGCCACTTGACCGAGTCACTGTGAGACTCGACCGAGTGGAGGTCAAAAGACATTCTGTCTCGGTTTTTGTGATGTCACTCGATCGAGTGGCATAGGCACTCGGTTGAGTGGCACCTGTACGAGCCAAGTTCGTTGGCAATTTTGTTATTGATTTCGAAATTGCTTTTGATTTTTGATAATTTGATGAATTGGGCATAAATATTATGGAATTTATACTCGATTCTAAATTTGAATACTCGTTGTATCTCATACTCGATTATTGAATCGATACGTGATACTAGAGTGAAAATAAGAGAAAATTGTTTTAAGTCGTCTTAAATTAACTATCGCGATATGAGTGGATTTCCTCCGCGTTTAATAATGTCAAAATTCTAGCGAATTGTATGACAATTATTTTAGCATCAATAAAAATCGCGTTAATTAATTAAATTGACTAGATCGTTAGATTCGACATCCAATTATGGAATTGGTATCGACTCTAACAGATCGACACTTTGCTTGAATTAGAGGACTTGATTCCCTCGGCTTTTTCGACATCGAAATAAATCCCTAGAGATTGTGATGTCGGATCCGCGTCAACGGGTTTCGACCCTTATTAATATAGAATGCTTGTCTTGGAAAATCGATGTGAATATGCGATGCAAACGAAAATAAACGAATTATTGTTTACGTTGACTCGTTTCAATAATCAAGTGATCGGGGTGATGGGATAAGCGACCGGCAACGCTGTGTGCAGTACACTTGTATATTCGGGTTTTCTTATCCCACCATCATTCACACTCGACACGAACTCACGAGTATTTTAGTATCTTTATACTAGTGGTACTATCGATATTAGAGTGCGATAAAACAATGAAAAAAAAAAGTGAAAGAGAGGAGAAAGGAAGAAGAAGGATTTTGCACCCTCAACCTACATGTTCTTGTTCTCGGTATAGACTCGTCTAGTCGTGGCTTGCACGTGAGTGATCGAGATATGTAGGGTGAGTTGTGGTGGTTTGGGGTTTGCCTTTTAAGGACTAGGGTTAGGGCTTGAGTATAGTATTAGGATTTTGATTAGGGCAAAAAAGTTGTTGAAAGTTGTGTTGCATGGGGTGTTTATATAGGCAAAGCCTAGGACCCCGGTTAGGGTTAATTGACCGAGTAACCAGCTGACTCGGTCGAGTGGCCCGGTGTGCTCGCAGTCGGGCCTAAAACAGGCCCACTCGATCGAGTGGGTTGGGCACTCGATCGACTGGCCCAACTGGGTCGCGCGGGTCCATTGTCTTGGACCTTGACTTCGGCATTTGATGGATTTTGCGTTTGACTTGGACTTTTGATGTTGTAAGGGGCTGTTTTGTATGTCTCGGAAACGACTTTGACCAGGGTTGACCCAATCGCAAAAAGGTCGATTTTATTTCCGGTGTCGGTTTTGGCGCAAATTAGTCTTATTTGATTGGAAACGACCCACTGGGCCTGGATTCAAGGTTGGTTTTGTGAGATTTGTACTCCGTAAGTGCTTTAGCCAACAACTAATGGATTTGAGCCCATATCCGAGTGCGTAGAAACACGTTAGCGTCCGATCATCATAGGGTGTTTTTTGGAAACTACCATAGACACCTGGCAGTCAAAATGCGGGTGTCTAGAGAGCCCCCACTCTGACTGAGGCTTGGACAAGGCGAAAGTCAGAGTAGCCACTAGGCCAATCGTGGATTGAAACCTGGCGGACTTCCGGTCGGGTCGTTTATAGTCCATTAGACTCGCGTGAAGGGCTCGCCAGCCATAAGCTAGAAGTCATACCTGAGCTGATGACGATAACTCCGTGGGGAATTGGACTTGTCGCATAAGTCCTGGGTGCGCCTTTATGTAGAGTCATCCCGTGCTATTCCGGGAAAATACCACCTAGGGCTTTCCGCTGGGAAGGTAAAGTGGGTTGTATGTTCCTACTTGAGTCGTACCTGTATAAGTCAAATAAAATTTGCATGCAACACGTAGGTAGAATAATGACTCGCGCTGGGGAAAAAATGATTTTTGAATATTTGAAAGTTTGAATTTTTTGAAAATTTTGAAATTGGCAATTTTGGAATTTTGGACTCCTAAAGAAAATAGGAAAGTTTGGGATGAATATTTTGTGCTAGTATCGGGACTAGGCTTGTGGCTTGATTCCGTTTAGGATTAGGAAACTTTTGTGATATGGAAAGATATGGAAAGAGTGTTATAGAACCAATACTATAAATACCCCTCCCTTGTCATTGATTTTTCCTCACAAATTCCTCCACAACTCCTCCCTTCTCAAAAGAAAGACTTCTTATTTCTTCTCAAGAAAATAGGCATGGGAATCGACAGGTTGACTGTGATGCTGCAGGAATGGTCCCGACGTTTTAGGGACGGGGATAGAGTGGCTTTGAATCAGTCGGGTATTAGTCAACTGTATACATTCCGTCAGATGCAAGTTGATCGCCACTTTCTGGACGCATGCTTGTCTTACTGGGATGACATATATCCTGTCTTTGTTTTCCCTCGGGGCGATGTCTGCCCTTTACCTGAGGAGATTGCAGCTATAGGAGGATGGAACCCGATACTCCGTCCCGCTGTCCCGTACTCGATCTATGACCCAAGGAGGAAGCTTCGAGAATTTCTGGGGCTTTCTCACAATGAGGTGTTCCGGATGATGGAGGGTGATAATATTTCTCTGATCGACTTGGCTGAGAAATTTATGAATCCTTTCGATGTCCGGGTCAGGCCGGCTTACAGCCGTAGGGCCTTTTCTTTCTGCATGCTCCATGTTTATGCTTTTGAAGGTCACATGGATTTGCTATCATGCATGGGACGCGTCCGTCTTTTGACTGTGGTGGATTTGATGGAGACTGAACACAGTCCGGCTTGGCTGATCACGGGTGAAATCATCCAAGGATTGGATAATCGCAAGAGGGATTCTTCTGTTCGTCTCACCGGGAGCACCCGTTTGCTGCAAGTATGTCGGATTTTTATTATTTTCTAACTCCTCGATTTTTGATTAATTTTTTCGATTCTCCTGCTGCAGTGGGCACTCGATCGAGTGCCTTCGTAAAAACCTCCTGATCTGTTCTTAGAGGTACCACTCGATTGAGTCACCTTGGCACTCGATCGAGTGCGCTCGTAAAAGCCCCCTGTTTGTGTTCAGGGGTATCACTCGATCGAGTGTCCCAGGCACTCGACCGAGTGGCCTTAGGCGGACGCCTATTTTGCCTCGGGAACTCATATTTTTGTTCCCTTTTTCAGAT
Source organism: Agrostemma githago (assembly GCA_958450325.1). Lineage (NCBI taxonomy): Eukaryota > Viridiplantae > Streptophyta > Magnoliopsida > Caryophyllales > Caryophyllaceae > Agrostemma > Agrostemma githago. The sequence goes on from OY288253.1 coordinate 21,980,613, forward strand.
TTGGCTATATGAGAGGCTATCAGTGATAGATTCTCCTCTTGATGCGAGCAACTACCGTCATAACCAGGTGATGACGAGGAGGCGGGCCATTGATTTTTCTCGTGAGATTACGCAGAAGTATTGGGACGAGGTGTTGTCTTTTCACAGTGGCCCGTTAATTCGATGGGTAGTACCATGGTGGCCCATCTACCTTTGGACTGGCTTGGACCCGAGGGACAAAGCCTGTTATCAGGTAATACTATCTTTCAGGCAGACGGTTCATCTCTACCCGGATCGCATACTAAGGCAGTATGGGTGGACTCAGCGAATCCCAGAAGTTGAAGCAGTTGTGAGTGACCCTACCCAACTGACCGATGTAATGTGCGACAATTGGATGCAAAGATGGTATACCCGGCACACTTGGCCCGTCACCAAATCTCGTCACTCGACCTGGGTTTCAAGCTCTTACATGAAGTGGACTAAACCGGGTGATGCTAAAGCCCGAGCTGCTCTGAAGGTTGATGAGGCTTTTGACCTTCTGCGAAGGGAGCAAGCTAAGGATAACAGGGGATTCTTTGACGAAGGTGACACCCCGGCTACTATGGACCGATTAATGTTAGGTCAAAAGAAGAAGACCAAGAATCAAGCTGGAGGGTCCAGTGCTAAAGGTGCTTGGGGGAAAGTGAGCTCCCAGACTGATTTGGAGAGGAGACTGGGCCCAAAACTAGCCGTGCAGGACCGACTTGGCCCACGAGATAGGCTATCCGAGCACGTGCGGGCTCGACTTGGACCTGAGACTGTTGCAGAAGACCCGTTGTCAAAGAAACGGGTTCGAGCTAAGGAGGTTCCCCTCGTGATTCGGGAACGCTCGCCTCCGCCTCGGCGACCTCGGGTCCCATGTGACCCAAAGGATAAAGGAAAGGGCAAGATGCCCGGATATTAGTCTCCTTGTTCTTATTATTTGAGTATTATTATTATTTTTTTGGGTGATTTTTTTGTGGGTGTTTTGCCGTTTTGGCATTTTTTTTTTGTAATTCCCGAGTTTGTCGGGTTTTTAATAAAGACATATTAATGAATACCGTTCCCGTCTTTTCGTTTATTGCAGTGGTTGTACCCTTTTGAGGGGTTGCCTACGTATCCACAATCAGCGGAATCAAACCAAACGTAGTTCAAAAATATGATTTGATTTTGCAATTTTCGAAGTACATCAAGACAATTAGTTCGAGATGTGCGACAGTGAATAATTAATTCTAACTTATTGACTTGTCTATAATTTTTCAAAAATTTATAAAAAGAAACATTTTTATAAATTTTTGCAAATGACATTGAGATGGGGTTTAAGGGTAGTAGCGCTTCAGCTGGTCCAAGTTGGTTGGGTTGACAAATTCGTTCCCGTCCAAGTCTGTCAGCATCACCGCTCCTCCTGATAGGACCTTCTTGACTAAGTATGGCCCAGCCCAATTGGGTTTGAATTTTCCCCTTGGGTCAACCGGTAGTAAGGCACGAACCGATTTTAGGACCAAATCCTCTTCTTTGATATTTATGGGCCTAAATCTTTTGTTGAAAGCCCGTTGGATCCTCTTTTGATATATCTGAATATTGTTGAGGGCCCGGGATCGCCGTTCGTCTAAAAGGACTAGCGAATCGTATCGGGCTTGGACCCAATTTGCCTCAGGTACTTGGCTTTCAAGTAAAATCTTGAGGGATGGCACTTCTAACTCGACCGGCTGGACCGCTTCCATTCCATATGTCAAATAATATGGAGTTGCTCCGGTCGCGGTGCGAATTGACGTTCGGTACCCCCACAAGGTGAAGGGTATTTTGTCGGGCCAGTCCCGGTAATTCTCAGTCATCTTTTTAAGTATGGTGACAATTATTTTATTGGCCGCTTCTACCGCTCCATTTGTTTGGGGTCGGTAAGGTGAGGATGTATGCCTTTGAATTTTATATTTTGCCAGCAGTGCGGCAGTTTCAGCTTGGAAGTGGGTCCCGTGATCACTGATAAACTCATGTGGGATCCCGTATCAGCATATGATCTTGTTCTGGATAAATTTGGCCACGTGCTTGGCGTTCAAGACACGGTATGACTCAGCTTCGACCCATTTGGTGAAGTAGTCGATGGCCACCAAAATGAAGCAATGACCTCCCGTCCCGGAAGGGTGCACCTTTCCAATTATATCAATACCCCATGTCGAAAATGGCCATGGTGATGTCATGGTATATAACAGGGAAGATGGCATAAGCTGCACATTAGCAAAGATCTGACAATTATGGCAGTGTTTGATGTAATTGGCAGTCCGTTTCCATGGTATTCCAGTAATACCCGAGCCTCATGATCTTTCGGGCTAGCATATGGGCGTTCATATGCCGGCCATTTTCACCGTCGTGTACTTCGGCCATAACATTTTCGACCTGTATTTTTTCGATACACAGGAGGAGAGCCCCATGTGCCGTCTTTTTGTATAACTGCCCGTCATCCGTGCGAACAAATTGGGTTGCTCATCTTCGCAAGGCTTTCTTGGCCCGGTTTTCGGTTCCCGGGAGATACTCTCCCGTTGCCAAGTAGGTTAAGACTGACTGATACCAAGGTTCTGGGTCAGTTATCTCGATATCCTGGATGCCGTATACATACGCCGGCTCGGACCGTCTTTCGACGCAGATTGGCATGCTAGTAAGATGGTCTGGTATATTTAGCAGGAATGCTAATTTGGAAAGTGCATCTGCGAATTGATTTTCTTCCCGGGGCAGGTAGATATACTCTACCTTCTGGAATTGTTTCTCTAGAACCCTTACCCGTGCTTGGTAAGCCACGAGATTGGCGTTCCGAGTTTTCCATTTTTGGAGCGCTTGATTAATGACCAGTGATGAGTCACCGTGGACCCGGAGGTTAGTTACCCCTAAATCAGCGGCGGCTTGCAAACCGTGAATGCATGCTTCGTATTCGGCTGCGTTGTTGGTCACGTCAAAGTCCAATTTGATGGATAATGGGGTGTGTTCCCCCCGTGGTGAGATTAACAGAATCCCGACCCCAAATCCTCGAAAGTTGGATGCTCCATCAAAATACAAATCCCATGTATCGGTATTGGTATGAATATGTCTTCATCGGGAAAGGCCCAAGTATCGGTGTGTCCTTCTTCGGATATCGGACTGTCGGCGAGGAATTCTGCCACTACCCGGCCTTTGATGGCTTTTAATGGTACAAACTTGAGGTCGAACTCAGATAACATTAAAGTCCATCTGGACATCCTGCCAATGAGGATGGGCTTCTCGAACAGGTACTTGATAGGATCCATTTTGGATAATACATGTACCTCGTGACTAAGCATGTAATGTCGGAGCTTTTTAGTGGCCCAAACCAACGCTAGACACGTTTTCTCGAGCATTGTATACTTGCATTCATATTCGAGGAACTTTTTACTGATGTAGTAAATAGCCCGTTCTTCTGAATCGACTGTCTGGGCCAGCATAGCCCCCATGGCTATCTCGGTCGTTGTTAGGTATAACGACAAAGGCAAACCGGGTTGAGGTGGCATTAATATCGGCGGTGCAGACAGAATTTCCTTGATTTTATCGAAAGCCGTTTGACATTTGTCGTCCCATAGTACTCGTTCTCCAATCTTCAGATTTTTGAAAATGGGCTCACATACCATGGTCAACTTTGAAATGAACCGGCTGATGTATTGGACTTTCCCGAGAAACCCCCGTATTTCTTTTTCGGTCTTGGGTGGTTGCATCTCGGTGATGGCTTTGATTTTAGCTAGGTCGACCTCGACGCCGCGTTGGCTAACGATATGGCCCAGTAATTTGCCTGATGTTACCCCAAAACTGCATTTTTGAGGGTTTAGTCTCATGTTGTATTTGCGCAGTCGGGTAAAGAATTTTCTTAGGGCCGCAATGTACCCACTCCGGTCTTTGGACTTAACGATCATATCGTCCACGTAGACCTCCACTTCTCTGTGCATCATGTCATGTAATAAAGTAGTGGCGGTCCGTTGATAAGTGGCCCCGGCATTGATAAGCCCAAATGGAATAACAGTGTAACAGTAAGTACCCCAAGGTGTAATGAAGGTGGTCTTACTCATATCCTCTTTTGCCATCTTGATTTGATTGTATCCGGCATACCCGTCCATGAATGATAGAAGGGCATGATCGGCCGTGTTATCCACTAGTATGTCGATATGTGGTAACGGAAAATAGTCTTTTGGGCTGGCCTTGTTTAGGTCCCGGAAGTCCACACATACCCGCACCTTGCCGTCCTTCTTGGGTACCGGCACGATGTTTGCGACCCAGTCTGGATATTCAGACACTTGTATAAAGCCCGCTTTGAATTGTTTGTCTACTTCCTCTTTGACCTTGAGAGACCATTCGGGCTTCATCCTTCGAAGTTTTTGCTTTACCGGTTTGCACCCATCTTTGATCGGTATTCGGTGTTCGGCTATTTCCCGATCTATACACGGCATGTCCTTGTAGGACCATGCAAAGACGTCCTTGAACTCTTGGAGGAGGTCTGCGAATTGTTTTCTCTCCTCTGGATCTAAGGATAGGCCCAACTTAAGCATCTGGGGCTCTAAAGTGGTTCCCACATTGATGGACTCGGTTTCTTCGACCACCGGATCTCGGGACTCCCTTTGTTCGAGCTGCTCGATCAGATGCGGGGGTAAAGGTATCTGTCCGTCGGGCTTCTCAATGTCATTGCATATAAAATCTTTGAAATTGAGAAAATTTTGGAAATAAGACAAGTCGTAAGCAGAACGATTTTCGTTATTATTATTAATGGTAAATTTTGTGAAAAGCTCGAAAAGAGCGGCCATCTGATCGTTGGTTAGTGGCGGGAAAGGGAGAGGTCTTGGGACAGGCCCCGAGACCTCAGTGGATAAGGGAAGAGGGGTTACAGACTCGACTCTAGCACCAAACCCTCTAGACCTGGACTCAGACTCCGACTCTGACTCTGACTCTGACTCGGTATCCGGCATGTCTCCCTCGCCGGTGGTTAGCTTGTAGGTCCGTCCTTGGCCATCAGTCCACTTGATGGTCTTCCTCCAGGCCCTTTTTCCTGTATCTGCGCCGACTTCGGTGATTAGCTTAGTTGGGTCAAACCGATCGCTGCGGAGGATCAGATTGACCAAGTCATCTTTTGGTGTGGGGACGGCTTTGTCTTCTCCAAATAGGAGCCCTAGCATGGGCCCGGAGTTGTTTTCCCCTTCCTTGGACTCAGCTTGAACAAGGGTGAATATATCATCGGGGATGAAATTGCATTCCCGAGCCGTTTTGGTCTCGGGATATGTGATAGTGGGTTGGTAGAGGCCCACTTGGATAGCTCCGAAAACTGGAGTGACGAAGTAGTAAGTTAACTTTGGGCTATAAGGGCCTATGTAAGTACCCTTGAAAATGTCGATGGCCTTGTGGATACCGGCCCGAACCATGTTTTCCGGGGTTATTGCATACCCCAATCCGAATTGTGATTCGCCATCATTTAGGACCTCAATGATTTTCCCAGTCGGAAGATATGGCCTTGAGGTAGTTCCCGGTAGATAGCCCAGGTTCTGTAGCATCGTGTCGATGCTAGTGGTGAAGTAGGGCCTAAAGAGATACTCTTCTTCGATCATGCCCACGAAATCAAATCCTCGTGGGTCGGCCCGGCCCGTAGCGTTGCAGCTTGCCACGGTAATAGGAGTAGCCTCTAATGTGATGACACCATCTTGAAGTGGCATCTTGACTTTCCGGTGTAGGGTAGAGGATACGGCCTTGACTGCATGGATCCAAGGCCTCCCTAGTAGTAAGTTAAAGGATGAGGTGACATCAATCACCTGAAACTCTAACTCTTTTTCGATTGGGCCCGTTATGATCTTCAGTTTAACGGCCCCGGCAACTGGTTTTGGGCTTCCGTCGAAAGCCTGAATAGTTTTCGCCGTCGGGATATAGTCGGCATCGGTGATGCCGAGGGCCTTAGCGGTCCTTAGGGGTAGGACATTTACAGTAGACCCATCATCGATAAGGGTCATTGGGAGGTACTTCCCTCGGCAAATGACCGTGATGTAAAGGGCCAGATTATGATTGGGCCCGAATGATGGAAGATCAGACTCGGAGAAGGTGATAAGTGGGCCTTCTTCCTTGGACTTGCCCTTGAGATAAGGCATAATAGTGGCTACCATTTTAGTGGGGTTAACCTGTGAGTCGACCTTGATTTCATCGAGAGCCTTAGTCAGTGCTTCTCGATGTGCTTGTAAGCTAACCAGTAGTTGCCATATGGTTAGATCAGCTCGAACCCTCTTCATTTGTTGGACCAAGGTCGTATCGTTGCTTGGTTCTTCGAGGGTAGGATCCGTCCGGGCAGGTTCAGTGACGGATGTAGGAATAGAACGCCCAGCTGCGGCGAGGTGGTTGGTAGCTAAGGCTTTGGACTTAGCTTTTCGAACCTCTTCAATGGTGATGGGGACAGCTTCCCCTTTGGCTAAGTACACATCTTCCTCGTCATCGAACCATATCCCATTGATTTGTGGGATGAAGGGGGAGATGAGGTGAGAACAGCCAATTACCTCACCGGTGAATATTGCGTGGGCACTGAACGGGTTTTCTTTGTTGCTCGGCTTGTCTCCGGGCAACGGGATCTTCCCGCTCTCGATCAGGTCCTGGATTAGATGCTTCAGTTTCCAGCACTTTTCAGTATCATGCCCATTACCACGATGATATTGGCAGTACGCCTGGGCGTTATAACTTTTGGGTTCTTCTCCACTGGAAGCTCGGGCATCGGGCCTATTGGTTGGATCAAACCCTTTGAAGATAGCCTTTGTAAGGCATAAGTATAGGTAGTCCCTATATCTGTGAATACCCGATTTGGTGTATTCTTTTTGGATGAGGTGTCAAGCAGATTTACCTCATCAAAGATGCTGCGAGTTGCAGCTGCAGGTGTGGGCTTGCTCGTGGATGAGCTTGCCCCTTGATAGCCCTTGGTAAAGGCCTTAGTTAGGCTCTCTAACCTTAAGTCGTCCTCAATCCTTGTACCCATTTCAGTTAGGGTAGCAAAATTAAGGATAACAGCACACCGGAGATGGACCCGGTAGGAAGGAGGAGGTTCTTGACAAACGCCTCCACTAGCACTTTCTCGCTGGGCTTATCAACCAGCTTCACACTCTTGGCCCGCCATCTTTGTAGATATTTAGTGAACCCTTCTTTCGGCTCCTGGGCCATCACTTCCAGAGTACGCATTGTAGTCTGGATCTCGGTATTATCAGCGTAATTCCGAGCAAATTCGGTTGCCACATCATCCCAAGTTTTGTATTTCTTGGAATCGAGCCTGTAGTACCAGGCCTTAGGGTGCTTCTCCAGGGAGGAAGGGAATAAGTGAGTAAACATGGTGGACTTCACCCCCTTGACAGCCATAAAATCTTTGAAAGCCCGGATGTGGTGGACCGGGTCCTCGGTTCCCTCAAACATAGGAATTCCAGCAAGGTTGAGGTTAGCAGGTAGCTCGTCATTCAAGGGTGAATAGGAACGAGCAATTTCAGTGTGGATCGAGTTGTTCGTTGACAGGTGAACTTGTTCCTCGAGCCTGCGGACAACGCTGACTAGTTCAGCTATGGGCCCAGTGGGCTCCGATCCAGGAGGAGGAGTTCCCTTCTCCATTGCGCCCACACGAGTGGCGAGTGCCGTTTGATCATTCTGGTTGGCAGTTAATTGGGCTTCAATATTCTCTAGGGCATCCTTCAATGCGTCCATCTTGCGTTGATATCTGGTTTCGGGTGGCCTGTCTGTAAGAACACCGCGTAATCAGAAACTAGCCCGAATCTCGGAATAGAAAGTACATCCCGAACAAGACTAAAAGGGAAATGACTCGAGAAAAGACACCTAGACGGGTGACTTGTGAAAAGTGGACCTTCCTTAGGATTCGGCGGGTGGGCCTAGTCCTGTTCGAAGGAAGGTTCACGTGAGACATCCCCAGACTTTTGACTCGATTGTGCAAACGGGCCCTCCTTTGTAGGGGTTTGTCCTACGTAGGTGGGCCTTGCCTTAGTCTAATAAGGCGGACTGGGATAGGGAAGAAACTTGCAATGTAAGATCGACAGAGTTTCGACGCTAGAGACCTTGACAACTTACGACACGACCCGACACTGCTAAATACGGGGAGTCCTAAGAAGAGGAAGATTTTGAAAATGGATTGTTTTTGAAGAGAGCCCGAGAGAACTCGGTGGAGGGCCCCATTTTTGAAAGAAAAAGAAAAGAGTATTGGGCCACGGGTTTTGAAAGTTCGAAAGTAATTTCGAGTTTTGAATTGGGCAGCATATCGTCTACAAAGTAAGCTATTTTGAGTAAAATCATACGTCCTAAATTCGGCATGTCCCGGATTTTGAAAATTGAATATCTTGAAAAAGATATAATTTTTGAAAAGGGTTGACGGTTTTTGAAAATGACACGGAAACCAAATAGCACGTAGTCATACAAGCATTATAACGACACCATGTATGCTTTACACTAAGTCTCGGTCGGTCTAGAGGGTCTATACCAGTGTACATAGTCTAGACGTTGATCGGGACGGACTCTCTAAGTCGAGTTGAGCTTAGAACATGCCGCGAAACTCACTCGAATCGACTATGGATACCTTTTGACATATCCATATTGGAGTACATCAATGGTATAGTGGGACGTCGGTCACCAGTATCGGCCCGGAAAAATATGGGTTATGCATGAACCGTAAAACTAAAACGCGTATTGTACTAGTCAAACGATTTCTATTCGAGTCTCACCCTGAGGATGCCGATGGTAAGTCACGCATCAGTTAATCCCCAGCGGAGTCGTCAAATTGTGGACATGATGTAGGTCCACCTCGACGCGACCACGCGCGGGTTTGGGGAGGCGAATGTATCTCCATATGAGAACGGATCGAATTGAAATTTAACTCTACGTGGAGTTGCCACCGAACTTTGTGGGAGTTCGGGCCCGTTCGAACCCACTCTATGTCGTAGTGGGCCGTGTACAAAATACGGCCCATTTCCGATGTCAGAGTTTATCGGGTTCGTCCCTTAGCATTTGATACCGATACCGTCAATACCGGTTATCGTGTATTGAATGACTCTCGTGCGCCAACGGTTTCGGGCATCCGGAAACCGAGGTTCTGAGTAAGGGGTGAGGGTACGTGTTGGGAAGCCCACAAAGGACACCCAACCCCGCCCGCACATTGGCGGCCTCTACTAAGATATCGAAAGACTTTCTAATACGCGTGCTAGTTGAACGGGAAAATGTTATGCAAACAGTATTTTCCCTAAACATGTGATAGAATTGAGAGGGTTTCTATGTCGATTTAATGCAATTAATTCTAACGTCAAAGTTGAATTTTAGCATGTGGGTTCATTTTAATACAATAAAATAAACTCAATAAATCAACAAGAAAAGTAACAAACGGTTAGTAATGGTAAAACGATAATAACGGTTTGCGAATTATTGAATAATGTAGAATGATGCAAATAAGATGATGCAGAGCTTGAGAAGTGATGTTTCACGTGATTGATTAGACACGTGCTGACCTAAGTTACAAAAAAACGGTTAACGAGACTCGAATGCTATTGTAGGACTCACGGTTTAACGTGATAAAGGTGCCACTCGACCGAGTCATTGTGGGACTCGACCGAGTGGACCTCTGAAAAAGGTTCTGTCCGGATTTTGGGACCCTACTCGATTGAGTTATTGACCAACTCGACCGAGTACGTTGCCACTCGACCGAGTCACTGTGAGACTCGACCGAGTGGAGGTCAAAAGACATTATGTCTCGGTTTTTGTGATGCCACTCGATCGAGTGGCAAAGGCACTCGGTTGAGTGGCACCTGTACGAACCAGGTTCGTTGGCAATTTCGTTATTGATTTCGAAATTGCTTTTGATTTTTGATAATTTGATGAATTGGGCATAAATATTAGGGTTATTTAACAACAATAATACCAACTATATGGCGTCTTCCCAAAATAATATCAATTTTAATAAATCTGAGAATAATACGTATTATTAGAGTAGTTAAACAAGAGTAGTATAGGTGACCGGTTACCTGTAGAACCCTTTCACCTTCCTTTTTCACCTTTAATTTTATTTAACGGCAATAATACCAATTATAGAGCGTCTTCCAAAAATAATTCCAATTTTAATAAATCAGAGAATAATATGTATTTTTGGAGTAGTTTAAGGCAGAGTAGTATAGATGACTAGTTACCGGTAGAACCCATTCACCTTCCTTTTTCGCCTTTAATTCATTTCACATTAATTCACTCCTATTCACTTACTCAGTGTACGGGGCATTAAACGTCATTCATGTCCTTCATCTTCCTCTTCCTTCAAGTCTTCAACCTCACCAAATCTAGCTAATAACACAATCCTACACCAAAATCAACACGTTAATCTAAACGAAACGTATAGAAAAAAACTGAAAAAGGATGAAGAGTAATGGAGAGAGAGGATGAAGGAGAGAACTAAGGAGGAGTAGACCTGGCAAAACTGACCCAACCCGAATAAGCCAAACTGAACCCGACCCGACACCCGAATTGAAGACTTGATTTTGACCCGTAATCCGAATTGACCCGAGCTAACTCGAAACTGACCCGATTATTATTATAAAAAACGAGTCGATATCCCTAAAAAAGTTGAAAAGAACAAACCCGAGAATGACTCGAGCCCGAAAGTATCCGACCCGACCCAAAGTCAACCCGATTATTATAACCCGACAGTGGCCCGACCCGAAGCTGACCCGACATAGTTCACCCGTTATCCAGGTCTAAGTAGGAGGATGGAGGATAAGTAACAGGTTAAATACTAATCAGGTGACCTGATGTAGCAGGTTAAAAAATCACTTATACTACTCTTGTTTAACTACTCCACTAATACGTATTATTCTCAGATTTATTGAAATTTGTATTATTTTTGGAAGACGCCCTATAGTTGGTATTATTGTCGTTAAATAACTCTAAATATTATGGAATTTATACTCGACTCCAAATTTGAATACTCGTTGTATCTCATATTCGATTATTGAATCGATACGTGATACTAGAGTGAAAATAAGAGAAAATTGTTTTAAGTCGTCTTAAATTAACTATCGCGATATAAGTGGATTTCCTCCGCGTTTAATAATGTCAGAATTCTAGCGAATTGTATGACAATTATTTTAGCATCAATAGAAGTCGCGTTAATTAATTAAATTGACTAGATCGTTAGATTCGACATCCAATTATGGAATTGTTATCGACTCTAACGGATCGACACTTTGCTTGAATTAGAGGACTTGATTCCTTCGGCTTTTCCGACATCGAAATAAATCCCTAGAGATTGTGATGTCGGATCCGCGTCAACGGGTTTCGACCCTTATTAATATAGAATGCTTGTCTTGGAAAATCGATGTGAATATGCGATGCAAACGAAAATAAACGAATTATTGTTTAGGTTGACTCGTTTCAATAATCAAGCGATCGGGGTGATGGGATAAGCGACCGGCCACGGTGTGTGCAGTACACTTGTATATTCGGGTTTTCTTATCCCACCATCACTCACACTCGACACAAATTCACGAGTATTGTAGTATCTTTATACTAGTGGTACTATCGATATTAGAGTGCGATAAAACAATGAAAAAAAATGTGAAAGAGAGGAGAAAGGAAGAAGGGTTTTGCACCCTCAACCTACATGTTCTTGTTCTCGGTATAGACTCGTCTAGTCGTGGCTTGCACGGGAGTGATCGAGATATGTAGGGTGAGTTGTGGTGGTTTGGGGTTTGCCTCCTAAGTACTAGGGTTAGGGCTTGAGTGTAGTATTAGGGTTTTGATTAGGGCAAACAAGTTGTTGAAAGTTGTGTTGCATGGGGTGTTTATATAGGCAAAGCCTAGGACCCCGGTTAGGGTTACTCGACGGAGTTACCAGCTGACTCGGTCGAGTGGCCCGGTGTGCTCGAAGTCGGGCCTGCAACAGGCCCACTCGATTGCGCGGGTCCATTGTCTTGGACCTTGACTTCGGCATTTGATGGATTTTGCGTTTGACTTGGACTTTTGATGTTGTAAGGGGCTGTTTTGTATGTCTCGGAAATGACTTTGACCAGGGTTGACCCAATCGAAAAAATGTCGGTTTTATTTCTGGTGTCGGTTTTGGCCCAAATTAGTCTTATTTGATTGGAAACGACCCACTGGGCCTGGATTCGAGGTTGGTTTTGTGAGATTTGTACTCCGTAAGTGCTTTAGCCAACAACTAATGAATTTTAGCCCATATCTGAGCGCGTAGAAACACGTTAGCGTCCGATCATCATCGGGTGTTTTTTGAAAACTACCATAGACACCTGGCAGTCAAAATGCGGGTGTCTACATCAGGCCACTGGTATAACTAAGGATATTGATCTTTCCGGAAGGTTTCCTCTCACGGAGACGGCTATCGTGGATATTTGGGCGGGTATGGGTCGCTTGGTAGATGCCGGTACAGAGTCTTCTACTTTTGATCTTGAGGATCTAGGTTTGGATGATAACCTTGGTGAACTTGTACTGGCTGTAGCTACAGCCTCTAGGGGTCCTCTCTAGCTTGTAAACTTGGTTTGTATTTGAATTTCGTATGTTTGCATATTTAATGAACCTCCTTGCACTTTGATCGGCTTATTTTATTGTACTCTTGGAGTGTTAGCTTAAATAGCACGTAGTCACTTCAAGCATCATTTGTTTATGGTTTAGCCGGGGTTTAAGATGTTTTAAATAAGTTAGGATTGCATAGGAGTACAAAAATATTTTTTGGGATGCTTTAAAACGTGTTAGTTTGAGCCGGGAATTGGATCAAGTAGTACGTCGATTAAAATGTTTGACTCGAAATGTGTGAAACATGCATAAAGCGTTTCGTGATTAAAACGTTTTGACCGAGTGCGTGTGCGATGCTGTAGACGTGTATAGTCGTGTTTGGATAGTGACGCTTGTGTACGAAGCGAAGTAGAATGAAAAAAAAGTTTGGACCACTGTTTATGCTTTATAGATGATGCCGGTGTAGGGCTGCAAATGTGTATTGACAGTGTCGCAAAGGGCTATGACATGTCTAGGTGACGTGTACCGATAGTTCCACATAAGGCTACAACACGCCTAGGTGGGGTAGCTTACTCCCTAAAAGAAAAAAAGAAAAAAACGTCTAAGTCTGGTGGATCGCGGGCACGAAAATGGATCGACCGCTGCCTGTAGTGACCTTTCAGTTTTGCATGGTGTTTGTAATGTGCATACGAACTCTGGAAAAGGGATGACTGGCTTTAGGAGTTCGTTCCTAACGTCCAAGATTGGCGAACAACAGCTTGATAAGGTAATGTATGGCTGACGCCCTGGGGTTTGAACGTCAGCCTGCCGGCGATCCAGAATTCGGGCGCCTGGGTCTAGGCGACCCTTTTCTCAGCCGCCTGAGTTGGGGCGGCTTGGTTCTTGGTTATGGAAATTTTCCGTAATTTCCTAATTACGATGCAATTGTGGTTATATATGCAGGTTGTGGGTGCTCGTCTTAGACATATTTAATACCTAAAGTCTCTTCATAGCTCCAGTTTGGTTTTCGAGTCATGTCGGGTTTTGGTTGTCTTTTGACCGGGTGGGTGAGTCGTTTCAAGAAAGATGACCTTGAGGCCTTTCTAGGTGATGGTTTGTCCGCTATTATTTTGCTAAAATAAATTAAAGTGCAAGATGACTTTTTATTAGCGTGTTCGCGCTTCAACAAATGGAAGAACCAACAAATTTGCTTACTTTTGATATGAGTACAAAACTAACTACTCCATACTTTATTAGTCTATTAATTAGTTATTGAAAGCCCAGTATTTCACTTGAAATTGTATTATTAGCTCTAAACTAAAACACAAATCATGTTGTCACATTCTTATGATGCACTACATAAAGTGGATAAAACATTTTAGGATATATTTTTCCGTATAAGTAGGCACTCCCTCGTCCCTTCATTCATACAGAGAATACATTTTTGTTTTGTACACTATTCACAACTAAAGAAAATTTTAAAATTCTTCACAATCTATATGAGAAAATATAGTGTGGATCTTGTTTGATTCGTCTTTATGAGTAGATTAAGAATATCAAATTTTTATAATTTTTGTTAATGTAAAATGAAAGATATTGATGGTGTAAAGCGCGTCTCCACAAATGTGAAAAAAAACAAATGTATATTTTGGATATGAATAGATGGAGTAGTTTATTTTGATAACTTCCCTCTTTAAAGTTGAGTTTTTCGTTTTTGGAGTCTTTCTATATTATTGGACGGTCTTATAAGAGGTGTCTTCCTAACTATAAATGGAACCTAACATGTTGGTTGAGGGGAAACTGCAAGCCAAACAACATATACTAGTGTTTAAATTGTTACCCCGTGCAATTTGCACGAATTTACCTTTTTAAAAATAAAAAAATTAAGGGTTATTTAACAACAGTAATACCAACTATAGAGCATCTTTCCAAAATAATACCAATTTCAATAAATCTGAGAATAATACGTATTATTTGAGTAGTTAAACGAGAGTAGTATAAGTGATTTTATAACCTGCTACATCAGGTCACAAAATTAATATTTAACCTGCTACTTATCCTTCATTCTCCTCCTTAGACCTGGATAACGGGTGAACCGTATCAGGCCAGCTTCGGATCGGGCCAGTTTGGGGTTATAATAATTGGATTGACTTTGGGTCGGGTCGGATAATTTTGGATTCGGGTCATTATCGAGTTTGCTGTTTTCAACTTTTTTAGGGATATCGACTTATTTTCTATAATAATAGTTGGGTCAGTTTCGGGTTAGCTCGGGTCAATTTGGATTACGTGTCAAAATCAGGTCTTCAATTCGGGTGCCGGGTCGTCTTCAGTTTGGCTTATTCGGGTCAAGTCAGTTTTGCCAGGTCTATTCCTCCCTACTTCTCTCCTTCATCCTCTCTCTCCATTACCCTTAATCCTTCTTCAGTTTTTTTTCTATACGTTTCGTTTAGATTAACGTGTTAATTTTGTTGTAGAATTGTGTTGTTAGCTAGATTTGGTGAGATTGAAGACTTGAAGAAAGAGAAAGACGGAAGACATTAATGACGTTTAATGCCCCGTACACTGAATAAGTGAAAAGAAGTGAAGTAATATGAAATAAATTAAAGGCAAAAAAGAAAGGTGAACGGGTTCTACCGCTAACTGGTCATCTATACTATTATAGTTTAACTACTTCAAAAATACGTATTATTCTCTGATTTATTAAAATTGAAATTATTTTCGAAAGACGCTCTATAGTTAGTATTATTGCTGTTAAATAAAATTAAAGGTGAAAAAGAAAGGTGGAAGGGTTCTACAAGTAACCGGTCACCTATACTACTCTAATTTAACTATTCCAATAATACGTATTATTCTCAGATTTATTAAAATTGATATTATTTTGGGAAAACGACCTATAGTTGATATTATTGTGATTAAATAACTTTTTTTTTTTTAAATTCTCATAAATTATATTTGCATAATATTCGCCTAACATTCATCTACATTTATTAGATACAATCAGGTACCGGGAAAATGCCCACCGCTCCAGAGTTGTTCCTGGACATGCATGGAAAGACCAATGACAAAGGGGAGTCGGCCTTTGTCACAAGGAGGGATCAGTAGATTTGGGTGAGTACAAACTTTTTCAAATAAATCAACTTTGTCTTAGTATATGTGGTTAAATAACTATACCGATGTTTCATATAATAACTAAAACTGAAATAATTGTTGTTTATTTAGGATGCCTACGTCAACTCGACCGCCAACCAGATTGCCGACACCGCTTCTGATCAACCTACTCAACAAGACCCGAATGCAGCATTTTTTGAGGTCGTCGACGGGTACAGGAAAGGGGTTGTGTACGACATAGAGAATGCACACTCCATTTTCTTCACACCTCCACCACCGCATCTTGGCACGGCTTCACAGATGGGCTAACCCACCTTGGCAAGTTTAAGATAGTTTTCTTCGTCGAATATGGAAACATCATAAAATTTCTAAGGTATCTTTCATGCCGAATGGAGTTTTTGTTGTCCGTTTTGATACTGAAAAGATGCAGTAGGAGGTCTTGAACGGTGGATACAACTTGTTCGACAACAAACTTGTTGTGATCAAAGCCTGGCACCCGGATATAAAGCTAGAGAAGGAGGATGTTGAAATTCTTCCTTCGTGTGTTAAAATTCAGCATTCGCCTCTGAAATTCTGGGGCAAGAGTCTTGAAAAGATAGCTGGTCTTGTTGGAAATTTTGTGAGGAAAGATGAACCAACTGAGCAAAGAACGAGATTGGGCTTCACGAGGGTGCTTATGGAGCTAAAGGTGGGACAGAATCTACCTGAGAACATCCAATTCATGGATGAAAAAGGAGATTGCTTGAGCTTTGAGGTCGAGTACGATTGGAAGCCTGTCTTGTGTGGGAAATGCAAAAGAATGAGACATGAGATTATGGAGTGTAGGAGTACTCAGAAAGAGGTGGTGCAAAAGACTGTATGGCGAGAAAAAACCGCACAGATGCAGGTGAAGGGCAATGCATCTATAGTGACTGGTAAACCTAGTTCGAATGTTCATCAGGTACAAACCAGTGCACCAAGGGAGAAAGAAAAGGAGGATGATCAGGCGGCTCAGAACTTAGAGCAGCAGATTGTTGAGTTTCCAACTCCTGGGGAGGTAAGGATACTAGCAGTTAAGCAAAAGGGACCGTCTCAGGAAATGACAGGAACTCCATCCTATGCGGAGAAGGTCAAAGAGAAAGAAGGGAGAAGAGATCAGGTCCTGAAGGGTGAATCTGTTGTGCTAGTTAATCAACGAATGTGGGATTCTGGAATGTTAGGGGCTTAAATAGGAGTAAAAAACAGAAGAGGTATATAATTTCTTGCGAAATAATAATGTAGGATTATTTAGTCTGCTTGAAATAAAAATAAAAAGACATAATCAGAATAATGTGATGATGAATGTGTTGGGCGAATGGAGTATTACCACGAATATATGCACGAAGAAGGGAAGATTTGGGTGATGTGGGACCCGAATCAATGTGATTTAAGTGTTGATAAATATACAGCTTATCAATAGGTATGCATATGAAATGCATTCAGAGGTAAGATATATGATCACGTTTTTGTATGCACACAATAGAATAGCTGATAGAGAATCATTGTGG
The DNA here is from genome assembly GCA_958450325.1 of Agrostemma githago. Lineage (NCBI taxonomy): Eukaryota > Viridiplantae > Streptophyta > Magnoliopsida > Caryophyllales > Caryophyllaceae > Agrostemma > Agrostemma githago. The sequence goes on from OY288253.1 coordinate 21,997,727, forward strand.
AGTAATTTGGCCGATATTGCTAGAAGTAACTCGGGGCCTTGGTGTATTTGTGGAGATTTTAACTGTATGTTAACTCCAGAAGAGAGAATTGGGGGTGGATTTTCAATTGCTGAAGCGACACCATTTCAGAATTGCATTGATTTATGCGAAGTGATGGACTGTGCTGTAACGGGTGCATATTTTACGTGGAATAATAAACAACCACCTGAAACTTGCGTTTACATTAGGCTGGATAGAGTGCTTGTTAACCAGGAATGGATGCAACTCTTTCCTGAGCACAAAGCTAATTTCTTGCCAGAGGGATTATTCGATCACACACCATGCCTAATTACTGATATGGTGCGACAGGAGAGGCAAAGAAGCTTTAAATATTTTAACATGTGGAGTCTTGCTCCCCAATTTGAAGATGTGGTTAGGAAGTCTTGGGAGGAACCAATTGATGGCACACGTATGTATCAAATAACATCAAAACTCAGGAGACTTAAGGGGCCATTAAAAGAGCTTAATAGAAAGCGGTTCTCAAATATTGAACAGCAAGCAGATTTGGTGCAAACGGAATTGATTGATCTTCAAAAAAAGCTGATAGTACAGCCGGGGGATATGAACATTATAAGAGCGGAACGAAATAAACAAAATCAGTTTCTTTTTCTGGATGAAGTAAGAGCAGCTTTCCTCAAACAAAAAGCTAAAACACATTGGCTTGCTGAAGGAGACAATAACATACTTTCATGGCTCGATTAAAGATCGAAGAGTCAAGAATTTGGTTACCCAGATTGAGGATCATAACGGCAGACTGCAAACCAACAAGGAAGGAATTCAGGAAGCGTTCTTGGCGTTTTATCAGGATTTGTCGGGCATGCAGAGTAACACCAGGGCTGTACGCCAGCAGATCCTTGACATTGGGCCTAAATGCAACACTGAAATGGCTGATTTACTGCAGATTTCGGTAACGAAGGATGAGATTAAGTCGATTACCTTTGGGATTCCCAATGACAAAGGACTGAGGCCAGACAGTTTCGCCAGTAAATTTTTCAAAGATTATTGGCATATAGTCGGGGAGGATATATGTACTGCAATCCTAGATTTTTTTCGAGGCAGGACGAATGTTGAAACAGGTGAATACCACAGCTGTTACGTTGATCCCCAAAATCGAAAGGACTAAAACTGTTCTCCAGTTCCGCCCAATAGCTTGGTATAACATAACATACAAGTGCATCTCTAAGCTGCTATGAGTACTCCCAGACATTATTTCATCTGTCCAAGGAGGCTTTATAAGAGGAAGAAGTATTGTGGAGAATATACTTATATGCCAAGACTTGGTCAGATTATACTCCAGAAGAATATTTCTCCCAGATGCATGTTCAAATAGGACCTCCAAAAGGCGTACGATACAGTAGAATGAGATTTTTTACAACAAATGCTTAAAGGACTTAATTTTCCCACTCATTGTACTGAAATGATTATGCAATGTGTTTCCGCAGCAACTTATTCGCTCAATCTGAATGGGGAAGCGTTTGGTTTCTTCAAGGGGAAGAGAGGTTTAAGACAGGGTGACCCGTTATCTCCGTTGTTATTCACGATATGTATGGAATACCTAACGAGATTGCTACACCATACTACTACTATGGGGTTCAAATTCCATCCACTTTGTAAGTCATTGAGGTTGTCAAGCTTGATGTTTGCAGATGATCTACTCTTATTTAGCAAAGGAGACATCAAATCCGTAATAATTTTGCTCCGAACTTTTGCGACCTTCTAAGAAGCCTCTGGTATGAAACTCAGTAGAGGGAAATCGAATATGTACTTTAGCGGGATGAAGGAGCAAGTGAAGCATGATATTATTGAAGTGTCCGGCTACCAGGAAGGAAAGCTATCATTTAGATATCTGGGTGTACCCATCAACGCATCCAGACTGTCTATCCTCGACTGTTTGCCGCTGGTAAATAAGGTCACGGACAGAAAGCTAGGGGCACGGAAATTGAGCTACGCAGGGAGGCTGGTTCTCATTAAATCGGTGCTAAGTACTCTATACAACTACTGGGCAACCATTTTTATCATTCCCATGGGCATTATCAAGCAGATTGAGAGGATTTGTAGGAATTTTCTATGTGAAGGGGAGTGGATCACAGTAGAGTACCGTTAGTCTCGTGGCAGAAGGTATGTACTCCTTATAATGAAAGAGGACTCGGAATCATTCAAAGTAAGTTCTGGAATAAGGCTCCTGTTGGTAAGCTTTCATGGTGGGTAGCTACGCATCCAACAAAACTCTGGGTGCAATGGGTACATCACATATACATAGGAGATGCGAATTGAAAAAACCTATGTTCCCACGCTGAATTCGAGTTGGGGATGGACGAAGATTTGCTAAACAAAGGAGCATATACAGACAACCGTGATAGGGAATGAATGGACTACGCAAGGAATGAATGCTTATTCCATAGCTAAATGCTATGAGGAGCTGCGACATAAAGAACCCGAGAACAATTGGCACTCTTTGGTTTGGGATAAATGGACGGTACCCAAACACAGACTGAATGCGTGGATGTACCAGCATAATGCAATGAACCTCAAGCATAGGCTGCATCAATTAAACCTGATGATCGATGTTGTATTTGTGAAAGCCAGATAGAAGACAAAGAGCATCTGTTTTGTCAATGCTCTTATAGCAGGAAGGTGCTGCTGTTCATGGAGCAATGGGTACGAATGACTTTGAGACCTAACCTTAAAAATCATTGGAGAAGGACATTGAGAGGTACTAAAATGAAGCGAGCAATCATAGATGGTATTCTCAATGCAGTCGTCTATCATATATGGCACCAAAGAAACCGAGCAAGGACTGAGAATGAGCTTTTGAGACCCGAAGTAGTTGGAAATTTTGCTAAAGAAGAAACCAGTATGTACTTTAGAAATATTAGAAAATGAAAGATGAATTCTAAGGACTTGGCCTTCATTAGACGACTTCTTGCTATGTAATTATTTTATGATTATTAATATACCTACCCTTTACCAAAAAAAAAAGAGTATACACCGATCTCAGCATGACCCGGAGAAGGAGAATATGAAGGAACAATTGGCACGTCAAGAGGAGGAAATTATAAAGATGCGGGAAGAAATGCAACTGTTTAGGACCATGTTTGTCAGAGGCAACCAAGGTCCTAACTACCGCCCTCCAGACGATAGAGACCCCTTTAACGGGGATGGTGACTTCAATTAGCTTCATGGTTGGCTGATTGACTGTTGTTGTTGTAAACGGATTTATGATTAACGTATCTTCAAACTAATTTGTATATATGTGATTATCGTATCTTAAAACTTATTTATATGAATGTTCTTTTGGCTAGACATGTGTTGAGAGTTGAAGTGTTGTGAATTTTGTGTTGAGAGTTGAAGCGTTGTGAATTATGTGTTGATAGTTGAGAGTTGAAGTGTTGTGGATTTTGGTTTTTTTTGCAGATTTTGGCTAGACATCATACGCATGTTTACGGCCTTACTGCAGCATACATGGTGTCCACTAACAAACGCCATGAAGCATAAATGGTGTCCACCATCCGACGCCATGATATGCGTGATATTGACAAAAAATGCCAAATATTCAGCTTCCTAGCGTGCGACGGTGGACGCCATCACTAGGCAAATGGCGTGCACTGTCGCACACCATAAACTTCAGATGGCGTTGAACAGTGAACGCCATCTTTGGGAAACTGGCGTCCACTGTCGCATGCCAACTCTCTCAAAATGGCGTCTTTTGTCAGATGTCTTCGTGGACGCCCATTTTCTGGCGTCCAACAGTGGACGCCCACTTCAAAAGTAGGCGACCAGCCTGGCTTTCCACATCCTGGCGTCTGACAAAGGACGTCCGTCCTTAAATGGCATCCGTTAACGCAAGTCGTTTATGGACGACCTTGGCCTTTATTCTTTTAGTGATAGATATTTCCCGTCAAACACCCGATGATATGACAATAACATGCTTGTAAACGCTCGAATCAAGCTCGCAATCGATGGTATCCGACTAAGATATATCACAGATTACAAAACCTGCAAAAACCAACCTCAACATCAGAATCCTTGAGTGATTTCTCATAAAATAAATGTATTATAAGCCAAACCTGCTCCAGGGGGTAAAACCATCTTTTACTGTGAAAGTGAAACCCAGTCAAAGCCAAAATTAAACATTCCCCTTGACTTTTTCCCTTGCTTTTGCACCCCCTCTATTTTATGGCGTTGAAATCTACCATTACTTGTTACAGACGATGATTACAAGAATGAAGTCCAACTCCACACCGTTGTTCGCAGAGAAAAAGAAGAACGTCTATTACAAATGCAACAAAGACTACCACGCGGGCAGGAATTGTGACAGTACTCCTTTCACATGCTTCACTTGTGGAGAATCTGGTCATCGCTCCTACAACTGTCCGTAGAAGGCTACTACCACTACTGCCATTGTCGTCGGTGTTGTTGCTAAAACTAAGCGCAAAGATCGTATCATTATGATGAGCAGAGTCGATGCCGAAGCACACCCGGAGATCGTCACTAGTACATTTTCAAACATCTGTTTTTTGTGCCTTCATTCCGCCTTTTGTAGGCGCATTCTACACCGCTACCTCTCCGAGTTCAACTTCAACTCCTTCTCGTTCGTTTTAACTCCTTGGGTTCAGCTACCTCCCATCCCATTGATCTCCTTTGTTTTGTTTAAAAACTTTCGCTTTGATTTATCGTTTATCCTTGTTCTATTTATTCGTTAACCATTTTTCGAACTCCCAATTTTTATGAAAAATCTGACTAGTTTAAAAACTTTGGACTACTTGAAATTTTAACATTTTGAGTATAATTTCAAATTGTGAAACCCCATGCTTTGTAAAAAGTTTGACTAACTTAAACTTTTGGATACCGTGAAATTTAATATTTTTGAATTATAATTTAAAAACTTTATACTCCATTTTTGTTTTATGTTTGGTTGATGTTTACATTAAATTCTATTTCAAAATGCGTTAATAATTTATTTTTAAAATATTTTGAAATTGATTCTAATTTTGATTTTCAAGCGATCGAAGTTTTATGGAAACTTTCATAATTGCAAATATTTATTTTTACACGATTATTATGTAAATAGTTTAACATTTTTGAAATAACTTCGCATGTGCAACTTTTCATTTTATTGTCGATGGACATTGGAATTTGTTATTGAAAAACATCGACTGATTCGATTTTACTAACTACAAAATTTGAGAACTAATTTAGTTTCGTCATAAAACGAAACATTATTGAATTTCTTGATCGAACTGTTTTACTTTTGTTTCGAAAATGTTTTGGTTACCCTTTTCCTTCGAGTTCGTTTACAAATGTTATTCAACGTCGTTATTTTATCAAATAACTTTACTTTATGATTTCACTAATTTAAAAGATTTTAACCCTCTTGGAATAAATATTTGTATTCGATTTCGTATCACTTTGAAAGTTGTAAAATTTTCATTTAAAACCAAAACTGTTTTTATGCGAAATAAGTATTCTCATCTTTTCGAGTAAGGTAGTCTCGATTTCTTTTCTGCTTATTCCTAGTTTCGAGGACGAAACTTTCTTTCAGTGGGGAGGATTGTAACACCCGCAAATTTTCTAGCTATGCTTTTATTTCTATCGCGACTCCGTCATAATTCTGCTATTAATTTTAGCATCTTTTCCACTCCACTTTTGAGTCCCTATTATTTTATCGAGCCAAACATTTAATATTTTTGTTCAAAAGGTTTAATTATTCTATTTTTCTATCACGAAACTATTTATGTAAATTTCATCACAAATTATTTATTTATTCGCGAGGAATTCCATTTTTCGAACGAACAATTGTTTTAAGCTAAAATTTGAGTCGCTTAATTTTTCTAAAGATGTCAAGCACGTTTATATATTATTTTCAACTCGAAAAATATTTTTATTACGAAAGATAATTATTTAAGGATTTTACTTCTAGGTTTCGTAAATAATTATTTTCTAACGCGAGGTTTACTCGATTGCTTTAAAAGGACTAATAATTTTACGATCCTTATTGTGGACATGACATAGGTCCACCCCGACGCGGCGAAGCGCGGGTTTTGGGGAGGCGATAGAATTTCCATATGAGATGGATCGAATAGAATTTTAAATCGAAGTAGGAGTCGCCACCGAATTTTATGGTTATTCGGAACCATTCGAACCCACTCTATGTCGTAGTGGGCCATATTTAAAACCTGGCCCATTTCCGATGTCAGAGTTTATTGGGTTCGTCCCTTTGCAGTTCGATACCAATGCCGACTTGCGCGGTTAATCGTATATTGAATGACTCTCGTTGCCAATGGTTTCGGACATCCGGAAACCACGGTTCTGAGTAAGGGGTGAGGGTACGTGTTGGGAAGCTCATTGAGAACACCCAACCCCGCCCGCACTTAGCGGCCTTTACTAAGATATCGTTCGGTTTTGTGTACACGCGTTAGTTCGACGATTGAATGATATGCAGAGATTATTTTCCTAAGACATGTGAGGAAAAATAAATAAATGGGTTGTGATGTGGGTAAAGTCGTCACACCCAATCAAGGTAAACCTAATGCTACTAACAAGAAGATAGCGGCAAGCAAGGTATCCGAATCCACAGGGAAACAGTTAAACTAGTCAAATAGCTATGGCGATTCTAGGATGCTCTAAACGGTTGAATTGATAGAAGGATATAAAAACACTACTAAAATGCGATAATAAATAATCGAATTTAATAAAGAGATGAAAACTAAGGTCACGGGTTCACGATAGATGCTCAACAACTATGCGACGATAATAATAAACATATAACATGCTAGTCGGCTATAACACGTTCTCTCGAATCGTGTCAACCTAGGAAGGATCTAACGGGCTCTCGCACTTATTAGACTCCCTACCAAATCGCGCGCGATCTAATCCTAATTCGGCTTTCGCACAGGAACTAGAATTTCCCAAACAGATTAAAATGTTGTGGCCTTTAACAAATTAATCGACAAATAAACACGCGAATGATACTAGCATAATTATGAATTTAGTATCAAAGCAACATAATCGTATAACGACCCATCGATCCCCCTCGACCTTAGCGAGAAAATTAGCTACGCATGATGATTACGAAACAACTAATCGCATATATGGAATTCATGATAAAAAGGTGAAACAAATAAATCTAATGATAAACGGACAGAAATCTAGCGAACTAAACGGAACAACAAATTGCAAATAGAGAAAATTACGACGAACTAAGTAATTTACGATGAAGATTGAAACGTAGAACTGAAAATTGCATAAAATGAAATTACCGAAATTGAATCCGAGTGAAAACCGAGTGCTAGAATCCTAAGGGTCACGAGTTTTCTAAAGTGAAATTTTCTAAGTATGAAGTGTGATAGTAGTAAAATGATCCCAACTCCTAGTTATACAAAATGAGGCGGAAAAAGAACTGGGTGTGCACCCCGGCCGGCCGGCCGGCCGCCTGCCACATGCAGGGGCCGAGGCACACATTAAAATGAAGCTAAAAATGGCTTGTGTCATGCCGGCCGGCTGGCAGGCCGCCGGTCACATGCAGGCTGGCGTGCACGCACTAATAAAAGAAGCTATGGGCCGCTTCTCATGGCCCATTGAATCGTCACCTCCCATTTCTTCTTCGCCTAAACGTCTTGAGGCACGGGTTTTGTCTCGGGATCGTTCTTCTAACCAGATATGAGTGTAATTGCACAAAAAGACCTGAAATCGTGTAGAATCTACAAAAACACTCACTCGAAGCAAAATGTTAGAAGAAACGGCTTTAAAGAGCGCGTTCCGACCATAAAAGACAACGGAATCGAGGGAATAAAGCTATATAAATACGACACATCAGGTTGCTAAGTCGTTTAATGCATGTTAAACTAATAACGTCAAAGTTATTTTAGCATGTGAATTCGTTTTAGTCTAATAAAACGAAAGAAATAAATAAATTGCTGCAACCACGAGAAAACGAGTTAGTAACGGTTGAATAAATCGAATAAAGATGTAAATAAATAATATGCATGATTTTTGAAAAGATTTATGTCACGTGATGGATTAGCACGCGTTGACCGAGGTAAAAAAAAAGGTATTTATCGAAATATGTCGCGAAAGTCGCATATTTATTGAACTAAAACGTGTACATTACTAATCGAACGATTTCTTTTCGAGTCTCACCCTGAGGATGCCGATGGTAAGTGACACATCAGTTAATCCCCAGCGGAGTCGCCAAATTGTGGACATGACATAGGTCCACCCCGACGCGGCGAAGCGCGGGTTTTGGGGAGGCGATAGAATTTCCATATGAGATGGATCGAATAGAATTTTAAATCGAAGTAGGAGTCGCCACCGATTTTATGGTTATTCGGAACCATTCGAACCCACTCTATGTCGTAGTGGGCCATATTTAAAACCTGGCCCATTTCCGATGTCAGAGTTTATTGGGTTCGTCCCTTTGCAGTTCGATACCGATGCCGACTTGCGCGGTTAATCGTATATTGAATGACTCTCGTTGCCAATGGTTTCGGACATCCGGAAACCACGGTTCTGAGTAAGGGGTGAGGGTACGTGTTGGGAAGCTCATTGAGAACACCCAACCCCGCCCGCACTTAGCGGCCTTTACTAAGATATCGTTCGGTTTTGTGTACACGCGTTAGTTCGACGATTGAATGATATGCAGAGATTATTTTCCTAAGACATGTGAGGAAAAATAAATAAATGGGTTGCTAAGTCGTTTAATGCATGTTAAACTAATAACGTCAAAGTTATTTTAGCATGTGAATTCGTTTTAGTCTAATAAAACGAAAGAAATAAATAAATTGCTGCAACCACGAGAAAACGAGTTAGTAACGATTGAATAAATCGAATAAAGATGTAAATAAATAATATGCATGATTTTTGAAAAGATTTATGTCACGTGATGGATTAGCACGCGTTGACCGAGGTCAAAAAAAGGTATTTATCGAAATATGTCGCGAAAGTCGCTTTTTATGTAAGACTCGAAGAGAATAAAAAAAATAGAAAAGCGAGGAAACGAAAAAAAGAGGACCCGGCCAACTAGGCCACCGCGCGAGTCGCCTGACAGGCGCGCGACTCGCGTGGCGGTCTGTTCGGTTTTTTTTGCTTTGTCGAAAATCGCTAATTTTTATAAATCGCGTACAAATATGGATTAATTTATACCCGATTCATATTTTCGATATTCGTCGTATTCGATATTCGATTATGAAATCGCTATCAAATAGTTAGAATGATTTTGGAAAAAGTAAAAAAACGTTTTGAAAATTGTTTTGGAAAAAGAACAGAAATTGGACGAAAAATTGTGACAAAAAAAAATTTGTGACAGAAAAAAAAAATCGTAAAAAAAAAATTGTGACAGAAAAATTGTGACAAAAAAATCGTGACAAAAAATCGTGACAAAAAAACCGTGACAAAAAAATTGTGACAAAAAATTGTGAAAGGGAGAAAAACGGGATTTGAAACACCCTCAACCTACATGCTTTGTTTTCTCGGGATAAGGCTCGTCGGAAAGTGGCTTAAACTTAGGAGCGTCGAGATGATGAGGATGAGTTTAGGGTGTCGGTTTAGGTGGGTGGTTTGGACGTCGGGTTTGGCCGGACGGTGGGACAGTTTCTCGGGGCTTCGGAAAGGTGTCGGAATTTGCTAGATATCGAGGTTGTATGAAAACCGTGTTATGAGGCTGTTTTTTCGGGGTTTATTGTTGTGTGTGATATGATGTTTTTCTGATGTTGTGATGTGATTTTCGGTCCTTCAAAACGTTGTATGGGAGGTCCTATTTATAGGGAGTTCCCGTCCTTGGCTTAAGAGAGTTTGAGTACCGCTTAGGATAGGAAACGTAGGAGTTTGAGGAGTATGAGAATTCCGCTTTCTTGGCCAAGAAGAAAGGGTATCTCGGCTGGTGGAGGTGTTTTGGCCGAGTATTTGGTACTCGGTCAATGTCTGATTCGGTTTCCGAATAGAATTTCTACTTGAGGTCGAATTCTACCTTTAACGGAATTGTTTAATGCTTTAATGAATCTGAAATTTTGTAGGAATTTGGGTAGGAATCAGCCGTGTGAGGTGTCACGGCTGACTCACGTGTCTCGGGAAAATCTTTGACTGGGTTTTGACTCGGTCACTAAAAGACAGTTTTACCCTTGGTGACGGTTTCGACCCAAATTAGTGTTATTTGACTCGAAACGACCCACTGGGCCTGGATTTGAGGTTGGTTTTATGAAATTTGTACTCCTTAAAAAGTCTAAACTAAATGTCCATGATTACAAGCCCATATCCGAGTCTATCAAAGCACGTTTACGTCCAATCATCATCGGGTGTTTGGCGGGAACTGCTATAGACACCTGGCGGTCAAAATGTGGGTGTCTACAGAGCCCCCACTCTGACTGAGGCTTGGACAAGGCAAAAGTCAGAGTAGCTACCAGGTCAATCAAGGATTAAAACCTGGCAGACTTCCGATCGGGTCGTTTAGGGTCCATTAGACCTGCGTGAAGGGCTCGCCAGCCATAGAATAGAAATCATACCTGGGTTATAATGTCGCGGGAGCTTGCCTAGGAAGCTATGGGTATACCTGTTTGCAGATATATCCTGTCTTAGAATTGCGCGGGAGCTTGCCTTGGAAGCTATGGGCATATCTGTTTGCAGATATATCCTGAAAGAAGTTGTTTGAGCTTTTCCACTGGGGAACTTAGAATTTCTGGGAGTCTTGGGTGTACCTGTATGCTGACATAGTTTGTATGTAACATTTAGGCGAAACACTGACTCATGCTGGGGAAGAAATGATGATTTCTCGAAAATTTTTGAAAAGAAAAAATGCTGATTTTTTTTTTTGAAGTTTGGAAATAAGGATGCTTGGGATGACTTTGATTCCTAATCCGATTCTGACACGGACTCCTAAAGTCTCTGGTTAGGTCTGTATGCCTAGATGAAGTGTGATAAAAATTCCTATTCCCGTGGTGACTAGGAAAGGGATTTTCTCAAATGGCTAAGTTTTGCGAATTTTAAAATGAGAATTTGAAGAGAGAGATATACCGACAGACTCGACTCTGGACGCGAGAGGACGAGTTGACAGACACGACTTTGACTCTCTAAGGGTTAGACCGTGACTCGGTAGGGGGTAGGCCACCTAAGATGACAAGACACTTAAGTTGCGCTATTCCGTAGCCTAGGCGAGTGGCAACATAGTCGAACATCGAAATGGGAACGATCTGCTATAGGGGAATTGCAGTAGTCTGTAATGAGACTGTTTTAGCAGTAGCAATGCTGTAGTCTAGTGCTCCTTTTGAATTTTGGTTTTGGGGTACATCTCCAAAGTGGGTATTACTCCGAGTCCTGACAGATTCTTGTCTTCGGCTGAGCCGAGTACTAGGACATACTACAGAAAGGAGGCTAGATCTTTATTCTTTGAATTTATCTGGATTTTGTGAGTGGATGGAGAACTTCTGCCTAGGAGAAGCCCCAGGATGACAAAGCTAGCTGCTGAGAACATGATGGTGTCGTGACCGGAATGATGGCGCTTTTTGAATGTGTGTCAATGTGGGTGGTTGTGCCCTTGTTGAAAGGCTGCCTACGTAATCACGTGTAGTGAAATCAAACCAAGCCGTAGTTCAGTGAATTGAAAGATATATAATGGTGCCTAGTTTACTAGGGCTTTGTGTGTAACTAGCCATAGCAATGGTGTAGGCTAGGTGCATTCCCAATGATGTCTTGATCAAAGGACTAGAATAGCTAGGATGCTGATCCTGTGACTGTGAGCGTTCTCCGGGATAGCCCCCAGAGGTGGTGTGAACTATTTGGGCATGTTCTATGCCGACTGCAAGTTGAGTTCCCGTGTTTGGGGCTGGTAACTGGTTTAAATGAGGAGAATTGGGATGGGATTTTAACGAGTTCTGCTCTCGGGGATTTTAACGAGTTCTGTTCTCGGGGATTTGATGAGTTTTGCTCTCGGGGATTTTAACGAGTTTTGCTCTCGGGGGGTTTGACGAGTTTTGCTCTCGGGGGGATTTGACGAGTTTTGCTCTCGGGGGGATTTGACGAGTTTTGCTCTCGGGTCTTTGTATGGTGATTGTGAATTTTGTTATGTAAAGGGGAAGTCGAGTAGAATGGTTCGAACTTTGATTGGGATAAGTTTTGATAATGCGAGATCTGATTTCCATGTCTGGCCCTAATGGTTAAGGGGGTATCCTATGGAGCTTGAATCCTCAAAATTCTGGGCTGTATCTAGCCTAGGTCTCGAGAAGGTCTTGAGGGTTGTAATGTGAGAAGGCTAGATGTGGTGTTAGCTGACCAGCTTGACTGTCTCTCCCCTATTGGATGGTATGGGTATTGATAATTTTTGAATTGACCGTTTCACGGTCATGGGTTTTTGAATTCTTTGGGTTGACCTCTTAGCCCCGGTCATGGGATTCTTCATTTGAGTTGACCGTGTCTGGTCGAGAGATGTTGATAATTCTTTTGGTATCATGGCCAGCTTTTTTGTTTTGGCCTTTTGCTTTTTTTTCTCTTGGACTTTTGATTTTTTTGTCCAGCCTCTTTTTTTTGTCGGTCAGACTAACACCTAAGGTAGGGACTGTCTAGTCTTATTGGATGAGTGTTTATTGTGGTAAGTGGGCTTGCCTCCCGTCTTGAACCCAAACTAGAAGACTACCCAGATTTGTCATAGGATTCGATATGCTCCTGCTACGGGTATTTATGTGGCTTTCTATACCAGACATGGAATAGGTAAAAGGAAAACACGGGCTCGGTTTCCTGCAGTCATTATAGATGTGCCTATAATAGTCACGTGCGTGTGCTCACAGTGTATGATGGTGTTCATCATGTTCTCGGAAACACATAAGGAAAGTATGTATGAGAAATAGAAAAGCTTATTTTATTGAATTTTTTGAAAAGAGGACAGAATACAACTGACTTCGATTCTGACTTTGATTTGGAAATGAGGATGTAGGGTATCCTAGACTCGAACTCAGACTTAGACTTGAATCAAATCCGGACTCGGACGCTCGGTTGGTTGTTTTTTTGGTAAGGTCTTTGATTAGAGAGAAAGACGGGTGCCACGACTCGCCTAAACTCGGCTTTGCGCAAGTGCAAGTGAGGGAGTCAAACTAGACACGGCCCGAGATGACGGGTCGACAAAGACTCTTGGACCGAGATACTCGAACGTTGATCTAGACGAGGTAACGACTGCGAATTGGACTCGAGCTGCATAAGGGTGAATCCGAAAATGGGGGCGACCGTGTTTGACCGTATCACGTGCTCGGACCAAACGTGGTGACCTAACCCTAGGGTGACTCGAGTATTCGTAGCATAGGTACGACACGAAGAAGGCATCATAAGAACGCCGGTGCAGGATGAACGTAGGGTACCCCTTAAGGTGACTGTGGTTGACTGCTCGGGTGGAAGACAGCCCCCGAGTGAGACTAAAGACTTTGATAGGACTCAAATGGTGCGACATCTAAGTGACTCGAAAGTTGGGTACGTGAGCCAACACGTGTAAGACCTGATCCTTAGAGCAACCGCGGTTGATCGCCCCGCTAAAGGGTAGCCCCCGAGTGGGACTGAAGACCGACTCCTAGACGGGTGACTCATGGATGGTGGACTCTCCCTGGGTTTTGGCAAAGTGGGCCTAGTCCTGTTCGAAGAAAAATCCGTGTGTGAAATCCCCAGACTTTGGACTCGATTGTGTAAATGGGCTTCCCTTTGTAGGAGTTTGTCCTACGTAAGTGGACCGTGCCTTGACAAATAAGGCGGACTGGGATGGGGTGGAAACTCGTCATGTAGGATCGACGGAGTTTCGACGCTATAGACTCTAACTTATGAGACGACTCGACACTGCTAAATACGGGAAGTCCTAAGAAGAAGAGGGTTTTGAAAAGGGAATTTGGATTTGAAAACCGAGCAAGGTCGGATTGGAAGGCCCGATTTTTTTTTGAAAACCGAGAAAGAGGTTATCGGGCCGAGATTTCGGGCTTTTTTTTTGAAAAGGTTTGGACAGCATACCGGCTAAAAATAGGCTATTTTGAGTCAAAATCATAAGTCCTAAATTCGGCAGCTTTCCGGGTTTTGAAAAAGAATGGATTTGAAAAGATTTTGAAAAATGACGGTTTTTGAAAAGACCAAGGAGGATCAAGTAGCATGTAGTCATGGAAACAGTATAACGACGCCATGTATGCTCTTAGTCTAAGTCTCGGTCGGTCGAATAGGGTCTATACCAACAACGATCGCATTCTCGCAAATCAGGACGGACCTCCTAAGCCGAGTTGGTCTTAGAATCTGCCGTAAAACCCATGCGAGTTCCGCCATCGAAGTCCTTAGTGCACCCAAGTGGGAATGCACCATGGTATAGTGGGACGTCGGTCACAAGTAACCGGCCCGGGATAGAACGGGGTTATGCATGAACCATTGAACTAAAACGTGTACATTACTAATCGAACGATTTCTTTTCGAGTCTCACCCTGAGGATGCCGATGGTAAGTGACACATCAGTTAATCCCCAGCGGAGTCGCCAAATTGTGGACATGACATAGGTCCACCCTGACGCGGCGAAGCGCGGGTTTTGGGGAGGCGATAGAATTTCCATATGAGATGGATCGAATAGAATTTTAAATCGAAGTAGGAGTCGCCACCGATTTTATGGTTATTCGGAACCATTCGAACCCACTCTATGTCGTAGTGGGCCATATTTAAAACCTGGCCCATTTCCGATGTCAGAGTTTATTGGGTTCGTCCCTTTGCAGTTCGATACCGATGCCGACTTGCGCGGTTAATCGTATATTGAATGACTCTCGTTGCCAATGGTTTCGGACATCCGGAAACCACGGTTCTGAGTAAGGGGTGAGGGTACGTGTTGGGAAGCTCATTGAGAACACCCAACCCCGCCCGCACTTAGCGGCCTTTACTAAGATATCGTTCGGTTTTGTGTACACGCGTTAGTTCGACGATTGAATGATATGCAGAGATTATTTTCCTAAGACATGTGAGGAAAAATAAATAAATGGGTTGCTAAGTCGTTTAATGCATGTTAAACTAATAACGTCAAAGTTATTTTAGCATGTGAATTCGTTTTAGTCTAATAAAACGAAAGAAATAAATAAATTGCTGCAACCACGAGAAAACGAGTTAGTAACGATTGAATAAATCGAATAAAGATGTAAATAAATAATATGCATGATTTTTGAAAAGATTTATGTCACGTGATGGATTAGCACGCGTTGACCGAGGTCAAAAAAAGGTATTTATCGAAATATGTCGCGAAAGTCGCTTTTTATGTAAGACTCGAAGAGAATAAAAAAAATAGAAAAGCGAGGAAACGAAAAAAAGAGGACCCGGCCAACTAGGCCACCGCGCGAGTCGCCTGACAGGCGCGCGACTCGCGTGGCGGTCTGTTCGGTTTTTTTTGCTTTGTCGAAAATCGCTAATTTTTATAAATCGCGTACAAATATGGATTAATTTATACCCGATTCATATTTTCGATATTCGTCGTATTCGATATTCGATTATGAAATCGCTATCAAATAGTTAGAATGATTTTGGAAAAAGTAAAAAAACGTTTTGGAAAAAGAACAGAAATTGGACGAAAAATTGTGACAAAAAAAAATTTGTGACAGAAAAAAAAATCGTAAAAAAAAAATTGTGACAGAAAAATTGTGACAAAAAAATCGTGACAAAAAATCGTGACAAAAAAACCGTGACAAAAAAATTGTGACAAAAAATTGTGAAAGGGAGAAAAACGGGATTTGAAACACCCTCAACCTACATGCTTTGTTTTCTCGGGATAAGGCTCGTCGGAAAGTGGCTTAAACTTAGGAGCGTCGAGATGATGAGGATGAGTTTAGGGTGTCGGTTTAGGTGGGTGGTTTGGACGTCGGGTTTGGCCGGACGGTGGGACAGTTTCTCGGGGCTTCGGAAAGGTGTCGGAATTTGCTAGATATCGAGGTTGTATGAAAACCGTGTTATGAGGCTGTTTTTTCGGGGTTTATTGTTGTGTGTGATATGATGTTTTTCTGATGTTGTGATGTGATTTTCGGTCCTTCAAAACGTTGTATGGGAGGTCCTATTTATAGGGAGTTCCCGTCCTTGGCTTAAGAGAGTTTGAGTACCGCTTAGGATAGGAAACGTAGGAGTTTGAGGAGTATGAGAATTCCGCTTTCTTGGCCAAGAAGAAAGGGTATCTCGGCTGGTGGAGGTGTTTTGGCCGAGTATTTGGTACTCGGTCAATGTCTGATTCGGTTTCCGAATAGAATTCCTACTTGAGGTCGAATTCTACCTTTAACGGAATTGTTTAATGCTTTAATGAATCTGAAATTTTGTAGGAATTTGGGTAGGAATCAGCCGTGTGAGGTGTCACGGCTGACTCACGTGTCTCGGGAAAATCTTTGACTGGGTTTTGACTCGGTCACTAAAAGACAGTTTTACCCTTGGTGACGGTTTCGACCCAAATTAGTGTTATTTGACTCGAAACGACCCACTGGGCCTGGATTTGAGGTTGGTTTTATGAAATTTGTACTCCTTAAAAAGTCTAAATCAAATGTCCATGATTACAAGCCCATATCCGAGTCTATCAAAGCACGTTTACGTCCAATCATCATCGGGTGTTTGGCGGGAACTGCTATAGACACCTGGCGGTCAAAATGTGGGTGTCTACACTTATCAACCTATAATTATTTTTGGACATAATTGGAGTCCCGTGTGTCGTGACATACAATAGTTGTTAATACAACTGTTTCTTTTAATCTTCGAGCCTCATTTTTAGTCCACATTCAACCCGAGATTTCACTCTTACATTCTACCGACTTATGTATTTGGCCTGAGGTTCTTCTTCTCCCTTAGCCTTATTTTTGACCGGATTATAGGACACTCTTTCACCCTCCAATCTTGCCTTGTATACTACCTCCAATCACTCTTTCAATCACCCTTTCTATCACTTACTTATCTAGTTTAGTCCTTGAGTTTTCACACCCTTGAGTGGCCGGCTCACATGCTTGTTAGTGGGCACTTTTACATCATTGTAAGGCTTCATTCATTCTCTCATTTTTAACTCACCATTTCTCCTTTCATACACCTTTGAATCAAGTAAAAATCCCATCATTTTCCTCCCTTATTTCCTCCTGAAACTACAGCAACATCATCCTCTTTTCTACACAAAAAAACGTGTGCATCAACCTCCATTCAATCGATCTCCAATTCTCGCTTGTTTCGTTCTTTAAATCGTCTCCTTCGTAAAGGTATTAATCAAGCGCGTTTCTACTTCTTTCGTCACACTTTTTCAGTCATCTTATGGTCTTTTTGTACCATGAACTAATTGTGTTGTTGGCTTTCAAGACGACCCCGAGGCGGACGAATATCACATCGATTCGGTGTTAGACGAGTGAAGGTAACGTCGATGTTACTCGGTATTGCATGGTTTTAATTTACGTAGTTGCATGTATATATTTATAAACTTTATTTTGACAGTATAGTATGTCTCTTGAAAACTGTTTTATTTTTTAAAAATCGTAAAATTTGCATGTTTCAATATTTCTATCGTTCTTCGAGATTAATGATTAAATTGTTGTTTTATTTGTAAATTTATATTATTCGGTCTAAACACCTAAAATGCATGTATATTCTATAAAATTAATATTTTGGATGATTTGTGATAATTTCATATTTTTCTGATATTTTAAATATCATTTATTGAATTATTACCGATTTCCGACAAAAACAATTAAAAACCGATTTTTAGTTCTAGCATGTAAACATTTTATTTCAATATGAAATTCGACGTGGATAACTTTTCAAATGAAAAAGAATTTTTTGATTTTTTTCAAATTTTTTTGGAATTTTTTAGTGGGTGAATTAATTAATCGTTTTAAAACATCGTTTATCGTTAAAACCGTATTTGCTATTTTGAATTCTGATTTTGGCTACTGTTTTAAATCTGTAAAAAAATGTTCCTTGTTGTGAAAGAAAGAGAGAATAGAAACTAGAGAGAGATAAGAGAATGAGAGAAATCATAGAGAGGTGTTTATTAATTGACCTCCGCCCATCAAGGATCAGTCGTTAACGATTGATAGGGGACCAAACAATATTTATATGACTCGCAAATAACACAAAAACAAGTAAATGTAGTCGTGGTAAGTCGAGGTCGGTCCACAGGGATGACGGTGAGATAATCGAGTACGAGCGATGCGTTTGGGGTCTTAATGGGGTGGGGGGTTGAGTCGAGGCTAAGTTAAGATGTGGAGACACCCAGATTTGGACCTGGTGGTTGGAAGAGTGCCCGACAAACACCCGATGACGATCGGACTGCAACACGACACGAGATTACGATACTTTAGATAGTTTTTCTATAGAATGGATCAAATAATCACTCGGAAAAATTAATTTAACATCAAGACAGTCTTAGTCGTGTCATTATGGTCGCGTCGACACTAATTAGAGTCAATTCCGACACTAGGGCCCCGAATCGGTTCCGAAATATGCAAAGTCAAAACCGAGTCAACGCGTTGGCCGAGCAAACCTAGAGACACGCGTCCGAGGCCCACCCGACGCTCGACGCGCTAGGGTTAGCAGGAAGCCTTAATCTCCAAGAAAGCCTAAGATAAGCATCTTCTCCATTTTGGAAAGCTTTGAAATCGGATCTTCAAAAATTCAATCGCCTCACACCAGGCTTGCCTAAACTGAACTGCCTCACACCAGGCGTCTGAGTCATCGACTTGAACTGCGCAAGCAACTATAAATACCCCCCTCATTTCGTTCATTCAACACACAATTCATTCTTCTCTTCTCCCTCTTACTTTTTACGAGTTTCTTCTAACTTAGGTTCGCACTCCGATCCTAAGTAACGATCCACTCGATCATTGTCCCGATAAGCGAAACGACGCTACTCCTCACCTTCGAGCACCCCACTCGATCCCGATGAGCCTGCGTTCGACTAGCTAACCCCGAGTCTAGCAGCGGAGCTCTGCCGGATTAACCGTAGAATTAGCCGTAGTAAATGAAGCTCTGCCCAAATCATCACAAGCTAAGCTAGGAGGATTCTCCCCGAAGTCGAACCGTCACTAGGTTGTCATCTAAACTAAACTTTATGTTTCTGTACTTTTTATTATGCATTATGATAATGTCAAACGTGGACGCTAGGTCCATGGCACGTTATAAACATACGTAACGTTCCAATTCCAACCATAAGCAATAAAACACCCTAACTAAACCCAAGTAGTTCCGAGATCCGTTCTCAACTATGACGCATCGTGTCTTATTTAGTGTATACTCCGAGGGTGCAGCTCCTCACTATGTGCTTTACTTACATTCGCGTTTACAGCTTTCGTATGATTTATCGCTTTTATGACCTTATAATCAAATGCTAAATCACCTAACATGAAATTTAAAACGTAAACAAGCTAAAATTGAACAATAATGCGATGGTCGAGTTCCATATTAGTCCCGGTGCTCACCATGTACGGTTCGACACATCCCTATTAATACCGAGCCAACGCACCTTAAGCAGAATACCAGGTAAGGTATACCACGAGAATGACTAATATCCGTATTATCATGTTAAAACAGATTTGGTAATACGTACAATACTTAGTACCCTCTACTTTCCAATGTGCATCTTTTCATGGCCTGCTTGTCACGTGAAATCGCAGGCAAGGAATGTAAACACAACTACTTCGCCGGCAATAAACTTACTTGTCCTTAAACAACCGACATAGCAAAGACATAGGGTTAAAACAATGGATGTTACAGTACTTCCGCCACTACAAAGGAACAAAGTTATCAGCCCACCGATTGATTAGTAGAGGCCGCTATGTGTAGGCGGGATTGGGTGTTGATGTCTAGCGGACGTTGGCTTCCCAATACGTACCCTCACCCCTTACTCAGAATCGACGGTTTCCGGATGTCCGAAACCATTGGCAATGAGAGTCATTCCAGGCATGGAGTGCTTAAGGGTACAAGTCTTTATCTTTAGGCTCGTGCCACTCAACTTTGAGCCGGCTAAGGATCAAAGTTGACTTGAACGATTTCCGAGTCTCCATAATTAGCTCGGTGGCGACTCCACAAATCGGCAACGAATTCGATTCACGAAAAAGGTCGCCTTACCAAACATATCGGCCTTTAAACAATTACAACCACGACTCGATCGATTCCAACGGAAATACGGGTGCCCGCATCCGTCTAGTACAAGTCTGAATCGTCATCCGAATCGAGGTCCAAAACATCACCCCGAACGCGAGATCGGACTGGCCCTTGACCGGGAGGGGGCCACGTGGGTGGCAGCCGCGATGAAACTAGGTCGATATAGCGCAGGCACGCGCGGAGCGCTGGGCGGTGCGGACGGACGTCCACAGTTTGGCGATTCCGCTGGGGATTTGGAAATAAGTTTCCAGTGGTGGTGTAACTCGAACGAGGTTGGTGAAGCTCATTTCCAAGTTCCTTATTATGGTCACTATAGGTTTTGGGCCTAAAAAGCCCACCCTACCCGATATTAGGACCAATCGACCTCTTCGCGGTAAGATCCTTTTGAACACGCGGAGAGACCCTCGGTTGACGCTCCGGCCGTCCAAGGTAGCCACGTATTCCGTGGATATACCAAAGGAGTGGTTCTAAGAGGATGGCATGGCACTCACCTCCCCATCAGGTGACCTGTCGTCACCTAAGCAAAGACTATTCGTGGGCGGTAGCCTACCCTAACTTACCCGTGTCTGCATCCTGCATGAGTGTACGCATTCCTAGTTATGTGTAGCGTGTTTGAACAACCCAAACAAAACATTAAAATCTGGATTCAACCACGACAACATATTCAACCGCACCCAATTTCGTTTTCGAAAAAAGAACATCTTCTTTTCAAAACTACCTTTTAAGCGCCGATACTCCGGTCAAACTAAAATTATTTTCAAAAAGAAAGAAACATTTTAGCTCCATCACCATGACGGATTTTACACCCATTGCTTTCAAAACTCTTTTGAGCGCCATCGCCTTGACCAAATAAAAAATCATCATTTTCAAACAACAGCGAGGACCGTTAACATCACCAAATTCCCAATCAATGGGACCAAGGAACCCAAAGCGGTTCTCATTTTTCAAAATATTTTTCGCACATACCGTTAACACAACCGAAACTTCAATTAATGAAGTCAAGGAAACCAAAACGGTTACACCCTCAAAATATTGTTCACAATACACCACCACCATCGTTGAAATGGCAATTAACGGAATTGACAAGTACGGGTTGCCCATCTTAATAGTTTTCTAAAAAAACACATTCAACACCTAAATTCTGTAATAAGAATTTAGTCACACCTTCAAAGCACCGTCATAGACATCACGTTCTCTCACGAACATCGTCTACACCGCGAATTTTGAACAACTGATTAATAGTGGTCTCGATAAAAACGCAGTGTCATAACATTTCAAAACCGGTTCTTTCACAACCGCGCTTCTTTTGCAAAACCACCATTTACACTTTTACTATCTTAGAGTCCTCGACGCTCACATAGTAACACTTTTCACATCACAAACGATGTCAACAAACCATCGTAGCACCAATTTTACAAACTCCCGCTTTCGGAAAAAAGGGGTTTATTTTCAAAACCCATCCGTTTTCAAAAGCATCAAAACTCTTTGATTCTGAGTCGGGATCGAGATCAATTCCTTACGTCGTACAACCGTGTGATTAACTGTCTGTGTTAGTTTGTTAGTTACTAGGGTTGCCTCTGTTTGAGGTTTTACATTTTGGGTCGTCTCGTCTCGAGAAGTCCTCTTTCTTAAATCTCAATTCCGAGAGTTGTGTCAAATCGTCTCGTTTTAGAGGCACAAGTCTATTAGGCGCTGCGCCGAATACACCAAGAGTCTAATGCACCCGAGTCCCTAATCCAATGACCGTAAACACGTGCGAATCAAGGGTCTCCTTTCCATGTCGCTCAATTGCGAGCATTCCTCGAGTCTCTAAGCCGTCTGGTAGATCCATTCTCATCAATACCAAAAACCCCTTTAGCGTTCATGCTATCTTTGACGACACCATCGATTGTTCCCACCTCGACCCTATAGAGGAGAATGACCTGAATATCAAGGAAGATCCCGACAACCCACGGGCACTCACTAAGAGGAGTAAATCCGTGTTCGAGTCAGAGTCTAGTTCATCATAGGGCCTAGACTTAATTATAATAATAAGTGTCTTTATGTTTTTCGCATCAAGTCAGGAAGTGTGAGGGGACTTTTCCTCCACCAACCCAAAAATAATGTCCTCGGGCACCTAGCCCACATTTCCTACTATCAATAAAGAAATCAACCTTTTTACAACGCGCCTCGACAATCGCTTGATTTATAAAAACGCACTTTCTCGCTTAAAACTTGATACTATGCCATTTATCGATAACAATCAAACATACCTCAAAACAACGAGGAACTACAAGAACCGAGATTCCGTGTTCTCTTTTACCTATTCCGTGTCTGGTATAGGAAGCCACATAGTTATCCCTAGAACGAGCATTACTGAATCTTATGACGAATCTAGATAGTCTCCTAGTTTGTAATTTAAGACGGAAGGCAAACCCATTTTCCACAATAAATATCCCTTAAATAAAGACCGACCAATCCCCATCATAGGTGCTAGTCCGACAAAAAAAAGAGTCTGAAATGGCCAAAAGGAGCCAAAGGAAAAAGCGAAACCAAGGCCAAATCAAACCGGCCATATTTAATGATCAAGACCGAACTCAACGGTCAAAATGAAACCCCCCAATCATTCAACTTGACTTCAAATGCAAAGTCCGAACAAAAAGCAAACAAAAAGAAAAAGAAAAAAATGAACAACCAGTCAACTAGCACCCAAATACTAGCCTCCCTGCATTACAACCGTTAAGACCTTCCCGAGACACTTGTTAAGAGACAGTCCGGAATTTTGAGGATTCAGGCTCAATAGGATAATCCCAACCGTAAGGGACAGACATGGAAATCAGATTCCACGTAATTTAAATCCAACCCGATTGAAGTCTGAGTCATTTTTACTCAACTTCCCCTTTCCTACCACATTACGAAACCTTAGCCCATAGCCCTAACTCCACAAAAATTAAACTCAAGATTTTGATCCATCAAAACCACTTACTCCCTCCCCCCCACTATGATCTTCCCACTCATTATTTTAATCTCTCACATTTTTATTAAAAGTTGGAAGAACATTGTGTGTGTGGGGGGGGGGGGGGGGGGGTACTACCTAGCTCCACATTCCAAAACCACCGAAACAAGTCGCCCTGACCTAAACACGGTATCTCGGTAATTGTCACTTTCAAGGAGTTACACCCGATCACTTCATCTGAGTTCATAAAATAGGGTGAAAACCCATGCAATACACCCTAAGCATCTCACATCGATAATTGGCATAACGAGTCTAAAGCAAAATCACTCACATCTATTATGAACTACGAACATGGTTTGATTCTGTCTAAACGCGGATACGTAGGCAATCCTTCGAAGGGTACAACCAACAAAAATGCCAAAATCGATAACTCGATTCACATGCGAATCAGAACCGCTCCCTCACGTTCCGGTTAACGAGTGATTTCAATGACGAAGCACAAACAATGAGCCGAGGACGGGGT
Organism: Agrostemma githago; assembly: GCA_958450325.1. Lineage (NCBI taxonomy): Eukaryota > Viridiplantae > Streptophyta > Magnoliopsida > Caryophyllales > Caryophyllaceae > Agrostemma > Agrostemma githago. The sequence goes on from OY288253.1 coordinate 22,021,312, forward strand.
GAAAACCCGAAAGGGCGCTCCGGGCATAATGAAGAAACAAGTTGCGAGTCGTTGTTAAAAAAAAATTAAAAAAATAAAGTGAGCCGAGGACGTAGTGAAAACCCGAAAGGGCGCTCCGGGCAAAATGAAGAGTCGATTTGCGAGCCACCACGAAAAAAATAATTTAAAAAAAATGTGCTTCTCATTAATAAAAAAAATCAGTGAAATCAAGCCTTTGTCAAGGCCCTTCACATCGAGCATCCAAAATTTGACTATCCCGGAAAATGACAACGTGTCAAGCAAAACCCTACAAAAAACTAATACTAATACGCCACATAATATCAATTAACACAACATAGTACTAAATAGCTGGGCTCTACCGGTCCAACTTTCCATTTCCCTTACCGTTCGGATGTGCTCGTTCGGGTCTCTCACCATTGACCCTTTGAACACAAGTTTCTGTTATCTCAGCCAAAGGCGAGTCCAGCCGATCCCATTTCCCCTCCTCACTCACATTTTCAATATGGGTCTTGTCAGTCTTGGCTCGTTTAGATGAACTGACGAATACTAGGATCGATAACGCCGTCTTCGGTCGAACGCTTAGCGACATTAGCCCACATAGCTTCCTTATTCTGTAGTACAGTCATCTCCACACTCCTTAACCTTTCCCTCACATCTGACAACCCCGGACAACGGAAGGACCTCCTGAAGGCTAATGAGCAAAACAAACCGGAAGAAGGAAACTTACATCCTCGAGGCGCAGCTGGTTCACCAGCACATTCTCCGACGAGTAGTGACTCGTCGTGCTCTTGGTTTAAGCCAACCTCCACTCAATCCCCGCCGGAAACCTAACCGGACGAGCACGCACTGTCTTAGGTGCCAATCGAGGGAAGTAGAAGTAGATCCAAGCATAAATTGAGTGAAAACTGAAAAGTGTTACCAGGGGTTACTCAGACTTTGAGCGCTACCATGGGTTCATTAAATTGAATTGAATTGAATTGAATTGGATTAAGTGCTACTAGGCACTCATCTAAAATCAGAATTTGAGCGTTACCAGGGGCTCATTGAATTGAATTAAATTGAGTGCTACCAGGGACTCATTTAAAATTGAATTGAATTGGATTGAGTGCTACTAGAGACTCATCCAAAATCGGACTTTGAGCGCTACCAGGGGCTCATTGACTTGACTTGAATTGAATTGGATTGAGTGCTACTAGGGACTCATCCAAAATCGAATTTTGAGCGCTACCAGGGGCTCATTGAATTAAATTGAGTGCTACTAGGGACTCGTTTCAAATTGATTTTGAATTAAATTGAGTGCTACCAGGGACACATTTAAAATTGGTTTTCAACGCTACAAGGGGCTCGTTGAATTAAACTAAGTGCTACTAGGTAGTCATTTAAAATTGAATTGATTCTGAGTGCTACCAGGGACTCGTTTAAAATTGGTTTCGAATTAAACTGAGGGTTACAAGGGACTCATTTAAAATTGAGTTGAATCGAGTGCTACCATGGACTCGTTGAATTAAACTGAGTGCTACTAGGGACTCGTTTAAAATTGGTTTTGAGCGCTTCAAGGGGCTCGTTTAAAATTGAATTGATTCTGAGTGCTACCAAGGACTCATTGATTTTGAATTGACTTGAATTACCTTTAGAATGATTTGGGATTTAATTGAGTTTATTTGGTTCAGATATTATGCTTGGACTGTCATGCGTTTCGGTACGAGTGGCCTCATTAGCTAGAGGTTTTCGTGTTCGTTTCTTTTTTTTTGCTGGGGTTGATTTCGATTAGAGGATGTTTCAGGGCTTGCTTTATGGGTTGGGGGTAGTAAACTATCCCTCTCTTGCTTTATATGGCTTAGTATTGGAGGGTACATCTTGCGACTACTAGGTATCGCGTCCAAATTATTTTCGTCTTTGCTTTAGGCTGTATCAGGCGCGGGTCCTGAGATGATTAGGTCGGCTCCCGAGGGCTCTAGGTTTGATAGGGACGAGGTCAAAGGACTGGATCAGGTATTGTTTATAGCGTGGGGCTTACAGTGCGCCCCATGCTTAAGTGAGCTTGTACATTACCGACCACTTTGAGATGGTGGCGGTGCTAGAGGGTCGAGTGCCCAACACGCCGGAGCAGGATGCCCGTCTGTGGTTGTGGTACTTCCTAGGGTCGACCCACTTCTCGGATAAGGGCGAGAGGTTTAGTACTATGATTTTGCGTTTTCCTGGCTGATCTAGATCAGCTGGGACGTTTCGATTGGGTAACCGCAGCTTTCCCGGAGATGACCCATTGCCTACGGATCATGGTTAGGGCGCTGAAGGTGGATTCTGGCTCTGCTTTACCCATCGTGGGTCCAGGTCTTGTGCTGGAGGTTAGTTATTGTTTCTGCATTCGGTTTTAGGATTTTGCTTAGTTCGATTTGGTTTTGCTAATGATTTTTTTGGGGTTTTGCAGGCTTGGATCTACTCCTACTTCCCTCGATTGGCACCTAAGACAGTGCGTGCTCGTCCGGTTAGGTTTCCGGCGGGGATTGAGTGGAGGTTGGCTTAGGCCAAGAGCATGACGAGTCACTACTCGTCGGAGAATGTGCTGGTGAACCAGCTGCGCCTCGAGGATGTAAGTTTCCTTCTTACGGTTTGTTTTGCTCATTAGCCTCCAAGATTAAGGTTATTGAAATGTCGGCTTGTTTGTGCAGTTCGTGGCCCGTCCTTGGGTCGACTATGAGGGTCTGCCCGAGTATGTGGGGGCGGAGTTGAGGCTTAGAAGCTACAGGAGGATGCTTCTTCCTGCGTTGTTTTGTCCGGTGTGGTATCTGGGCGAAAGGTTAGTGCGTCAATGTTTATATGACGAGTTCAGGGTGCCGGTTGATCCTCCCCGGGCTATGTTTAGACCACTGACCGTCGCAGAGGTCCAAGAGGGTAGGGATGGAGATGGAGGCGATGCACTACTGGTGTCGGGTGCCTCTTATCTATCGCACGTCTGCCAGTGGCTAGCTTACCACCAGCTCGTGATGAGTATTCGGTTTTGAGTTTTATTATCTGTTTTGCTATATGGTCTAGTGTACGCCTGTATTTTGAACGATTTATTTTTTCTTCAGTTGGCCGATCCGGATGATGTTGTTCAGCCCCCAGACTTCCCCTTGACACTGCTCAGGGACAATGCGACTGAGGTAGCCTTTATAGAGCCTCTTCCCCCGTGTTCTGCTGAGGAGATGAAGGCTTGGATGGAGTGGCGTGACCGGGAATACGGGTAAGTTTCGGGTTTTGCCTTGAACTTGGCTCTAAGGGTTAGGTTTTGTTTGACTAATTTGTTTGGTTTTGTCTTTCAGGCTTCATTGGTCTCTCATCAGCGGTAGTTTTGGCAGGCCGCCAACTACTTCTGGGCCTATGCGTCGAGGGCGGCTGCTGCCTCATCCCGTGATACTACGGGACCTCAATCGGTGAGTATGCGTTTTCTAGGGTCGATTTTCTTAGGTTGGTTGTACTTTTTCCTAAAATGCAGGTGTATTTGTAGGATACTCCGGATATGATAAGGCAGCTGGGAACCCGAGTGACCGAACTCGACGCGGAAGAGGCCAAGTTGCTGCAACTCCTGCAATCTCAGAACAACGAGATTGCCAAGCTTGAGAAGCAGCTGGCTCGGACTCAGGGCGATACCTCGGCGCAGGGTGAGGCTAGGTTCGGGACTGAGGTGGAAAGAGAAGTTGAGGCTGAGGGTCATGCCACGGTTGCTACTGAGGAAGTCGGAGGAATTCCCGAGACAGCTACCCTAGATATGTTGTTGGGTATGGATGGTACTGAGTCTCCTCTTTTTAAGCTGGAGGATCTGGGCTTGGATGATGACATTGGTGAGTTTGTGATAGCTGTAGGCGCAGCCTCTAGGGGTCCTCCCTAGTTTATGAACTCGATTTACGTTCGGATTTGTATAATTTGTAAATTTTAGACTTTTAGTATTTTGATTGACTGGTTTAGTCTTGCGTTTTGTTTGTGAAATGTTAACTTAGATGACAAGTAATCACTTCAAGTTTGGTTTGTTTGCGGTTTCGTCGTAGTTTAGGACGTTTTAAATGCGTTAGGATTGCGTAGGAGTACGAAAATGTTTTTCGGAGTTTTTTTGAAATGCGTTAGTTTGAGCCGGGAGATGGATCAAGTAGTACGTCGATTAAAATGTTTGACTCAAGACACGCAGAAATGTAAAGAGTGCTTTGCAGCTAAAGTGTATCGACCGAGTGCGTGTTCGGTGTTGAGAGACAAGTGTGACTGTCTCGACATTCATGTTTAACATGAGGCAAAGAAAAAAAAAGTTAGCCCACTTTTGAAAAAAGTTAGACCACTTTTTATATCTTAGTGACAATGTCGTACTGGGCTATAGACGCGAATTGACGATATGTTTCGGGGCGACAACACGCCTAGGTGGGGTAGCTTATCCCCATAAAAATAAAATTAAAAAAAACGTCTAAGTCTAGTGGATCCGATGGACAAAATGTTTCGTCCGTGTGGACCTGTCACTCTTGCGCGATTATTTTGGCTTTTGGAAAGGGGTTAGCGACTTCAGGAGGTCCTTCCGTTGTCCGGGGTTGTCAGATGTGAGGGAAAGGTTAAGGAGTGTGGAGATGACTGTACTACAGAATAAGGAAGCTATGTGGGCTAATGTCGCTAAGCGTTCGACCGAAGACGGCGTTATCAAAAACTATCTCAGGCTTTAGTACCTTAGTAAAGTCGTATACCCCAAATAGAAGGGTCATTTTATCCTTAAAAGGACCCTACGATACTATGTTCGATCCAAAGCGAACACGTGTTTGGTCGAAAAAAGTAGGAGGTTTGATCAATTTCTCAATCACAGGGTAACTTGATGATGAGTAGATTTCGGATAATAATTAGCTGTTTAATGTTTTATTCTGGTTTTCGAGATTATTTTAGATTGACTGTGAATTTCGGGCGTGGAATGATGAGTTAAATGGAGTTATTATGAACTATGAAGTGATTGAAGTAGTTCTGGTGTGATAATATGGGTTCTATGGAGTATGTTAATTAGTTCTGATGCAAAGTTTAACCTTAACAGAGGGGATTAACATATTGTTGGTTTCGAAAAATATTTCGTAGTATTTTGTTTCAGTGCTTGTGAAATGGGAACCGAAATTATGTGTTGCTTTGAGTGTTTGGTTTATAGTTTATATACTCCGTGCTTCTTAGTATTAGTAAGTTGTTTTGCTTCTTAGTATTAATACTCCATATAATGCTTTTCCAAGTGTATGAGTCTAATGTGGATCTTTTTGTTGTTGTAGTATATTAAAGATGTACTGAAATCGTATACACAAGAAATGATGGACGAGCTACGAGAGATGTGGATTATGTTTGTTCTCAAGCACAAAGAAGTAGAAGATGAAGAGGATTGATTACAAAGTATTTGAAGTATATACTCTTGCCATATTATTTGAAGTATATGTTATTTTTTGACACATATTGCCATATTTTTGGGCCTATTTATGTTTACAAGTTAAGTGAATACTTATTTTTTTGGGATAGATTATACTTCTAATGTAATTATGAATTATTTTAGGATATATATCTATATATATGAGATATTTTGTGGAATTCCGTCTCTTTTTTGGTTGATACTTGAAGAGAAGTACATTGTATTGTAGTAGTTGAGTTATATATCTAAATATTGAAATAATTAAAAAAATTAATTAAAGGGACTAATTTCATATATTAATTGTCATGGAAGTAAAGAAATCATTCAAGAGTATTAAATGGTTTACTAAGTTAGGAGGCAAAGAAACCATTTAAGTGTGATACATGATTTATTAAGAGTAAGAAAAGAAACCATTTAAGTACATCACATGGTTTATTAAGTTTAGATAAGAAATCATTTATCTTTCCCAAAAGGTGTCTTCTTCATGGACAAAAGAAACCATTTATCTCTTAAAATTGGTTTCTAAAGCATAAGCAAAGAAACCATTTTTCTCACATGGTTTCTTACCCTAAGACACCTTTGACCTGGAGATCATCTCCAAAATGGTGTCTTAGGGCATTTTAACATGGTTTCTTTGCCATCTTTTCTAGTAGTGCCACTTGCAAAAACAAGGGCTAGGGTCGTCCTAATGGCCCAAGTGACATAAGAACCGATCCAAAAATGGAAGATAAGGATATCAAAAATACTCAGGGGAGGAATCGTCTTTCTTTTCTTTTCTTTTTTTCTTTTTCATTTTTCTTTTCTCATTTTTCTTTTCATTTCATTCTTTCTTTTTTCTTTCTTTTTCTTTCTTTCTTTCTTTTCTTCTTCTCCCCCTTATTCTTTTGTTTTTGAGTTTTTGAGAATTTTTCTTTGTTTGCACATTTTGATGTTTGAGCTCATTTGAATATAAGGGAATGCAAAACTCAATATCAATCATAACCGAACTCTTATTTCTGGAGTATTTTTGTGGAATGATGGATCATAAAAGAATAGAAGTCACTTGGGTTATAGTCACCTAGACAAGCTTACCAGGTCGAAAATCACAACACGAGAGGTGGAAGGTGGACATAAGTGAGGTACACACCCGAGCGACTTACAGTGGGAGGACAATCAATATATAATACTTAAGATCAACCAACAAGTAATAGAAAAATTCATACTCTTTAGAGAAGTTGAGAGTTAGAAAAATGATTTTATCAAGGAAAACAGGTAAAACACGAAAAGAAATATCTTTTTGGAATTTTTGGATTTTAAATTTTTTTGGATTTTTAAAGTTTTATCAAATGAAAACACAAAACAAAACATAAAAACAACAAACAAAACACAAGGCTACGATCCATAACGACCACAAATAGACATATATACTCCACCAAAGTATCCTCCAACAACAACATCAACCACAATCCCAAAGCAACGAAGAATCGTCAATACAAACACACTCCCCCACACTTAAACTGAACATTGTCCTCAATATATGTTCAAAATTAGGGAGGGAAAGGAAGGGTGGGTGGGTAAGAAATTACCGTTTAAAGCATAAGTTGTCCCCCACACTTGAACGATTTCGTGCTTCTTATCCTTTTCTCATCCTTTGTCGTTGTTTGTTGGAGGTACCTGCAAGGAAACACACACACACACACACATAAAAAGAACACTACAAAAGTTATTAGAATAAAAGCTACCACTAAACTAAACTAAGCCGATACGAGGCAATTAACGGGCCCGCTCCGTCTCTTCAACTCACATCGATATACCTATGAGGCAAGGTACTCCCATGCAAGGCAAGTTGGGTCTTGCTCAAAATTGCGGACGCAACTAAACTCACACAAAACATAAACGAACAAACACACAAACAAACAAACAAACAAACAAACAAACAAACAACAAACAACAAACAAACAAAATAGTTGCATCCAAACATGAAAACACCGAATCCCTCATCGAGACGGCGGGAAAGACAAAGAGTTTACTCGAGACAAGTACAAACATTCCAAAGTTAGTTACTCAAGATGAAGTGGACTAAAGTCTAATAGGATGACATTAAATCACTAAAAACATTGATGATTTATCTAGGTCCTCTTAATCAACTAAAAAGCATACAACGGGGCGTTAAAGGGGATGGAAATGAGTGAACCATGGAGTTAGTCGACACTGGAGGTAAGTGTAATCCCGACCTTTTCGCAAAAAGCAAAGAGGATCGTCCCAAACCTAAAGATATCTTCAAGTAAGGTCACCTATAGACACGGGATCCGGTAACCAAGGCCTTATCACTCCATGGGGGGGTCAAGGTGGTCAAATGCAAACACCGTTGTAAAGTCCTAGTAGAAAAATTGGACTCAAGCTAAAGGATTAATAAAATTTTTGTTTTATTGTCATTCTAGTAGAATAAATGCCAAAATCAAAATGGATTACTAACAAGGGAAGGTGAACACTCGTAAGCAAGTCTCACAATCGGGTTTTCGAAAACAATTATCGAAACACATTAAACAAAGCACAAAAGAACATTAGAAAAATAAAAACAAAATCAACTACAAGTAAAGCCAAGCATTCCAATCTTCTTCAAATAGTCAAAATAATCACAACCACCAATTCCAAAATGTTCACCAAGTGAACCTCCAAAGCATACAAGCCCATACTCCCATGTGAATAAGGGAAGGGGAGAAAAATAAGGGTAAAAAGGGATTACCAAATGGTCGTCACTTTTTAATACCTCATGTCCTCATGTCCTCATGCTATGAAGTGGGTGGTATTCCTGCAAGAAAGGAGAGGACAAGGCAATACAAGAAAGACACTAACTACAATCCCACAACAACTACTAATAACAACACAATTACAACACGATTACAAATACACCACCAATCCTCCAACAAGATACAAGCAAACATCACAATCCACAATCCAAAATGGAACAATCAAGCAAAATCTCTTTCAAACTTGATCGCTTCCAAATTTTTCATCATCTATCCATGTTGGCTTCTTGTTGGAGATTCCTACAAACAAAAACAAAACACAAAAAGCGTAAATATGCACAAAAAAACTTGGGTTGCCTCCCAAGAAGCGCGGTTTTGGCTAGGACCGCCAAACCTTAGAGTTTATTTGTCTTCAAAGTGTAATCTCCACCATAACCATCAAGGGCTCGGAGGAGTAAGTCAAAGGCTCTAGAAGAGTCTTCAGAAGGGCTCATGTAGCCGAGCCAAGCTATCATGAGAAGCTTCCAAGTCGGAAGCGATAAGCAGTCTTCAAATCCACGATGCCCGGGTTTGTAGTGGTCTCCCGGGTCCTTCCATTTCACAAGTCCAAGCGACCATTTCTTCCCAAAATACCTTCTACCATTCCAAAACTTCACAATCTCACCATTCAACACAAAAGGCGGTTTAGGAGCTTTTTCCCATTGTACATCTCCATATCTTCTCTATCGGGAATGGAGGAGTCACTAACAATGACATAAGAGACTTGGTTAGTCTCATCAATCAACACCTCACCCTTCCAAACCCCCTCTTCTTTGTTTTTAACCACGTTCCTTCCAAAAGACAAATCAAGGATTAAACAAAGTTCATTGAAAGAATTTTTCCAATCATCCTCAATCATAGGTTCATAGGAAGGGCTAGTGTCAAGACACGAGGGGTCAAAGAAAATAAGAGGCTCATCTTCAGTAGAATTTGTAGACATGGTGATCTCATCAAAGTGTTGTTCCTCAAACAAGGGGTTATACCAATACATCAATGGTTTTACCCCTTTAATCTCAAAGATATCACCAAAAGAGCCTTCAATTTTCTCATTCAATGAATTTTCAATTGTGTCATCTTCCTCAACAAATTCTTCATGAGTAGGGGATTCAAAGCATAAAGAGTCAATGGTAGTGAGTGGTTCATCCCAAATACAAGGTTTAGAGAAATCGATCTCAACAATGGTGTCCTCTAAAGGGTGTTCCTCAAAAATGGACTCAAAGACAACCGTTTTGACCTCAATATTCTCCAAATAAGTGTTCTCAATCTCACTCACCAAAGAATCCATAAGGTAGGTATCTAAAGAAGAATGACTCAAAGTAGTTGAAAGAGGATTAAGGTTAAGTTCATTTACCTTTGTTTCAAGAGTGACCTCTAAGCAACTAACCTTAAGACTTTCGGCATATTGACTTTCTTTATCATTCAATCCTGCTCCAATAGGATCCTTTTCTCTGCTTATTGTAACATCATTACCTACACACGAATCACAACCATGCACAACCTCCAAAGGCTCTTTAAATAAGGAGGGAGACATTAAATCTCCTCCAACAACAATGTCAAAATTAGTAGATGGTAAAGTAGATAATATGTAAGATGAAGAAGATGGTAAAAACACAATGGAATTATGATTAAGCATACATTCATCAATATCATCACTTTTGTCATCTAGTAAAGAGTTTTCCAATGGAGGGGCACAAGTCTTATCAAGTTCATATGTTGAGGGAGATGGGTCATGACAAGAACCAACAACATGAATATTATCATCAAGCATACAAAACTTTGTAAACTTTTCACCATTTTTCATCCCATTAGTGATGGCTGATTTTTCTTGAATGGCCTTGGTGAATGGCAAGGAGACTTCTACTTTTTCGATCATGTTCACAAGTCGGCTACACTTGATATTACCTTTTTGAATGTTAGCTCATTTTGGGAATGGTTACGGTGGCACATAGATCAATGGAGATGGAACATTGGATTCCTTCTCCTTAATACCTTGCTCGGTCTCTTGCCTTCTAGCTTCCTTCAATTTTCGTTGTTTTTCCTCGGTTTTTGCAACTAACTCAAATATTTCTCGAATTCCCCGGTTTTCTTTGGGAGAATCGGGAGTAGTGGCGTGTAGTGCTTTTTGTTGTTGCAAATTTGGGGTTGCCTTGTTACTCAAGTGATTGTGAGGGTTTTCAAACTCTTTTCCTTATCTTAGAATAACGACATGGGTTTGGCATATTGGATCCCTTGGGTGTTGAGGTTGATCGGGAAAGTCATGAGGTGGGTGCATGGGAGTAGCTAAGGCTTTGGATGCTCGTTGAGATTTCAAGAGTTCGAGCCTTGCCTTGTCTTTCGCATTTTCATTCATCAAATAATCTATTGTTCTTCGCAATTTATTTAATGAATTGTCCCAATGACTACTTCCTTGACTTTGTTGAGAATGACCTTGGTTGCCAAAGAATTGAGAAGGTCCATTGTAGCTTTGAGAGTGTAATCCTTTGTGACCTTGATTACCTTGGTAATTCGGGTTTCCTTGATACACTTCATTGACTAAAGTCTTTCTCATATCAATGGTCGAACCATACCCCTGACCACTACCTTAACCATGTTGATGATTACCTTGATTTCCATAAAAAGGAGAGGGTTGATTATGTCTTTGAAAATTGAATCCTTGGTACCCTTGATTTGGCCCTTGGTTACCTTGATACCCGTGATTGCACCTTTGATCATGATAATTACCTCCTTGATTATGGTAATTATTCCCTTTATGCTTTGCATTCATAGCCTCAAGTTTCTTGGCCAACTCTGCTTTTTCCAATTGGAGTTTCAATTCATTGGTTATAGGAGAATTTTCATCTCCCATCTTCTTAATAAACTTGGCTCCAACTAGCTTTTCTTCGGAAGAACATACATGTTCAAACGCATCTTCTTGAGGGGGCTCATGGAAGGTATCTAGTTTTTCTTCGTTGATCAAGGAATTTTTAAGCTCAAACTCATCCAGAATGGTTCCATAGGAAACGGGGGAAGAAAAATCCTCGTGATTGAGCTGTGAATGTAAACCAAGAGTTGTCTTTTGAAGGCTTTTTGGTGATGAAGGTGATTTGGGAGGTGAAAGGTTTGGAGAATTTTCTTGTGGTGATGGTGTTTCTTGTGGATTGAAGGGTGGTTTTGGAGTGATGAGAGGAGTTGTGGAAGGTCAATTTTGTGGAGTGAAAGTGATATGGATGTTGGTGATATGGATGGATTTGAAGGAGGTGGAAGGATAAAATGAATGTTTGGTGGTGTGAGGTATGAATGTGGAATCACCTTTGTTGAGTTATTTCCCCGGAATCTCATAGATTTAGAAAACATCTCTGGCTCGGGATCGAACCAAATAAACAATAACTGTCCCTGGGAAGACACTCAAATGGAAGGTGAGTCTCCTAGCACCTAACCATCATGAACGTTGCACAGTGTAACTGACAGCCAACTGAGTGAGCAACCTTATGACTTCTACGTAGTACAGTGTAACTGACTGCACGATGTAGTAATCAGACCTAGTATAGTGTCACTAACTATACCAAGGAGAATCAAGCCCTAGATAGTGTAACTGACTATACCAGGTACTAATCATTCGTGATAAACATCACGACTCAAACGTAGAAAAATGTAACTGATTGTTCTAAAGGAACGAGTATAGAAGTAATCAAACAACGATAATATGGTGAAGTTATAGCACAAATGACTATAACCTTCAATTAGTGATAGGGTTAATGTTTAACAAAGTATAATCCTGAACATCTAACGTGTATTAATATTCGAGGTCAAGGTAAGGCCACATTAACCTTGTCTACTAAAGTGAAGTTATGTATATAACGTCAACCCAAAGGTGGTGTCATAGTATAACCACTATAACGTCAACTTCAAGTTAAGAGTACATTAACCTCGACTATAACCTTGTGAGGTTACCTTAACCTCAGAGAGATTATAGCTTCGTAACGGTGTTACGTAATCCTCAAGTGAAGGGTATCGTAACTTCCCATTGAAGTTACTTGACTTCAAGTAAGGTTACATTAACCTTCTTATAACCTCGTGAGGTTACACTAACCTCCGTGAGATTATAACACGCAATAAGGTTACATTATCCTCATGTGAAGTTGTACAGTAACTTTCCAATAAAGTTACACAAACCTCAACTAAGGTTACGTCAACCTTGATCATAATCTCGTGGAGTCACTTATATTAAGCCCAACGAGACTATAACTCAGCATTGAAGTTACCTTAACCTTAAGTGAAGTTATATAGTAACTTTCCAATAAAGTTACGTGATCTTCAATCAAGGTTAGATTAACCTCAACCCTAACCTCAACATCGGGTGGTGATAGGACGAGTCATCTAATACTTAGGGTTGGATCCGTAAAGCCGTCGATGAAACAACCCTAGCATCGCCAAACGGAGAGGCCAAGCGTCTCATGTACGAATTTTAGATGTCACAATGGATTAGATCTAACAATTCTAGTATACGCGAAAATGATAATTATAGATCTAACGATAATAATAAATCGTTCAATTAACGTACTAATTAATTAGACTCTTTGAATCATGAATAAAGACACAACACAAATCAATTAAATCATGTTACAAATCATTAAAATCACACAACACATTGTCTATACCATCATCAATCACGTGCCAACACCAAACAAAACCCTAATTAAACAGTACTAAAAAAAATTACGAAAAACTAGCGCGAAAGGGAGTGAAACTTACGAAACAATGCGGACAATCGCGCTAGGATCGAATAGGCTTGAAGAGGATGATTAATAATGCATAATAGTGACGATGGAGGCACGAAAATATAGGTATGGAGGGAGTATAGGCGTGGCTAAGAGGAGAGGAAGAGAGGAGAGATACAAAACCTAATTCTAGGGTTTGCAAATGAGAAGGAAGGGTGTAATTCTCACCTCATCACATGTATATATAGGCAAGGATCATGGGTAAACCCTACTTGGGCCCAAATCTCAATGCTCCATCATCAATCGACATGTGGAAAATATGGATGAGTTAACCTTGGCCCAAATTTCAAGCTAAACCGACAAAAAGGTTACAAGGGTACGATTTCCGGACAAGTAAATTGGAAAAGGGAATATCCGAATAGAAAAATTATAGGAATTGAATTAAGATAATTATTTCGGATATTAATATCCATGAAACGAACATAATAATTATGTCCGAAAAGTCGGGGTGTTACACTTTCACTAGAAGAATACTAAAAACTAGCTTCGAGAACTTAGTTCAAACAAATCAAACTTCGGTCTCTAACTAGGCTACTCACCCATAATAGAACGACAACTTATAAATGCGTGGTCCTAGTTTAAGACAATGCACACCCCTCCTAGGATTACCTATCACCTAGTTCAACTTATGACGGCGACTAATGTACTTATGACGGCTTAAGGTCAAAATGTACACCACTCCCAGGATACCTTTCACCCGGTTCAACAACTAATGTACTGATTCCTGATACACTTGTCTTATAGTTGATGACAAAAACATAAACCCCAGAACATATTACTCTAACCTTACACTTGTCCTTATTCCATAACTCCAAAACAAGCCATTATCGATATTCAAAAATAAATATAATCATTATAAATAATATGAAAATAAATGGAATAAACATTTTAAATTGGAAGAAAAATTTCTATAGATAGAAACTTACTTAAAATAGAAATATTGTTATAGAAAATACGTAAGTTATTAAAATAAGTGAAATGTATTAAAAAATAGCATTTCTAACGAAATTAACATTTTATTATTATCATCGTTATCGTAACTTTAATATATTTCTAAATTCGTTATTAAAGCTATAAATCAAATAGAATAAGTCAAAGTATAGAATTTTATAAATAATTAGGAGAATCAAGTTTAAACGATAAATTTTAGAAAGAAAATGTCTTAACAAAACGATATCAAAATCCAATGAGTCAATGAGTTTTATAAATGAAATGAGATTTACAAAGTTATCAAATTATTTTTAACAAATAGCTTTTGTTAATAAATAATACGGATTTTACTAAAAATAGTCAATCGAAAAACAAATCAGAAATTATTAGTGAAAATAGTCTCGACTAAAAATATATTTAAAACAAAATCGACTGTTTTGTCATTTATTAATATAAGTCGTAGAACGAAATTAATTTACTGAACGAGTATACAAATCTCGATTATAATATAAAAATACGATTTTGAGTTAAAATTATAAATTAACGAAATATGACAAAAATATGAAATCGATATTATTTAGTTACTAGTGTCACGATAACCAGCAAAATATTACAACGATCATAAATAATAAAATAACAAACGATTTATAAAACAATATCAAGACAGTTGTAAAATATTTATAAGGTACACAATTTAAAATAATATTTTTAGCAAATAATAAATAGCTAAAATTAGAAACCGAAGTTAAAATATTTACTACATACTACTACTCAAACATACGATATAAAATCGTGTAACGTCCTAAAGTTACCTTGAGTCGATATCCGAATGCTCGTGTACTTGCCCTTATTGATAAGTCCAACCTTCAACCGTTCTTATACATGTCTTACAAAAAGAACCTCAAGGGTCCAACGGAAATCGAGACAAAAGAAATAGAAACAAAGAAATCGGAATAAGGAATGTAGGAAAGGAATAAAGGTGACAAGGACAGGAGCTAAACGGGCAGGAAGATATACATCAGAATGACAATTAGCGGTTGAGAGTTGTGATATACAACGCACAACGGCAGAACCAAAAACGGGCAGCGGCAATAACCAACCAGAAAAAATAGAAGACGAAGAAACGAATGACGAGAACGATTAGAATAGAAGAACGGAAAGTAAGGTTCGTGAATCAGGAAAACAATGAAGATGAAGATTGGAGAAACAACATCTAAACGTGGCTGCTAACAACCAAATTACAACACGAAACCAACAAAACGGACAGCAATAACGTACATCGATCAATAGCGGACATCAATACCGTACATCGATCAACAGCGGACCGCCGCGAACAGCAATACCGAGACAAGAGAGCAGCAAACATCAAGGGGAGCAGCAGTAATCGATAAGAAGAAGAAGAGACTGAACAGGAATCACGACGAAATAACAAAAACGATAGTGTTCCGGTCACGGAAACAATTCACCCGGCCTTGGATCCGGGCTGTATGATTGAATTACTGGTGAACAATTGATCGATTGACTTCCCTGAACCTCTCTTTTGTCTCACTCCCAGGATCGGACCTTCCCGGCGGAGTTGGCCTGCTCCCTGCACAATGAACGCACAGGGCCTCGGAGGTTGTCCGAGGGAACCCTCTCCGATGCCTAAGTCAGCCCGTGAAATGCCTTGAGAGACCTAGTTCGTGAGGAGCTAGGTGGCGTTTTTTAGGAGTAAGAGTTTAGAGAGAGAAAATCCAACCCCCTCTCACGTGGGAAATGGGGAGGTATTTATACCTTCCCACAAGAGAGAGAAGTGGGAGAGGAATGATTGGATAGAGAAGTGACAAGTGGCGGCTTCTCATCCATCCATTCCTAATTACCTTAGGCGAAATGACGGGAGGGCCCCTGGGGGTTCTGGCCCTGTCGACCAGGGACTTCCCCAGGGTAGGCGGATTTCTGGCAGTGGCTGCTAGGTTCCAGCAGGCTGGGGTGGCTTATGGTCCCAGCAGCCAACGGCCATCCTTAGCGTTTGATGCTTCTGTTTCAATTTCTTGCTAGAGACTGGTCCTTTGAGCTTTGACAGGAATCATCCCAGGGCCTGCCCAGCAGGCGGTTACTTGACAGGCGGCCGACCCCAATCAATTGGCCTTCGTCAGTAGGGGGGAAGTAAGGCTTTTCTTCTGCTGGCGATTCTTGCTTGGAGGGAGGTTGACTTCCATGTCTGCCACAGCATTTAATGTTTTGCATTTTCCCAAGGGACGTAACGCTGCTCACGTCAAGTATGCAAAGAGTTGAGAGTGCCTTTTGCAATGATTACACTTCTCCTCTAGGTGGATTTTTTGGAACCGTGAAGAGTTCCCGATTGGTGGCTCTCCTTCCAGGGTGGTTGGAGTGTCATTAATGCCGTGTTTTCTCTTGTATAAAACCCCAGCTTCCTCCACTTTTCTGCTTAGCTTATCTTCAATCCTTCCACTTTCTTCGTCTTAATCATGGTTTGGATTAAAAAATTTGTAACCCGCCGTGGAGTTAGATATGTTACTTTCATCTTTAGAGGGTTTTGGAGGCTCCGATATGCTCGTGCTGCTTATCGAGCTGTCCGCCGCAGTCGCCTTTCACGGCTTCATTCCCGCCGGACGGGTAAGAAAGCTTCTGCTAGGATGAGCAAACGCCTCAGGAGGTCCTCGCCTCCTGCTGCGCCTAGGTTTAGGCGCTGCCCCCAGGGAGGGGGCTGTTTTGACAGGGGATGCCATGAGTGCTTTCCGTGGCTGCACCCCGAACAATTTGACCCCAACTTCTCTGACACTGATTCCTCCTTGGCGTCAGGTCCCTCTTCGCCTGTGAAGAAGACAGGCTGTCGCACCTGCGACGAATCCCAGGCTGTTCCCGTTGGCAGGGACTGGGAGGATAGCAGTCGAGATTCTGACGATAGTGAGGGTTTCGGTTGTTTGAGTGACAGGGACGAGGATGGGATCCCTGATGACCCCTTCAAAGACTCCCCAGATTGGGACTGGGGCTCGGACTTTGGAGGTTCAGGTAGCCCTGGGGACCATTCTCCTGACCTGGATGATGATTAGGCCTGCTTAGCAGGGCGTTTATTTGTTGGGCCGGAATTTCTGGGCCCTTGTACGTTTTCTTTCCTTGCTGGGTACTGAATGTAATTTTCCCTTGTAAGATTTAATGAAATGAAATTCAGGCGACGTGTTCGTGTACTGTATTTTTAATATGTGCCTATTATTATTTTTGTATTTTTTTTTTGTGGGAATGACGTCGTCGGTTGCTCTTTCTCTGACGTTTTTAGTCTTTCGAGGCCCTTCTTGGGAAGGGCGAACAGTCGGTGTCCAGTGTGCGACACGTGGACGACTATTGAGAGTTTTGTCAAGGGATCGCCTTTCGAACTTCTTGGGCTTTATATAAACCCTTCTCTCCCTTCATTCCCTTCTTTTGCTCTTCTTGATACTTCACACCCCTTAATACTTCTTGAATATTCTTCGTTTGCCGAGCATTTTTCGAGGAGCAAGGATCACCTCTTGTCACTGTCTCCGGCAACTTTATCGGCGTCCTTAGGTTAGAACATTAAATCTTTCACTTCTTTTTTCCCTTCCATAGCCAATATGTCACGAGTCCGTCCCCTTTCTTTTAATTCCGTGCTCGGGGGAACTGGGGGCGGCGACGGTGGCCGACGTGACATAGCTTCTTCCTCCGGGGTCGGCCCCAGGGAGGAGGACGATTATCACAGGGGGGAGGGTGCTGAGTCACCCGAGCCAGCTCCCTTTGATGTGGTTGACTCTGATGACGAGGCCCTGGAGGTGGATCCTTCCAGGGTTGCCGGCCCCCTCATCCGCAGGGAGAGGGGGAGGACCTACTTCTTGGACAAGGAAAAGTATGTGGTCCCCCTAAAGACCTATCCTGAGGCCAAGAACAGGGACCTGATTTTGGAGAGCAACGCTGCTAAGGCCATTGAACAATTTTATAATTTCGGGGAAGGGTATACGGTTGTAGTTCCTGGGGAAAAGAACACAGTGTGCTGTCCCCTAGAAGGATGTGTGGCCGTCTACCATAAGGCCTTGGAATTTGGCCTGCGATTCCCGCTGCACCCCTTCCTGGAGGAAACCTTTAGGAGGATGAACGTTGCTATCGCCCAGCTGACTGCAACTGCCATTAGATCCTTAATAGCTTACACCTGGACCTGCCTTTTCCATGGTGAGGGGCCTTATATTGACGCCCTTTGTTTCATGGTCGGTCTTCAAATGGTGTCCTCATCTGGGGGGGATGGCTCCCCTGGTTATTGGTCTCTACTGAGGCAGAAAAAGTACGCCTTGGTCTGGCCGGCTATGAGCAGCCTTAAAGACTGGAAAAATAACTTTATATATGTCCATAGCGCGTCGGGGTGGAAAATTCCTAGACATTTTAGGAACCATGTCCACACCCGCATGGAGACGCGCGAGGAGTATCACCCGCGTGTTGGGGGGAAGGCTCTGGAAGTCAGGCTGAGCGAGAGGGAGGAGATTTTGGTAAAAAAGTTTGAGATTGTGGTGGATAAACATGGGAACTTTGGCCCTGCTTTCTGGCTCCCCCATGAGGAGCTCATCACGACAGACGAGTATTTGCTTCCCCTGGGCCTGATTCCTGGCCTTGAAGGTAGTTCTAGGGATTTTTTGTTGTCACGATTTTCCAGGGACTTTATTTCTCCCTGCTTTTTAGATGACCGCCTTTCCCTTTCTGCAGATTCCTATACTTGGCGCTGGACCAAGAAGCAGGTCAGGAGGTTGGGCCTGAGCGAGGAATTGGACATTCTTTCAAAGCGTCCTTCCCTTCCTGCAAATTTTAGGAAAGGAAGCAAAGCCCTCATGAAGCTTGTGAAAGACTTTGCCGCTGGTCGAAGATTACCTCTCCCACCCCGGCTGCCTTCGTCGAAGCCGGCGACTCCTACCCCTAGCATCCATGAGGGGGAGGCGGAGGTTACTTCAGGAGCTACTCCTTCCCCTAGTCAGAAACAGGGTGCCTCTCCGGCTGGCCCTCGGATTTCGCAGGGAACGCAGCCTGGAGATTCCGAGGGGACTGAGGAGAGTGTTCCTTTGGAATTGAGGAGGAAAAGAGGGAGGGAGGCTCCTAGTGCTGACGTGGTGGACCTGGAGGCGGATGTTACCACCCCTGAGGCGAAGCGCCCTGCACGTGAGCCTTCAAGCACTCCCTTCCCAGAGGAAAATGCAGAGTTCCACTACACGGCTGGTGACAGTGTGGATGTGTCAGGCTTGCTTTCTGACTCCGGAGCCGTCTTGGCCGACCGCCTTACAAAAATGGTGACCTCAACTTCTCATCAAGTGCTCCAATATATCCAGCGTACCTCCAAGGTTATGCTGGCATCTGCGGAACTGGCGGCTCTCAGCCGCCTGAGTGATGAGGAGCTAACAGTTACTCCTGGGCTCCTCCTCCCGACCGCCTGGCCATGATAGAAAGGGATGTCTCCTTGATAAGCTCCTTGAAAGATAAAATGACAAGGCAAGAGGGAGAGTTAGAGGAGGCCAAGAAGCAGGCTGATCAATGGAGGCTGCAGGGGAAATGGCTGTGAAGGAGGTTGCCAAGCTAGAGGCTGATCTGAAGGAGAGCCGGCAGTCGTTGGACCGAGCCAACCTATCTTTGGCCGAGATGGGGCACTTAAAGGGGAGGGTGACTGACTTGGAGGAGCAGCTGTCAAAGGCCAAGTCGACTTTTGAACAGGCTAAGGGGGAATGGACGAAGGAGAAAGAGACCCTGGCTGAGGAGACTGAGGCTGCAGTGGACGCCAGCTTCGCAAGCGGTGCCAACTCCTCTCTGGAGTTGGTAATGGAGGTGATAGGGGAGATGTTCCCTACCTTTGATGAGGACTCGTTCCGGAGTCTCTATACCGCTAAGAATGAAGCTCGGGCGGCCAGGCAGCCTGAGGCAGATGCCGACGCTCACCAGGATGCTACGTGACGCCCCTTCTCTTTTCTTATAAAAGCTTTTATCTTTCAGTGCTGAGCCAGTGCTTATAGCCATTTTGTAATATTTGCCACTTTGTTTTTTCTTCAACTTTGTAAAGACCTTTCCACCCTTCATGGGTTTTGTTTGTGGAATATTTCTCTTTACTTTTTATGGCAAACTGTTTTAAAATTCAGGGATCCTTTTTTTTGTTTGTTTGATCGCGCCTGTGACAGCCTGTCCCTGGTTTTTCGTTCAAAGTCCAGGGGGCTTGCCCCCTGCCTGCCCAGAGGTAAGCAGGGTGGCTTTTGTGTTTTTTATACAAGGTTGGGGGGCCTGCCCCCAGTCCTTGTTAGTCTGGCCTGTCCCTGGCTTTTTGTTCAAAGTCCAGGGGGCCTGCCCCCTGCCTGCCCAGAGGTAAGCAGGGTGGCTTTTGCGTTTTTTATACAAGGTTGGGGGGCCTGCCCCCAGTCCTTGTTAGTCTGGCCTGTCCCTGGCTTTTTGTTCAAAGTCCAGGGGGCCTGCCCTCTGCCTGCCCAGAGGTAAGCAGGGTGGCTTTTGCGTTTTTTATACAAGGTTGGGGGGCCTGCCCCCAGTCCTTGTTAGTCTGGCCTGTCCCTGGCTTTTGTTCAAAGTCCAGGGGGCTTGCCCCCTGCCTGCCCAGAGGTAAGCAGGGTAGCTTTTGCGTTTTTTATACAAGGTTGGGGGCCTGCCCCCAGTCCTTGTTAATCTGGCCTGTCCCTGGCTTTTGTTCAAAGTCCAGGGGGCCTGCCCCCTGCCCGCCCGAAGGTAAGCAGGGTGGCGCTCGGATTTTTGCTGGGGGGGTCATTTTTCCCGACTTTGGCAACAGGGGGGCCTCCCCCTATTGCCCCCTGCTCGTTTGTGTGTGAAGAACGCGAGTGTGAACAGGCAACGAGTATAAATCTGAATATTCTTCATTTCTTTATAAAACTGTGAGATTTTCGGGTGGTCGGAGCCGTCGACATTCTTTGACCGTCCTCCGCCATTTGTTTTTAGCAAAAAATAAAAACTATCTTCGAATTCTCTTCAGACGTAGTATTTCTTTAAAGTGTCCGCATTCCAGTGAGCATGCAGCTCTTGCCCTTCAAGGTTGGCGATTTTGTATGTGCCTGGTCCCAGGACTCGAGTCACTTGGTATGGACCCTCCCAGTTGGCACTCAGCTTTCCATGTTCTCTTGACTTTCCAACCGCCTGCGTCTTTCTCAGAACCAGCTCACCCATCTGGAAGTTCCTCTGTCGGACTTTGGTGTTCAAGGCTTTCCTCATTCGTTGCTGGTAGGCAACGATGTTGGTGCTAGCTTCCTCCCTTAACTCATTTACCAGGTCCAAGGCTTCGACCATTGCAGCTTCGTTTTCAGCTCGGTCGTACTGCAGGGAGCGCAGAGAAGGGATCCTTGCCTCAATTGGTAATAATGCCTCTGCTCCATATACCAGACCAAACGGGGTCTGGCCTGTAGACTCTTTCCTGGTAGTTCGGATTGACCAGAGTATACTAGGAAGCTCGTCAGCCCACCTACCCTTGCAGTCATCCACCATTTTCTTCAGGCCATTTAAGATTTGTTTGTTGGCCGCTTCCGCCTGTCTATTGGTTTGAGGATGACAGACGGCTGAACAGGTGACTGCGATGTTGTGGTTTTCCAGCCAGATTCTTAGAGGATCATTATCAAATTGTCTGCCATGGTCAAATACCAACATCTTTGGCAGACCGAACCTGGTGATAATATTTCGCCAGACCACTTTCCTGACCGCCGGCTCAGTAATGTTGGGCACTGCTTCGGCTTCCACCCATTTGGTGAAGTAGTCTATAGCGACAATCAAGAATTTCCTGCCCCCTGTAGCCACCGTGAAGGGTCCTAGAATGTCCATCCCCCATTGAGCGAAGGGGATGGGGGATAGGATTGGCCTGAGTTCCTGGGCCGGGGCATGGATTGATGGGGCAAAGAGTTGGCATTTTCTGCATTTCTGGGTCAGGCTCTTGGCGTCCGCCAGCATGGTGGGCCAGTAGTAGCCTGCCCTTAGGGCTTTGTGGGCCAGGGATCTCCCCCCGATGTGATGCCCACAAATCCCTGAGTGGATATCTTCCAACACTTCAGCAGCTTGATCTGCCCGTAGGCATTTGAGCAGGGGATAAGTAAAAGACTTCTTATAAAGCTCCCCCTCGATGAGTATGAACCAGGCTGCTTTAGCCTGTACTTTCCTTTTTTGTGCTGCGTCTGATGGTAGGACACCGTGTTTCTTGAATTGGATGAAGGGAGTCATCCAGCTTTCAGGACCTTCTTCCACGGTGCTGATCGCCTGACAGGGGCCGGTAGATTTCTCATGCAAGACGTCGACCCACACTGACCTCCGTATGTCCTGCAGACTGGA
Organism: Agrostemma githago; assembly: GCA_958450325.1. Lineage (NCBI taxonomy): Eukaryota > Viridiplantae > Streptophyta > Magnoliopsida > Caryophyllales > Caryophyllaceae > Agrostemma > Agrostemma githago. The sequence continues at coordinate 22,043,463 of OY288253.1, forward strand.
ACTCGCCAGTTTCGACAGGGCATCTGCTCGATTGTTCTGGGAGCGGGGGATCTGTTTGATCTCATATGATTTCAGGCCGGATAACTCTCCTTTCACCATCTCCAGGTATGTGGCCATTTCTTGGTCCCTTGCTTCGTATTCACCATTGATTTGGTTGGCGATGAGCTGGGAGTCTGTTGCCAGGACAATCCGTTCTGCCCCTGCGGCTTTTGCTAGCCTGACGCCTGCGAGTACTGCTTCGTACTCTGCTTCGTTGTTTGATGGTGGGAAGACAAACCTGAGGGCATGCTCAAAGTCAGCCCCCCCTGGGCAGGTCAGTACGACGCCTGCGCCTGCGCCATTGGCTGTCGAGGATCCATCAGTATGCACGATCCACTCCTCGGCAGGGGTCTCTTCTTCCCCTGAATGGGAGCACTCAGCCAGAAAATCTGCTAAGGCTTGGGCCTTGATGGCTGTTCTTGGCTGGTAAGATATACCTAGCCCACTCAGCTCGATCGCCCACTTCAGTAATCTCCCTGATTTTTCAAATTTTTCCAACACCTTCTCCAGCGGTTGGTCGGTCGGTGAGGACCACGACTGGATGCGCGTCAAAGTAAGGTCTGAGTTTCCTGGCAGCAATTATGACTGCGTAGGCGGCTTTTTCGACCATCGGGTAATTTTTCTCGGCTGCCCCCAGCGCATGACTTACGAAGTATATAGGTTGCTGGGTGCCTGCCTCTTCCCATAAGATAATCGCGCTGACAGTTATATTGGTCACTGCAATGTAGAGGAAAAGTTTTTCCCCTGCTACTGGTCTTGCCAGGGTGGGGAGCCTCTTAAGATGGTCCTTCAATTGCTCAAAGGCCTCTTTCTGCTCGTTTTCCCACTTGAACTGTTTGTTTCCTTTCAGTATCTTGAAGAAAGGAGTGGCCTTGTCCGCTGATCGGGCGACGAACCGTGCTAAGGCGGCCATGCGGCCCGTCAGGCGCTGGATGTCTCTAATGGTCTTGGGCTCAGGAAGGTCTAGAACTGCCTGAATTTTCTCAGGGTTGGCGTCTATCCCTCGAGAGCTGACCAAGAACCCCAGGAATTTGCCGGAGCGGACCCCAAATGTACACTTCTTTGGATTGAGTTTCATTTTGTAGGTGCGCAGGGAGCATAAGGTTTCCTGCAGGTCTATCAGGTGCTCTCTGTCTTCTTTGCTTTTTACGATGGCGTCATCAACGTAAGCCTCGATGTTTCTGCCTTTTTGTTTCTCAAACACTTTATCAACTAAACATTGGTATGTGGCCCCTGCATTTTTAAGCCCGAATGGCATCATCTAGTACATGTAGGTGCCTGAACTGGTGATGAACGCGCACTTCACCCTGTCCGGCTGCCACAAGTATACTTGATGATACCCTGAAAAGGCATCTAGGAAGCTCAGCATGGAATAACCACTGGTGGCGTCTACCAGTTGGTCGATTCTGGGGAGCGGATAGCAGTCTTTCGGGCAGGCCTTGTTGAGGTTCGTAAAGTCCACGCACATTCTCCATGCGCCTGACGATTTTTTAACCATGACTACATTCGCCAGCCATTCTGGGTAGTCACAGACCTCAATAAAATCTGCTTTCAAGAGTTTGTCAATTTCTTCCTTGATTGTCGCGTCTTTTTCTGCGGACATATTTCGCTTTTTCTGCTTTACAGGGCGAGCGTCCATGCTTACGTTCAGCTTGTGAACGATGCATGATGGATCAACGCCGGGCATCTCGTCTGCCGAGTAGGCGAATACGTCTTTATTTTCTTTCAGCAGCTTGACCAGTTCAGCCTGATAGGACTCCTCCAGGTCAGCTCCTATTAGAACCTGCCTCCCTGATTCTAAGTCTACTAGCATGCTTTCGCCCCCTGGCTCCAGGTGGTCGGACGCCGGGTGCTCGGCTGGTATTTCGCCTTCCCTGCTGGGGGAACTGTCAGCCTTTCTTTTTCCTTTTCTTTCTTTTTCGTGTTCTTGCAGGGCCACGGAGTAGCATTGTCTGGCTGACTCTTGGTCCCCGCGCACTTTTCCTTCTAGTCCGAAATCGGTGACATACGCTATAGTGAGGGCCCTGATGGAGATAGCCGCCTCAATTTTGTCCAGGGTGGCTCTGCCAATTAGGGCGTTGTAGGCAGATCTTGCATCCACAACAACAAAGGTTGCCCTGACGTTCCTGGCAGTAGAGCCTTCCCCAAAGGTTACGGGTAGGTCTATGACTTCCATAGGCAGCACGCCTGCTCCACTGAATCCGTATAACGATCCGGGGGGAGGTCGTAGGTGCCTTTTTTCCAGGCCCATTTTCTCGAAGGCGTCCTTGTACAGGAGATTTGTGTATGCGCCAGTGTCTACCATACACCTACGCACAATGTGGTTGCTGATCTCTAGGGACAGCACCAAAGGGTCGCTGTGCGGGTATACTACGCGCCCTGCATCATCAGGGGTGATGCTTAATGTCACTCCCCTTGGACTCCCTGCTTTCTCAGCATAGCAGATTTGGTTCCTTAGTTCACGCATTTGTCTTTTTTGGCCTCTTCGACTGAGCTGGCCCTCAGTGCCCCCTGAAATCACGTGGATCACCATTCGGTTCTGCACTGACCCCTCGGGTTTTTCAGATACTTCCTTCTGAGACTTATTCTTGGCTGCGTAGTTGGCTAACCATCCGTTCCTGATTAACTTCTCGATCTCGTCTTTCAGGTGACGGCATTCCTCGGTGGTGTGGCCTATGCAGTCGTGGAAAGTGCAGAATTTCTTGGGGTCTCCTTTCGGGCTACGAGGCTTGTTCGGGCGATTCCACTTAGCAGTTTCTTTTTCCAGTTCGAAGATCTCCGCCCTGGATTTGTTGAGGGTAGTGTAACTGTCAAACCTGGGCTGGTAGACAGTGCGCTCCTTCTTGGGAGTGTCCCCTTCTTCTCTCTGCTTGCCTAGCTCACTTCTGCCCCGTCCACCCTGCGGTCCCCCTTGTGGCCTTGTTTGGCTTGCAGGGGTATCCGTCAGGCCGTGGAACTCCTCCTGCAGAATGAACCCTTCCGCAATTTTCCTGGCCATGGCCAAGGTTTCTGGCTGGGCCCTGATCATCTGGTTTTTCATTTCCCCTGGGAGTAGGGAGATTGTCAGGGCGTAGGCGGCGGTGGAATCATCGATCTCCTTGACTTGCTGGTAGGATAGATCAAATCTTCTCAGGTATTCCCTCACACTTTCACCTTTTTTCTGCTTCAGGGTCATAAGATCGAAACGGGTGAGGCGTCTTCTTTTATTCCCAGCATATTGCTCGAGGAAGATCTCGGCCAGTTCTATGAAGAACCTGACTGACCCCTGGCGGAGGTCTCTGAACCATCCCTGTGCGAGCCCTACCAGGGTGGTTGGGAAAACTTTGCACCATACGGCATCATCTACGTCGTACATGCCCATGTGGCTCTCAAACGCTGCCAGGTGGTCCTCTGGGTCTGTTGTCCCATCAAACTTAATGGTGGGCATTTTAATTTTTGGAATGGGGTACTCTTGTACCTCAGGATGAAGTGGGGTTTTTGTGGGCCTGCCCACCAATCGTGACCTGCTCTCCCCAGATTGGTTACCATGAGCATCCCATTGTTTATGGGCCGGTTTCCTCATACTGGGGGAGCGGTGCCTTGGGGGCGGCCTGCTCGCTGCTTCGTCTTCTGTCTCAGGGGAGACCTGCCTGGGTCTCTTTCTCTGGGAATGACAGAAGCTCTCACCCTGGTGATACTTAGAATCGAGCGGTTGCCCCCGGTTGAGCCTTGACTGTAGGCTTTGGGATAAACCAGGGGCTGACTGCTCTCTGGCCGCCGGTGTTAGCCTGGAAAAAACCCCGCCTGGTTTTTCTCCCAAGCGTTTTGACATGGGCTCCCTGGGCCTCATTCGCTCCTGTAATCCTCGGGATAAGCCTCCCTGCTCTCCAGACGCTGATTCTGTTGTGTGAATGGAGAACGCCTGCTGGACAGGTGGCTCTGGATTGCCGGTAGTAATGCGCCTTTGCACATGCGCATACGCTTGTGCCGTCCTTCTTGCTTTCCTCTGAGCATTCCTGGCGGCGGTCCGCCTCGTGCCCCCGGCTTCATCCCTGCTGATTGGGGATGGTTGCCTGGGAGCCGATGCGACCCTGTCTACCAAGTCCTCAGGAGTGAACTCCTGGTTCAGCATCGCAGAGAAGAACGCGGCTGTCTGCGCCATCTGAGCTGGGGTCAGATTAAGAGCGTGTCCTGGGTGTGCCCCCAACTCAGGTGTCACGGCAGTGTTAGGTCCGCCGAGGAGACTGGTTCCCCCTACCCCTAGGATCGTGGCAGGAGGAACCCTCTCCGACTGCGGCATACCATACAGGGGGGCCACCGGTGGGACCGTCGGACCCGTTCCTGCACTGGCATCAATGATTTCTGGCATGATTGTTTTAGTTTTATGATTATGAGTGGTTGATTTTAGTGGGTAACTCGTGAGCACAACCGTAAGTTCCCCACAGACGGCGCCAAATTGTTCCGGTCACGGAAACAATTCACCCGGCCTTGGATCCGGGCTGTATGATTGAATTACTGGTGAACAATTGATCGATTGACTTCCCTGAACCTCTCTTTCGTCTCACTCCCAGGATCGGACCTTCCCGGCGGAGTTGGCCTGCTCCCTGCACAATGAACGCATAGGGCCTCGGAGGTTGTCCGAGGGAACCCTCTCCGATGCCTAAGTCAGCCCGTGAAATGCCTTGAGAGACCTAGTTCGTGAGGAGCTAGGTGGCGTTTTTTAGGAGTAAGAGTTTAGAGAGAGAAAATCCAACCCCCTCTCATGTGGGAAATGGGGAGGTATTTATACCTTCCCACAAGAGAGAGAAGTGGGAGAGGAATGGTTGGATAGAGAAGTGACAAGTGGCGGCTTCTCATCCATCCATTCCTAATTACCTTAGGCGAAATGACGGGAGGGCCCCTGGGGGTTCTGGCCCTGTCGACCAAGGACTTCCCCAGGGTAGGCGGATTTCTGGCAGTGGCTGCTAGGTTCCAGCAGGCTGGGGTGGCTTATGGTCCCAGCAGCCGACGGCCATCCTTAGCGTTTGATGCTTCTGTTTCAATTTCTTGCTAGAGACTGGTACTTTGAGCTTTGACAGGAATCATCCCAGGGCCTGCCCAGCAGGCGGTTACTTGACAGGCGGCCGACCCCAATCAGATAGTAGCAACAATTTCAGAACAATAGTAAACACGTACCAACAGCAGCAGGGACAATATCACAGAAGAAGAAGAAGAAGAAGAAGAAGAGGAAGAAAACAACAGCAGTAGTACGAACATCACGGCAGCAGGTGAAGCAACTAATACAACAAACACCAGTAGATAGACGAGGGTAGCTGTAGCATCAGACAAAACGAAGAAGAAGATGAACAGAAGGAGGAGAAGAAGAGACAACGCACAAAACGAAAACACGCAAGAGAGACAACAGTAGCAGCATCGACAACAAGACGATAGCAGTAATAGTACAAAAATAGCAGCAGCAAACAAGCAGAGAGGACGACAAGAAGAAGAACGAATAGATAAGAATGGAAAACAAAACGAGTTACGTTACGACGAATCCAGGTCGAAGACGTCTGACCAGCAGGACGCGCACGAACCAGCAGCAGAGCAGGATAGCAAGGGGAACAAGGCATAGATCTGGTTGGCTGAGGTCGATGTATGCGACGCAGAGAAGAAGGAAAGAAAGGGAAATGAGGTTGGAGGCTAGGACGAGCAGAAGATGATGTTGCAAGGCGTGAAGACGAAAGAAAAAAAAAAAAAGGGAAGGTGTGTGTGTGTGAGCGTTGACATGAAAGAAAGGGGATATGATCACGTTAAAAAAATTGGGAAAACAAGAGGATTAGTGGAACGAAGAGGTGGAGGATGACTTAAAGGGGGAATGAATGATGAAGCGGTGGAACAATGAGAAGGCACATTAAAACAAAAATGGGAAAAGAGGGGTTATTCCACACCAAATAAAAGTGAGGTAGGTGCTACGGATTTAGGTGTAGTACAAAACAATTTCCGAGATAATAAGTTAGTTGACCCATGAAATCAAATTAAAAACGAATTAATAAAAATAATTGGGCCGACTAATAAAATTAGTAAAATAAACGCTTCTCGAGATATAAATAACTATTCGAGATGAAAATGAAGTTTATAGAAATAAATAATTAGACAATGAAATAGTATTTCCCGATAAATAATAAATCTTCGATAAAGTGAATTAAATTGATTTCTCGAGGAAAGGTAATAGATCTTCTGACGAAACTTAAAATAAATGAGCTTGGAGCCGAAAATAGAAATTCGAGCTTAAATATAAGTAAATAAAAAGAATTTGGAATTTAAATCGCCGAAATAGACTTTCGATAAAAATTAAGTTAAATGTATAAAATAAATCGAAACAGAAATAAAAATATGTTTTAAATATAAGAAGAGTTTCCGAGACAAATAGAATTTTAGGATTTTGAAACGATTAAACGATAAATTGGTTTTATAATAATTTAAGATTTACGAATTAAATCGTAAATAGAATAAAAGTTAAATAAAATTTAATTTATAAAAATCAGGGGTGTTACAAATAATGAGGCCAAACGGCATGACGCTATAACACTAAGTACCCCAAGGTGTAGTGAAGGTGGTCTTACTCATGTCTTCTTCTGCCATTTTGATCTGATTGTACCCGGCAAACCCATCCATAACGGATCGGAGGGCATGATCAGCGGTATTGTCTACGTGATGAAATATGAAAATGAGAAAATTACCAGAGCAAACTTCCCATCTAGTGATGAATCCGTTTCATCATCTCCCTTCTGCGCACGTGAATTTGTTTTTAGAAAGTGGTAGGGAATGATTAGAAAAGAGGCAGCAGTGCGACTCGGTAAAGGGGCCAAATTACAAGACTAAACTTTGATTAGTCAATATGCTAAAACAAGATGAGCTACTGTTGTGTACACAATGTGGTCAATATAAACAACATCTTGGTGCACGCACACCAAGAGTTGGTACCTTGCCAGCCTGGTAGTATAAGCGATACAAACACACCTTTCAGTCCTAAGTTTCTCACCTTCCAAACGCTCCCATGCCTCCTAAAAGCATCAACCTAAATGCAGCGCTATCAAACGTCACCTTCTCTATTCCACACCCATAATTCTCATAACGGAATGCTAATAACAGGATCCGATACTGAATATGACCCAACCGATAAGAATTTCTCACCCAATTAAACCCGAATCCTATATGACCTATCCCACATTGACCTCAACCTATGACCCGATGACCCAATTGCCAGAATAAAAGACCTTGCTTCTAGGGTTAGGCTCACTTTGATGCACAGATGGTCTCCTCCAACTCCTCCTCCTTCATGTGCACCAGTGTGTTCGCCGTGAATCTCATCTCCCCTAATTTTGCAGCCATAAAATACCTTTTAATAATCAATCCCACGCCACAATATATATTTTTAATAACTAGCTAGGGAACACACATAATTTACAATAATACATACTATAGCTAATTAAATTTATATAACTAACTACTGTACCTTATGTCATAAGCTTGGAAGAGTTCTTCAAGTCCACCCGAAGTAGAACTATTAGTGTATTTATAACCATAACTTATAAACCCTAATTTCTCAAAAACCAAATTAGCAATTGAAAATTTGAAAAAAATCAATAGAGATGACAGGCGTACCAGAGACGATGAACTGCAAACACCGGGGCAGAAGAAATGCGAATGAGAACGCTAATGTTCATTGTACTAACGAAAAAATTCATCGTCTTTCCATTTTAGGCCAGTAATGAAGATCCAAACCGAACCCTAAACCCGGCGAACTAAACCCAGAAATTCAAGTCAATAATACTCCATATCAATCAAATAACCAAAAATACCCAATTTATCTAACCCTAACTTTACAAACTCTAAATTTCCATTGATTTGAGAACAAATAATCAAATACTACTCAAATTTATTAGTAAATAACAATAATAACAACAGTTAAACAACATAAAATGAAAAAAAATCAAGTTATAATAATACCTTAATCTAATTAGGGATACGAAGAAAGGAAGAGGAAGAAAGAAGGTGAGATGCGACGGTATAGGTCAACGTTGGAGAGCATCGGCGACTTTCGACGGCGGTGTGACGAGTGGCAGTCTATTGGGTAGCTATTTGCAGTAGAGTAGAGAGAAGAAAAAGGTTGGTTTTCATTTTCTCTTTTAAGTGTCGTAACAAGATGGCATAAGGTATTACTCCAAGGATTGAAATATTGAATAGGACGAGTGTTATTTTTTAATAGGATGGGTTGTATTAATGAGGACGGTTATATCGACCAACCGTGCTAATAATAAAAATAAAAGGATTGTTCTTTTACTGAACCGTGCTATTTAATCAATGTCATGGGGCGTCAAAATTTATCATGATATAGAGAACGGTTCCTTATATAAGCGTATTATTTGCGGCGTCTTGTATAATCAAAATTGTAGTAGTGGTGCTGGAATATGAGAATGGAGGTTATGAATTGGTTTATGGTAAAGGCGGGCTATGAAAAATTTGTCACCTCTCATTTTAATTCATCAATTTAATTAGAGGAGTTTAGAGGTTTTTTTATGAATTATAATAAAAATATAACTCTCGACACATTAAAGGGTAGAGAAGGAAAATTTGATAAGGAAAAGGGTGGACACTTATAAAAGCATCCAACTTAAAGCGTCAAGAAACTAATGATTTTGTAGTAGTGTACCAGTATGTCGATGTGTGGTAATGGGAAATCGTCCTTCGGGCTTGCCTTGTTAAGATCCCAAAAATCCATGCATATGCGCACCTTACCGTCTTTTTTAGGAACCGACACGATGTTCGCAACCCAGTCCGGATGTTCGGACACTTGTATGAAGCCGGCTTTGAACTGTTTATCGACTTCTTCTTTGATTTTGAGAGACCATTCGGGTCTCATTCTGTGGAGTTTTTGTTTGAGCGGTTTACACCTCTCTTTGATTGGTATGTGGTGCTCGACTATTTCTCGCTCTATTCCCGACATCTCCTTGTAGGACCATGCGAAGAGATCTTTGAATTCTTGGAGGAGGCTTGTGAATTGTTGCTTCTCCTTGGGATCTAGTGATAACCCTATCTTAAGCATCTGGGGCTCTAAGTTTGTTCCCACATTGATGGATTCGGTTTTTTTGATTACCGGATTCCGGGACTCCCTTTGTCCTAATTGCTCGATCAGATGAGGAGGTAGTGGTACCTGTTCGTCGGGCTTCTCAATGTCATTGCATAAAATATTTTCGAAACCAGAATTGCAGTTAAAAAGAGACAAGTCGTAAGCAGAACGGTTATTATTATTGATTGAAAACTTTGAAAACAGCTCAAACAGAGCAGCCATTTGACCATTGGTCAGTGGCGGGATAGGAAGGGCACTCTGGACAGACCCCGAGGCACCAACAGGAGTGACTAAAGGGAGAGCGATGGGTTACAGGTTGGACTCTAGCACGGGACCCCCTAGACTCGACCTTAGACTCTGACTCCAACTCCAACTCTGACTCAGACTCTATATCAGAATCAGTATCAGGCATGTCCCCTTCACGAGTGACCAGCTTGTAGATCCTCCCTTGACTGTTGGTCCACTTGACAGTCTTCCACCAAGCTCTGCTTCCCGTCTCGGAGCCAACTTTCGAGATCAGTTTAGTCGAGTCAAACCTGTTACTGCGGAGGATGAGGTTGACCAAGTCTTTCTTTGGAGTCGGGGCTATCCTGTCTTCCCCAAATAATAGCCCTAGCGCGGGCTCAGCATTGTCAGCATCCTCGGACTGGATGAGAGTGAACACATCATCCGGGATATAGTTGCACTCTCAGGCCAATTGGGTCCCGGGGTGCACACTGGTTTGTCCGAACAGACCGACCTGGATGGCGGTAAATACCGGCGTGACGAAATAGTCGTTCAGCCGTAGGCTATAAGGGCTCAAGTGGATACCCTTAATGAGATTGCAGGCCTTCTCGATGCCTGCTCGAACAACATTCCCCGGTGTTACGGCATACTCTAGGCCATAGTGAGAGTCTTCGTCCTTTAGGATTTCGATAATCTTCCCAGCTGGAAGATACGGCCTAAAGGTAGCCCTCGAGAAGTACCCCAAATTCTGCAGCATTGTATCGATGCTGGTGGTGAAGTAGGGCCTGAAAAGGAAGTCCTCCTCGATCATTCCCACGAAATCAAACCCCCAAAAATCCGCATCAAAGCGGCCAGTGGCATTGCAGCTAGCCACGGTCATAGGTGTTGCCTCTAGGGTGATAACACTATCATACAGAGGCAATTTGATTTTTTAGTGAAGGGTGGAGGACACCACTTTGACAGCATGAATCCACGGGCGTCCCAAGAATAAGTTGAAGGAGGAGGTGACGTTGATCACTTGGAACTCAAATTCCTTTTCTACCGAGCCCGTTATGATGGTCAGCTTAATGGCCCCATCTACCGACTTTGGGCTCCCATCAAAGGCCTAGATGGTTTGAGTAGTCGGGATGTATTTAGCCTCGGCGATGCCGAGGGCTTTAGCGGTCCTTAGGGAAAGGACGTTGACAATGGACCATCGTCGATCAGGGTCATGGGGAAATACTTCCCGCGACAAATCACCGTAATATATAGGGCTAAGTTACGGGAAACCCCGAACGGTGGCAGATCGGACTCGGAGAAGGTAATTAATGGGCCTTCTTCCTTAGCTTTGCACTTCAGGTGGGGCAGGACAATGGCTACCATTTCAGCAACGGTAACCGTCGAGTCGATCATGATTTGATCGAGAGCCTTAGTAAGTGCCTCTCGATGTTCTTGTGATCTGACCTGGAGTTGCCGTATAGTGAGGTCAACTCGAGTTTTCTTTACCTATGAGAGCTATATCAGTAGTTAGCTCCTCGGAGGCGACTTCCGTTCTGACTGGATCAGTGACGGTTTCAGAAATAGGGGTGTCCCTAGAGCTAGTAGCTTGATAGGGACAACCAGATTTGGTGAGATGGTTACTAGCTAGGACTTTGGACTTAGCCTTTCGGACTTCCTCACTAGTAATGGGGACAGCTTCCCCTTTGACAAGGTATACATCATCTTGATCGTCGAACCAGATCCCGTTCACTTGCGGGATAAAGGGACAGATAAGGTGGGAACAATAAATCACCTCCCCGGTAAAGATGGCATGGGAGCTGGAAGGATTATCCTTGTTACTCGGTTTGTCCCCGGGCAATGGGATCTTACCACTCTCGATCAGATCTTGGATAAGATGCTTCAACTTCCAGTACTTTTTGGTATCATGCCCATTGCCCCAGTGATATTGGTAATAGGCCTATGCGTTATAGTCCTTGGAGCGTCGGTTGGCCGGAACTTCGGGAGTAGGGCCTATTGGTTGGATTAGGCTTTCGGAAGAGAGCATTTGCAAGGCGCAAGTATAGGTAGTACCTATGTCTGTGAATACCCAGGGTGGGGTATTCTTCTTGGACGAGGAATCTAGTAGATTAACCTCATCAAACATTCTGCGCGCTGCAGCTGGGGCCTTAAAAGAGGAGGAGGCCCCTTGTAACCCTTGCTAGAGGCTTTAGTTAGGCCCTCTAGACTTAGGTCGTCTTCAATTCTCATACCCATTTCAGTAAGGGTGGTGAAATTGGGTATGGCAGCATACCAGAGATGGACCTAGCTAGTAGAAGGGGAGGAGGCTCTTGACGAAGGCCTCCACCAAAGTTTTCTCACTAGGCTTATCAACCAGCTTCACACTCTCGGCCCTCCACCGCTGAAGGTATTTAGTGAACCCTTCTTTCAACTCTTGGGCCATAACCTCCAAGGAATGCATATTGGTTTGAATCTCGGTGTTGTCAGCGTAATTCCGAGCAAATTTCATAGCCACATCATCCCAGGTCGGGTATTTTTTCGGGTCTAGCATGTAGTACCAGGCCCTTGGATGCTTCTCGAGGGACACAACAAATAGATTCTTAAACATACTAGAATCTACCCCCTTGATAGCCATAAACTCTTTGAAGGCCCGTACATGTAGTAACGGGTCATCAGTCCTCTTGAACATTGGCAAACCCGTGAGATTCAGGTTTGCGGGCAGCTTGTCATTCACCGGGGAATAGTCACGGGAATTTCTCTTGTGGATGTTATTTCCCCCGGACTGGTGGGCCTGTTCCTCTAATTGGCGCACCGCGCTGACCAGTTCAACCATGGGTCCAGTGTTTTCGGTCCCGAAGTTAGAAGTCCCTTGCTCCACAACGGTTAGACGAGCATTTGTGCCCGCTTGATCGGCCCTTATTGCTACTAGTTGAGCCTCAACATCAGTTTGTTTGTTAACCATTGTTTCCATCATGGCGTTCAATTCACCTATAGCATGTTCCATCCTGAGCCTAGTTGATGGTGGCATGTCTTGAAGAATACCACGTAATCAGAAACTCTGAGCCCATTCCTTGGAATCAAAACATCCCGGGCAAGGAAAATGGAATTAAGGAAAAAAAAAACTCAAAAAAATACGACTAAATGGGTGACCCATGGGTGGTGCGACTCCCTTAAGATACGACTATGTGGGCCGGATCCCGTCCGAAGGAAGGACCATGTGAGATTTCCCCAGACTTAGGATTCGAGTGTCTAGACGAACCTTCCTTTGTAGGGGTATGCCTTACGCAGGTTGGTCACGCCTTTAAGACAAGGCGGACTAGGGATGGGGAAGAAACCTGTGATGTAAGATCGACAGAGTTTCGACGCTACAGACCTTCGATGTATTATGAAAAGACCGGACACACGGATTACGGTATGTCCTATAATAAGGAAGGTTTTTGAAAAGGGTTGAATTTCGAAAAATTCGGAGGATGGTCCTGACTTTTGAAATTGGCAGCATGCCGACAGGACCGTTTTTTTTTTTAAAAGTCGAGAATTTTGAATTTCGAAATGGGCAGCATGCCGGCTAAAAATAGGTTATTTTGAGTCAAATCTTAAGTCTAAATTTCGGTAGCATTCCGAGTTTTTGAAAATTGGATATTTTGGAAAGATGCATTTTTGAAATGATGGTTTTTTCTGAAAATGACACGGAAACCAAGTAGCACGTAGACAAACAAGCATTATGACGACAACATGTATGCTTTATACTAAGTCTCGGTCGGTCTAAAGAGGGTCTATACCAACACCGATGTCTCTCTCGTAAATCCGAAAGGACTTCCTAAGCCGAATTGAACTTAGAACATGTCGCGAAACCCATGCGAGTTCGGCCATAGATGTCTTTACTGCACCAATGTAGGAATGCACCGAGGTATAATGGGACGTCGGTCACAAGTAACCAGCCCGGGCAAAATTGGGTTATGCATGAACCATCAAACTAAAATGTGCACGTTAATAACCGATCGATTTCTCTTCGAGTCTTACCCTGAGAATCCCGATGACGAGTAGTACATCAGGTATCCCCAGCGGAATCACCAAATTGTGGACATGACATAGGTGCATCCTGACGCGGCCACGCACGGGTTTGGGTAGGCGAAGTAATCTCGTGGTAAGATTGTTCTCGTGTCAAAATTTAAATCGAAGTTGGAGTCACCATTAAACTTTGTAGGAGTTCGGTAGTCCGAACTCACTCTATACTTTGGCGTATCGCGCACAAAGCACGGTCCGCTTTAGTACTAGAGCTTATAGGGGTTCGTCTTTGCATAACGATATCGTTGTCGTATTACCGAATATCGTATATCGAATGACTCTCGTTCGCTAACGATTTCGGGCATCCGGAAACCAAAGGTTCTTTTTTTTGTAAAAGGTAAGTATATTAATTAATCACAAAAGTAATTACAAATAAAAGATTTCGACTTATTTAAGCCAAATCTTTAGAGTTCATCTTGCCTTTCTTAATATGTCTAAAATACATAATAAGCTCATCTTTGACATTCTTTCCTACTACTTCGGGCCTTAATAAATGATTCTTGATCCTTGCTCGGTTCCTTTGATTCCATATATGATAGACAAACGCATTAAGAATTCCATTAATAATCGCTCGTTTCAACTTTGTCCCTCTTAACGTAAGTCTCCATTGATTGTACAGGTTCGATCGAAGTTTCATACTTAGCCACAATCCATTTCGTCCAGCACTTTCCTGCTGTACACGCACTGGCAGTAATGGTGCTCCCTATCTTCAGTTTGATTGTCACAAATGCAGCAGCAATCATCGTTACAAGGTTTAGTTGGTGAAGTTTATGCTTGTTATTCATGGCATTATGTTGAAACATTCACGCCATTAATTTGTGCTTGGGCATCGTCCATTTATTCCACACCAAAGTGTAATCCCCTAGAAAATCTAACGCAATACAGTGGCGGAAACACTGTAGAGTGGGATTAAAACACACTGACAAACTATATCTTATTAAAAGAAATAGTAAGTCAATACAAAGGCCTCTTTTTACAAAAGGGCTAAAAGAAAAATCTCCAAACAGGTTAATACAAAACCATAAATTACATAATGAAGAAAGAGTAGGATCCACGCTACTCGCTAGCTCATACCCAAAACCCAGCAGCAAATACCTGTCATGTTATAAACATAACAGCCACGTCAGTGGGGAGTAACTCGGACGTTCTCCCAGCCATATTATATCATATGGAAAAATAATAGTATTACTATATCAAAATACTTGAAATGAGAAAACATTAAAACGATATAATAAAAATAAGTTTTAAGCGAAACTTAAAGCATTTGCAAACCTGCAAGTCAATATCAATCGATAATAATAATCATATTCAAAAATGGTGTTATGGAAATCAATCAGTGCAACGGAATAGACTTTCACTAGGATAATACTCAAACTAGCTTCGAGAACTTAGTCATAACAAATTAGACTTCGGTCTCTAACTAGGCAACTCAACTATAACAGGACTGCGTGAAGCGAGGTCCAGGCTTAAGTTATGTACACCCCTCCTGGACACCAACCGTAATCCAGTTCAACCCGACGACGACTTACACGATGCGATATCTAAGTTTAAGGTCAAAATAAGCACACTCCCGAACACAAACCATGCTCAGTTCAACGACCAATGTGTCTCAACATAGACACACCAGCTTTATAGTTGATGGCAAAACGTATACCCTAGACTGTATTACTCTACCCATACACTTGTCCTCATTCCATAACTCCAAAACAGCTATTATCGATATTCAAAAGATATAATCAATATAACAATATGAGGATAAAATGAACAAACATTTCATATAAAAAGGAAAACTTTCTATAAATAGAAACTTACTAATTTTAGAAACTTACTTAAAATAGAAATAATCTTATAGAAAATACGTAAGTTGTTAAAATTAGTGAAATGTATTAAAAATATCATTTCTAACGAAATTAACATTTTATTATTATCGTCGTTATCGTAACTTTAATATATTTCTAAATTCATTACTTAAAATATAAATAAAATATAACACGTCAGTGTATAGTATTCTATAAATAATTAAGAAATCGAGTTAAAACTATAAATTTTAGAAAAGAAATGTTATAAGAAAAACAATATCAAAATTAATTGAGTCAACGAGTTTTATAAATGAAATGAGATTTACAAAGATTTCAAATTATTTTTTAATAAATAGCTTTTATTAATAAATAATACGGATTTTAATAAAAATAGTCAATCAGAAATTATCAGTGAAAGTAGTCTCGACTAAAAATATATTTAAAACTAAATCGACTAATTTCTCATTTATTAGTATAAATTGTAAAATGAAAATCAATTTATTAAACCAGTACACAAATCTCGATTATAATATGAAAATACGATTCTGAGTTAAAATTATAAATTAACGAAATATGAAGAAAATATGAAATCGTTATTATTTAGTTATTAGTGTCACGATAACCAACAAAATATTATAACGATCGTAAAATAATTAAATTACTAACGATTTATAAAACGATATCGAAAGTCGTAAAATTATTTATAAGGCATACGATTTAAAATTAATATAACTAGCAATAATATATAGCTAAAATTAGAAAACCGAAGTTAAAATATTTACTACATACTACTACTCAAACATACGATATAAAATCGAGTAACGTCCTAAAGTTACCTTAAGTTGACATCGAATCGATCGCGTTCTTGACCTTGATCAGTCCATGCTCCAAATCGATACTCTTTCGAAGCATGATTCACCAAGACAATCGGGAAGACAAAATAAAATAATGAGATGAGGGTAATCAATACAAGAAGGAAAGGGAGTTGATTTGCCAAACAGAACACGAAGGCTGAATTGAAATGAGTTGATCCAATCAACGTAAAGATATAAGTCGTAAAGGGAGTGAGGCACGCAAAGGAAAAGTAAGTAGGGAAAAACGCACGTTGGAAACAAAATAGGGGTTCGATAAGCATGAACCAGCAGCACACGAAGCAACATTAGCAACACTAAACAACAGCGATACGACGGATAGATCGAGGACGTCAAAAGCAATATAGACCAGCAACAACACGACCATGATAGCGTGAACGAATAGCATCGGAGTAACAAGAGTAGAGGAAACGGGTGATGAAGAAAAGATGACGGAAAGCGGCCGATTAGCGACCCACGAAAACAATGACGATCAGAAACCGAACATGCTAACAGCCTACAACAACAACAGGAAAAAGAAATGAAACCAGCGGACAGAACAGAGATGGAGAAGAAGAAAGAAAGCGGACAGCAATAACAGCACATAACGGACAACAACGACGATAGAATGAAACAACGACATCAAACCGCAGAGAATAACCGTGAGCAGTAGAAATAACGAACAACGAAGAAAAAGAGAAGCAGCAGCACAAATCGACATCAGCAGCAGCAGAGAGAATAAATACGGACAGCAGCCACATCGACGCGACACAGAAGCAATAACAGCAGCAGCAACAGAATACGGAAATCACGGAAATCGACAACTGAACCGAATACGACAACAGCAGGAAAAACGCAGCAGCGACATCAAAATCAGGCAGCAACGCAGAGGAGAGAAGAAGGAGAAGAAAAAGGCAAACACGGCCACCTCAAAGACAACAAAATGACAGCAGTAGCGGGTCATAATGCAGCAGCAGAAACGAGTACCAAAAACGACACACAGAAGGAGAAGAAGAAAACTGAAGGAGAACGAGAGGGACCCACCTCGATTAACAGTGGCAAAACGAAACACAGAAATGACGCCAAAAACGAAACCCAAAAAAACAGAACAGAAACAGAGAGAACGAAGACAAACAAGGGGAAAACGCAAAGAGGAAGGCAGGGGGGTCGAACAAAGGACACTCACCAAGAATAACATGGGTGACGACGATTGATGAAGATGATGAACGCTGATTGAAGGCAGAGACGAAGGAGAAGAAAACGAAAAGGATGGAGGAGACATATGAAGCGGTTTTCGGTGGATCAAGGAATGACATACAGGGTATGTAAATAAAGGAAAAGGGAGATGAAAGGTGAGGGTTAAGCGATGGACAGAAGGAACACAAAAAAGAAAATGAATTAGTGTATGTGGTCCACAAAAAAATAAAATAAAGAAAGCCGATTAATTAAATGAATCGGGTATGAACCGAATTCTGAAATGATAAGTTGACCGACCCATGTAATCGAATTAATAAAATTAATAAATAAACGTGTCGTCTAATAAAATTAGTAAAATAGACGTCTCTCAAGATATAAATAATTATTCGAGACGAAAACGAAGTTTATAAAAATAATTAATTAGACGATGAAATAGTATTTCCCGATAAATGGTAAATATTCGATAAAGTGAATTAAGTTGATTTCTCGAGGAAAAGAAATAAATATTTTGACGAAACTTAAAATAAAATTGCTTCGAGCCGAAAAATAGAAAATTCGAGCTTAACAAAAATAAAAGTAAATAAAAATAATTTAGAATTTAAATCGACGAAATAGACTTTCGATAAAATTTAAATTAAATGTATTAAATGAATCAAAACAGAAATAAAAATATGTTTTATGTATAAGATGGGTTTCCGAGACAAGCAGAATTTTAGGAGTTTGAAACGATTAAACGATAAATTCATTTTATAATAATTTTCAGAATTACGAGTTAAATCGTAAATAAAATAAAAATACGGATATAACTTTAATTTACTTTAATTTATAAAATCAGGGTGTTACACACTTACACCAAAGTGTGCCAGTTGACTTCAGTTTCCTTATGTCGCAACCAATCATAGCATTTAGCAATGGAATATGTGTTCAGACCCTGCATGCTCCAGTTATTTGCTACAATAGTAGGTTGAATGTGGTCCTTTATTTGGCGAATTTTCCTCCAGACCCAACTAGCTAGAGTTCTGAGTTGGGGTATAAGTCTGCCAGTTCGCACCTCTTATGTGTATATGTTGCACCCATTGAACCCACAATTTCATTGGATGCGTTGCAATCCACCACTAGTAGAAAATTACCCTTTGGAACCGGTTGTAAACTACCCTTTGGAACCTTTTTTCAAAGGTTCTACTGCCACAGATTCCTTAGGTCCGGAGCTTTGGAACCGGTTGTAAGAAGGTTTCATAGATGCCCTTTAGAACCGGTTGTTGTTGGAACCGGTTCCAAAGGGTATACCATTGGAACCTATTGTATTTACAGCCGGTTCCAAAGGGTGTACCATTGAAACCTGTTATTATTCACAACCGGTTCCAAAAGTATACCATTGGAACCTGTTGTAAATCACAACCGGTTCCAAAGGGTGTACCATTGGAACCTGTTGTAATTCACAACCGGTTCCAAAGGGTGTACCATTGGAACCTGTTATAATTCACAACCGGTTCCAAAGGCTGTACCATTGGAACCTGTTATAATTCACAACCGGTTCCAAAGGGTGTTCCATTGGAACCTTTTGCTATTCACAACCGGTTCCAAAGGTTTACCATTGGAACCTATTGTAATGCCAACAGGTTCCAAAGGGTACCTCATTGAAACCTATGATAATTTAGACACAGTTCCAAAGGCTTGTCATTTTATCATTTATTTATATTTTAAAACCGGTGACAAATGTTACTGATTTTAATTACAAAATTGAATTTTCGTATCCCTGAGAATGGTATATAAAAAACAAATCAAAGCACGCCAATTATAATATTAATAATTTGTCGAAAATTGGGCAGCACCTCTCTACAATTTGATTAAACCAAAATCAAAATCATATCACTGCAATGTTTAAATAGCACAACCAAATCCATAACCAATCCACACCTCCAACTACTTAAGTAACATTTCCAGTAGAATGCCCCACGTCTAGCAATCAACATGACTACAATATATATCTAACCACAAAAGTTAACAAAGTCACAAACGTACTACATCATCAACTCGATGCACTTCTGAGACCAATATTCACGAACTTGGTTCATATCTTCCGTCGTCATTCTTGATTTTGAAACACACTAACAAATAAAAAGAATAGTAACAATGGATTAGCGATTACACCCATAATTACTTTATAACAGAAAAACTACGATTAAGTTAAAAAAAAACCTTAATTAAGCTTTCTTAACTCTTAGAGTAAAATACGGTGATGTCGTACATCCACTTCATGACATAGTATCCACATTCAAAGGCTCCAGATTGTTGAGGACACTGAAATTGTATGAACAAAAAGGTATTATAAATCATTATTCACCAAGATAGTTTAATTCATCAATTGCACTATAATCATTGCTTTAATTTAGTCATCTACGACACAAAATTTGTACAGAAAACAAAAGACAACAATGAGATAGCTATAATGGAGTAAACATTTTTAAGAACTCAAAATCATTAACCATATTTCATGAAGTATCTCAATCAACGCGTTAAGTTTAAATTAAATTGCAACTACTAACCCATGTAAAAAAAGAAATAATTAAACAAGTTAAAGCTTAATAATGTTGTTTACCTCAATCATGTTCACATTGAGACTATATTTTTTAACCGTATGACGTCTCCCGCCACTCACTGTATAGATTTTCCAAGCCCTTACATTATAAACATTAAAAATTATTAGACTATTATTTTTCTTGTAAAGGTTTAACTTAAGATAGTATTTTGATGACCAATTAATAAACATAACTTACAATTGCAAATGTAGTATTACGATGTCCAAGTCATGTTTATCTTTATTCGAGTCAAAGATATATGCTATGTTGTCCCAAGGGCAAATGACAAGCAACAACCAATTCTTGCTGTATATAATACAACTTACGATTAGTAAGTATGAAATAATATAAAATAACTAAGTAATTAATTTAAAGAACCTTGGAGACTTGCCTTGCATAGAATGCACCCATCACATATTTCTTGTCTTCTTGAATTAGCATGACATCTTTGATGTAGTTTTCCATCGACCGTGGATCATACAAGTATGAACTAAGACACACGGGACAAATGAAGCCGACACCTTCTTCTGTCACTCCTAATTTTTGTCCATAATCATGTAGGAACCTATTTTAAGAACATAGTGTAAACATTCAAAATGAATATATAGAACAAACATATAATAAAACTAATCCTAGATTTTAACATAATTGAAAATAATACAAAACATCAAGTTTATACCTTCCCCAAGCTTGAATTATTGTTAGATTTAGAGCATCGTAATTGCACATTTCCCTAATATCCTCGAAACTTAATACACTGTGACGTCTCCAGAATTGTACACCGACTTACTGATATCTATAGATATCATAAATATGGAATCCGCAGATAATGAAACCATTACTCTTTCCAATTGTTGACAATATGAACCAATACCTTCTGTATCATTGTTTTTTTCACAAACATTATTGACCTACAAATATCAATTTGCTTGTTATTATTAAGACCTAAAATATTCCAGTAGTAGAAATCGAACCAAATTTTCATAGCATCAATTTTGTAAGTGTCTTGAGTGACATAATACATTTTGGTGTGGCATTAGGGTTATCCTTTTGTTATCCAAATACACATTTAGTTTGGCTATACATCAAGTAGTAGGACTAACGTCTCAGACCTTCCGACATAGGGGGAATCTAGTTAATAGTCAGGGACAACACTCGACTCACTACCCTAAATTTACAAAAATGGTTAAATTTATCGACTTTTACTACCTAAAAATTCATATATAGGAGACCATACCATAAGTATAAAGCAAGATGAAACAATCCCTTCAAGTACCATCAATAATTGTAAAATTTATGGGGTCAAAAATGTGTGGACCGTCGTATTTGGGTAAAGATTTTTTCTATTATCTCCCCTCCATTTCCGTTCACATTTTATTATAATGATACTACTCCATACTATTTTTGTTATTTTTTATCCACTTTATATGATTAAAATACAAACAATTAAATCGTTTCAGACTTTCAGAGTAACATCTAGACTACTCTAGACTGTTAATAGATAATGGTGAGGGAATAATGGAGACGATCCTAACCCCATATCCCGGGGGACACACATTGAATTTTGTATATAGTACATAAGATATTAAGAACTTCTCTCAAGAATAAGAAAATGTGGCTTCCAGCTTTGCAATATAATTTTGGCCGTTGAAAATTTGTAAGATAATTTTTAAATATATTATAATATGAGTATATGAAAGGCCAGATATAAAATACATAACATCGTGATGAATACTTACAAAACAATAGTCTCCATCAACATTATGGGCTTAAAGAGGGAGTAACAAGTTTGCATGTTCATTTAGAACAGACAATGCAAATAGCTAAATACTATCACTTCTGCAACGAAGCTTCCTTGAAAAATTATTCAGCAAATAAATATGTTTAGTTTGGTTAGGTCAAACATTGGCGTCTTAAAAAAGAATAAATAAATAAATAATAATAATAATAATAATACAAGTTCCGGTTTTTATAATAATAATAATAAAATAATAATAATAATAATAATAATAATCAATTAGAGTCTAAACAACCACTACATTAATTGCAAAAAAATATTTTAGTATACCATAAAGAGCAACCCTAACAGCAAAAATGCAAAATCACTCCAGTTTTCACAACTCCAGAGTTCCTCCTAGTCTTACCTACAGTGACGTGTTCGTGCCAGATATCAATTTTAACCGGAAAATGAGGGAAAAGGATGTTTGTGAATAACTACAATAAAGACTTTGTTCTTTTAAGCTGAAAGTATTTTGTAAACTAAAATAAGCTGAATTCAGTGTGCTACTTGCAACTTGTATGATTGAAAGCCTTTTTGACTTGATAAAAGGAATTAGAGATTATAGTAACACCTACTACATTCTATCAATATTGTAATTTTTCACAATGTGTTTCTTTATGCAGGTATGAACTTTGCTTTGCTAGCGAGAAAGTAATGAAAAATTTATCTGTGTCACAGACACATGAATCGGAGATAGGAGTAATGATATTTGTATCCTATTAAAACTCAAAATTCAGGGAGCTGGTTTAGGTTATACGGAGTAGGAGTAGCCTCAATAGTCGTTGTTATTTAATTTCACGGGATTCCTCACATATGGTGCTGGTGGTAAGGGATGGAGTACATATATGATACTCCTATATAGATACTACAAAAGCAAGCAAGTAAACATGATTCCTCCGCCTTTGGTTTACCCCAACCCAATTCAACTAAATCTAAAGCCTAGCTACTACTAGTACTAGTAGTAGTACTACTTTGTATCGTGTTTCCATGGAAAACGTGTGAAAACCTTAAATCAAGTACTAGTACTCTACTACTCCTATAAGCCTATATATAACAAACAATTACACACAGAGACAGACAGACAGACACTACATACATTTCCCAAAAAAACAACATACATCCTCCTATCAGATCACTCCCTACTACTCTACAGCTGTACTAGTTTAGAATGAAGACATACCCAAGAGAAAGAGAATGAAGAAAAAAAGGAAACATACGAGGCCACGAGAAGATTGTGTGAATCCAATCTACCAACTCAGAACCACCTAGCTAGATTTTCTGAGATAATAATATTCACTACTCTTCAACTTTCTGCTCTTCTTACACCAATATAATACTTTCAGATCATAAACCATCTCTTTTTCTTTTCTTCTTTGACCCTCTCACTGGACCCATTATGATTTACGACTTATGATTATCCCCTCTCAATTCCAAACAAACAAAAAAAACCAACTCAACTGCAAACCATTAGCAAATACAGTAGAAGGGAGTAGAGAAGATGTATGCAAAAACGAAAATAAGATGACAAGATAAAATAGAGATTGGGAAAATTTTTGGAACCAAAGCATGCACAAAGCTAAACTGTATGATGGGGTTGTAACTTGTAACTTGCTGGTAAGATGTGTTTGTGTGTGTACTCACTCTATATTAACATCCCCACCTAAATTCTTTCTCCAACCAAAACAAATATACTTGTATCGACTTCAACGTAACGTAGAAGGCACAAACTATAGAATAAGACGATCTTGTAGTAAAAGACGGTGTCTATCTATAACGAGCTGCTAAAATTGATTGTATTTGGATTTGTTGAGATCTCATTCCCATCCATCCCAATCCCAATTGGCATCAAAAGCTACTCTAAAAAAGAGCACTCACAGTCACACACCCAGTCACTTAGGAGGATAATCATCATCATTACTTATAATGCTTTGTGTCGATGTATGATCCCATCATTTCTTCTTTCACGGGGATTTGGGTAATCAATCCATCAATCCTCTTCTTCTTCTTCTTCTCGTGTGAACATTATGCCCATTTTTCTTGCTACTATTTTTGATTTCTAGACTACACTCTAATCATTTTTATACAGTATATTATGCTCTAACAACCATCATGGACCCTTTATCCATCAAAACTAAACTGTATGACCTAAGAGTTAATATGTATGCTTATAAAAAACAACTGAGTTTTCTTTACCAGATGAGATTATATATCTGAATCAGAACTCAGAAGTGGGTTGGTTTTCTCTTCTTAACAAAATAATGTAGTAGCCAAACAACACGGAAATTAAACGCCACAGAGAATACGAAACTTACAACAATATTTCCCCATAATACTAAATCAATCGATTTCAACAGTAAAAAAACGATCAATCGTAGAACAAAAAAACGCAAACAAGCAGAAAAACGAAAAATTAGGGTACCTCGTGTTTAGGGTCTCCTCAATTGGATTTGTGCGTCTGTCTTCGTCCCCTTTTTTCTTCTTCTTCTTCGCGTCTTCGTCTTCTGGGTTCTTCGTTTTCGATTAGGGTCGTTTTCGATTAGGGTTTTTGGTTTTCTGGGTTATTCTTCTTCGCGTCTTCGTTCCTCTCTGTATGTCTTCTTCTTCGCGTCTTCGTTCCTCTCTGTGTGTCTTCTTCTTCGCGTCTTCCCTCTCTGTGTGTCTTCTTCTTCGCGTCTTCCCTCTCAGTGTGTCTTCTTCTTCGCGTCTTCGTTCAGGGTCTTCCTCAAACCATAATTTAGCTTACCATCTTATAGCTTATACGTCTTCTTCAATTAGGGTTATCAGGGTCTTCGTTTTTTTTGTTTTCTGTGTGTCTTCGTTCCTAGCTTCTTCAATTAGGGATATCGTTTTTTTTGTTTATGTTTTCAATTAGTTTACTTCTTCAATTATGCTAGCTATCTTTTTTGTGTTTTCAATTTTGTATTTTCAGTTTTGTTCTATTTTTAAGAAGATTTTGGACCTGTTCTCCTGGACTTATATTCAGACAGTTTCAGTTCAGTTCAGACAGTTTCAGTTCAGTTCAGTTCAGTTCAGACACGTTCAGTTCAGTTCAGACACATTCAGTTCAGACACGTTCAGTTCAGTTCAGACACATTCAGTTCAGTTCAGTTCAGACACGTTCAGTTCAGTTCAGACACATTCAGTTCAGTTCAGTTCAGTTCAGACTTATTATTATTATTATTATTATTATTATTATTATTATTATTATTATTAAAACCGGACTTTTATTATTATTATTATTATTATTATCGTCGTCGTCATCATTATATTCATTATAATTATAATTATTATTATTATTATTATTATTATTATTATTATTATTATTATTACAGTGGATGGTGAAAATAATAACGGTAAAAGAATGATATTATTATGATAATAACATTATTATTATAAATATTAATTATACTAATAATAATAACATTATTATTATTATTAATATTATTATTATTATTAATATTAGAATTAATTATTTTTATTTTTATTTTTATTTTTCAGTTCAGTTCAGTTCAGACACATTCAGTTCAGTTCAGTTCAGTTCAGACACATTCAGTTCAGTTCAGTTCAGTTCAGCTCAGTTCAGTCAGTTTAAGTCCAGGAGAACAGGGCCTTTGTATCAAAATTTTGTAATGTTTGATCTTCAATTTTTGTGTTTTATTATTTGTAATTTAGAAGTCTTTGGAACCATTTGTTAGAAAAATAGGTTCCATTAATGGAGAAGTTTTTAATAAGATCCAAAATTTTTAACATGTACCTTTGGCACCTCTTTTTAGTTAACAACCGGTTTCATTGGTAAGGTCTTTGGAACCGGTTGTATCTACAAAAGGTGCCAAAGTATTTTGATATGGTCTAAAAATTTTAGACACTACCTTTGGCACCTCTTTTAGTGAAGAACCGGTTCCATTGATAAGGTCTTTGGAACCGGTTCAACTTACAATAGGTGCCAATCATTTTTTTGGTCATCTAAGGAACCTCTTGTTCTTACAACCGGTTCCTTTTGATAGGTTCCAATGGCATTTTTTTGGTGCACCACGCCAGCTTGCCCACAGCGGCTTTGTTCCATTGTTTACTCTATAAAATTCCAAGCCTTCCCTCAACATATGGAGTACACACCTTTTGCCAAGACACTAATGGCACTCTGCTGTAATCGACTCCCCCTTCCCACAAAAAGGTCCTACAAATCTTCTCAATTTGTTTAATAATGCAGGTGGGGATGATGAATATTGCTGCCCAGTAATTATGCAGGGTACTTAGGACTGATTTAATGAGCACTAATCGTCCTGCATAATTCAGTTTCCGTGCCCCTAATTTCCTTATTCTTTCCGTGACCTTGTTCACTAACGGTAAGCAATCAAGAATAGTTCATCTAGATGGCTTAATGGGCACACCCAGATATATAAATGGCAAATTCCCTTCCTGACAACCTGAAACTTCGATGATGTCTTGCTTAACTTGCTCCTTCACCCCACTGAAGTGCACATTTAATTTACCTCTACTGAGCTTAAGACCCGAGGCTACATCAAGCTCGCTAACCTCATTGGCTTACAAATCGGGTGGAACTTGAATCCCTTAGTGGAAGTCGTATGTTGCAGCAGCCTCGCTAGATATTCCATACAAATCATGAACAATAATGGAGATAAAGGGTCCCCTTTTCTCAGACCTCTCTTCCCAGGGAAGAATCCAAACGTTTCCCCATTCAGGTTAAGCGAGTATGCAGCTGTGGAGACGCATTGCATAATCACTTTAGTAAAGTGTGTGAGGAAGTTCAGACCTTTCAGCATTTGAGGAAGAACAACCCATTCTACTGAGTGATACGCCTTTTGCAAATCCATTTGAACATACATCTGGGCGATATGTTCTATCTGGAGAAGAGCCTGACTAAATCTTGGCATATGAGAATGTTCTCCACAATGCTCCTTCCTTCAACAAACCCTCCTTGGACTAGCGAAATGATTTCTGGTAGTACCTTCGCCAATCTTGCACACAATAGCTTCGAAATACATTTGTATATTATGTTATAGCACACTATTGGACGGAATTGGAGTACCGTCTTAGGTCTATCCACTTTGAGGATCAAGGTTATGGCAGTGGTGTTCACCTGCTTCAACAACCTACCCGACTCAAAGAAATCCATTACAGCAGCACTAATTTCCTCCCCAACTATGTGCCAACTATCCTTGAAAAATTTACTAGAGAAGCCATCAGGACTCGGGGCATTGTCATTCGGAATGCCAAAATTAATTGCCTTAATCTCAGCCTTCGTAACTGGTGCCTGCAGTAGCTCAGTTAATTCAGCATTGTATTTCGGACCAAGGTCAATTACCTGCTGATTCACAGGTCTGGTGCTACTCTGCGAACCCAATATTTCACGATAATACATCAAGAAAGCCTCCCGAATGCCTTTACTATCATTATGTAACCTCCCCTTATGATCCTCAATCTGTACAACTGTATTCTTGACTCTCCGAGCTTTAATCGATCCATGAAAAAAAGTTGTGTTACTATCCTCTTCAGCTAGCCAATGCGACTTGGCTTTTTGCTTCAGGAAGATAGTTCTAGCCTCATCCAAGAATCTAAAATGTTGTTGTTTGTTCCTTTCAGCTCTTAGAATCTCCTTATCCCCTGGCTGTAGAATCAATTTCCTCTACAAATCATATAACTCTGTCTGTACCATGTCTGCCTGCTGTTCGATATTGGAGAAGTGTTTCTTATTCAGTCCCTTAAGTGGCCCTTTAAGTCTTCGGATCTTTATATAACCTGATACATAAAAGTACCTTCTACCCTTTCTTCCCAAATCTTTCTAACCACATCTTCAAATTGAGGGACAAGATCCACATGTTATAATACTTAAAATTCCTCCTCCTCTCCTGTCGTAGCCTTTCACTAGAAATTAAACAAGGCGTGTGATCAAATAAGCCTTCTGGCATGAAGTTAGCTTTATGATCAAGAAAAATCTGCATCCATTCCTGATTAACTAGCACCATATCAAGTCTAGTGTAAACACATGATTCTGGTGGTTGCTTATTATATTATTCCACGTATAGAATGCACCTATGGTTATACAGTCCACCACCTCGCATTCATCAATGCAAGCCTGGAAAGGCACCGCTTCAGTCATAGAAAAACCACCCCCAAGCCTCTCTTCTGGAACCAGAACACAATTGTAATCACCACAAATGATCCAAGGTCCCGAACTAGTTCTGGCGATATCAGTTAATTTACTCCACAAAGTCTCTCTAACAGCAGCATCATTGTGTGCATACACAAAAGTTACCCTATACCTTGCCCCTGAGATATTTTCCTGAACAAAACCATTAATACTCTGATCTGTATATCTATCTACCCTTAAATCACTCTGATTTGGGTCCCAAAGCACCCAAATTTGCCCCCCTTCATGAGTATGAATATTCGTAGTGACGCTCCACTCTCCAAACCCATTACTCATGACATTATTCTGTTTATTAATCTTTATTTTCATCTCAAGAAAACTAAATAATCCAACATTATTAGATCTCATGAAAGTATATACCTCTTTCTGTTTTTTAACTTTATTCAATCCTCTCACATTCCAAAGGCCCACTATCATTAATTAACTGGAGTAAGAGAGTCACCCTTCCTGACCAATTCTACCACCAGGCTCCTTGACCTTTTCAGCATAGGATGGACTTCCTATCATCTCCTGAGTTGGCCCTTTATGTGTCTTTTCACGTTGCTTATTTGCCAGTAACCTTGCCTCCCCAGGTGTTGGGAATTCCTCAGTCAGCTGATGCGAATTCTTATTTTCCTGAACAATTGCCATGGTCTTTTCTTTTTCCACCTGTGTAATGACCTTCATTTGGACCTGTACAGGTATCTGCACCTGTTTTTCTCTCCAAACAGTCTTTTGTACCAATGCTTTCTGATTACTCCTGCATTCTCCCTTCTCATGCCCCATTCTTTTGCATTTTCCACACATGATAGGCTTCCAGTCATAGTCCACATCAATGCTCAATATTTCTCCTTTTTCATCCATGAATTGAACATTTTTAGGCAAGTGTTGACCCACCTTCAACTCCACCAACACTCTCGCAAATCCCAGCCTGGTTCTTTGCTCTGTTGGCTCATCTTTTCGTACAAAATTTCCAATCAGACCAGTTATTTTCTCAAGACTCTTGCCCCAGAATTTCAAAGGCAAGTGTTGTAGTTTCACCAATTATGGTAGAATTTGCACATCCTCCTTTTCAAGCTTTATTTTCGGATGCCAGGCTTTGATCACTACAGGCTTATTGTCAAACATGTTATACCCTCCATTCAAAACCTCCTACTGCATCTTCTCAGTTTCAAAACGAACTACAAAGACTCCATTAGGCATGAATGAAACCTTTGTAATTTTATGGAACTTCCATATTCTTCGTAGAAAATCATCTAAGACCTGCCATGGAGGATTAGCCCCTACGACAAAGCCATAGATAACAGTCTTCCAAAACTGTATTTCCTCATCTACATCATCCTTCTCTAATCGCAGCATGGGTGGATTTGCTTCAGGCTTCTTAGGACTATGATTACGTTTTGTAACCTGAATCCATTCCCCTTGATCATGCTCTTCTCCTCCCTTGTCAGGATTAACCATATCTTCCTCATCCTGATCTTTTTCCAATTCCTCATCAATGTCACGTATGAAACCTTCATCATCTGAGCCAAGATTATACGCGAGAATGCCCCCATAATGTCCTACATGGATTTTTGCTTCAACAATACGTCTAGATCAGGACCTTTCCTAGAATTCATATTCGCATCATATGATCCCTTCGAATTTGTCGTAGTCTTCCTCCTAGTGACGAGTCTATGCCTTGATGATTCTGGTGGAGATGCTCTGGCCATGGTGCCTCGAGATCGTGCCAAAATCGCCCAAGAGGTCACTAGGGTTTTCCAAAGGTTCTGAGTAGGGGTGAGGGTACGTGTTGGAATGCCCACAGAGGACATCCAACCCCGCCCGCACTTAGCGGCCTCTACTAGGATATCGATTGGTGTTCATGTACGCGTATTAGTAAGACCGTGAAATGATATGCAAACAGCGTTTTAAGATATGCATGCGAAATACGTGTTTAGCTACGTTATTTAATGTATCTGAAATATGTCGAAGTTTTTTTAGCATGTGGGTTCATTTAGAAAATGGTAAATGCCATGCAACGGAAATAAACACCTTAAAAGTAAATTAAAAATTACACGGGCGGATTACAACCCGGAATTCACAATACAACAAGCAAACATATAATCCCGAGCTAGAAATTGTAAACGTAAACTGTAAATGGACTCGTAATTAGAAAACGGAAGCTGAAACCGCAAACCAAATAATTGGAAAACTCTAATCATCTACGTATTGTGCTACGTGTTGATCAGAGGATAGAGGCTCGAACGCATGAAATAGTACGGCCTATAACATAGGCGCTTGAAGTGAGACGGCCTGATGTTCAGGCGCCTGATGTGAGGCGGCCTGATCTGATGTTCAGGTGCCTGACCCTGGGCATCCAGACAGGCGGAGCTCGAGACCTAAGCGTGATGCTAGCTTGATCCCGAAGCTACGATAACTCATCCCGACTTATCCTAATGAAATATGACCATCTCGATCCATCCTATACCGAATCAGTCTAAGGAGTCGTCGATATAAGACTTACGTAGTGAGGCATTCGCTCAAAGTCATGAAAGAGTAAAAATGAATGCGAGATGTGGATTTGAAAAGGAGACGCGTGAGTGATTAATGTGCGTCGACTAACGTTGCATGTATTATTCCCTAAGCAAATTTTGAACTGTTGTGGACTATATCGGAAGTCTACGATATCTCATTTCGGCCATAATGGGGTACTTGTCCTTAACCGTCTTAATTTATGATTGGTCGATCATATCGACTTAATACGAATATCGAAGCCCTCCGTATCGCGACGTCGTTATCGGGTCGCGTAAACCGTAGGACTCTTAGATTGACGTCATCGGGTTTCTTATCATTTCGATTATTGATAGCTCTTTTACGCGCGACATTCGATTACAAAATCGATATCGACCTTTTAGAGCGATATTTTGAAAATGACATCTAATACGCTCGATAACGAATTACCGCAATCACAATATAATCTGACGGTTATGTGTACGCCATAAGGTGCCCTAACCTTTAGACTCCTAGAGTGGTGCGCCTCGTGGGGCGCCACCTCCAGTACGACTCTCTGGGATTATACTGACTTTAGGCGATATTTAATTATCGGATGTATTCGATCGAAATTTTTTATTTTGAAAGTAGTTTTTCGTTATATCGTAGTACACACGGTATTTAATATAAACAAAATATAAAAACGATAAGTAAATGTTAGATTGTTAGAAACAATAATAAAATGTTAGGTGCGATAATAAATGTTAGGAAAGATAAAATAAATGTTAATATTGTTAGTAGTTACTAAACGAAAAAATAAACGAGTTTAAGGGATTAGAAATCGAGATTTGAACACCCTCAACCTACATGTCAATGTTTCGAAATACGGGCTCGCAAAGTATCTTCATAGACACGGGGAGCGGTTCGGTATATGTAAGTGAGTTAAGGGTTGATGTTGCTCTCGGTTTTCTGAGAATGAGATTCGAGAAATGAAAATGTTACCCTTGATACTTTGGACGTGAGGGCGTATTTATAAGGTTTTGCGAAATGCTTCGACTCAGGACTCGGGCACCCGAGGGGGTGCGATTCAATACTAGGACGCCCCAGCTGAGGCGGCTCAGTTTTGGGGCGCTTGGTTGCGTGCGGTTGAAATCGCGCGTATCAGAAATTACTCAAAATACGGATTGATATCCGATTTATTTGAGGTTAAAGCGGATTTCTTTATTGAGTGTATTTGGATGCATTTTGGTTTGTTTTGTTTTAGGGTTTCGACTTTGACCGGGTTGACACAGTTATAAAAGACGGTTTTGCTCCCGGTGGCGGTTTTGGCTCAAATTAGCTTTCTTTTATTGGAAACGACCCACTGAGACTGGATTTGAGGTCCGTTTTGAGAGATTTGTACTCCGCTAAGTGCCCACGTTGGATAATATTGATTTCGAGTCCGTATTCGAGCATATTGATGCATGTTAACGTCCGATCATCATTGGGTGTTTTGTTGGAGACTGCTATAGACACTAGCAGGCAAAATGCGGGTGTCTACAGCAAGCTTCAAACCGCTTCTGAGCTTATGCATCGGGGAGGGCTACTGCCTCTGCTCACGATACGTCTGGGCCTCGATCTGTACATGTTGTTTTTGTAGACGGCTTTTGGTTAGTTACTTATGGTGTTTTGGTTTTCTGAGGATACTATGCCTTTTTGCAGGATGTCCCCAACATGGTGTCACACCTGGGAGCACGGGTTTCTAAGCTTGAGGCGGCCGAGCTTGATTTGATCCAGTTCGTAGGGACTCGGGATATTGAGATTACTAGGCTCAAGGAGCAGCTGGTGCGTTTTCAGGGGCAAGTCCTCAAGATGGGGCGAGGCTAGGGTTGAGGCTGAGGTTGAAGCTGAAGCTACGGCTGAGGATCAGGCTACCAGTGTTGTTAAGGAGGTTGAGCTTACGGGAGGGGTCTCAAGCACGGGAAATGGCTACCATGGATTCTTTGGCTGGTCTAGACCATTCAGTAGGTGACAGGATGGGGTCTACCACTTTTGAGCTTGATGACCTATGCTTAGATGACGATATCGGTGAGTTTGTATTAGCTGTAGCAGCGACATCGAGGGATTCTCCCTAGTTTGTAAACCCGAATTTGTATATTTGTATGCTTGATTAAAATTTCTCGTTGCCAAAGTTGTTTTACGACCACGGTTGATCCATTTGCTTTTATTAGGAATCTGGAAATATTAGCTTAGATAACTCGTAATCACGTAAACACATTAGGGTTGATTTGTTTATGGTTGAGCCGCAATTTAAGGTGTTTTAAATGCATTAGGACTGATCGAGAATGCGAAAATGCTTTCATGATGCTAAAATTTTCCTTGTTTGAGTCGGGAACTGGATCAAATAGAACATCGATTAAAACATTTTGACTCGGAACGTGCATGGAATGTTTGAAATATGTATAAAATGTTTTATGAGCGAATGTTTTGACCAACTGCGTATTCAAAGCTTAAGACGTGTATAAGAATGTTTGGATAACAATGCATGTGTACAATGCTTTGGTAAAAAAAAAAAGTTGGACCAGTTTTTATGCTTTAAAGACAGTGCCATGTAGGGCTAAAACACTTTTCTTCTTTTCTTTAATGGCTCGCAACTTGATTCTTCATTTTGCCCGGAGCGCCATTTAGGGTTTTCACTCCATCCTCGGCTCGTCATTTATTTTGTTTTTTTAGTGTGCTTCGTCATTGTAACCACTTTGTTAATCGGAGCGTATGATGAGTTCCGATTATTGCATGAATCGATCGTAGTCGGTTTTGTTGTTTTGGTTGTACCCCTGAGAGAGCTTCCTACGTATCCGCGGTTAGACGGAATCAAACAATGTTCATAGTTCGTAATAGTGCGAGTGATTTTGTGCTTTAGACTCGTCAAGCCAATTATCGATGCAGGATTTTTAGAATGTGTTTTGCATGGGCTTTCACCCTAGTTGAAGGATCAGGATAAGATGTTAGAAAGCTAAGGGTAATAGTGTTTATGTTGGTCCATGTTGGTAGGGGTTGAGAATTCTTATCCACCTAAGTCGGTAATTATCACAGCACCTCCAATGAGTATTTTCTTGACAAGGTATGGGTTTGCCCATTTAGGTTTGAATTTTCTCCTAGGATCAACGAGAAGTGGGGCTCTAATGGATTTAACCACTAAATCTCCCTGTGTATGTTTCGAGATTTGATTAGTTTATTAAAGGCTCGTTATATCCTTTATTGGTAGGCTTCCACATTGGATAGTGCATCTATTCCGCGCTCATCTAAGAAGACTAGATCGTCGTAACATTTTTTGTACCATTTCTCTTCGGGAATGCCGCTTTTGGCTAGTATCCTTAGAGAAGGGATTTCTAGTTCTATTAGTTGTACTGCTTCTGAACCATAGGTTAAGTAGTATGATGTGGCTTCGGTAGGAGTACGATAGGATGTTCGATATCCCCATAGGGCGAAGGGTATTTTGTTGGGTCAATCCCAGTAGTGATCTATCAACTGCTTAAGGATGCTGATGATGGTTTTCTTAGCTGCTTCTACAGCTACATTTGTTTGAGGCGTGTAGGGTGACGACTTATGCCGTTGGATTTTGTATCTGTCTAGGAACACTTGGGTATCGGCTCTAAAATGGGCTCCCTAATCACTAATGATCTCGTGTGGTGTGCCATAGCGGCAAATGATGTTGTTTTGTAGGAATTTGACTACTTGTTTAGAGGTTAGTATTGTGTAGGATGCTGCTTTGGCCCATTTGTTAAAGTAATCGACGGCTACTAGTATGAAATAGTGTCCGCCTATTCCGGATGAGTGTACTTTTCCTATGTTGTCGATTCCCCAGGTGGAGAATGGTCAGGGTGTTGTTGTAGTGTGTAGTGGGTATGGTTGTGTATGTTGAATATTAGCGAATATTTGGCAATTGTGACAGTGGCGGACATGGAGGTGGCAATCTGCTTCTAGGGTCATCCAATAGTATCCCAACCATATTTTTTTACGGGCTAGTGTGTGTGCATTTGTGGGGTCCGTATTCCCCGTCATGTACTACTTCGATGAGTTTTTTGGACTCGGTTTTGTTTAATCACCTATGGAGCACTCTTTGCAGGGTTCGTTTGTATTGTAACACTCCATGTTTTTATAAGTATATTATTTTTAATAAATCGTTATTTTAATAATAAGAAATAACTTTAAGTTGTAACTTTAGTAAATTAAATAATTCAGGTATGTTTGACCACTTAACATTTAAAATGAATATCTATTATTAACTTAATTTTCTCTTTTCGAATTAATTTTATAAGTCAGTTTTATAATTAGTTTAATATTGTAGTTCCGTCTTAAAATCGGATCGATCGAGTAACTTATTAGAATTGGTTCGATGTCTAACTTATGTAAGAAAGCCCTAATGTATTAACCTATTCGGCCATTTTATACCTCCTCATTAATATGTACTCCGTATATAACACTCATTATCCTCTTCACTTTGACCTATCAGTCTATCACCCTCAACAAGCAGCTTCTCCTATTCGTACTATATACTCGATACTAACTCCCTCTTCATGCTTTCACACCTACATATTTATAAACTCCCTCCATTTTTGTGCTCCCTGATACACCGTACCCTGAACTCCCTCCTACTTTACCTTCCTGTTTCCTTAAATTCCTTAACAATTAACGTACTCCATTACTCTGTATCAAGGTCCAGCCACCTATGAACAACCGAGCACCATTGGTGTCACTACCCAGCTCCAATTCTGACCACCTCCGTCCTACATCCCAAACACCGGAGTTATCATCATCATCCCTTCGATCAACCTTAAAATCCTTACAACCGACAGAACTCCCATGTTCTTGGAAGCTCCGGCCACCATGCGCCTATCACGACCTTCGTCGTGGTACGCCTCATCGGTATCGTCATCACCGTCAACCACCTCCAATCCCCTCTGTTTTCACTCTGCTCTGGCCACAGTCCCTCTGTTGCCGGTTCTCTCTGTTCATGCCTCCCCGACAACAAAGCAGCTTCTAGTCACCGTTGTCTGACTTCAGAAGGTAGCCCTTCCTTCTCTTCTTTTGATTTAAGTACGCCACATTTTGTGTACTTGGTCGTGGGTTCAGTTTCAGTTAGTGTCTCAGTCTCGGTTCTATTTTTGAATCTGAATCGTTCCCGGTTATATCATATTGTTGCTGTTGTGTATGTTGTTTTTTGTGTGGATGTCGTTCTTGACGTCGTTTTGGTCTTTCTGTCACGTTACTGTTAGTGTTTCCCTTGTTGTTCTTCTTATTATTATTAGGAAAAATCTTATTTGTACCCTCTAAGTTTTCACTTTTCTCAGTTGTACCTTGCGTATTAGCAATCATCAATTGTACCCCTAAACTCTATTAATTAGGTCCAACCGTGATTAGAGCACAATTAGTCATTAAGTTTGACGTTAAGTACCAAGTTGAAGCAAATGACATGGATTTTTATTTAATTTTTTAATTTTTAATTTTTAATTTTTTTGTATTTCTTTTCCGTCGTCCAAAGTGTTTAGCTTTTCTTCTCCCTCTAATTTTTCCCTCCAATTCTCAATCTTTTCCCTCTCATATTTGTTATTTATTATCTTCTTATCTTCACTTATTACATCTCCATAGCTAGTCCGTCTTTTGAAATCATCACCGAATATAACATGCTCCTTACCTAACCACATCATAAAATCGTTGCAATCAAGACAGTTGAAGTACGCTTTTCGTGGGTTAGATGTCGACCCAAATATCTTTAGTACCGCATTTCTTGAACAAATGTTGCAAACTTGATTTCGAAATTTCACCCCTTCAAAGGGGCTATTTCTTACCCAACTCGTAGATGAAGATGACATGATGAAACTAAGAGAGAAAATATTGACAGTGGGAGAGAGAGAGAGGAAGAAAGAGTAATGTATCTAGAGATAAATAAGTGAAGATAAAAAAAATAGTAAATAGTAAGGGGCCGTTTGGTTTGAGGTATTCAGGAAAGGGAAAGGGAATCAAAGTTCATGATTCTCTTTGTTTGCGTTTGTTTAGCCAATTCAATCATTTCCTTTCCCCCTTCCTTTCCCCCAAACTCCTCTAATTTCTTATCCCCACCCCCAAGGTAATGAGATTCCCTTTCCCCATTCACCAACCTAGTCATCACCATCACCATCACCAACCACCGCCACCATCACCACCACCACCAAAGTCCACCCACCACCACCAAGGCCCACCTACCACCATTACGAACACCACCATACTTTCGGGTCAGGTCAGATATGAGTCGAAGTTGGGTTAAAATAATTTTTGATGCCTTAATTTATCAATTAAAAAGAAATTGCATTTTTTAATTTATCGTATTATAGTAATTATTACTCCGTATATTTACCGTACTTACAATTAAAAAAGTGTAAAAATAATACTCCTTATATTACAGGTATTTTATTATTAAAAAATACTACATAATTTATTTTTATTATTTTTATAATTTAGATATTAATTTATTTATTTTATAATTTATTTATTTTACATAAGTATAAATAATATGATGGCACACCGCTAATATTGAGGTTTGAGTGAAGGTTGGGTGAAATTCATCCTCTTTCATTGAAACCAAACAACAACCTAAATTTGGGGTAATCCCATTCCTTTCCCTCTGTTTCCCTTTGTTGATTTCATTCCCTTTCCCTTTGATGAACCAAACGCCCCCTAAATATGGTTGGGAAAAGATTGATAAATCGAGATTGTAATCATAAATATTTATGATAAAAATATTTGATATTTTTACTTAAGTTTATAGCCTTAAGAGCTTTTTAAAGACTCAAAAAATTTTATGATTACTCTTATTTATAAAATTCCATCACCCATCACAATTTTTCGATGTTGGATAATTTACTTAAGTTTATATTCTTGGGACTTTCTATAAGACTCAAGAGATTATTGGTTGATATTTAACCACGAATGGTTAGTCAATATTTATAATATATAATTTATTCACCTCATCAATCTAGGATAATTTACTTAAGTTTATAGTCTTAGAAACTCTTTTTAAGACATAAAAGAATACATTATTATTCTTTTTTTATAATGTAGAGTTTCATCACCTTATTATAATTGTTCGATGTGAGATTATTTCACTTAAGCTTATTGTCTTATTAAAAGACTTTTTAAGTCTCATAAGTTTTTTTATTAATATCTAAGAATGAATGATTAGTCTTACTTATAATATAGATTTAGAATTTCATCGTTTCATCACAATTTTTCGATGTAAGATATTTACTTAGGTTTATAGTTTTAAGAGCTCTTTTTGAGAACCAAAAAAAACATATGATTACTCTTATTTATGATATAGAATCATCACATTATTTTGATTTTTTCAATGTGGGATGATTTTAAGTTTGTAGTCTTCTTAAGAGCTTTACTCAAAAGATTGTTGGTTGATATTTAAAAAAAATGATTAGTCTTATTTATAATACAATATTGAATTTCATAACCTCATCATATACTTGAGGGGCGGCGTTTGCTTCATTCAAAAAAAAGAGAACAAAATCAACAAAAGGAAACAAAGGGAAAGAAATGAGATTACCCCAAATTTAGGTTGTTGTTTGGTTTACAATGAAAAAGAATGTATTTCAACCAACCTTCA
Source organism: Agrostemma githago (assembly GCA_958450325.1). NCBI lineage: Eukaryota > Viridiplantae > Streptophyta > Magnoliopsida > Caryophyllales > Caryophyllaceae > Agrostemma > Agrostemma githago. Next base: position 22,081,312 of record OY288253.1, read on the forward strand.
CCTAAATCTCAACATTAGTAGTGTGTTATCTTAATATTTATACATTATATTCGAAATAAAATATTAAAAATTTAATTTAATTTATTTAAATTATAAAAATAATAAAAAATTAATTTTGTGTAACTTTTATATCTTTTAATAATAAAATAATTTTTAAATTGTAACTACGGTAATTATAATAATTCTTACAATACGATAAAGTTTTTGAAAACATGATTTTTTTTCTTTTCAATTGATAAATTAAGGCAACAAAAATTATTTTTATCCAAATCCGACCCATATTTGAATTGTCCCGATAGTGTGGTGGTGGTCGTAGTGGTGGTGGTGGGAGTGATGGTGGTGGTGATGTCTAATGATTGAATCGACTAAATAAACACAAGCAAAGGGAATCATTAACTTTGATTCCCTTACCATCTTATAAATACCTGTAGACACCCACATTTTACTGTCAGGTGTCTATAGCAGTTTCCGACAAACACCCAATGATGATAGGACGCAAACGAGCTTTAACGTACTCGGAAATGGGCTCGAAATCATGGATATTTAGCTTGGGCTTTTTACGGAGTACAAATCTCACAAAACCAACCTCATTCAAAATCAGGCCCAGTGGGTCATTTCGAGTCAAATAAGACTAATTTGGGTCGAATCCGACACCAGGGGCAAAACCGTCTTTTAGCGACCGAGTCAAACCCGGTCAAAGATAATTTCTCGAGGCACGTAAGTCAGCCGTGTCACCTCACGTGACCGACTCGAGCTCAAAATCCACGAAAATCAGCAACACAAATATTAAACAATTCCGTTAAAGGTAGAATTCGATCTCAAGCAGGAATCCTATCCGAAAACCGAATCAAATACTCGACCGAGCTTAGGACACTCGGCCGAGTAGCCCGTTTCAGCCGAGCTCCTCTTTCCAAACCGGGATTCCCTCTCTTCTTCGCCAAGTAACGGAATTCTTATTCCTCTCGAACTCTTACGTCTCCTATCCAAACCTGTATTTCTTGTTGTTCAAGCAAGATACCTCTCTCAACTTCTTCTCCTATAAATAGGACCCTTGAGACACACATTAGAGACACGTGAAGATACAACATTCACACACAATTTTTCCTAACACAGAGACATCAATTACTCACAACAACAATTGAATCCCCGACATTCTACATCCATACACAACCCGACACACTTAGCATCGAAAAACCGATAATACGTCCAAAACCCGAAGGAACCGATCCCCCTATACCCGTCACCCTTCACGTCCAAACCAAGCCTCCCTAACTCACCGACATTAACTCGACGCTCCCGTGCCTTAGCCACGTTCCGTCGAGCCCCGATCCGAGTTAACCAAAGCATGTAGGTTGAGGGTGCTAAATCAAACCCGATTTACTCTCTTCTCTCTTCCTTTCTCTCGTCTTTGTCTCGTCTTTTTCTTCTTTTTGTCGTCGGTCGATTTTTCTTACGGGTCGTTCATTGCATCTTTATTATTTCTAATATCAATATTACAAAAACTATTTTCATATAACGAATATTCTTAAAAATATGATACCGATTCTGTAATCGAATATCGTATTAAAAGAATTACATTAGTCTCGTTGACGCTAAAAAAACGTTACTTTTTTACAAAACACAACGATTCTAACGCGGAGAGAACTAACATTCTTTTTCGTTTCGTTCAAATTCTTTTCAAAACAACTTTATAAAACCTTTTCTAAAAATCATTCCGAATATTCGATATCGATTTCATAATCGAATATCGAATACGACGAATATCGAGAGCATAGATCGGGAATAAATTAATTCATATTTGCACGCGATCTAGCAAAATTAACGATTTCTCAAAAAAAAAACCGAACCGGGACAGCAGTCCACGCGAGCCGCGCCACTCCTAGGCGGCTCGCGCGGAGGCCTGATTCCGCGACCTTCTTTTTTTCGTTTTTCTCAATTTTTCTTAAATATCATTTTTTTCTACAAAACAATTTCTTAAAACCTTTTTTTTTTCATCTTTTCCGAATATTCGATATCGATTTCATAATCGAATATCGAATACGACGAACGTCGAGAATATTAAATTGGGTGCAAATTGTGCAATATTTGTACGCGATTTAATAAAATCACCGCTTTTTCAAAAAAACCCAATTTCGAAAACAGACCGAGACGCGAGTCGCGTGCGTCCCGGGCGGGTCGCCTACTCGGGCGAGTCGCCCGGCAGGCTGGAACGCGACCTTTTCTTCGATCTTTATTATTTTTCAAACATCGTTTTTTGGACAAAACAGTATCTTTTTAGCGATATTTCAGATCTCGACATATTTTTTTTACATTATTCATATTTTCATTCGATTTATTCAATCGTTACTAACACGTTTGTTCGTCTTCTTAGCAATTTCTTCTTTTTATCTTTTGTTTTATTAGACTAAAACGAACTTCACATGCTAAAATACAACTTCGACGTTAAATTTTAGTTGCATTAAATCGACTTAGCAACCCGTTCAATTCTCACATGCTTAGGGAATATAATCTTTGCATATCATTTTCCCGTTCAACTAACGCGCGTATTCAAAAATCAAACGATATCCTAGTAGAGGCCGCTAATGTGCGGGCGGGGTTGGGTGTCCTTCGTGGGCTTCCCAACACATACCCTCACCCCTTACTCAGAACCTCGGTTTCCGGATGTCCGAAACCGTTGGCAACGAGAGTCATTCAATACATGATATCCGATCAAGTCGGTATCGGTATCAAATGCAAAGGGACGAACCAGATAAACTCTAACATCGGAAATGGGCCGTATTTTGTACACGGTCCACTACGACATAAAGTGGGTTCGAACGGGCCCGAACTCCCACAAAGTTCGGTGGCGACTCCAACTTAGATTTAAATTTCAATTCGATCCATTCTCATATGGAGATTCATTCGCCTCCCCAAACCCGCGCGTGGCCGCGTCGGGGTGGACCTATGTCATGTCCACAATTTAGCGACTCCGCTGGGGATTAACTGATGCGTGACTTACCATCGGCATCCTCAGGGTGAGACTCGAATGGAAATCGTTTGACTAGTACAATACGCGTTTTAGCTTTACGGTTCATGCATAATCCCATTTTTCCCGGGCCGGTACTGGTGACCGACGTCCCACTATACCATTGATGTAGTCCAAATTGGATATGTCAAAAGGTGTGCATAGCATATTCGTATGGGTTTTACGGCATGTTCTAAGCTCAATTCGACTTAGGAAGTTCGCCCCGATTCTCGAATAGGCTATGTACACTGGTATAGACCCTTATAGACTAACCGAGACTTAGTTTAAGAGCATACATGGCATCGTTATACTGTTTCCATGACTACGTGCTACTTGATCCATGTCTTTTTTCAAAAAAAACGTCATTTTCAAAAATTTGCATCCTTTTCAAAATATCCAATTTCAACACCCCGGACATATACCGAATTTTGGACTAATGATTTTACTCAAAATAGCCCTTTTTCTAGCCGGTCTTATGCCCAATTTAAAACTCGAATTTTTTTTCGAAACTTTCAAAACCTTCGCCTGGTCCGCCTTTTCCGTTTTTCTCGAAAAAAAGGGCCGGTTCTCCCCGAATTTTTCGGGCTTTTAAAAAAAAATCATATTTCAAAACTTCTTCTTCTTAGACTTCTCGTATTTAGCAGCGTCGGATCGTGTCATAAGTCGTTGAAGTCTCTAGCGTCGAAACTCTGTCGATCTTACATCACAGGTTTCCCCCCTATCCCAGTCCGCCTTATTCTACTAAGGCAAGGCCCACCTACGTAGGACATACTTCTACAAAGGTTGGTCCATTTACACAATCGAGTCTAAAGTCTGAGAATGTCTCACGTGAACCTTCCTTCGAACGGGGCCCAGCCCACATAGTTGGATCCTAAGGAAGGCCCACCTTTTCACAATTCACCCGTATAGGTGTCTTTTCCGAGTCATTACCGTCTTAGTCTTCTTCCTTTTCCCTTGCTCGGGATGTACTTTTTTTAGGATTCGGGTTAAGTTGCTGATTACGCGGTGTTCTTACAGACATGCCACCCTTCACTCGAACCATGACGAAAGAAGCCATTGATGAGTTGACAGCCTCGTTGACCAAAATCCAAGACCAGTTGAGACAAATGAGGGAAGACCAAATTGCCATCGTCACTCGGGTAAGTGTCGTGGAACAAGGAACCCCCAATGCTTCGATCGAGGATGACAGACCTTTGGCCGCATTGGCCGGCGCGGTCCAAAAGCTCCAAGAACAGGTCCACTCGACCACCAGGAACACCATCCTCACGGAAAATGTCCGTTCCTATTCGCCCTTGACCGATGAACTGCCCGCTAACCTCAACTTAACGGGTTTACCAATGTTTGACGGGACTGAAGACCCGGTACTCCATATTCGGGCTTTCAAGGACTTTATGGCTGTTAAGGGGGTCAAATCGACCATGTTCAAGCATCTCTTTGCTTCCTCTCTGGAAAAGCATCCGAAAGCCTGGTACTACAGGCTTGATCCCAAGAAATACAAAACCTGGGACGACGTCGCAATGGAATTCGCACGAAACTACGCGGATAATGCTGAGATACAGACTACCATGCGTACTCTGGAGGTGATGGCCCAAGAGCCCAAGGAGGGTTTCACCAAATACCTTTAAAGGTGAAGGGCTGAAAGTGTAAAGCTGGTGGACAAGCCCAGCGAAAAGGTGCTAGTGGAGGCCTTTGTCAAAAACCTCCTCCCCGCTTACCGGATCCATCTCCGGTACGCCATCATACCCGATTTCGCCACTTTGACCGAGATGGGTACAAGAATCGAAGACGATCTAAGGTTAGAGAGCCTTACTAAGGCCTCTACCAAGAGGTATCAAAGAACCAGTTTATCCTCCAGCAAGCCCGCAACTACAACTGCGGCCCGAAGCATCTTCGACGAGGTTAACTCATTAGATACCTCGACCAAAAAGAATACTCCAAATTGGGTATTCACTGACATAGGGACAACCTATGCTAATGCCTTACAAAGGCTATCTTCAAAAGGCCTAATCCAACCGATAGGCCCGATCCCGGAAATTCCCGTCGAAAAGCGATCCAAGAGCTAGAATATTCAAGCCTATTGCCACTATAACCAAGGCAACGGGCACGACACTGAGAAATGCTGGAAGTTGAAGCATCTCATTCAGGATCTGATCGAAAGTGGGAAGATACCACTACCCAGTGATAAGCCGAGTAACAAAAATAATCCCCTTGCTACTCACGCCATTTTTACTGGAGAAGTAGTAGACTGCTCTCATCTCATTTCCCTTTTCATTTCCCAAATCAACGGGATATGGAATGACGATGAAGATGATGTTTACTTGGCTAAGGGGGAAGCTGTCCCCGTCACTGTCGAAGAAATCCGGAAGGCTAAAGCCAAAGCCCTGGCCGGCACACACACCATCATGGCCGGTCTCCCTACTCCGGAAACCGTCACTGAACCTTCCAGAACGGAACTCACTCCCGAAGAGCCAAACGCCGACACGACCCTAGTCAGACAACTAAAGAGGGTCCGAAATGATCTTACCATATGGCAGCTTTTGGTTAGTTCTCAGGAGCATCGGGCGGCACTTACTAAGGCTCTCGATGAAATCAAGGTTGACTCATCGGTTACCCCCACCGAGATGGTAGCCACTATTTTGCCTCACCTCAAAGGCAAGTCCAAAGGAGAAGGCCCACTTATCACTTTCTATAAGTCCGACCTTCCACCATTCGGGGCCACTCATAACTTGGCCCTATATATCACGGTGATTTGCCGGAACAAATATCTCCCAATGACCCTAATTGATGACGGGTCCGCAGTAAACGTCCTTCCCTTGAGGACAGCTAAGGCCCTCGGCATTACCGAGGCTGACTACCTTCCGACTGCACAACTATCCAGGCTTTTGATGGGAGCCCAAAATTAGTTGTTGGGGCCGTTAAGCTAATGATCATAACCGGCCCGATCGAGAAGGAGTTAGAATTTCAGGTGATCGATGTCACTTTATCTTTCAATCTGTTACTCGGGAGACCATGGATTCACGCAGTCAAAGCCGTGTCTTCCACCCTTCACAGGAAGGTCAAGCTACCTTTATAAGATGGGATCGTTACTCTCGAAGCTACCCCCATAACCGTGTCAAGCTGTAACACGGCAGGCTCAACCGACCCGCGAGGTTTCAACTTTGTGGGAATGATCGAGGAAGAATATCTTTTCCGGCCCTATTTCACCACAAGCATCGACACGATGCTACAAAATCTGGGTTACCTACCGGGGGCTACCTTGAGACCCGGCCTCCCAGCCGGTAAGATCATCGAGGTCTTAACTAACGAAGAATCAAGATTCGGCTTGGGGTATACTATAACCCCGGAAAACGTGGTTCAGGCCGGTATTCAAAAGGCCACCAACATCGTCAAGGGTACCTACTTGGGCCCTTACAGTCCAAGACTGACTAATTACTTTGTCACTCCAGTGTTTGGAGCTGTTCAAGTGGGACTCTATCAGCCCACCATCTCATATCCCGAGACCAAACCGGCTCGGGAATGCAATTTCATCCCAGATGACATCTTTGCCCTTATCCAGGCTGAATCAAAGGAGGGCGCAAATAATACTGGGCCCGTCTTGGGACTTCTATTTGGGGAAGATAAGGTCGTCCCGACCCCTAAACAAGAGCTGGTCAACTTGATTCTCCCCAGCAGCAGGTTCGATCCAACCAAGCTGATCTCCGAAGTTGGTGCCGACAACGGGAAGAGAGCCTGGAGGAAGACAACTAAGTGGACTGACAGTCAGGGTCGAGTCTACAAGCTAACTACTGGTGAAGGAGATATGCATGGCGCCGAATCTAAGTCCGAGTCTGAGTTAGAGTCAGAATCGGAGTCTGAGCCGAAGTCTAGAGGGTCCAGTACTATGATCGAGTCTGTAACCCCTCTCCCTTCTTTAGTCACACCATCGGGAGCCCCGGAGTCTGTCCCGAGGGCTCTCCCTATCCCGCCTCTGACCAACGATCAGATGGCAGCTCTCTTCGAGCTCTTTTCAAAATTCACTATCAATAATAACGATAACCGTTCTGCTTACGACTTGTCTTATTTTCAAAACACTTTCAAAAATCTTACTTGCAATGACCTGAGCAACGCGACGAACAGGTACCGCTGCCTCCGCATCTAATTGAGCAACTCGAACAAAGGGAGTCCCGAAATCCGGTAATCGAAGAAACCAATTCCATCAACGTAGGAACCCCTTTAGAACCTCATATGCTTAAGTTGGGCTTATCCTTAGATCCTGAATAAAAACAACAATTCACAGATCTCCTCCAGAAATTTAAGGACGTCTTCGCATGGTCCTACAAGGACATGCCGGGAATAGACCGGGAGATAGCTGAACACCGAATACCCATCAAAGACGGGTACAAGCCGGTAAAATAGAAACTCCGAAGAATGAGGCCCGAATGGTCTCTCAAGTTCAAGGAGGAAGTCGATAAACAATTTAAGGCGGGCTTTATTCAAGTGTCTGAATATCCAGACTGGGTTGCAAACATAGTACCAATACCCAAAAAAAATGGCAAATTCCGAGTATGTGTAGACTTTCGGGACCTCAACAAGGCCAACCCAAAAGACGATTTTCCGTTACCACATATCGACATACTGGTGGATAACACGGCCGATCATGCCCTTCTATCATTCATGGATGGGTATGCCGGATACAATCAGATCAAAAAGGCGGAGGAAGACATGAGTAAGACCACCTTCATTACACCTTGGGGTGCTTACTGCTATACCGTGATGCTATTTGGGCTCATCAACTCCGGTGCCACTTATCAACGGACCGCCACTACTTTATTGCAGTACATGATGCATAAGGAAGTAGAGGTCTATGTGGACGACATGATCGTCAAATCCAAGGACCGAAACGGGCACATTGCGGCCCTAAGAAAGTTCTTCACCCGACTACGCAAGTACAATATGAGGTTAAACTCTAAAAAATGCAGTTTCGGGGTAACATCGGGCAAGCTACTGGACCACATCGTCAGCCAACGTGGCATCGAAGTTGATCCAGCAAAAATCAAAGCCATTACCGAGATGCAGCCAGCCAAAACTGAAAAGAAGATAAGGGGGTTTCTCGGGAAAGTCCAGTATATCAGCCGGTTCATTTCAAAGCTAACCATGGTATGTGAACCCATTTTCAAGAAACTGAAGATAGGAGAACAGACACTATGGGACGACAAATGTCAAATGACCTTCGATAAAATCAAGGAGATTCTATCCTCTCCACCGGTGCTAATGCCACCTCAGCATGGTTTGCCTTTGTCGTTGTACCTAACAACGACCGAGACGGCCATGGGCGCTATGCTAGCCCAGACGGTCGATTCAGAAGAACGGGCTATATAGTACATCAGCAAAAAGTTCTTGGAATATGAATGCAAGTACACGATGCTCGAGAAAACGTGTCTAGCTTTAGTATGGGCCACTAAAAAGCTCCGACACTACATGCTTAGCCACGAGTTACATGTGCTATCCAAAATGGATCCAATCAAGTACCTATTCGAGAAGCCCATCCTCAACGGTCGTATATCCAGATGGACTTTAATGTTAGCTGAGTTCGACCTCAAGTTCGTACCATTGAAAGCCATCAAAGGCCGGGTAGTAGCCGAATTCCTCGCTGATAGCCCGATATCCGAGGAGGGACACACTGATACTTGGCCTTTCCCAGATGAAGACATATTCCACACTGACACCGAAACATGGGATTTATATTTTGATGGGGCGTCCAACTTTCGAGGGTTTGGTGTAGGGATTTTATTGATCTCACCAAAAGGGGAACACACCCCGTTATCCATCAAGCTAGATTTTGACGTGACTAACAACGCAGTTGAGTATGAAGCGTGCATTCACGGACTGCAAGCCACCGCTGATTTGGGAGTAACAAATCTCCGGGTCCACGGTGACTCATCTTTAGTCATAAATCAAGCCCTACAAAAATGGAAGACTCGGAACGCAAATCTCGTGGCTTACCAAGCACGAGTAAGAGTTCTCGAAATACAGTTCGAAAAGGTAGAGTACATCTATCTACCTCGGGAAGAAAACCAGTTTGCAGAGGCTCTCTCAAAATTAGCATCTTTACTGAATATCCCGGCGCATCTAACCAGCTTGCCCATCTGCGTCGAAAGACGATCTGAGCCAGCATATATTCACGCTATCCAAGACATTGAAATAACTGATCCAGAACCTTGGTATCAGGCTATTCTAACCTACTTAACATCAGGAGAATATCCTCTGGGAGCTGAAAACCGGGCCAAGAAAGCTCTGCGAAGATGGGCAACCCAGTTCATCCGCACAGACGATGGACAGTTATATAAGAAGACAGCACAGGGGGCTTTACTCCTATTCATTGACAAAACGCGAGCCGAAAGAGTCATGGCTGAGGTACATGATGGTGAAAACGGTCCGCATATGAATGCCCATATGCTAGCTCGAAAAATCACGAGACTCGGCTATTATTGGAATAGCATGGAAACTGACTGTCAATTATATGTCAAACACTGCCATAACTGTCAGATTTTTGCCAATGTACAACATATGCCTTCCTTCATCCCTATTATATACAATGACATCACCATGGCCATTCTCAACATGGGGAATTGATATAATCGGGAAAGTGAACCCTTCCGGGACAGGGGGTCACTGTTTCATTTTGGTGGCTATCGACTATTTCACTAAATGGGTCGAAGCTGAATCATACCGAATCTTGAATGCCAAACATGTGGCTAAGTTCATCCAAAACAAGATTATGTCGATACGGGATTCCGCACGAGCTCATCAGTGATCACGGGACCCACTTTCAGGCTGAAACTGCCACTTTGCTGGAAAAGTACAAGATTCAAAGGCATACATCATCGCCTTACCGTCCCCAAACGAATGGAGCGGTAGAGGCAGCTAATAAAACAATTGTCATCATACTTAAAAAGATGGCTGAGAATTATCGGGACTGGCCCGACAAGATACCTTTTGCTTTATGGGGATATCGGACATCAATTCGAACTGCAACCAGGGCAACTCCATACTATCTGACATATGGAATGGAAGCGGTCCAACCAGTCGAGCTAGAAATACCATCCCTTAGGATTCTACTCGAGAGCCAGGTACCTGAAGCAGATTGGGTCCAAGCCCGATATGACTCACTAGTCCTCTTGGACGAACGGCGATCTCGGGCCCTGAATAATATTCAGATCTATCAAAAAAGGATCCAACGGGGTTTTAACAAAAGGGTTAGGCCCAGAAATATCAAAGAGGGCGATCTAGTCTTAAAATCTGTTTGAGCTTTACTACCAGTTGACCCGAGAGAAAAATTCAAACCCAATTGGGCTGGGCCATATCTAGTGAAGAAAATCCTTTCGGGGGGAGCAGTAATGCTAACAGATTTGGACGGAAACGAGTTCGTCAACCCAACAAACTTGGACCAACTGAAGCGTTACTACCCATAAGCCCTATCTCAATGTCATTTGCAAAAATTTATAAAAATTTGTCTTTTTATAATTTTTCAAAATTTTTAAGCAAGTCAATAAGTTAGGGTTACTTATCCTACCGTTGCACATCTCGAATTAATATACTTGATGTATTTCGAAAAATTGCAAAAATATTTCTGAACTACGGAAGGTTTGATTCCATTAATTATGGATACGTAGGCAACCCCTCAAAAGGGTACAACCACTGCAATAACGAAAAGACGGTAACGGTATTCACTAATATGTCTTTTTATTATATAAGAAAAACCGATAAACTCGGGAATTTCAAAAAAATACAACACAAAAAAAAAAACAAAAAAAAAAATCACACCACAAAAATAGTAGTAATTCTTAAATAATAAATTTAGGGGACTACTCGTACATTTTTCCTTTCCCCTTATCTTTCGGGTCACGCGGAGCCCGAGGCCGACGGGGCGAGGGCGAACGTTCCCTAATCACAAGCGAAACTTCTTTTGCTCGAACCCGCTTCTTCGATTTTGGGTCTTCTGCCGGTCCAAGCCGAGCCCGTACGGGCTCGGGAAGTCTGTCTCGAGGACCAAGTCGGTCCTTCACCGCCAGCTTTGGGCCTAGTCTCCTCTCTAAATCCGTCTGGGGGCTCACTTTCCCCCGTGCACCCTTAGTACTGGACCCTTCAGTCTGAGTCCTAGATTTCCCTTTCTGACTTGCCGGAGTAACATCTTCGTCAAAGAAGCTTCTATTATCTTTAGCATGCTCCCGACGCAACAAGTCGAAAGCCTCGTCAGTCTTCAAAGCAGCTCGGGCTTTAGCTGAATCAGCTCTTGTCCATTTAACATAAGAATCGGATACCCAGATCGAAAGAGGATATTTAGTAACGGACCAAGTAGCTCGTGTATACCACCTTTGCATCCAGGTGTCACACATTATGTCCGTTAACTGAGTAGATTCACTCACGATTGCCTCGATTTCCGGGATTCTTTGGGCCTGACCATATTGCCTAAGTATGCGATCGGGAAAGAGATGAATTGTTTGACTAAAAGATAGGATTACCTGATATCGAGCCCTATCTCGAGACTCTAAGCCAGTCCGGAGATAAATAGGCCACCATGGGACGGTCCAGCGAATCAATGGGCCTTCATGGAAGGACAGCACTTCATCCCAGTATTTTTGGGTGTTGAGGCGAGAAAAGGCAATAGTCCGTCTCCTCGTCATCACTTGTTTGGGTTGATACCGGCTCACGTCTAGGGGAGGATCCAAGATCGATAGCCTCTCGAACAGCCACAGCTGAAAAACCCGCGAAAAAATTGTCAAAATCGTGTAAAAAAAAAAACGCGAAAACCGAGAAAAACCGGGAAAACCGAGAAGACCGGGAAAACCGAGAAGACCGGGAAAACCGGAAAAATCGCGAAAATCGAGAAAAAAACGGAAAAATTGGAGAAACCGGAAATTGCGAAAAATCAAAAAAATCAAAAAAATCGACATACCTGTAAAAGACGGGTACTCCCAGTCAACCGGGTTGACGAGTCCCTTTTGCGATTATCCAAACCTTGGATAATCTCTCCCGTAATCAGCCAAGCCGGGCTGTGCTCCGTTTCCATTAGGTCAGCCACAGTGAAAAGTCTAACATGGCCCATGCAAGATAATAAATCCATATGGCCTTCGAAGGCGTAAACGTGGAGCATACAGAAAGTAAAGGCCCTACGGCTATGGACCGGCCTGACCCGGACGTCATCTGGGTTCATAAAATTTTCAGCCAAATCAATCAAGGAAACGGTATCTCCTTCCAACATGCGGGATACCTCCATATGAGAAAGTCCTAAAAATTCCTGTAGTTTTCTTCTCGGGTCATGAACTGAAAAAGGGATAGCAGGGCGAAGTATGGGATTCCATCCTCCGACAACATCAATTTCCTCAGGGATAGGGCAGATCTCGCCTCGAGGAAAACCAAAAACATGATAAGTATCATCCCAATGGGACAGACAAGCATCCAAAAAGTGACAGTCTACTTGCATCTGGCGGATCGTGAATAGTTGGGTAACACCATTCTGATTCAGAATGACTTTCTCTGCGTCTCTGAAGTATCGGGACCACTCTTGTAGCATTCCAATTAATCGGTAGATTCCCATAACTAGATTTCTAAAAGAAAGAATAAGTTTCTCAGGGCTTGTTTTTCTTTAAGGAAGAAAGGGAATAGTGGGAAGTATGAAAAATTATGAAGCAAGGAGAGGGTATTTATAGCATAAAACCAAATTCTCCTCCTAACCTTAGGATTCCCAATCCTAGAGGATTTAGCATACAATCCTTATCCTAGGGTCTAGCTAAGTCTTCCCGAGCATTCCTATTCCTTTTCAGAGTAAAAAATTCTCTAATTTTCAAAGACTCTTTTTTTCAAACCCAAAAAATTCAAAACCTTTCTCAAAATTTTCATTCCCCAGCGCGAGTCATTTTCCTACAAATGTTACATGCAAAACTTTGCAACTTTGCATAAATCATGTACAGGACGGCTCAAGCAGGACCGTGCAATTCACATAACTCCCTACCGACATTTAACAAGATGAGCCCATATATAGGCCCACCTAAGTCTTATGCGACGAGTTCAACACGTACCCACGAAGTTATCATCAGCTCAGGTACATTTCTAGTCTATGGCCGGCGGGCCCTTCACGCAAAGTCTAATGGACTTTAAACGACCCGAACGGAAGTCTACCAGGTCTTAATCTTTGAATGGCCTGGTAGCTACCCTGACTTTCGCCTTGTCCAAGCCTCAGTCAGAGTGGGGGCTCTGTAGACACCCACATTTTACTGCCAGGTGTCTATAGCAGTTTCCGACAAACACCCAATGATGATCGGACGCAAACGTGCTTTAACGTACTCGGAAATGGGCTCGAAATCATGGATATTTAGCTTGGGCTTTTTACGGAGTACAAATCTCACAAAACCAACCTCATTCAAAATCAGACCCAGTGGGTCATTTCGAGTCAAATAAGACTAATTTGGGTTGAATCCGACACCAGGGGCAAAACCGTCTTTTAGCGACCGAGTCAAACCCGGTCAAAGATATTTTCTCGAGGCACGTAAGTCAGCCGTGTCACCTCACGTGACCGACTCGAGCTCAAACTCCACGAAAATCAGCAACACAAATATTAAACAATTCCGTTAAAGGTAGAATTCGATCTCAAGCAGGAATCCTATCCGAAAACCAAATCAAATACTCGACTGAGCTTAGGACACTCGACCGAGTAGCCCGTTTCAGCCGAGCTCCTCTTTCCAAACTGGGATTCCCTCTCTTCTTCGCCAAGTAACGGAATTCTTATTTCTCTCGAACTCTTACGTCTCCTATCCAAACCAGTATTTCTTGTTGTTCAATCAAGATACCTCTCTCAACTTCTTCTCCTATAAATAGGACCCTTGAGACACACATTAGAGACACGTGAAGATACAACATTCACACACAATTTTTCTTAACACAGAGACACCAATTACTCACAACAACAATTGAATCTCCGACATTCTACATCCATACACAACCCGACACACTTAGCATCGAAAAACCGATAATACGTCCAAAACCCGAAGGAACCGGTCCCCCTATACCCGTCACCCTTCATATCCGAACCAAGTCACCCTAACTTACCGACATTAACTCGACGCTCCCGTCCCTTAGCCACGTTCCGTCGAGCCCCGATCCGAGTTAACCAAAGAATGTAGGTTGAGGGTGTTAAATCAAACCCGATTTTCTCTCTTCTCTCTTCCTTTCTCTCGTCTTTGTCTCATCTTTTTCTTCTTTTGTCGTCGGTCGATTTTTCTTACGGGTCGTTCGTTGCATCTTTATTATTTCTAATATCGATATTACAAAAACTATTTTCATATAACGAATATTCTTAAAAATATGATACCGATTCTCTAATCGAATATCGTTTTAAAAGAATTACATTAATCTCGTTGATGCTAAAAATCGTTACTTTTTTTACAAAACACAACGATTCTAACGCGGAGAGAACTAACATTCTTTTTCGTTTCGTTCAAATTCTTTTCAAAACAACTTTATAAAACCTTTTCTAAAAATCATTCAGAATATTCGATATCGATTTCATAATCGAATATCGAATACGACGAATATCGAGAGCATAGATCGGGTAAAAATTAATTCATATTTGTACGCGATCTAGCAAAATTAACGATTTCTCGAAAAAAACCGAGCCGGGACAGCAGTCCACGCGAGCCGCGCCACTCCCAGGCGGCTCGCGCGGAGGTCTGATTCCGCGGCCTTCTTTTTTTCGTTTTTCTCAATTTTTCTAAATATCGTTTTTTTTCTACAAAACAATTTCTTAAAACTTTTTTTTTTCATCTTTTCCGAATATTCGATATCGATTTCAAAATCGAATATCGAATACGACGAACGTCGAGAATATTAAATTGGGTGCAAATTGTGCAATATTTGTACGCGATTTAATAAAATCATCGCTTTTTCAAAAAAACCCAATTTCGAAAACAAACCGGGACGCGCGCGACGTGCGTCCCTGGCGGGTCGCCTACTCGGGCGAGTCGCCCGGTAGGCTGGAACGCGACCTTTTCTTCGATCTTTATTATTTTTCAAACATCATTTTTTGGACAAAACAGTATCTTTTTAGCGATATTTCAGATCTCGACATATTTGTTTTTACATTATTCATATTTTCATTCGATTTATTAAATCGTTACTAACACGTTTGTTCGTCTTCTTAGTAATATTTTTTTAATCTTTTGTTTTATTAGACTAAAACGAACTTCACATGCTAAAATACAACTTCGACGTTAAATTTTAGTTGCATTAAATCGACTTAGCAACCCGTTCAATTCTCACATGCTTAGGGAAAATAATCTTTGCATATCATTTTTCAGTTCAACTAACGCGCGTATTCAAAAATCAAACGATATCCTAGTAGAGGCCGCTAATGTGCGGGCGGGGTTGGGTGTCCTTCGTGGGCTTCCCAACACGTACCCTCACCTCTTACTCAGAACCTCGGTTTCCGGATGTCCGAAACCGTTGGCAACGAGAGTCATTCAATACATGATATCCGATCAAGTTGGTATCGGTATCAAATGCAAAGGGACAAACCCGATAAACTCTGACATCGGAAATGGGCCGTATTTTTTACACGGCCCACTACGACATTGAGTGGGTTCGAACGGGCCCGAACTCCCACAAAGTTCGGTGGCGACTCCAACTTAGATTTAAATTTCAATTCGATCAATTCTCATATGGAGATTCATTCGCCTCCCCAAACCCGCGTGTGGCCGCGTCGTGGTGGACCTATGTCATGTCCACAATACCTCAAACCAAACGACCCCTTAAGGTTTATAGTCTTAAGAGCTCTTTCTAAGACTCAAAAGATATTTGGACGAATGATTACTATTATTTATATTATAAAATTGCATGAGGTTATTATAATTTTTTGATGTGAGATAATTTTACTACTTTTATGTGTCATAAATTCATCACTTTTATTCAAGAAAATAATATGCAATCTTGTTTATATAATAGGAGTATAGAATTCCATCACATCATAATTTTTGACGAATGACTATTTTTATTTATAATAGAGAATTTCATCACCTCATCATAAATTTTGTATGTGGGATAATTTCGTTAAGTTTATAATCTTTGGAGGTTTTTTAAGACTCAAAAGATTGTTGGTTGATATTTAAGGACGGATGATTACTTTTATTATTATAATATAGAATTTCAGGTCATGACGTTATTATAATTTTTCGTTGTGGGATAACTTTACTACTTTTATATGTAATAAATTCATCATTTTTTTTCAAAAAAATAATATGAAAGTTATATTTGAATGAAAATATTTACTACCACGATTTTAATTATTTTATTTTTATTACATTACATTAATATAATATATTAAATATATATTATGCGGAATAATAATTAAAAGATTATGTACTTAAAAATATTTTTGGTTGATATCTAAAGACGAATGATTTCTCTTATTTAAAATATATAACTTCATCACCTCATCATAATTTCTCAGTGTGGGATAATTCTAATTTGGTTTATAGTCTTAAGAACATCTTTTAAGAGTCAAAAGATTTCAGGTTGATATCTATAGACGAATGATTACTTTTATTTATAAAATAAAGTTTCATCACCTTATTATACTTTTTCGTTGTGAGATAATTTTACTTAAATTTATCGTCATAAGAACTATTATAAGACTCAAAATATTACTGGTTGATATCTGAAGACGAATGATTACGTTTATTAAAATATTTGTTTATCTAAGATGTACTAATGTATGCCCATTCTATTGTTGATATAAAGCATTTTATTATGGCTTTTTACTTAAATTTATCATAAATATTTATGATAAAAATATTTAATATTTTCACTTAAGGCCAATGTTTTAATAACTCAAAAGATTTTATGATTACCATTATTTATAATATAAAATTTCATCACCCTATCATAATTTTTCGATGTGGGATAATTAATAATTTTAGTTTGGACAAATGACTACTTTTATTTATAATAGAGAACTTCATCCCCTCATCATAAATTTTTGATGTAGGATAATTTACTTAAGTTTATAATCTTACGGTTCTCTTAAGACTCAAAAGATTGTTGATTGATATTTAAGGATAAATTATTACCATTATTTAGTATCATATAAAATTCCATGAGGTTATTATAATTTTTCGATGTGAGATAACTTTACTACTTTTATACATAATAAATTCATCATTTTTTTCAAAAAAATAATATGAAAATTATATTCTAATGAAAATATTTTCTCCACGATTCTAATTATTTTATTTTTATGAGATTATCCAGAAAGCTTTTCAATCTACATCAGCAATGGTGAAACCGGGTAGTTCCAAGTAGAATTCTCATGATTCGTTACCGGTGAGGGATGAAATTGTGAGGAATCCGGAATTAAAGGATGTTAAGGAAAACAGGGGTTAATCAATAAGTGGGAGCTAATATTGAAAGTATTGCTAATCCTGGCACTTTTGGGGGCAAAATCATGGGCAGCTAAGGCGAAGGAATCGAAAATAGGGATGGAATTGCACTTTGATGAAGTAAGTGCATCCTCCACTGAAATCGATATCGAGCTTCATGATTTTCAGGAGGAACTGAATTTGTGGAGGTTCACATTGATGGGTAATATTATTGGGGCAAGACCGACCATGAAGCAGGTTCAGGAATTTGTTCAGAAGAATTGGAATGCTGCTCGTCTACTTACTGTTCAATACTTTAAGTGGGGGTGGTTTTCTTTCAAGTTTGGTCGCTAGGAGGACTTGGATGCAGTGATGAAACGAGGTCCATAGCTTGTAGGACAGAATACACTGATCCTTAAGCAATGGAGCCCCCTTTTTTTCTCAGGAAATGGACCGGGTTTTGATTGTGCCAGTTTGGATTCTATTTCCTAATTTGTATCCTTACCTATGGGCGGCTAAGCAAGATGGAAAGCAAGGTTGGACGACCAATATTTGCTGACACAACCACAACATACAAGAAGAGGCTCTTATTTGCAGGAGTGCTTGTGGAGGTGGATGTTTCTCAGGAGCTTCCTCCGACTGTAATAATTAATCTTCCCATGATTGGTCAATTAGTAAAGAAAATAAAGTATGAATGGTTGCCATACTTATGCTTGGGTGTGGTAAACTAGGTCATCTCAAATCCAAATGTAAATGGGAAAAGATGAAGGAGCAGGTTGTCTCTAAGACACCTGCAACTCGATATACTCCAAAGAAGAGTGGCCCTCAAAGGGGAGGTGATACCTCAGTAGGGAAGGGTGTGGAGCCTCTTATCCCTGCTGTAATGCATTGTGAAACCTCTAAGGAAGAGCCTGGGAGGCCTCTGTATCACTGGCTTAGGACCCCAGTCACAAGGTGCCTCTTGTGTGGGAGATCAAGCATTGGGATCAGGGTGAATCAGTAGAGGGTCTGGCTGATCCTGACTCCAATATTGGCTTCGCTTTTGCCCACTGGCGCTCTGGATGTGTTGGGTTAGGCCCTATGGTGACAAGATCCAGTTCAAGATACAATGGGGGATTGGGAACTATTCTGCAGGTTGTCTCACCCAATAGGTTTGAGGCTTTGCAAGACATTAGTGGGACTCAGGATGGGGCTGATAAGACTCTTGATCTTGGAGAGGAGAGAGTTCCCCCTGATAAATATCCATTATAGTAGCATCTTGGAACATTAGAGGTAGTAATGAACCCTTGAAGCAGAATGTTGTTATTAATCTAATAAGGGATAGTGGGATTGATGTTTTGGGGCTTATTGAAACTAGAGTTAAGAAAAACAAGGCTCAAACCATAATAAAAGGTAAATTTAGTAGATTTCAGGTTCAATGTAATTACTCTTGTCACTGCAATGGCAGGATTTGTGTGGTTTGGAATCTGGTTACTATAAGGGTCACCTTCCTTGTTTTTCATTCTCGGTTTATGCATTGCTCTATTCATCACTTGGGCACTGGTACTGATTGTCTGGTTACTTTTGTGTGTGGGAAGAATGATGCTACTGGGAGAGTTGAGTTGTGGAAGGGGTTAGTTAATTTGCAGACTAATGTTAAGAACTGGCTGGTGTTGGGGGACTTTAATATTGTTAGGCATAGGGAGGAAAACATTAGAGGGTCTATCCCTAAAGAGGATGAGATGGAAGATTTCAATAAGTGTTTTCTTGAAACTAGTTTGCAAGACTAAAATGGTCAGGGTTGTGAGTTCACTTGGACCAACAAGCAGGAACCTTGTTTAAAGGTGTTGAGTATGTTAGATAGAGCTTTAATTAACGTGTCCTGGTTTACTAGCTTTCCTAATTCTTTTTCTCATTTTATGACAGTTGGGTTTCTGATCATTCTCTAGTTGTGGTAAGAGTTTTGAAGGGAAGGAAAGTTGGTAGAAGATTTAGCTTATTGAATTGTTGGGTTAAACATCCCTCTTACTCTGATGTAGTATCTTTCTATGACCCCCAGAATAATAAGGGCTTTCGACAAATTGAGATTTGGCCGTAGAAGGATCAAATTGTGGCCGCCGTTCACCGGGGCTTCGGTCGCCGGCCCAATTGACACATCTGAAGGAATTAATGTTGGACTTATTGGAGATCCAACGGTAACCTGCTGCCTAAAAGAAAAACCGCGACAAGCATTGGATTTCTTTTTTGATGATCTCCGACTCCGAAGTCTTCTGCGTGCCTCGATTTTCAAATGCCCGGATCGCTCTTCCGGGCCGGGTCGAAAGCGGTTACACTTAGCTTAGAAAAAAGCATTTCCCCTAAAACGAGCTGCTTCCTTTCTTGCCTGCCCTTTTTGGGTTGGAATCTCTGTTCTCACCCCCTCTCGCTAAAGAAAGGACGACAATTATATACCTGCTAATCCGATGCCCACCCCACCTGTGAAAGCTTGGGAAAAGAAAGTTCATGGCTCTGAAGGGTTTAAACTGTTTAGTATGCTGAAAAATGTTAAGTTAGCCTTGAAGGAGTTGCATAAGAACAATTATTCCAGTATTGGTGGCAGGGTGGTTAAAGCTAAGCAGGCTCTGGAGGTTTGCCAGCAGAAATTGTAGGCTTCTCTTTTCTCTGTTGAGCTTATTTTGGAGGAAAAGAGATTGAACAGTAGTAGTTTGGAGCTACAGAAAGTTGAGTTGAGTATTCTTTCCCAACGAGCTAAGATGGACAACATTAACTTAGCTGATTCTGGGACAACCTACTTTCATGCTAAGGTCAGAGAGAAAAGAATACAGCAAGTTATAGGAGTACTAACTGATCATAATGGTATTTCTAGGGTTGGACCTGATGAGGTAACCTGGGGGTTTATGGATTATTATCAGTTTTTGCTAGGAAGTGAGGTCAAGGTTGGACCCTTGGATCCTGGTTTGTTTTGTCATGGAGAAAGGGTAGAGGAAGCTGATTGGGGGAATTTGTTGTTGATTTCTAATGAGAAGAAGATCAATTTAGTTTTGTTCTCTATGGGATCATGGAAAAGCCCAGGCCCAGATGGGTTTCCTGCTGGTTTCTTCAAATCCTCTTGGTCTGTCATACAGAAGGATTTCAGTTCTGCTGTTCAGGAATTCTTTGTGAAAACAAAGATGGTTAAGCAATATAATACCACTCTGATAGCTCTGATTTCTAAGAACAAGGTCTGTTCTACGGTCCTTGATTTTAGGCCAATATATTGTTGTTCAGTATTGTATAAAGTTGTTAGTAAATTCCTTACTAATAGGATAAAGTTGGTCATTGATAAATTTATTGGTGAAGAGCAAGCAACTTTTATTCAAGGAAGGTGTATTCGAGACAATATTGCTCTTTCTCAAGCTTTGATCAAGGGTTATGGTAGGAAATATCTAACTCCTAGATGCTTGATGAAGGTTGATCTTCGGAAAGCTTTTGACTTGTGTAATGAAGTTTTATTGGTGATATGTTGAAAGGTCTTAACTTCTCTCAGAAGTTCATTGGCTGGATTTTATAGTACATTCAAGGCTCTTGGTTTTCTTTAAAAATTAATGGTTCTGTTTATGGGGTTTTTAAAGGTAAAGGGGGTGTCAGGCAGGGGGATCCATTATCCCCTTATTTGTGTTGAGTATGGAAATGCTGTCTAGGAGGCCAAGGCAAATCGATTATGAATCAGGTCTCTTTTCATACAATATGTAGGCAATTAAGGCTTAATCTCTTGGTGTTTGCTGATGATCTGATGATTTTCATGAGGAGTGATGTTCCTTCTGTAAAAGTAGCTGTTAGAACTCTTGATGAGTTTGCTCAGGAAGCTGGATTGAAAGCTAATAAGGATAAGAATGTGATTTATTTTGGTGGTCTTAATGACGAGGTTAAGGGTCTCATTCTTTTTGAGACGGGCTTTAAGTAAGGATCTTTCCCCTGCATGTATTTAGGCGTACCTTTGAATGACATTACTAACAGGAAGAAGCATTATTCTAGTCTGATGGTTAAAATCCAGGATAATATTGGAGGATGGTATGCTCACAGCTTAACGTACGCTATTAGACAAGCCTCATATTCGGCCGCATTGTTGGTTATTGGGAAATCTAGTTTCACGAATATGGGTGTATGATCACCTTGTGGGGTTATTAAGAAGATTCCTATACCGTAACGCCTCATGCTCGAGGCGCCATCAAAGTATAGGTCCCACGACTCATCGTCGGCGAATAGAATGTCCACATCAGGAAAGGACTATGTGGCAGTTGAATGTGTTTCCTCTATTGGGTTTTCTGCTAAGAAGTCGGCTACGACCTTTCCCTTTATGACCTTAAAGGGTGTATAGGTTAGATCGAATTCTGCCAGCATTAGGGTCCATCTAGATAGTCGTCCGTTGAGGATGGGTTTTTCGAAGATATAATTGATAGGGTCCATTTTGGAGTACTCGTGTATAGTGTGGTTAAGCCTATAGTGTCGTAACTTCATGGTTGACCACACCAAAGGGGGACGTGTTCTCTCTAGAGGGGTGTATTTTGTTTCATATTCGAGGAACTTTTTACTAATGTAGTAAATTGCTCTCTCTTCTTTGTCTATTGTTTATGCTAGCATGGCTCCCATTGCGGTTTCGGTTACGATGAGGTAAATGGAAAGTGGGATATTGGTTAATGTCCTTATGCTTAAGGGTAGGGATTACTGGATTGTTATCAATAATTGGCAGGGTAGCGAGTCATAAGCGAGAATTATATATTTTATATCAAGCATTGTCGAGGCGCATATAAAGAGATCGAAGAAAAAGGAAACTTGTTTATTTTATTAATGATGTTTGCTAGATAGGATACTTAGATAAGACTCTTAGGAGGTCGGGACGGGTCCCCAGACCTCTGACTCGGTGCGTAAAGGAAAAATAGTATTTATTGTAATATTAAGTCTTGACCTCTATGACGAACTAGACTCTGACTCAGACACGGGTCTACTTGCTTCCGCGGGTGCTTGCGCGTTGTCATATTCCGGGTATGTTCCGAACGTCTCCTCCTGGATAAGGTATCAGACTTGTTGTCGAAACTCGTGGCATTCGCTAATGTCATGCCCTCAGCGTTGATGATATCGACACCATTTGTTGTCATTCCAGTGTGGGGGTCTTTTGTTAACTGACGGATCAGGCGTTGGGGCCATGGGGTACAAGAGTGTCAGCCGTTAACATGGTTCGAGCTTGATCATGGGATAGCCCGAAGTGTTCGAGGATTCACAAGCATCCTCCTTCGGAATTGTCCGTGAGGAGGTGTGTTGGCCTTTTGGTTAAATTAGCAGTGTCGACTTTACTGCTTTTGTGTCTAGCAATAATCCTTGTATTTTGTCTTTCAGGAGTTTGCAAGATTCTATATCGTGGCCATTACCCCTATGATAATGACAGTACTTGTCTTTGGACCAGTAGTTGGATCTTTTGTTTATTGGCGGGTAAGGCATCGGGCCTATGGGTCGTAGGAGGTGAAGGGATGTTAACCTCCGTAGTGCAGATGCATAGGTGACCCCGATTCAAGTATATCTCTTCTTCGGAGCTAGGATTTTAGGTGAACTTGTGTTACTTCCCCTAATAGACCTATTGCACTCTGAGGTAGGCGGCTCGAGAGGTGTCCCGATCCTTTCTTCAATGTGAGCTAATCTTGTTTCGATTTTTAGTAGCAATGGGTGCAATTGTCGTATCATGTGGGTCGGACTTCTTGTTGCTTCAGACTCTGTGGGAGGACTAGGCGTGTACTCAACGTGGTCGTCTGAGTCTTCGTCGATGTTTAGAACATCGTCTCCTCCGGGATCAAGGTGTGAGCAGTCGATGACATCATTGAAGATGGCGTGGACATTGAAGGGATTCGAGGTGTTATTTGGCTTTTCGAGCGGGGGGAGCGGAATCCTCCCGTTTTTTATCATGTCTTATATGGTGCGTTTGAGTCGGAAATATGACTCGGTGTCATATCCATTGCTACGATGAAAATGGCAATACTTGTTGCCATTCCACATTTTGCTTCTTTTATCGGCAGGGAGATCCACCGTGGGTGGTGCCCAATTTGGAGAATGTCCGAGGGGTGAAGCTGGTTCTCCCGTTGGCGGTTGGTTTGACTAAGTAGACGTCTTCGGTTTTGTTATTTCCAGACGACCCATAGGAATGGGCTCCAGTTGAGGTGGTCAGGCCCTGGTAGCCTTTACCCATTATTTTTGAGAATACCCCCCGTTTCATGTCGTCTTCTAGACGTATCCCTAAGGTAGAAAGCTCTTTGAAGGTGCGGATGTTTTGATACCGGAGGTGCGATGCATAGGTGGGCCCAAGGTTTTTGACGAACTTTTCAACTAAGGTGGCCTCATCAGGATAGTTTACCAGTTGGGTGCTAACATTTTTCCACCTAGTTAGGAATTCGGAGAAGCCCTCTTTCTTGTTTTGGGAAAGGATCTTTAGGTTTCGGATAGTGATTTGGGTCTCAGAGTTATCCGCATATTGTTTTGAAAATTCGATAGCTATGTCGTCCCATACAGATATCTTTTTAGGATCGAGGAATAAAACCAATATCGAGGTGTGTCACCCAAGGATGACGGGAATATCTTGGCGAACAGGTTTGGTTTGACGCCCTTGATAGCCATGTAATCCTTAAAGGCTCGTATATTGTTGAGTGTGTCATCGGTTCCCTTGAACTTAGGTATATCGGCTATGGAAAAGTTTTCCGGAAGCTAGTCGTTTACTATCTCAAACTTTCGATGATTTTCGAGGTGGACATTGTTACCTTGATTTGGGCGCATTTAGTTTTCGAGGAAGTCAATACGACTCATGACGGATTGTAATATATCGTCTTGAGATGGTGGAATTGAGTCATTAGGGGTGACCCCAACGGGAATGTCGCCTAGTGGCGCGGCGTTTAATAGAACCTCATTAAGGATTCGGTTATAGTTTTCATCTGAGGCCCAATCTTCTAGGTGACCAAGACGGGCATCGATACTATTTATGGACGAGTTCATAGCAATGATAGAGGCTTGCAAGTCTTGGATCATATTGGCTAAGGCACCTACGGTGTTATCTCCGGATTGTCCGACATCATTTCCGCTATGGTTGCTCACGTCTACGCTGGAACCCCCTGACATGACTGTGGAAAAGGACCGGAGATGAGAATGAACCCACCGGACGACGTAAAAGAGACTCGAAAGTGACTCAAGGAATGCTCGTGGATGAGCGACACGGGAATAAGACCCTTGATTCACGCGTGTTTGCGGTCATCGAGTTTTGGGACTCATGTGCTCTTAGACATTTGTTGTATTCGGCGAGACGCCTAATGGACTCGGATCTCTAAAGCGAGATTATTTGACACAAAATATTGGGGTGAGATTCAGAGAGGACTCTTGAGATGAGATGACCCAAAAATATAAAACCTCATACGGAGGTGATTTTAGCAATTAGCAAAGATAGTTTAGCCCACGGTTGTACGACGTAAGAAGTTGATCACAATCCCGGCTCGGAATCAAAGGATTTTGATGTTTTTGAAAATGGATGGAAGATTTGAAAAGTGAGACTTCAAAAGTAGGAGTTTTGAAATTGACATTATGATGGTTAAGTAATACCGTTTTGATATGTCGGGAAATATTGCCATGTGGGTGCCAAGAGTTCATGAGTTGAAAAATTGACGATAGTAACTGCGTGAAATTGCAATTTCGTAAAATGATGGTGTAGGAAAACTGGTTTGTGAAACAGTGTGAAAATCGTTGGGATTGCGTTGTTATTGAGACTTTTATTAATTAGAAGTTCGACGTTCATGATGTGGAAGGTATTTTCAAGAAAATGTGGTGGCCATAACGACGTTTAAAATGTAAGTTGAACCGCGTTGTAGCTAGATTCTCATTATCGAAATTTAGGTGGTAGTAGCGGTGTTTGAAAGGGTTTTGAAAAGGGAGAGTGTAACCGCATTAGATTCCTCATTTTCATTGATTGAAATTTTGGCGATGGCAACGATATTTTGTAAAAAAAATGCTTTGTGGATGAAAAAATGTAACCGTGTAAAACACCTTGATTCCCATGTTTGGAATTTTGGTGATAGTAACGGTATTATGTAAAAATGTTTTGAAAATGGAAAATGGAACAGTGTTAAATACCTTGATTCCATTGATTGGAATTTTGGCGATAGTAACGGTATTAGAATGTCTTGAAATGGGGAGTTTTGATTTGGCCAGCATAACGGCGCGAAAATGGATTAAAAATGGTGGGGGTGAATTTGGCCGAGTAACGACGCTAAAAATGAATTTTGAAAATTGCAACTGTAGATTTTGACCAGAGTAATGGTTCTAAAATGGGTGAAATTTTTTGATTTGAAAATGACATGGCCAGAGTGACGGTGCTAAAACGTTTTTTGAAAAATGAACTTTTTCGAAAACAAAGTTTGGTGTAGTTGAAAATGTTGTTCTGGGTTAATCCAGGATTTAATGTCTTATTCTGTTTGTCACAACACGCTACACATAACTAATCAAGCATACACACATACAGGATGCAGACACGGGTAGGATAGGGTAGGCTCTCCCGCCCATGAAAAGTCCTTGCTTCGGCCGGAACGTGTCACCCTTAGTGAGGATATGCGTTGTCCATGTCCCACTCGGAGCTTATCACTTGGCCTATTCACGAAGTGTGTGACTACCTTGGACGGTCGGAACGTCAATCGGGGGTCTCCTCATGGGTCCGGTTTGAGAACCTTACCGTAAGAAGGTCGATTGGTCCTAAATCGGTTAGGGTGAGATTTTAAGGGCCAAAAAACCTGTAGTGACCACAAAAGAATTTGGAAATGCGCTTCACCAACCTCATTCGAGCTACACCACCGCTGGAAATTTGTTTCCAATTCCCCATCGGATTCTCCAAACTGTGGACGCTGCCACCCGCGCGGACTCCTCGGCGGCCACCCACACGACCCGGCTTCCGGTTGGGCCGGTTTGATCCCGCGTTCGAGGTGATGTGTCGGACCTTGATTTGGTTGACGATTTGAATCGTACTGGATAGATAAATGGGCGCATCTATGTTTCCATTGGAATCGATCGAGATGTGGTTGTAAATGATTAAAGGACGGATTATTTGGTTTGGCAACCATTTTAATGAACCGAATTTGTTACCAATTTGTGGAGTCTCCATCGAACAATTATGGAATGCTCGAAAACCGCTCATATCAACTTTTAATCCTTGGTCGGCTCAAAGCTGAGTGACATGGGGACCTAAAGATAAAGACTTGTACCCTTAAGCATTCCATGTCTAGAATGACTCTCATTTCCAATGGTGTCGGACATCCGGAAACCGTAGATTCTGATTAAGGAGTGAGGGTACGTATTAGGAAGCCAACATCGAGTTGACGTCAACACCCAATCCTGCCCGCACATAGCGACCCCTACTAATCAATCGATGGGCGGATAACTTCGTTATAATATGATAAAAATGCGGTAACAACCATTGTTTTAAGCCTAGTGTCTTAGATAGTCGGTTGATTGAAGGACAAGTAAGTCGGCGTTGAATTAAGTGTTTTACATTCTTTGCATGAGATTTCACGTGACAAGCATGCCATGTTAAGAAGCACGTAGGAGAGTGCAGAGTACTAGATAGTATACGTATTAGAAAATCAGTTTTAACGTGATAATACGGATATTAGTCATTCTCGTGGTATACCTTACCTGGTATTCTGCTTAAAGTGCGCCTGGACAGCATTAATAGAGACGCGTCAAGCCATGCGTGAGGTGATCACTTGGATTAATACGGGACTGGACCACTACTCGTTTTGATTAATGTTAGTTATTTACGTTTTGATTCCGTGTTAGGTGATTTAGCATGTGATTATGGTCATAAATGCGGTAAATCATACGAAAGCGGTAAAGTGCGAAACATAAGTAATTATGGTCATGCGATTATGTACACTATACGAACTTATGTACACTATAAGTAATTATGGTCATGCGATTATGGATCAAATAACGACTACTCGGATACGATTTAGGTGTTTTAGTAATTAGGGTTGAAGTTGTGGATGTTACGTGTTTTAGACGAGTTGGTCTAGAGACTGAGCCAAACATGAGTCAGACTTGTACACCATTCGGAGTGAGGATCGTGTACGCGTCGTTGGGCGGACTTAGAGACCTTATCGATCGACAATATCAAAATGCATAATTGAAAATGCGATATGTAAAATTTGGTAAGAAGACAACCTAGTGACGATATCGACTTAGACGAATGAACCTGGTTAGCATAGAAACGCTTGAATTAATTAAGATCGAGTGGATCTGGTTAATTCGACCCGTGTGTCCTGTGACGATTTTGGCAAAGCTTCTCTCCTTTTAAAAGGTGATCGACAGACCAATACTGGTGCCCTTGTTCGCTCTTGTCGAGTAGGAACTCGAAAGAACTCATAAGAGTAGTATTGATTCGTGGAATGCGAATCAAGGAGATAACGATTGAGTGAATCGTTCCTAACATCGTGGAGTGCGACGCTAAAGAGAGAATTGCAAGTTGTGTGGAATTCTTGAGAGAGGAGTTATGTCGATTATGAGCGAAGGAGGGGGTATATATAGTTTTTCTCATAGTTCATTTCGAGATTTCAAGCACAGCACATCGTGCGCCCTAGAAGTTGAGTGCCTGGCCTCCAGCGACTCAATTCTCAGGCGCGCCACTTCGGGAGCCCGAGATTTTGAAGATGTGATTTGGAAAAGTTTCCAAAATGAAGATATACGTGATCTATGCCAATGTCTTGCTTCCCAAGGATTATAGATCCGTCTATGGGCTTCATGCACAGATCCTGAGGTTTGACTCGGTTCTGTGCGTCGGCTCGGGTTTGACTTCGTATTTCGGTACCGATTCAGAGCCCTGGAGTCGGAATTGACTCTAGTTAGTGTTGACACGACCGTAATGACACGACTAAGACCGTCTTGATGTTGGATTAATTTCTCCGAGTAATTATCTGATCCATTCCATAGAAAAATCATCTAAAACATCATAAAATCATGTCGTGTTGCAGTCCGATCAACATCGGATGTTTGTCGGACGCTCCTATAGCCACCAGGTCCAAATCTAGGTGTCTACAAGAGGTTTGAGGTGGTTTGAATTGTGCTTGAGCACCGAAACCTAGTCTCTTATTTTGAATCATAGGCGCAACAAGGCTTACCCTCTGATTCTGAAGCGTGACATCTCTCACGCCTTAGTTCTGCGGTGCGACTGGTCTCGCGATTGATTTCGCATAGATAGGAAGTTGCCAAAAAAGCGGGATTGATATCCTGGTTATTCGAGGTAGGTTTTAATTCGCTTGACTTGATTTTGTGAACGTACTTGGACGTGTTTTGGTTTATTTTGAGTTTTCGGTTTTAACCGAGTCGATAAAAGATGGTTTTGCCCCCGATGACAGTTTTGGCTCTAAGTAGCTTTATTTGATTGGAAATGACTCACTGAGTCAGTTTTTGTGGACAGGTTTGAGAGATTTTTACTTCGTAATATATCTAAGTCCGACACCATTGATTGCTAGCCCTCCATCCACTATAAGAATTATTGCCCCGGGCGTCCATTTTATGGGCGTCCTGGGCATACAGACGGCCATATGACGTCTATTCGAAATAAAGGGTGTCCACTGTCGCACGCCAAATATGGCGTCCAATGAATTTCTGGAGGAATTAATATTAAAAAGCGGGCGTCCACCACAGTGGACGCCATCTGGCGAGATATGCGCAAGACGGGCGTCCACAGGCGGACGCCAAATTTCAGAAAAACGGGCGTCCACTATCGAACACCGGCTCGACCCGGTTCGCCACAAATACTCGCCGACCCCCTTCACCTTCGTCATTTAAAAAAAAAACACACTCTCTACCACCCTCCGCGCCATTTCTCTCAAATTCTTCCTTCTTTTTCCTACATCGCCGTTCTCGACATGGGGTATCGATATAATCGGGAAAATAAATCCCTCGGGTACCGGTGGACACTGCTTCATTTTAGTGTCTATCGACTATTTCACCAAATGGGTCAAAGCTGAATCTTACCCTATCCTCAATGCTAAGCTTGTTGCCAAATTTATTCAAAACAAGATAATATGTCGGTACAGGATCCCGCATGAATTTATCAGTGATCACGGGACTCATTTTCAAGCCAAAACGGCAACCCTGTTGACTTACTATGTATCCGTTGAGACGAACCGAACTGCCTCAGAATGCGGTCCGGATAGATTTGAACAGTCCAGTCAAGTGACAGAATCACCAGGTAGCGGGCTTGGCCCCTCTTGGCCAGCCCCGTCAGCTTAGAAAAAAACCACCAAGCGATGGTCCACCTAATCAACGGACCACCATGAAACACCAGATCCTCATCCCAATAAGCTCGGTTCACGTAATGAGTCGAGCTTATCCGTCGCCTCCTCGAGCAAATTTGACTGCTGCGGTAATTGGGTATACTCGGAGGAGACTCTATGATTGATAGACATTCAGATAGCCAAATCAAAAAAAAGGGAAATATACAAATTTTGTAAACAGAACGTGGTTCGCGAGAAGCCACTCGATCGAGTACTGCGGTTGACTCGATCGAGTAGCCCCTCTGAAAACGGGCAGACTCCTTTCCTCAAGGTCACTCGATCGAGTGACGGGTCTACTCGATCGAGTGACTCACGTACATCAGAATTTTCGCGTTAAAAAAAACGTGAGAGGTATACCTGCAGAAGATGGATGCTCCCCGTCAGCTGATGGTCTGGGTCTAGTCTCCTAGCATCGAGACCCATAATGATTTTGCCCGTTGCTAGCCAAGCGGGGTTGTGGTCAGTCTCCATCTGGTCAATCACACCAATCAGCCTAATCTGACCCAAGCACGAGTCAGCTTCCATCTTCCCCTCGAAGACATAACGGTGCAGCATGCAAAAGGCGAAAGCCCTGCGCCTATGGGCAGCAGTAATCCTTACATCTTTGGTATTCATAAATTTGTCAGCCAGGTCGAAAAGGGAAACGAAATTTCCCCGCACCATTCGATCTGTCTTAGCATGAGACAAACCTAAGAAATCTCTTAGCCTCCTCCTCGGATCAGGATAAAATGGAGGGATAACAGGACGAGCAATAGGGCTCCAACCACCCACAGTTGCAATCTCCTCAGGGAGAGGACACACTTCTCCTCGCGGAAAAGCAAAAACGTGATGGGTAGTATCCCAAAACGCTAAACATGTATCCAGAAAGAGTGAGTCGACCATGAGACGTTGAAGTGGGAATAAGGCAGCAATTTCCACCTGGGTCATTTGAACTTTCTCCTGGTCCCAAAAGTATTGGGACCAGGCCAGAAGCATCGCAGTCAGATTCTCGTACCCATAGCAGATTCTTGAATCTAGGAGGTTTTTTCAAAATAAGAAAGGAGAAGAGTTTGATTTGGGATGCAGAAAGTTGAAGCAGGAGTCCTATATTTATAATAGGAAACCCTAACTGTAACCCTGACTGTCATGCCTCCTCAGCATGCATGGGCCCAGTGTGCGCGCAGGCCTGATCTTAGATTTCAGGCTTGAATCCAGGATAGGAATCAAGCTGTCCCGAGCTTTCCTAAAAATTTCTAAAAAAAATATATTCCAAAATTTTGCTTTTCAAGAATCAATATTTTATTCCCCCAGCGTGAGTCGGTGTTTCGCCTATGTGCTACATGCAGGTTGTTATGTGTCAGCATACAAGTACACCCCAGATTTCAGAAACAAGCTTCCACGCAGCTCATTTACTCCCCACGGAGCTATCATCATCAAGATAGGTATGACCCTCTACTTATGGCTGGCGAGCCCTTCACGCGAGTCTAATGGACTATAAACGACCCGACCGGAAGGCTGTCAGGTTTTAATCCTCTATTGGCCTGGTAGATACTCTGACTTTCGCCTTATCCAAGCCTCAGTCAGAGTGGGTGCTCTGTAGACACCCGCATTTTGCCTGCTAGTGTCTATGGCAGTTCCCGACAAAACACCCGATGATGATCGGACGTAAACATGACTTAATACGCTTGAATACAGACTCAGAATCAATAATATCCGACGTGGGCATTTAGCAGAGTACAAATCTCTCAAAAACGACCTCAAATCCAGGCCTAGTGGGTCGTTTCTAGTAAAATGAGACTAATTTGGGCCAAAACCGACACCAAAAAATAAAACCATCTTTTAGCGACCAGGTTAAACCCGGTCAAAGACGAATCCGACCCCAAAAAATAGGCAGAGTGCCTTTTAGAAGGCCACTCGATCGAGTCTCTGCCATGACTCGATCGAGTGGACTTCTTTGTTCAAAAACCAAGAGCTTCAAGCATCATCCGAGCCTCGTCTTTTTTTACGACTTTGGTCGTCGCGTGTAAAGGTCATCACGCGTCCCCTTTTTTCTAAAACCATGCATCGTCTCATCTTAGTCAATTAATTTAATTATGTATCCATTATTATTACTTATTATTTTGCTCTTTATTTTTTTTTTTTTGTCCGGGTTGTATTTCCGCCCGTGTATGTTGTATCTATATACGAGTTTTATTTATTTTTGATGTTTATCGTTTTATAAATGAACCTCACATGCTAAATGATTCGACTCAAGTTTTGATGCATTAAAATGACGTAGCTCACATATAATTCGCATGTTTATCCAAAAACGTTATTTGCATAACATTTAGTGATTTTTCTAACGCGCGTACACGAACACGAATGATATCTTAGTAGAGGCCATTAAAGAACCAGCGGGGTTGGGTGTCCTTTGTGGGCTTCCCAACACGTACCCTCACCCCTAACTCAGAACCATGGTTTCCGGATGTCTGAAACCATTGGCGCACGAGAGTCATTCGATGCACGATATCCGATAACTCGGCATCGGTATCGTAATGCAAAGGGACGAACTCACAAGCTCTAGCACCAAAAGCGGGACGTGTTTTGTACACAAAACGCCTAGGTGTAGAGTGAGTTTGAACGGGTCTGAATTCACATAAAATTTGGTGGCGACTCCAACTTCGATTTAAATTTCGATCCGAGATCAATCTTACCACGAGATTCATTCGCTTACCAAACCCGCGCGTGGCCGCGTCGGGGTGGACCTACGTCATGTCCACAGAAGGATTAACCGAAAACTTCATTTCTTGAATGATTTGGCTCAGCTCATATGAGGCATCTCTTAATTATGCAGATAACAAGCCCGCCTTTTTGTTCTATGTTTAAGCATATAATCCACAAACTATATATGCACCAAACTTAACTTGTCCCCTTCTATATATATCAGTAAACTTGCTGCAATAAAAGCAAAAAATTATAGATGAACATAGCTTCTAAGATAAAGGGAATGTAATTAAGCTATAAGTGGATTGTCCAGCTATATCGAGCAATAAATTTAATGTCAAAACAACCAATACTGAGTGATTTAGAAAATCAATCAAGCTAACCAAAATTTTGGGCTGCAAGCCGGACTTGTATAATTTCAGCCTTATATTTGGTAATTGATAAATCATAGCTCTAATAAGTTGGAATCTTGCATAATCTTTTATTTGACCTTGATTCCTCGTCGTTTACTACCCATGATGATAACTGTTTCTTAAGGGTATGAAAAAAGTATAAAATAGGCTTCTACTTACCGAAAAGTCCCTTACACTGCAGTGAGAATAAATAATACTAAACACTCAGTATGAAAAGAGGACTTTACTAACAAACTAGGCAATAGTGGGAGGATTGAAAATCTCAAACGACAAGATTACAGATGGAAAAACAAGGCAAACACAATCAAGCTATTATGTAAGTCAACCAAATCAACTAAAATGTTTTGTCGAACTGTTGTATATTGATTTGGAACATTACTATCAACTCAAATTAGAATCGCCATCAACAGTATACAACATATATTTGAAAACAAAAAACAATCTAAACCTATCTAAAAACGATGAAATACATAAATTCGCAGATGTTATAAGTAAACAATTATATTCAATCAAGTATTCGTTCATTTTAGTCATAATTTAAAATAGATGTCGATATTTATAGGCAAATAAATACTTAAAATCAGAAATAATTAGGAACAAACCTACTATAGATTGGGATTGCAATGGATGAAGCAGATTGCATTTTGAATTTGGGTGTAGTATGCACAAAGCAATTGAATTAAGGTTTAGTTTTCTGAGAAGTGGAAGAGAGAACGTGCTGGATTGTCATTCTTAGGGTTTATTTTTGGGGAATAGTTGTGCTGAGTTTGGGGGAATATTATCGGGTTTGGGGAATTTTTTTAATTTTTTAAGCGCGTTAAGCAAAAAAGAAGCGGCTATCAACAATTTTAGTCTATCTCGGTTAATGACATTCGACGCTTATGGAAGCGTCAATGGTAAAGCGTCACTAAAGTAAGGAATTTGTAGTAGTGTTTTATTGTACTGATACCTAAAATTAAGAATCCAAGTAAGATGGGAGATTTTTGTCCTATTAGCTTATGCAATGTTGTGCACAAAATTGTCTCGAAGGTTCTAGCAAAGTGACTCAAAATTTTCCTAGGTGAGGTGGTTTCTGAGAACCTAAGTGCGTTTACACCGGGTCGACTTATAACAGATAATATTCTTGTTCCGTTTCAAGCATTTCATCACATGAAAAACATGCGCAGGGGTGACGGTTATTTGGCGGTTAAACTCGATATGGCTAAGGCCTATGATCGGGTGGAATGGTTCTTCTTGGAACGGGTGCTCCGTAGGATGGGGTTTGATGATGGTTGGGTGAATCGAGTGTTACATTGTGTGACAACGGTCACGTTTGCTGTTGATAAGTGTAGTTTGTAGTGCCTATTTTGTTGTGTTTGGTCCCCGTTTCTCTTGTGGAATCGCTCCTTGGGAGCGGTTTCTGGGCTACTTATGCTTCTTCTAGTTCGTTTTAGGTTCCCAAGGCCATTCATGGAGAATTGGAACGATTCCGACTCGTTTCTCCTATTGTGATCTTTGCAACCCAATAATAACATCCATAAAGATTGAACTCTATTACCACTCGGGAACTTCTAAAGGTTGTAACTTTCTAAGGTCTCCTATATTCACCCTTAACATTCTAAAATATCAAATATCGAACCACAATCCAAAATTTGTTTCTTCATACTAGACCTCCAAAATCCTAATTTGAAATCCGCAAACATTTTATCACCTCCTAAATGAAAAGAAAACAGGGTTGGATGTACGTCATTCATTACCTTTTCCTTTATCCTTGTGGCTAGATATACAAACTCTATCTCGGAACTTAATCAATACACTCTGTCATCACGTTTGAACAATGCAAACTCATTCATCAACTTATCCTACAAAAATTTATCTCCACCTTTCAACTCTTTAATACACTCATCAATTCGCTCTCAACAGATAACACCTAGAAAGGGTTCCTAATTTTGCCATTTTGATCCCAAAGTTCACAAACTTTTCCCTCAGCTTATCACGGCGCATCACTAACAGTATTGTATGGGAAAAGCTTACTCAAGTCGTCGGCCACCACATTGGCATTTCCTACATGATACTGAATCTCGATCTTATAGTCATTAATCAAATCCAACCAGCTCCTTTATCTCACGATTAGCTCCTAATGGTTAAATATATATCTTAAAAATTACGATCATAAAAACTTTAAATGGTCCACCAAACAGTATGTCTCCAAATTTCTAAGGCAACTACTACGGCTGCTTAGTCTAAATCATAAGTAGGATAATTTTTCTTCATAAAGGTTCAACTGCCTAAATGCATAAGCAATCACTCTCTTATTCTGCTGAAAATACAACCTAATCCATTCTTAAAATGCATATGTATAAACTTCAGAAACTTCATTTCCATCCGGTAAGGCCAATCCTACAGCTGTGGTCAATTTTTCCTTTAAAATTCGAAACGATTCCTCACACCCCCTCATCCCAATGAAATTTCTGGCTTTCTACATCAATGTAGTCATTAATCTATCTATTTTGGAAAAATCCTTCACAAATCTCCTATAGTAACCAACTAAACCCAAAAGCTACGAATTTCAGTCACAGATTCTGGGTTAGGTCACTCCTTAACAACCTTAGCAGGATCTACTGATACTCTAATTTTAGATATAATATTCCCCAAAATTACTCGTACCAGCCAAAAATCACACCTCGAAACTTTAGCAAATACTAATTTTCTCTCAAGATGCCTAAGACAAACGTAAATGTTCCTCATGCTCTTCTTCATTCTTTGAATACATCACTATGTCATCAATGAATATCAAAATAAATTTATCTAGGTAAGTCCTCAAGGTTCGGTTCGTTAAGTCCATAAAAAAAATCAGGTGTATTAGTCAACCCGAAAAGCATCACAGTAAACTCACAATGACATTATCTAGTAGAAAATATAGTCCTAGGTAAATCCTCAAGCGCTATCATGAATTGAAGTTACCCAGATCGCGAGTCGATATTTTGGGAAAACAGATGCCCTCTTCATCTGGTTAATTAAATACGTCATTAATCCTAGGTAAGGCTACCTATTCTATATAGTAACTTGATTTAATACCCAAAAATCAATACAAAATTCTAAGTTTTATCCTTCCTTTTCCACAAATAAAACAGGCGCAAGGCGACACACAAGACCTAATATACACTTTCTCCATCAACTCATGTAGTTGTTTCTTAAGTTCTCGCATTTATAAGGGTGACATACGGTATGGTATGGTAATTCAGCCATTGGATTTTGTCCCTATCACTAGGTCAATCTTGAACTCAAATTCTCTTAATATGAGGCATTTGTGGTATATCCTCAGGAAACACGTTAACAAACTCACTCACTACAGGAATTTCACTCAAGTCGGGATATTAAACCTCAAATCCCTTATATGATATTAAATCAGCTCAGCTACCCTAGATAGATGCTTTCTCACCTTCATAACATAAATAAGTTTCACCCTAGGACCCCTTACATGACCCTTATAAGATACTCTAACATTTTTAGGCCCTTTTAAGAAATTTTACTATGTGTACAATCAATATTAGCCCGATGAGAACCAAGCCAATCTATCCCCAAAATAATATCAAAGTAGGGTAATGGAAATTCTATCAAGTTTGCCTTAAAATCGTGATCACCAATAAAAACTGACACATCCCTATAAACCCTCTTACAGTTTACACTACAAGAAATAGTTCATCTAGCTACCAACCACGCGCGACTGAGAAATTCAGTGGCTAATTTAGCGACTGAAAGTTCAACGCGCGACCGATATTAGTCGCTGGACGAGGAGACGGATTTTTAAAAAAAATAAATACCCTTAGCGACCGAAATCAGTCGCTAAAACAAGTGACGCGCGACTGATTTTGGTCGCTAAATTGGTCGTTGAATATCTGGCGTAGCGACTGAAATCGGTCACTAAACATAGTGGCGCGCGATCGATTTCGGTCGCTAAAAGTGTCAATTTTTTTTTAGTTGTCGAACACCCCCCCTTCCCCGGCTCATTCACTCATTTCACTCCTTCTCTCTAACTTCTCTCTAAACTCGCCCATCCTCCATTCCTCTTCATTCCTTCTTTAATTCTCTCATTTTTTTAAGGTATGTACATCTATCTATATTTAGTTTCAATTATTTGTTAATTTCTGTTTTTATAGATATAAATAAATTAGTTATGTTTTTATAGATATCAATAAATTAGTTATTGGGTTGTATAGTTTTTTAGTTGTCGGAATATTTAGTGTAGTTAGAATGTTAATCGCCCAATAGGTTCCCCAATTTGAAATAGGTAGATTGTTAGTATAAAATTAGGGTTTGCGGTTACGTAGTTGAATGAATTGGGTTGTTTTGATGTGTTAGCAAATTGGAATTGAAATACAATTATGCCGATTTAGTGATGTAATTATGGACTGAATGAGTGCAAATAGCACTATGTTTAGGTAAATTGAGAATTTTACAGAATATGTGAGTAGTGTATATATATATTAGTAAATTACTTTAGAGGAAATAATTTGTATGTGGTTATTGTCTCAATTTTTTTAGATAAAAAAATGAAGCGACAAGAACAAAAATGGATGTATGAGAAAAAATTAAATAAGAGACGACGTCCCAGAACAGAATTTTTAGAGGACGTTAACAATTTTTTTGAGTTCGCTAAAACCCATCCCGAATACGCGTCAGAGGGTAGATTTAGGTGTCCTTGTGTGAAATGTAAGAACATCAAATTCTTGGATAGTATTTTGATTAAGGAACATATTATCTCAGATGGGTTTAGCCCGAATTACTATTATTGGATTTGTCATGGTGAGAAGTCTGCTTTTGAGGAATCTAAGGTGGATCAGAATGAGGGCGGGGTGAGAGGAATGATTGTTGATGTGGTTGAGTGCAATTTGTTTAATGATGAGAGCATGTACACTAACGACGATGACCAACCAACCCCACAAGAGCCAAACCCACGAGCGAAAGCTTTTTTTGATATGTTAGAGGCTGCGGAGAAGCCATTATATAGAGGGTGTGATGTGACATTGTTAGAAGTCGCGTCTATGGTAGTGACCCTTAAATGTGAGTATAACCTACCTTTTGGGTGCGTAGACGGTATCACTGCGTTGATTGAGAAACTCATCTCAAAAGACAACATTATGACCAAAACATTCTACAACACCAAAAAAATAGTTAAAGGTCTTGAAATTCCGCATCAAAAGATCGATGCTTGTCCCGATGGATGTATGCTCTTTTGGAAGGACGATGCCATGCTTGAGGAATGTAAGATATGTGGGAAGGGTAGATATAAAACTGTAGATGGGAATATTGTTTTGAGGGGTAAGAAGGGAAAGAGTGTTGCGAGGCATAAAAAACCTATACTACTTAGTCGACTTACCTACTTTCCCATCGCCCCTAGACTTCAAAAATTATACGCAACCAAAACCATTGCCGAACAAATGAGGTGGCATCAAGAAGAAACTCGTTTAGAGGGGAAGATGTGTCATCCTAGTGACGGGGAGGAGTGGAAATGGTTTGACTGGATTTACCCTGAATTTGCTGAGGAACCCCGTAACGTGAGACTTGGGTTATGTACCGATGGGTTCGCCCCTTTCGGTCAGTTCAGTAAGTCATACTCATGCTGGCCTGTCATGGTAACACCGTCCAACTTACCCCCAAGGCTTTATCTGAAACCACCGTTCATCTTCCTTTCTCTCATTGTTCCCGGCCCAACAAAATCCCAAAAACCACTTGGATGTTTACTTACAACCAGTGATAGAGGAATTGAAACACTTGTGGGAAGTAGGGGTGGAGACATATGATGTGTCGTTGAAACAAAATTTCCAGCTTAGAGCATCGCTATTGTGGACTATAAACGATTTTCCTGCGTATGGTATGTTGAGCGGTTGGTCTACGGCGGGCCAAAGAGCGTGTCCTTGTTGCATGAGTGAAAGTAAAGCATTCTACCTACGTAATTCAAGCAAAATTAGTTGGTTTGACTGTCATAGACAGTTTCTACCCGAGGGTCACATGTACAGGAAGAATAGGAGAGCTTTCAAGAAGGGTTAGGTGGTGCTAGATGAGGCACCGATTCGTCTCCAAGGAGTTGAGATTTGGGAGGTGATTTCAGAGTTCCCATCTACTGTTGACGGGACCGATCAAGAGTTCAAAGATCTTAAGAAATTGAAAAATGGTTGGTTTAAAAGAAGCATCTTCTTCGACCTTCCATATTGGAGTACTTTATTACTCCGACATAATCAGGACGTGATGCATATTGAGAAGAATTTCTTTGAGCAACTGATTCACACCGTCATGGACGTAGAGGGTAAGACATGTGACACCGTAGGATCCCGAAAAGATTTGAAACAAATTTCTGACCGTCCGAAAATGCATATCAAGCGGGATGGGTCCAAGCCTAGGGCCTTGTTTAGCCTTAATAAGGCTCAGAGAAAGGCCGTGTTAGAGTGGGTAGGGAAACTGAAGTTCCCTGATGGGTATGAATCCGATTTTAGTCGGTGTGTGGACATTAAGAACCTGAAGCTCCAAGGCTTGAAGAGTCACGACTGCCACGTGTTCATGGAGCGGTTACTACCTGTGGCGTTGAAGCACCTACTGCCGGAAAGTGTTTGGAATTCTATCACTGAGATATCTCAGTTTTTTTGAGATTTGTGTTCGTCGACAGTTACGAATGACGACATGACTCGTTTGGAGGATCAAATTCCTCAGATACTCTGCAAACTTGAGATGATCTTCCCACCCTCCTTCTTTAACTCAATGGAGCATCTACCGGTCCCCTTGCCCTACGAAGCTAAAGTGGGAGGACCGGTACAGTTTAGATGGATGTACCCGTTTGAGAGGTGAGAACTTTCAACTACTTACTTATTTTACCCACTAAATAACGTTAGACACTGTAATTTGATAATAACATAATTGCTTGATGATTGTCATAGATTTCTCAACCATTTGAAGAAAAAAATTGGTAACAAGGCGAGAGTTGAGGGCTCCATATGTAATGCTTACTTAACAGAGGAGATAGCCAACTTCTGGTCTCTGTATTTCGAGAAAGAAGTGAACACCAAAGCCAAGAAACTAAACCTAGAAACACCCGAGACGACGATTGACCCCAACATACCAGACTTTTTTCAAAGTAAGGAAGGTGAGGGATCGTCATCAGCTGGCGGGTGGAGGACATTAGATGAGAAGGAGCACAATCGTTCTCACCTGTACTTGCTATCAAACTGTGAAGTTTTGGAGCCGTACGAGAAGAAATTTGTAACTGAAATTGTGGCTGTTAATCCACATTTAAATGCTGATGACATTTAGAATAAGCATGAGGAACAGTTTCCTAAATGGCTTAAGGAGCATGTAATTTCAGAGAATATTCAGGATGATTTGGTTAGGAGTCTAGCATTAGGTCCTTTATGGAATGTTAGAACTTGGAACTGGTATTCGGTTAATGGTTACAATTTCCATACATTTGCCCATGGTAGCAGTAGGAGTAGATGTAATTTCGGTGTGAGTGTGTCGTCACTTGAGGGTGAAGATTACTACGGTCTATTGGAGGACATCTTCGAGCTGTGCTATGTTGGAAATGATCGTGGGTATAGAGCTGTGGTATTTAAATGCGAATGGAAGGACAACTCTGTGCAAGGTACTAGAGTACATGAAAGGTACAAACTAGTTGAAGTTAATCATACCAAAAAATACTTCAAGTACGATCCGTTTATACTTGCACATCAAGCACACCAAGTGTACTTTGCGCCTTACTCAACCACAAAGAACGACAGAACTGTAAACCAGTGGTGGGCGGTGTTCAAAACTAAGCCACGGGGGCACTATGACTCTGACCTCTTCCAAGAGGACGTCATTTCTAGTGGTACAACATTGTCTCCAGTTGATCAGAATCTTTTTGCAAATGATGATGATGACAATAATAAGGTGGATGTGGGGGAAGATTTTGAAGATGATGAAGGCAGTGAGGAGGAGGATGGTGCTTCTAGTGATATGGTCGAGGAGGAGGATGACACCAATGATTTAGAGGTCAATGACGAGGAGGAGGAAGATGACGTCGAGGAAGAGGATGTCGTTGGTTCGAGTAGGCAAGTGGATGATGACAACGATAGTGATGATGATTTTTAGTAGGGTATAGTTTTAGTAAGTTATATTATTTGTACATAGTAATCTGCATTACATATTTTTTTCAAAATTATTGCAATATTATGATGTCAGTTTCTAACTTTCTACTATTACATGTCTGCAGATATGACGTTGGGCAGCAGGCTGAGGTTTGGTAGTTCGAGCAGCAGCAGGAACTGGGACCGGCAACAGCAGGAAGACCAAGAAGAGAACCGGCGGGAGGACGAACAACAAGTGGAGAACGAGGAGGAGGTGCAGAGCAATGAGCAACCAGAACAAACGCAACCGCACAACATGAAGCGCTTCGATATAACGACGAAGGGCGCCTTATTATTAGCCCGGAGAACACATGGTGAGACGATATAATTTTTTTTTTGTGAGACATCATCTTATTTCACTCTTTGATATAGGTTTCGTACATGTGCGGTGGTGACTGGTGTCAAGGACAGTTTCATGAATGACTTGACCACTTACTGCACGAGTTGGACCAAGTTGCCTCTGTGGCAACGGGAGAAGTGGTTTGCCAACTTCAAGGTACACCAATTTCTGATTTTTATTAATTATCTGTTACTGTTTACAGATTACTAATACAATGACAACAAACTATCTTGCCGTTGAAACACTTTTACAACGATGGTCTCGAGGTGGCTGTGAGAGACAGATACATGGATGTTGCGAAGGACAGACACAAAGACATGATGTATAAGATGGCGAGCGATGAAAATTTACAGAAACACCTTAGAGGTTCGATTACTAAATTGGTGTTAGTACTTGAACAGAAAGTTGTATATATATTCAAAACATTTATTGATCTCAAAGTGTATAAATTGTAGGTGACGCCATCCAACAATTCCAAACAGCCCGCTCCGACCCGAAGTTCCTTAAAAGATCCGTCCAGGCGAAAAAGAACAAGAGGCGGGAAGGGGACCCCGAGGCGGAGGCGGAGTGCACCCACTACGGTGGGTCGCAGTCGATGCACCAGCGGGCCATGAACGTTAGTATTTCCGTACCTTTGATTTTTATATTGGATTCTTATTTAATGTTTTCATTATAAAAATAAATGAGAAATCTACATGTACTGTCAACAGGTGAAGAAGAAAACTGGAGAATTTCCTTCTTCTGTGCAGCTATTTCTCGACACGAAGAGTAAGGGGGACGATGCCACCGGTCGAACATTCGGCACGAAGAAGGATATGGACACTTGGGTAAGTTTCAAACACAAGACTTCGTTACTTTTTTTTCTTCAAACAATCAACCTAATCATGACTTCAATTTCTTTCAGAGATCGTATTTGGAGGCCACTAGAGCGCCCGAGAATGAAGGTGTGGACCCGAGCACGATTTGGTTCAGAGTCGCGGAGGGATACCGCAAGGGAGCGGTGTACGGTACCGGGAAAGCTCATTCCCTGTACTGGACACCACCCAATGTTTGGGGGGGGGCATGCGACCTCGACAGAGTGTGTACCATCCGAAATGGCTGAGATGAGGTCGGAAAT
Source organism: Agrostemma githago (assembly GCA_958450325.1). Lineage (NCBI taxonomy): Eukaryota > Viridiplantae > Streptophyta > Magnoliopsida > Caryophyllales > Caryophyllaceae > Agrostemma > Agrostemma githago. The sequence continues at coordinate 22,123,701 of OY288253.1, forward strand.
CCAAGAGGAGAGGGCGCTATGGGCGGCTATGGCTGAGAGGCTGAAGGACCAGGATGAGAGGCTGAAGGAGCAGGATGAGAGACTGAATGAGCAGGATGAGAGGCTGAAGATGCAAGAGTCTGTTAACCTGCAAATTCTGGAAGAGCTACGGCGTCTTAAGAACACGCAGCAGTATAACTGCAACTCCGGCCCCACTCCCCGATTCCCGGATCCTAGAGACCCCTTCGGTGACGGTGGTAGTGGTGTGTCAGCTAGTTTCCCTGTTGGCTGAGTAGATTGAATGAAAACAATTTGTAGTTTCTGAATGCTTGTTGAAAAAACAGTTTGTAACAATACTTTTAATTTAGTGTATTCACGACGTTTGTGTACTCGGTTGCCAATTCTGGAGTGTGAAGCTTGCGTAACGTTTGGAACAACGTTTGGATTGATGTTTGGGATGTATTGTGGTTGTTGGTTTGTTTTATTGTGCAGATTTTGGCTAGAAAAATAATAAATATAACCGGCCTATTTCTGGCACGGTAGCGACTGATATCAGTAGCTAAAATTTCTATTTAGCGACTGAAATCAGTCGCTGTAGGACGCCACGTCGCACCATTTAGCGACTGAAATCAGTCGCTAGATGCGACTAACTGTAGCCACTGTCGCTTAGCGACTGTTGACAGTCGTACGTCTCTTTTTAGCGACAGATGTCAGTAGATAAGCTCAGTCGCCACTGACTTTAACTCTTGTAGTGTTTACTAAGTCCCCAGATGGCATGGCAAAATCATAATCCACAATTTCACTAGGTTCAACATTCATTTTATCCACAAACTTAGTCGAAATAAAAGAGTGAGATGCACCAGAATCAAATAGAACATGAGCTGAAATAGAATTCACTAGAAAGTTACCGAAACGATGTCTGTGTTTTCGGCTTCCTCTCTATTCATGACATAGAGCTTCCCAGTAGGATTCTTGTTACTTTGTGCGACATTTACTTGGCCCGCGGGTTTACTAGATGCGGTAATGTTGGTCTGAATCGGAGCTGGATTCCTAAAATTATTGTTAGTTGCGGACCTACAAAAATTTTGTGTCTTCCCCTGACCCTCAAATCGGTTACTCTGATTCACACTAGCACTAACAGATTGCGTAGTGCGAGGTTTCCCTGCCATCTTGTTCCTACACTCGAATTCTCGATGTCCTAACTCCCGCACCAGTAGCATGTCAACTTATTTCCCTGATAGTCAACGCCTGGGTGATCTCCCTTGCATAACTTACAGTAGGAATGACGTGTGAAGTCATTCGTTGTTCCCTGGTTTCTACCTCTCCAGCTATTACCTTCTTCCTTCCCATTCCCTCCAAAAGATCGGGACTTATGTTGAGTGTTATTGTTAGTATTAAAATTCCCTCTCTTTGCTGGGGTGTTAGATTGACTCCCCTGAAACTCTCTCTTCTTCGTCCCAATATTTGCTATCTCAGCCTCCATCTTCTGGTTCCTCCTCTCATTATTAACAGCCCTAGCATAGACATCTCTTAATGAAGTGAATGTCTCTCCAGCAAATCTACCCTTAATCTTCCAATGTAACTTATCCTCAAACCTAGATGCTTTAGTCCCTTCAGTTGGCACTAGCTCCTTAGCAAAACGACTAAACTCAATAAATTTACTATAAAAGTCTTTCACACTCATCTCACTGGTTTGCTTTAGGTCACCAAATTCAGCTAATTTTTTTATGTTTCACATGTTCTGGGAAAAATTCTGCCTCCAATATCTCTTTAAGAGTATCCCAGTCTTTATCATATAGTGTGTGTTTGCCATTAGGATTTCTTATTCTAATTGGTTTCATAATGTCCTCTTTAATAGTCTGCCACCAAATGTCTGCCTCTTCTTTCAGATAGAAGACAGCGATCCTAGCCTGAAATTCATGTGGACAACCTACAGCCAGAAAAATTTAATTTTCTCCATCTCCCTAACCCAATTATCTAGTTCATTAGGATCCTCTTTCCCAGTAAAGGTCGGCGGTTTCTTCATCTGTACCGCTACAGACATTCCAGCAAAAGTGGGTGTAGGATCATTCTCATTCTCAACCCTATCAATCATATTTCGGGTAACAGCAGGCATCTGTTGTACAGCGTCGACAAGAGCTGCATTCTGAGCAATCAATTGTGCCATCACAGCGGCCATATCATTGTTTTCATTTTCTCTTCGTGGAGGCATTGTTACTATATATATAAAAATATTCTATTAAGCCCAAATATAAAAAGGTTCAATCACAAATATTAATGTAAGGGCTCGTTTGGTTCACCATAGGAAGATGGAGTTACCGGGAACTTAAATTCACGTGAATTTGTATTTCATGAGAATTACAAAAATATTGTTTGGTTGCCATGTGGGAAATAACTTCATGCGGAAAGTTCTACACACCAAAGGGGAGCTCGGTGAGTAACTTCCCCCATTATGGAGGAAGTGACAATTCCGGGGAAGTGGGCTACCAAACAAAATCACAATTCATCAATTCATGGGAAGTTCTACTTCCCATGATTTAAGAGGGCAACCAAACGACCCCTAAGTAGCATTCATCTCTATCACAGTTCAATCAGGTAAGGATAGTGTGGACATGACATAGGTCCACTCCGATGCAGCCACGCGCGGGTTTGGGGCGGCGAATGAATCTCATGTGAGATGGCTCTCGGATTGAAATTTAAAACTAATTAGGAGTCGCCACCGAACTTTGTGGGAGTTCGGGCTCATTCGAACCCACTCTATATCTAGGTGGGCCGTGCACTGGTGCGTGTCGTTTCCGCACTCAAAATTAAATTTATATTATCGCTTACAAACTCTAACTAGCAAGTAGAAAGGTAAGTAAGGGTCGAACCCACAGGGACTAATGTACTATCCTAGATCGATGTAATTATTATATTATTTATAATTTATAATAGTAGGTATAGTTATATAATTATAAAGTGGGGTTTTTGTTGAGGTGAATAATTTCGAATCTAGATTAAACTATTACGAAAGTAAACTAGAGTAAACTAAAAGAAGAAAAAAAACAAATAAATAACAACGATGTTTAATTCAAGTTAAAAATTATAATAACGAATTAATAGAAGACATGTAATTTTCTATAGATATTGGGTCAAATCATTGATTCACTTAATTAGTTATTGGATAGATTGGTTAACTATTTAATCCCTTGTAAGCAAGTAAATTAAAAGTTTTATCTTTTTTACTCGTTAAACTCCGTTAACCACGCAAGTTTAATCCTAACTAAAACTAAATCGACTCAACCATGTAAGCACGAATCAAGTCAATAAATTTAATCGCCTTAAGAACACCAATCAATTAGGTCTTACAGAACCAGAAAGCTGCAACTCTATAAGACGGAATTATTACTCAAAATTCTAACAATAAAGATTAGACCAGTAAACTGCAACCTAATCAAAATTATTATCTATTAACAATAGATTTAAGAGAACAATCTATGTGATCAATCCAAATTAATAATCATAAATCACAAGGTTAATAATGAATTTCGAGAAAATACCCAATAACAATAATTAATCGTTAAACATAAAAATCCAATCTCGTAGACCACAATATCAATAGTTAATTACACACTCCTATTGAAAAATTACTCCATACTAAACATTAAAACAATAAATAAAAGTGAAAGAATAAGAAATCTCATAAAAATCGGGTCGAAAATCGGATCGAATTGTCTTCCAGGCGTGTGCTGTTTGCTGCATTAATCTTCCTCCTCAAATTCTTCTTATTCTCTCTCCTCTGTTTTCTTTTTTTATTTTGGTGTGTGTTCTGGTGTGTTGTTATGCGGCTTCCATAAGCCTTTCTTTTTATATTAATTTTTTTTGTTTCTTTTCTTTCCTCTTCTTTTGTGTTATGGACTTTCCTTTTGTCAATTCAGCCCAATTCTCGAGTCGAATTCTATTAGTCTGATTTCGACCCATAAGACATTGGATTTGGGTCTAACTTTATTTTATAAAGTTATCGGTCTCGGGCTTAGCTTTCCAACGGGCCCTATATCGCCCTATTCTGAAATTGTATGTGTGAGATATCGTCGTCTTAGGACAGACCTGCAAGCATAAATACGATTTTAGTAGTCTTTTCCATCTTAAATCAAATGGGTCATTACTAATTAATTAAAATACACATTAAAACTCAATTTAGTACGAAAAATAATATAATGCTGATAATAAATAAAAAATTGCTAAAGTTATAACTTTTAGCTCAAATAATACAAAGATGACGTAGAAAATATAACATTAAAGGGGTGAAAATACGTATAAATATCGACTTATCAAATTCCCCCACACTTAGTCCATTGTCGTCCTCGACAATGAGAACTCAAGAGCACATTAACCTTAAAAGACATTTTAGACTAACCAAACTAGGTACGATCGACGACAAACCAAAAATATTTGAGAAACATAGTAGTAAGTAAACTTATCAAAACTTTTTAAAGTTAGATTAGTAAGCAATATACACATAAGTTTCTCCTCCACTATAAACTATTCAACTAATTAATTTAACAATATATAATATTTTAAACCACTCCTAAATCAAAATTATAAATAAACTCATTATCGTTCCCACTTATCTAACTACCTTCGAAAAATTGCGTAAGAATTGACTCAAGAAGACGGGTTTCAGCAGTTTAAGGTTGATGAGGGTCGGCAGCCTGCACCGGGTCGTCCACCAGGAAAACCCCCAGGGGACAACTTCAGACAGCCGCCTGCCCGGCAGGGCGATGCGGCCTGCGCAACCCGGCCTTCACATAACCCCTACCCGCCTGTCTTCTGGGGAAATCCCCGCAGGCAGGACAGGGACCACCAAGGGGCCCCTCCGTCATTTCGCCTAAGGTAAATGAGAATGAGTGGATGAGGAGAAGCCACTTGTCACCCCCTCATCCACCCATCCTCCTACATCCCTCTCTTGTAGGAAGGTATATATACACATATATTTCTCACTTGAGAGGGGTTGGATTTTCTCTGTCTAGACTTTCACTCTAAAACCGCCACCTAGCTCCTCAAGAACTAGGTTTGTCAAGGCATTTTCACGGACTGACTTAGGCATTGGAGAGGGTTCCCTCGGACACCTCTGAGGCCCTGTGCGGTCACTATGCAGGGAGCAGGCCACTCTCGCCGGGAAGGTCCGATCGCCGGAGTGAAAAGAAGGGGAGACCGAAGGAAGTTGAACGATCATCACATTCGCAACATTACATCATAAAGACCCGAATTCACAGTCGGGTTAATTATTTCCGATACCGGAACAATTTGGCGCCGTCTGTGGGGAAGATCTGGTTGTATCCACGAATTACCCACAAAAAATCAACCATTCCCAAATACAAAATTAACCAATTGGGGCAATCATGCCTGAGATTGTCGACGCTAGTATAGGGGCATGTCTGACGGTCCCACCGGTGACCCCCCTATACGGCATGCCGCAGCCAGAGAGGGCTCCCGCCGCCGCGATCCTAGGGGTGGGGGGAACCAGTCTCCTGGGCATGCCAAATACAGCTGTGGCACCAGGGCAGGGGGCACATCCAGGGCACACCCTGAACCTAACCCCAGCTCATATGGTACAGACAGCTGCCTTCTTCTCCTCAATGCTCAACCAGGAATTCACCCCTGAAGACCTGGTAGGCAGGGTCGCAACGACCACCAGGCAGCCCCGCTCAGTAAGCAGAGAGGAGGCTGGGGGTACGAAGCGAACCGCCGCCAGAAACGCCCAGAGGAAGGCAAGGAGAACAGCTCAAGTATACGCACATGTACAGAGGCGTATCACAGCAGGCAACCAGGAACCGCCTGCTCAATAACAGGCGTTCTCTATACACACTACGGAGTCCACGTCCAGGGAGAAAAGGGGTCTGTCTCAGGGACTGCAGGATCGAATGAGGCACAGGAAGCCTGCGTCTAAGCGCCTGGGAGAAAAGCAGGGCGGAGTCTTCTCCAGGTTAACGCCAGCAGCAAAAGGACAGCCAGCTCCAGGGCTGTCCCAGGGCCTGCAGTCTAGGCTTAACCGGGGGCAGCCGCTCGAATCAAGGTATCACCAGGATGACAACCTCGGTCAGTCCCGGAGAAAGCGGTCCAGGCAACCCTCCTCTGACACGGAGGACGAGGCAACGAGCAGGCGACCACCAAAGCACCGCTCCCCCAGTGCGAGGAAACCGGCCCCTAGACAGTGGGATGTTCACGGTAACCAGTCTGAGGAAAGCAGGTCACGGGTGGTAGGCAGGCCCATGAAGACTCCTCTCGATCCCGACGTACAAGAGTACCCCATCCCGAAGATCAAGATGCCCACCGTCAAGTTTGACGGGACTACAGATCCAGAGGACCATCTGGCGGCATTTGAGAGTCACATGGGCATGTATGATGTGGATCATGCAATCTGGTGCAAAATCTTCCCAACCACCCTTGTAGGACTTGCACAGGGATGGTTCAGGGACCTTCGCCAGGGGTCGATCAGCTTCTTTATATAGTTAACCGAGGCCTTCCTTGAACAATACGCAGGGAACAAGAGGAGACGACTCACTCGGTTTGACCTTATGACCCTGAAGCAGAAAAAGGGCGAGAGCGTCAGGGAGTACCTAAATAGGTTCGACTTGTCCTACCAGCAAGTCAGGGAGATTGATGACTCAACTGCTCCCTACGCCCTGACAATCTCCCTGCTCCCAAGTGAGATGAAGAACCAGATGATCAGGGCCCAGCCTGAAACCTTGGCCAAGGCCAGAAAAATTGCCGAAGGGTTCATTCCGCAGGAAGAGTTCCACAGCCTACCGGATACCCCTGCAGGCCAAGCAAGGCCGCAAGGGGGACCGCAGGGTGGACGTGGCGGGAACGAACCGGGCAAACAGAAAGAGGAAGGGGATACCCCCAAGAAAGAACGCACAGCTTACCAACCAAGGTTTGACAGCTACACGGCCCTCAACAGGCCGAGGGCAGAGATCTTTGAGCTGGAGAAGGAAACAGCAAAGTGGAATCGCCCGAATAAGCCGCGCAGTCCGAAGGGAGATCCTAAAAAATTCTGCACGTTCCATGATTGCATAGGCCACACCACTGAGGAGTGCCGACACTTAAAAGACGAGATAGATACGCTCATAAGAAATGGCTGGCTGAGTAACTATGCAGCAAGGAACAAATCCCAAAAGGAAGCGACAGACAAGCCTGAGGGTTCGGCCCAAAATTGCATGATAATTCATGTAGTATCAGGGGATGCAGAGGGACGAACAAGCAGGCGAAGCCAGAAAAGGCAGATCCGCGAATTACGAAATTAGATTTGCTACGCCGAGAAGGCAGGAAGCCCGAGGGGCACGACCCTGAGCATCACCCCTGAAGACGCAGAGAGAGTAATATACCCACACAGTGACCCTTTGGTCTTAACTCTTGAGATTAGCAATCACATTGTCAAGAGATGCGTGGTGGACACTGGCGCCTACACAAACCTCTTATACAAGGACACCTTTGAAAGAATGAACTTAGAAAAGAGACACCTTAAGCCGGCCCCTGGATCTCTGTACGGGTTCAGTGGGGCAGGCGTGCTTCCCATGGGGATTATCGACTTACCAGTAACGTTCGGGGAAGGGACCTCTGCCAGGAATGTCAGGGCGTCATTTGTCGTGGCGGATGCAAAGTCTGCATACAACGCCTTGATAGGGCGGGCCACCCTGGACGAAATCGAAGCCGCCATATCAATCAGGGCCCTCTCCATAGCCTATGTGACAGACTTTGGCATGGAAGGAAAAGTTCACGGGGATCAGGAGTCAGCCAGACATTGCTATTCGGTGGCCCTGCAAGCCCATGAAACGGAAAGAAAGGGAAAACGAAAAGCCGATAGTTCCCCCAGCAGGGAGGGTGAAATCCCGGCTGCTCAGCAAACAGCAGCCCACCTGGAACCTGAAGGGGAAAGCATGCTGGTGGACTTAGAACCAGGGAGGCAGGTCCTCATAGGGGCCGACCTAGAGGAGTCCTACCAGAAAGAGTTGGTCGCAGTCTTGAGAGAAAACAGGGACGTATTTGCCTACTCGGCAGATGAGATGCCAGGGGTCGACCCGACTTTTATTGTTCACAAGCTGAACGTTAATCCGGAGGCCCGCCCTGTAAAGCAGAAGAAAAGAAATATGTCCGCAGAAAAAGACATGGCGATAAAAGAGGAGATAGAAAAACTCTTGAAAGCGGATTTCATCGAAGTCTGCGATTACCCCGAGTGGTTGGCAAATGTTGTGATGGTAAAAAGTCGTCAGGCGCATGGAGAATGTGCGTAGACTTCACAAATCTTAACAAAGCCTGCCCAAAGGACTGCTACCCCCTGCCCAGAATAGACCAACTGGTGGACGCCACTAGTGGATACACCACGTTGAGTTTTCTAGATTCATTCTCAGGGTACCATCAAGTGTACCTTTGACAGCCTGACAGGGTGAGGTGCGCCTTCATAACCAGCCATGGAACGTACATGTATAAGATGATGCCATTTGGACTGAAGAATGCAGGCGCCACCTATCAGCGGTTGGTGGACAAAGTCTTTGAAAATCAAAAGGGGAGGAACTTAGAAGCCTATGTCGATGATGCAATTGTCAAAAGCAAAGGAGACAAGGAGCACCTGGCGGATTTGCAAAAAACCTTCTCCTCCCTACGCTCCTACAAAATGAAGTTGAATCCAAAAAAGTGCACGTTCGGAGTCCGATCTGGCAAATTCTTAGGGTTCTTGGTCAGCTCTAGAGGAATAGACGCCAATCCCGAAAAGATTCAGGCAGTCTTTGACCTCTCAGAGCCTAAGACTATAAGGGACATTCAACGGCTCACAGGCAGGATGGCTGCTCTGGCTCGCTTCATCGCCAGATCAGCAGACAAATCGACCCCTTTCTTCAAAATATTAAAAGGCAATAAACAGTTCAAATGGGAAGACGAGCAAAAGAAAGCCTTCGAACAACTGAAGGAACATCTGAAAAAACTCCCTACCTTGGCAAGGCCAGTAGCCGGAGAAAAACTATACCTGTACATTGCTGTCACCAATTCAACGGTAAGCGCAGTCATTCTAAAAGAGGAAGCAGGCTCACAGCAGCCCATCTACTTTGTAAATCACGCCCTGGGGGCAGCTGAAAGAAACTATCCCTTGGTAGAAAAAGCTGCCTACGCAGTCATCATAGCAGCTAGAAAACTCAGGCCTTACTTCGACGTGCACCCTGTTGTGGTCCTCACCGACCAGCCACTAGAAAAGATATTGGAAAAATTTGAAAAGTCAGGGAGGCTGCTAAAATGGGCAATTGAGTTGAGCGGACTGAGGATATCATACCAACCCAGGACAGCCATCAAGGCACAGGCCTTGGCGTACTTCCTGGCTGAATGTTCTCATTCAGGGGAAGAGGAGCCCCCTGCCGGAGAGTGGATAGTATACACTGACGGGTCCTCAACGGCCAATGGTGCAGGAGCAGGTGTCGTACTGACCAGCCCTGAAGGAGTGGATTTTGAGCATGCGCTCAGATTCACCTTCCTTGCATCGAACAATGAGGCAGAGTATGAAGCCGTACTTGCAGGGATAAATCTAGCTAAAGCAGTAGGCGCAGAGCGGATCATATTAGCGACTGACTCTCAGCTCATTGCCAATCAAATCAACGGAGAGTATGAAGCTAGGGACCCGGCCATGGCCGCCTACCAAGAAAAGGTGAAGCAGGAACTATCAAACCTGAAATCCTACGAAGTCAGGCAAATACCCCGATCACAGAATAATCGGGGGGACGCCCTGTCAAAACTGGCCAGCTCTAGCCAACAGGACATAAGAAGATCAGTTTGGGTAGATGTTATACAGGAGAAATCCACTGCTATCTGTCAAACAGTCAACGTTATCGAAGAGAAACAGGAGAACTGGATGACCCCCCTCATTCAGTTCAAAAAATATGGCACCCTACCGTCTGATCTAGTGCAAAAAAGGAAAGTACAGACCAAAGCAGCATGATTCATAATAATTGATGAAGAGCTATACAGAAAATCCTTCACTTTCCCCCTGCTCAGATGCCTGAGGGCAGAGCAGGCCGCTGAAGTTTTGGATGACATCCACTCAGGGATCTGCGGGCATCACATTGGAGGAAGATCGTTGGCCCACAAAGCCCTAAGGGCAGGCTACTATTGGCCTACCATGTTAGCAGATGCAAGAAACTTAACCCGGAAATGCAGAAAATGCCAACTCTTCGCCTCATCAATTCATGCCCCAGCCCAAGAGCTCAGGCCAATTCTGTCTCCCATTCCTTTCGCTCAATGGGGGATGGACATACTAGGCCCCTTTACTGCGGCCATGGGAGGACGGAAGTTTCTTATTGTAGTGATTGACTACTTTACAAAGTGGGTTAAGGCCGAGGCAGTCCCAAACATCACTGAGCCTGCAGTCAGAAAGGTCATCTGAAGAAACATCATAACCAGATTCGGCCTGCCAAAAATGCTAGTATTTGATCATGGGAGACAGTTTGATAACGACCCCCTAAGAGCCTGGCTGGAAGGGCACGGAATAGCAGTCGCCTACTCTGCCGTCTGCCACCCACAAACCAATGGGCAGGCCGAGGCTGCCAACAAGCAGATCCTAAATGGGCTCAAAAAGATGGTGGATGATCTCAAAGGTAGGTGGGCAGACGAGCTACCAAGTATACTTTGGTCAATAAGGACCACAAAAAAGGAATCAACGGGTCAGACACCATTTAGCCTGGTGTATGGAGCAGAAGCTTTATTACCCATCGAAGTACGAGTTCTTACCCTACGGTCTCAGCAGTACAACAGAGCTGACAATGATGCAGCAATGCCCGAAGCCCTAGACCTGGTCCATGAAGTCAGGGAAGAGGCCAGCATCAACATAGCCGCCTATCAGCAAAGAATGAGAAAAACATACAAAAAAGGGTACATGAGAGAAGGTTCCAAATAGGCGACCTAGTGCTGAGGAAAACGCAGGCTGTAGGAAGATCCAGGGAGCACGGCAAGCTAAGTGCCAACTGAGAAGGCCCATATCAGGTGACCCAGATTTTGGGACCAGGCACATACAGAATCGCCAACCCAGAAGGCCAGGAGCTGGGCGCGCACTGGAACGCCGACACTCTGAAAGATACTATGTTTAGCCGAGTCTTAGGAAAATCTCGTCTTTAGAAAAATACTGGCGGAGAACGATCAGAATGGAATGTCGACGGCTCCGACCACCCTTATGTTTAAACAAGTTTTTTTTATATAAAGCTCAAGAGTTCATACTCGTTGTCTATTTAAACTTGCGCTCTCACACACAAACGAGCAGGGGGCAATAGGGGGAGGCCCCCTGTTGTCAAAACCAAGGAAAATGGACCCCCCAACAAAATTCTAAACCCCTCTACCTACCTCTGGGCAGGAAAGGAGCAGGCCTCACGCGCCGGACTAACAAGGACTGGGGGAAATTCTCACAACCTTGTATAAAAAACGCAAAAGCCCTCCCTGCCTACCTCTGGGCAGGCAGGGGGCAGGCCCTCTGGACTTCGAGCAGAAGCCAGGGACAGGATAGGCTACGCACAACTAACAAGGACTGGGGGCAATTCCCCCAACCTTGTATAAAAAACGCAAAAGCACTCTCTGCCTACCTCTAGGCAGGCAGGGGGCAGGCCCCCTGGACTTCGAGCAGAGGCCAGGGCCAGGCCAGGCTACGCACAACTAACAAGGACTAGGGGCAATTCCCCCAACCTTGTATAAAAAACGCAAAAGCCCTCCCTGCCTACCTCTGGACAGGCAGGGGGCAGGCCCCCTAGACTTCGAGCAAAAGCCAGGGACAGGCCAGGCTACGCACAGCTAACAAGGACTGGGGGCAATTCCCCCAACCTTGTATAAAAAACGCAAAAGCCCTCCCTGCCTACCTCTGGGCAGGCAGGGGGCAGGTCCCCTGGACTTCGAGCAAAAGCCAGGGACAGGCCAGGCTACGCACAACTAACAAGCACTGGGGGCAATTCCCCCAACCTTGCATAAAAAACGCAAAAGCCCTCCCTGGCTACCTCTGGGCAGGCAGGGGGCAGGCCCCCTGGACTTCAGGCAGAAGCCAAGGACAGGACAGGTTACGCACGACCAACCGGGACTGAGGAGCAGGCCTCCCAGCCTTGTATAAAAACATAGATTCCCCTCCCTGCCCCCAGGCAGGCAGGGGGCAAGCCTCCTGAGCTTCGACCAAAAGCCAGGATCAGGCCATACCCTAAGGAAGAAAAAAAAGCAGACTGAAACAAGAAAAAACATTTCATAGCAGATCCATGGAGAGTAAAATGTTTTCACAAAAAAAACAACAAGGCAAAGATCCGAAGAAACTAAATATTACAAGACGACTGGCCATAGCAAGGCTCAGCACAAAAAACAGAGTTATTTCAAGAAAATCTAAACATTATGAGCATCCTGGCTTGGACCAGCAGCCGCCTCAGAAGGTTTGGCTGCCCGAGCCTTGTTTTTGGCAGAATAAAGATTTCGGAAGGCCTCTTCGTCAAAAACAGGGAACATCTCCCCAATCACCTCCATTACCAGCTCCAGGGAAGAGTTGGCCCCACTCACCAAACTTGTGTCCACCGCAGCTTCAGTCTCCTTCAAGAGGGCATCCTTTTCCTTCTTCCATTCACTCTTGGCCTGCTCAAGTATTGAATCAGCTTTGGACAGACGTTCCTCCAAATCAGCTTTCCTCCTCTTGAAGTGCTCCATCTCAGCCAGGGAAAAGGTAGCTCGCTCCATCGCCAGGCGACTCTCCTTCAGCTCAGCCTCAAACTTGGATGCTTCCCTCACAACCTTCTCCCCTTGAAGCTTCCACCGGCCTGCCTGATTCTTCGCCTCCTCTAGCTCGCTCTCCTGCTTCGCCAGCTTATCTTTCAAATTATTTATCAAGAATGTATCCCTTTCAACCATAGCCAGACGGTCAGGAAGGGGAGCGCCGGGTGTAACAGTCAGCTTTTCATCGCTCAGGCGACTGAGAGCCGCCAACTCAGCAGATGCCAGCAACACCTTGGAGGTACGTTGGATATATGGAATTACTTGGTGGGAAGTCGAAGTCACAAACTTAGTAAGATGATCGGCCAAAACGGCGCCAGAATCTAGAGCAGGCCCGATACGTCTACCCTGTCGCCGGCAGTATAGTGGAACTCCGTGTTTTCCTCCGAAAAAAGGGTGCTCGGAATGTCACGAGCAGGGCGTTTTGCCTCAGGAGTATCAACATCAGCCTCCAAGTCCATCACAGGAGTAGTCCCTGAGGGCTCCCTATCCCTTTTCCTTCTCAGCTCTAGGGGAACACTCTCCCCAGTCCCCTCAGAATTTGCGGGACGGGATCCCTGGGAAATACGAGTCCCAGCTGAAGAGTCACCCTGCCTACATCCAGGGGAAGGAGTGGCCCCTAAGGTAACCTCAGCCTCCCCATCCTGGATACTAGGGGAAGGAGTCGCCGGTTTTGCTGACGGCAGTCGTGGAGGAAGAGGTAGCCTCCGGCCAGTAGAGAGATCCTTTACGAGCCTCATTAAACTTTTTTCCCCTTTCTTGAAATTTGATGGAAGGGAAGGACGCTTCTAAACAATGACAAACTCTTCGCTCAAGCCTAGCCTCTTAACCTGCTTCCTTGTCCAACAACGAGAAGCAGAATCTGCAGGAAAAAAGGGCAGTCAGCTCCCCTGGAACTATGACCGTATATCCCTCCCCGAAATTATAAAACTTCTCAATCTCCCCAGCATCATTACTTTCTAAAATTAAGTCCCGGTTCTTGGCTTCGGGGTAGGTTTTCAGAGGGATCACGTACTTTTTCTTGTCCAGATAATAAGTTCTCCCTTTCTCCCTGGGAATAAGGGGGCCGGCAATCGTGGAGGGGTCCACCTCCAGTGCCTCGTCGTCAGAATCAACGACGTCGAAGGGAGCAGGTTCGGGGGATTCAGCACCTCCCCCCCTTTCAAGGCGATCCTCCTCACTGGGCCTAACCCCAGAAGAGGAGGCTAGGTCACGTCTACTCCCATCTCTACCCTCAGTCCTCTCAAGTGATGGACCAAAAGAGAGAGCACGAATGCGAGACATGTTGGTTTATGAAGAAAAAGTATTGAGGAAAAGGAAAAAAGGCGAGGATTTAAGGAAAGATTCTAACCTAGAACGATGGTCGTCGCCGGGAAATATGATAGTGGGCGCTCCTCGGTCTTATGAAGTTCTCAGCAGCAAGGAGAGTTTAGAAGTATGAAAAGGGATTCAAATTTTGAAAAGATGCGAAAGAAGGAAATAAAGGGGGAGAAGGGTTTATATAAGCCCAGGCAGTTGAAGGGTTGCCCCTCCTGCACAGGCCTCCCCACAAACTGCCCCACGTGTCACGCCTCAAACTACCCACCGTTTCCCAAAAGAGATCTCGAGAGGACCAAAAAAGGTATCAAAGGGATTAAACTCCCAGTGACGTCATCCCCTTTCAAAAAAAAACAAAAAAACAACAATTAACAAACCCGCTCGGATTTTTCATTAACTTTTAAGAAAACCCGAAAAAAGGGACAAGTTACATTCCGTACTTAGTAAAGAAAGAAAATACAAAAGGAGCCTGGATTTCCGGCTCAACGCGCCTGCACCCTGCAAGCAGGCCTAGTCATCATCTAAGTCCGGGGAATAGTCCCCAGGGCTGCCCTGATCTCCTATGTCAGATCCCCAATCCCAGTCAGAGGAGTCCTTGAAGGGATCGTCAGGGAGTCCGCCCTCATCTCTGTCACTCGAGCAGCCCAGACCCTCACTATCTCCAGAGTCCCGACTGCTGACGTCCCAGTCCCTGCCGTAGGGAACTGTCTGGGAGTCGTCATAAGTACTGCAGCCCGTTTTCTTCACTGGAGAGGAAGGGCCTGACCCCGGAGAAGAGTCTGTATCAGAACAGTCAGGGTCGAACTGTTCAGGGTGCAGCCATGGAAAACACTCATGGAAACCCCTATCAAAACACCCTCCTCCTTGAGGGCAGCCCTTGAACCTGGGAACAGCAGGGGGCGAGGATCTTCTAGGGCGCTTGCCTGCCCTAATGGAAGCCTTCTGAACGTTCTGGCGAGGATATGGTCGTGGATGTCGGCTGCGGCGAAGGGCCCAAAAAGCCGCCCGGGCATACCTTAGCCTCCAGAACCCCTTGAAGAGGAAGGTAACAGTGCGAACTCCATGACGAACAACAGATTTCTTGATCCAAGGCATGATTTAACAAAGAAAAGTGGAAGAATTGAGGATGAATTGTCAAAATGGCAAAGAGAGCCAGAATTTATACAAAGAGGATGAAGCATTAAATAGCCTCCCAACCATCCTGGCAGGGAATGCCACCAATCGTAAAGCCATCACACTACCCGAAAATCCACCGAGCATGAGAATTAATCATTGCTAAAAGACATCCCAACTCTTTGCATACCTAATGCAATTAACGCTTCCTTCCTCGGGAAAGTACAAACGCATTAAATGCAATAGTAAAACCAATAAGTCAACCTCCCCTCCATCTGAGCAAAGGTCGCCAGCCGGAGGGAAGCCTTGCTCCCCCCCGGCTTGCGAGGGCCAATTGATGAGGGTCGGCAGCCTGCACCGGGTCGTCCACCAGGAAAACCCCCAGGGGACAACTCCAGACAGCCGCCTGCCTGGCAGGGCGATGCGGCCTACTCAACCCGGCCTTCACATAACCCCTACCGCCTGTCTTCTGGAGAAATCCCCGCAAGCAGGGCAGGGACCACCAAGGGGCCCCTCCGTCATTTCGCCTAAGGTAAATGAGAATGAGTGGATGAGGAGAAGCCACTTGTCACCCCCTCATCCACCCATCCTCCTATATCATTCTCTTGTAGGAAGGTATATATACACATATATTTCCCACTTGAGAGGGGTTGGATTTTCTCTCTCTAGACTTTCACTCTAAAACCGCCACCTAGCTCCTCAAGAACTAGGTTTGTCAAGGCATTTTCACGGACTGACTTAGGCATCGGAGAGGGTTCCCTCGGACACCTCCGAGGCCCTGTGTGTTCACTGTGCAGGGAGCAGGCCACTCTCGCCGGGAAGGTCCGATCGCCGGAGTGAAAAGAAGGGGAGACCGAAGGAAATTGAACGATCATCACATTCGCAACATTACATCTTAAAGGCCCGAATACACAGTCGGGTTAATTGTTTCCGATACCGGAACAAAGGTCTTAGGGGGAAGGGGATCTACTTTCGGTACATTCCTATTACCTGTTCAGTACGAGGATCGTTCTCCCGAGCACATAAGGGAAACTAGACACCTCGTCTCACTTTTTTCACTCTTATTCTTTTTATTCACTTTTTTTTGTTTTTTGTTTTTCTTTTTTTCTTCATTTTTTTTCATTTTTTTTCAAATTTTCAATTTTTTTTCCAAGATCAAGTGACCCATGTAGCGAGCTTTCAACCAATGACTCCCGTCCTTCCGGACAAGGCATTAGGCATTCTCCCAGTCCCGTTAGGACTAGGTTCCCCTCGGATTTACTAACTCGAGTCACCAGACCGATTCACTCATTTTTGAGGCATCTAATCTTTCTTATAGCCCTAATTAGGAGTCACCTACGAAAGTAAATTAATTAAAACAAGACCGGCTTACCGCTCGTACCTCCAGAGTCAACGAAAAAAAATAGTTAAGGTAGCTAAAGTAAGTGGTATTTTTTATAATTTATTTGTAACCTAAATTTAAAAGAGACTTAAAATAACATCTATTACCAAATTAATTAATCCAAGTCTAATTGGAAGGAAAAACCAACGTATACACAAATTTAAAATATCTAACATTTTAAATTACGCTACTACTATTTTTAGAGAAATTATTTTAAAAAAATTAGTCCTTTATGACAAAATATGTTTTTAAAGTTCGTCGTCAACTTCCCAAGTCTAGGTAGTCAAATAAAAAACAAAGGTTAAAACTTTAAAGCTCAAATTTCTACCAAAATTTTGACAACATTTCCCCTAAATATCGACATCTTCCAAAAAAAATAAAAATAAAAATAAAAAGTAATCTGCAAAACACATTCAACATAAATGGCCACCTACCAATAATACTTCCAGCATGATATCAACAACAATTCCAAATTCCTCAAAAATTTCAATTACCTCCCCCCACACTTAAATATAACATTGTCCTCAATGTCAAAAGGGACATCAAGAAACAAAAAAAATTGCATTCATAAATATAAAAAAGAGGGATAAAGGTACTTAGCGGAGCTAGTGAAGTAGAGATCTTAGCAGCTTCGCCACAATTATTGGACAGCTCATCACATCTTCCGCAAAGTAGCTCGTTATTCTAACCTGCAGAATTCAAGCACTAGGACAAAACAAGTGAAATAGGAAGAAATAAAAATAAAACACCCTAAGTTAACTAACAAAATAGCCTAGAAATTAAAACAAAACAAAAAAACAAGCTTGGGTTGCCTCCCAAGAAGCGCCTTATTTTACGTCGTGGCTCGACGTACTACTACATCTTAATTAATTATCATAAATAGGATCCTCCAAGTCTATGAGATCAACCCAATTAGCCGTAAAGCCTTCATAATAAGGTTTAATTCTATGCCCGTTCACCTTAATAATATTACCTGATTCATAATTCCTTATTTCAATTGCACCATGCTCATATACTCTCATAACCTCAAAAGGGCCAATCCATCTCGATCTTAGTTAACCCGGAAATAGTCTTAATCTAGAGTTATACAATAATACCTTGTCACCAATACTAAAACTTTTTCTCGATAACAACTTAACATGATATTCTTTTGTTTTCTCCTTATAGATCATCGAATTCTCATAGGCATCATTCCTAATTTCCTCCAATTCTTGAATCTCTAATTTTCTATTAGCACCTGATTTCTCATAATCGAGATTACACTTTTGGATAGCCCAAAAAGCGTTGTGTACGAGTTCCACAGGAAGGTGACAAGCTTTTCCATAAACAAAACGATAAGGTGACATTCCAATAGGTGTTTTATATGCGGTTCTATAAGCCCATAATGCATCACCTAATCGAGCACTCCAATCCTTTCTATTTGGGTTCACAACTTTCTCCAAGATAGATTTGATTTCACGATTAGAAACTTCAGCTTGGCGATTAGTTTGTGGGTGGTAGGCCGTAGAGACCTTGTGAGTAACACGGTACTTCTTAAATAAAGCCTCAATAATACGATTACAAAAATGAGTACCTCGGTCACTAATAATAGCTGTAGGAGCACCGAATCTATTAAAAATATGATCTTTAACGAATTCCACCACAACTTTAGAATCATTTGTCCTAGTTGCTCTAGCCTCAACCCATTTAGAAACATAATCAACGGCTAAGAGAATGTAAGTATTACCAAAGGAAGATGGGAATGCTCCCATGAAATCTATGCCCCAAATATCAAATACATTATTCACAAAGATAGTTTTAAGTGGCATCTGATCTCATTTAGAAATATTGCCTGTTCTCTGACATCTATCACAAGATTTAACAAATAAATAAGCATCTTTATGCAAAGAAGGCCAAAAGAAACCACATTCTAAAACCTTGTGAGCTGTTCTCTTTGGACCAAAATGACCACCACACTCGAAAGAATGACAAAATTCAAGAATAGACTTAATTTCATGATCTGATACGCATCTTCTTACAATGTTGTCAGCACAAATTTTAAACAAGTACGGGTCATCTCAAATATAGTATCGTGAATCATGTTTAATCTTATCTTTCAGATGCCTACTTAAAGTCTTAGGAAATTCTTTCGACACTAAATAATTAACAATGTCTGCATACCAAGGTAATATAGTATTTAGTTCATGCAATTGTTCATCAGGAAATAAATCAGATGAAGATTCGATCAGTTCCTTATCATGAACAATTCTACTAAGATGATCGGCAACAAGGTTTTCAGCTCCTTTTTATCTTTTATCTCTAAATTAAATTCTTGCAATAGTAAAACCCAACGGAGTAATCTAGCTTTAGATTCTTTCTTTTTCAGCAAATATTTCAAGGCAGAATGGTCAGAATATATAATCATATTGGTACCTAGTAAGTAAGACCTGAATGCAAAAACGACGGCATACATCTCTTTTTCAGTAACAGTGTAATTGCATTGAGCCGGATCAAGAGACTTTGAAGCATAATAAATCACATACGGCTCTTTTCCAACCTTTTGACCTAAGACAGCACCTACAGCCTTATCACTAGCGTCACACATTATCTCAAAAGGCAAAGACCAATTTGGCGGTCTTATTATAGGCGCTGAAGTTAGTTTGTCTTTCAATGTGTCAAATGCAATTTTACAATTTTCATTAAACACAAATGATGCATCTTTAGCAAGTAAACCACATAAAGGCGATGCGATAGAAGAGAAATTTTGTATAAATCGCCTATAAAATCCAGCATGCCCCAGAAAAGATCTTATTTCACGCACACAAGTAGGATAAGGTAATGAACTAATAATATCAACTTTTGCTTTGTCAACCTCTAGACCTTTAGAACTAACAACATGTCCTAAGACTACTCCTTTTTCCACCATGAAATGACATTTTTCATAATTCAGCACAGGGTTAGTTTCAACGCATCTTTTTAATGCTAGAGATAAATTATGGAGACACCTATCAAAATCATCACCAAACACTGTAAAGTCGTCCACAAAGACCTCCATAGAATTATCAAGCAAATCAGAAAATGTACTCATCATACAACGTTAAAACGTGCCAGGAGCATTACAAAGTCCAAAGGGCATTCTTCTAAATGCAAAAGTACCAAAAGGGCAAGTAAAAGTGGTCTTTTCTTGATCCTCGGGGGCAATAGGAACTTGAATATAACCCGAATAACCATCAAGGAAGCAAAAGTATGATCGCCCAGCTAGCTTTTCTAACATTTGGTCAATGAATGGTAAAGGAAAGTGGTCTTTTCTGGTGGCTTGGTTAAGTTTCCTATAATCAATACACACCCTCCAACCATTCGACACTCTAGTAGGTACTAATTCACCTTTAGTGTTTTCTACCACAGTCATTCCTGTCTTTTTAGGAACTACATGAATTGGACTAACCCATTTTGAATCAGATATGGGATATATAACACCTGCGTTACGCCACTTAAGAATTTCCTTCTTTACAACTTCCATCATTGCAGGGTTAAGCCTACGTTGGGTTTATCTGACATGTTTAGAATCATTCTCTAGAAAAATGTTATGCATACACAATGTGGGACTGATACCTTTAATATCCGCAATGGTCCACCCTATAGCCTCTTTGTATTTAGTAAGTACATTAATCAGTTTTTCTTCTTGTGACCCGGTAAGTAAATTAGAAATAATTACGGGCAAGATAGAATTTTCACCAAGAAAAAAATATTTCAGATTACTAGGCAAGGGTTTTAGTTCCAAATCAGGGGCACATTGGACAAAAGGTATTAATTTAGGTGTATTTGCGGGTAAGTCAATACTAGCAACACTTTTCAACTTATCGATAGAAATATTGTTATGAGTATGATCAAAATTATCTTTATCATTGAAATCGAACTCATATACTTTATTAAAAGTCTCTCGAGTAACTAAGTCCACTATATCATGGCTATTTATACAACTAACGACATCAACATCATTTGGGTGTTTCATAGTATCATAGATGTTAAGTTCAATCGTTTCTCCATCAAAATCAAATGAAAGAGTTCCTTTAAACACATCAATCTTTGTCCTAGCAGTTTTGAGAAAGGGTCTCCCTAGTAATAATGGTACATCTTTAGCATCAAAAGAGTTACCCATATCAATAACATAAAAATCAACGGGAAAAACTAACATATTGACCTGAACTAAGACATCCTCTAAAACTCCAATTGGATAAGCATGTGATCTATCAGCTAACTGGATTACTATGTCAGTCTTAGCAAGGGGTCCTAATTTTAATGATTCATAGACAGACTTCGGCATAACACTGATTGAAGCTCCTAAATCAAGCATACATTTATCTAATTTACAGTTTCCAAATTTACAAGGTATGCTAAACATCCCCGGATCCTTACACTTCGGAGGTATCTTCTTTTGAAGAATAGCAGACATATTCTCTCCAATTAACACTTTTTCACCGCTCTTGATTTTCCTCTTATTAGTGAACAGTTCTTTCAGAAATTTAGCATATTTGGGCATCTGTTTAATAGCATCTAAGAGAGGTATATTAATTTCTACCTTTCGAAATGTTTCTAGAATTTCATTATCCAGTTCTTGTTTCTTTGATTGAGCAAATCTTGAAGGGAATGGAACAAATGTCTTAAGATTAGTAACATCAGGTACGGATTTAGTAATTTCTTTTTCTTGAGTACCTTTCTCACCTTGAACATCTTTTTCACTATTAAAAGATTCATCGTGATTATCACTAACATCATCCCTTTGATTCTTTTCGTCTCTACTAACCTCGATTTCTTTTTCAATTTCAACTTTATTCTTAAGCTCTTTTCCACTCCTTAAGGTTATAGCCTTAGATTCATCAATAATGTAAGAGGAGTGTTTTGTATTCTCAATTTGTTCTAATTTGTTGTGAATATTACCGAGAGTAGTACACACTTGTTGCATTTGATTCTCTAGTTGCTCATGGCGACTAAACGTTTGTGAATGTACTTCTCCTATTTGGATGGCTAATTGTCTAACAATATTTTCTAAAGAATGATTTTGAGCAATAACAGCACCAATTGCATTTTTGAATTCTTTAATCTCTTGTGCTTGCTCTCTTAATTGATTTTGTATTTTCTCTTCGTGATCATTCTTTATTACATATTGTTGACTACTAATAGCCATGTTTGAAATCACTTTTCTTGCTTCTATAGGAGTTTTATCTACTAAAGACCCACCACTAGCAGTATCTATTAGTCGCTTCTGATCATCTAGCAAGCCATCATAAAAACTCTCAATCAATACATTCTCACTAAGTTGGTGTTGGGGGCAAGAAATACACAATCTATTAAATCTATCCCAATAATCATGCAAAGGTTCATTTTCATCTTGCTGAATACTCATAATTTGTCTTCTTATTGACCTACATATATTAGGAGGTTGATATTTCTCAAGAAAAGTTTTTCGCATGCAATCCCAAGAAGTAATAGATCCAGACGGAAGATAAAACAACCAATCTCTAGCTAAATCATGTAATGTGAATGGGAATGCTCGAAATCTAACAATATCATCATCAACGTCATCCAAAGATAAAGTAACACAAGCAAGATAAAATTCCTGAATATGTCTTTGAGCATCTTCATTAGAATTACCGTAAAATTTTGGGAGTATTTGGATAAAACCTGGATTAAGATTAAACGGTTTTTCCAAAGAAGGAAAAATTATACTCGTCGGTGTTTCACCAGAGGAAAGTAACTGCTCCCTTAAACTTTTCTCGGCTGCCCCAGTCATCTTATATAACTCGAAGTGTATCTGCTAAAAACAGGGGGGGAACTAGTGAAGGGATAAAAATAACCAAAATAAAGTAAAAATAATAATAATAAATAATTAACTCACTAACTAAAATCTAAGATAATAAACAAGTAGTCCCCGGCAACGGCGCCAAAATTTGGTGCGTGTCGTTTCCGCACTCAAAATTAAATTTATATTATCGCTTACAAACTCTAACGAGCAAGTAGAAGGGTAAGTAAGGATCGAATCCACAGGGACTAATGTACTATCCTAGATCGATGTAATTATTATATTATTTATAATTTATAATAGTACGTATAGTTATATAATTATAAAGGGGGATTTTTGTTGAGGTGAATAATTTCTAATCTAGATTAAACTATTACGAAAGTAAATTAGACTAAACTAAAAGAAGAAAAAAAACAAATAAATAACAATGATGTTTAATTCAAGTTAAAAATTATAATAACAAATTAATAGGAGACATGTAATTTTCTATAGATATTGGGTCAAATCATTGATTCACTTAATTAGTTATTGGATAGATTGGTTAACTATTTAATCCCTTGTAAGCAAGTAAATTAAAAGTTTTATCTTTTTTACTCGTTAAACTCCGTTAACCACGCAAGTTTAATCCTAACTAAACTAAATCGACTCAACCATGTAAGCACGAATCAAGTCAATAAATTTAATCGCCTTAAGACACCAATCAATTAGGTCTTACAGAACCAGAAAGCTGCAACTCTATAAGACGGAATTATTACTCAAAATTCTAACAATAAAGATTAGACCAGTAAACTGCAACCTAATCAAAATTATCATCTATTAACAATAGATTTAAGAGAACAATTTAGGTGATCAATCCAAATTAATAATCATAAATCACAAGGTTAATAATGAATTTCGAGTAAATACCCAATAACAATAATTAATCGTTAAACATAAAAATCCAATATCATAGAACACAATATCAATAGTTAATTACACACACTCCTATTGAAAAATTACTCCATACTAAACATTAAAACAATAAATAAAAGTGAAAGAATAAGAAATCTCATAAAAATCGAGTCGAAAATCGGATCGAATTGTCTTCCAGGCGTGTGCTGTTTGTTGCGTTAATCTTCCTCCTCTAATTCTTCTTATTCTCTCTCCTCTGTTTTCTTTTTTTATTTTGGTGTGTGTTGTTATGCGGCTTCCATAAGCCTTTCTTTTTATATTAATTTTTTTTTGTTTCTTTTCTTTCCTCTTCTTTTGTGTTATGGACTTTCCTTTTGTCAATCCAGCCCAATTCTCGAGTCGAATTCTATTAGTCTGATTTCGACCCATAAGACTTTGGATTTGGGTCTAACCTTATTCTATAAAGTTATCGGTCTCGAACTTAGCTTTCCAACGGGCCCTATATCGCCTTATTCTGAAATTGTATGTGTGAGATATCATCGTCTTAGGACAGACCTGCAAGCATAGATACGATTTTAGTCGTCTTTTCCATCTTAAATCAAATGGGTCATTACTAATTAATTAAAATACACATTAAAACCCAATTTAGTACGAAAAATAATATAATGCCGATAATAAATAAAAAATTACTAAAGTTATAACTTTTAGCTCAAATAATACAAAGATGACGTAGAAAATATAACATTAAAGGGGTGAAAATACGTATAAATATCAACTTATCATGCACAAAGTACGGCCCATTTGGATTTCAGAGTTTATGGGGTTCATCCCTTTGCATTGCGATACTGATTCCGACATTATCGAAAATCGTGTATTGAATGACTCTCGTATGCCAACGGTTTCGGACATCCGGAAACCACGGTTCTGAGTAAGGGGTAAGGGTACGTGTTGGGAAGTTCGCAAAGAACACCCAACCCCGCCCACGCTTAGCGGCCTCTACTTAGATATCGTTCGTTTTTTGTACGCACGTTAGTTTGACGATTAATTGATATGCAAACAGTGTTTTTGATTAAACATGTAAAGATTTGAATAAGTTGCTATGTCGATTTAATGCATCTAAGCTAACGTCAAAGTTATCTTAGCATGCGAGGTTCGTTTTAGTACAATAAAACAAACAATGAAAATAAAGCGCCAAAATAGAAACAAACGGGTTAGTAATGATAATAATGGAACAAAAATAGATTAGAATGGTACGAGATGATGTGATGCATGGTTTTGAAAAGATTAAATCACGTGATAGACTTGACACGTGATAACCGAAGTCGTTAAAAGAATTTTATCGGGACTCGAAATATGTTGAAGGGCTCACGGTTTCGATGTACTATGGGCTACTCGATCGAGTCATAGGGAGGACTCGACCGAGTGGTCCTCAAAAAAACCTTCTGCCCCGATTTTGGGGTGCCACTCGACCGAGTGGGCTAAGGCACTCGGCCGAGTGCCCCCTGTACAAACAATTGTTCGTTTCGAACTTTAGCATTGATTTCGAAATTGCTTTTAATTTTAAAAATCGATAATTTTGCTAAGTCGTGTAAAAATATGATACGATTCATACTCGACTTAATTTTCGATACTCGTCATATTCGATACTTGATTACGGAATCAATATCTAATATTTAGAGTGAATTTTAGAAAAGACGTTATAAGTCGTTTTAAATTGAACTAAGACGAAATAATTCTCTCCGCGTTGTTATGTCGTAATTAGTCCTTTCGGACTATGTGACAATTATTCCAGCATCAACGAATTCATGCTAGTTTAATTTGTTGACTAGTTCTTTTAGACGCAATATTCGACTACAGAGTCGATATCTCATCTTAAGAATAACGTTTTATAAATTTATGTATGTGCGATATACGTTATCTAATTATGACGATGACGAAAAAGACGAAAAAAAAACAAAAAACAAAAAAAAGACAAAAAAGACAAAAAAGACAAAAGGAAAAAAAACGAGAAGGAGACGAGAAAGAGAAGAAGAAAACAAGATTTGTAACACCCTCAGCCTACATGCTAATTATCTCGGAAACAGACTCGTATAGTAGTGGCCTAGGCACGAGAGCGTCGAGATGTATATAGGATGAGTTATGGTGTGTATGGTTAGGGAGGGGATTTGATGAGTTTTGCTCTCGGGTTTCCTAAGGATTTCTAGAAGAAAGATCGGGATTGTATGGGTGTATAATTTGCCTAGGATTGCTGAAATTTCTGGTTGTTTTTTGGTTGTAAAGTTGTGTCTGTTGTGTGTTGCAAAGGGGTGTATTTATAGGAAAATACCGCGGCTTTGGATAGAGAATATACCCGACTTTGGATAGGAAAGAGTCCGGTTTTGGATAGGAAAGAATCCGGTTTTGGATAGAAAAGGGAACCAGTCGATCGAGTGAACTGGTCCACTCGATCGAGTGGGTCTGGGCGGATAAGGGGGTCTTAGAGATAAATTTTTATCTCCAATGAAGAGGTTTATTTGCTTGGGTTCTCTCGTATGGATGATATTTTGAGTCGGTTTTGTCTTTGACTGGGTTTTGACCCGGTCGCCAAAAGACGATTTTACCCACGGTGTCGGTTTTGACCTAAATTAGTCTTATTTGATAGGAAATGAGCCACTGAGCCTGAATTTGACGTTGGTTTTGTGAGATTTGTACTCCGTAAAAAGCCCGAGCCAAATACTAACGATTTTGAGCCCATATTCAGGTATTTTAAAGCATGTTTGTGTCCGATCATCATCGGGTGTTTGTCGGAAACTGCTATAGACACCTGGCGGCCAAATGTGGGTATCTACAGATAATAATAGTACTAAACCATGACAAATATAAATAGATAAATATATATATATAAATAACATAATTCATGCGTATGCAATGCACCCAATCCACCCAACACTCTCGGTTTATAAAGAAAGATTTATTTTTATAAAGGTAGTAATTTTTTTTTAACCATTTCAAATTTTGCAAAACTTTTCGAAAAAACCTATTGCTCTGATACCAACTGTAATAGCCCTAAATTTTCGCGACCAAAATAGAAGAATAAAACCGGAAAATTTAAAGTTGTTACTCCGCACTTAACTCATAAGGCCAAGTGCAAGGCAAAAGAATAGTATAAAAATTAAAAAGAAATATAAATTCGATAGCTAATTTAAATAGAAATGTTGCAGCAGAAGACTTAAGTCCCACAAAATTCAAAACGATTTAAAACAACTTCAAACCAAAATTCAACATAAATATAAATAGTTCGGAGGTAAATGTTAAATAATAAAATCCTTCCTCGCTCAACATCCCGAACCAAATGCACCCACGCAGCATATTAAGTGAACCTATCAACTGTACCCAAAACACAAATAGGTACAGGTTCCAGCGGGGGAACGACCCAAAACAAAAGGACGTCAGCAAAGTTGAGTTAAAAAATTATATTGAAAACGTAATACAATGATTATAATTTGTATTAAACTGAAATCAGAGTTAAATATCACTGTCTGGATACCAAACCAAAAGTACTGTGAAAATAGTAGTCAAAACCAAAACCAACCAAAATATAATGTCACCACCTTTGTGCCAAAGTCCTACCCTTTTGCACGATCGATCTAGAGGTACCACCTATGCTTAGCTAGACTTATTATAGTGCGCACTACTCACATTTGGGCAGTCAGTAGGATGAGGCTGCCAAAGGAGAAAGTCTAACTACCTAGCAAGTGGGGGCCGGAAAACCTCACTTAACACAACTTGGGCCAGGAGTTCAGTTTCTAGACGAAATCCCAGGGACGTCTCAGACGCACCTTAACCTCATAGACCAACAGAGCTCCCAAAGTCTGTTATAACCACCCAAATTGTACCAAAATAATACCAATATCTGACTTGTGTCACAAGGTTCCAATATCCAAAATATCACAAGAGTATCATAAAAATTCACCATTGACAAAATAATTATAAAACCGATTTAAAAATATAATTTAAGCCGAACATGCTCTTTACTTAAAGGTGAAAAGGTTAAAACGTCCTTACCTCTCAAGACGGTCACAACTCAGCTAATATTATTCCAAGAATTCTTTCTCCTCGAACCCACAAGCTATAAATAATATAAATTGGTTCAATAATCTATAGCTAAAGCGGATGTGACTCTAACTTAATATATCACATATGGAACGAATGCAAAATATCAATCTCCCAAACATACCAAGTCGTCAACTTTCACTCCGAAACTAATTTACTTACTACCCAAACTCTACAGTTACGATTTCGGACACAACCCGATTAAAGTCCCAAATCAATATTCACATAAATAAGCCTAATAACCAATGTACCCATCAAAACTAAAAAAAAACTCCCAAGTCTAACCGAATTAACGTACATAGTGAGTGAATTGAATCATAACTTAAAGAATCTTATTACAACATTGCATCACCAATTGCGTCATCATCATCATCATCATCAATTGCTGTCATCAATTTCGTTTGGCTACAGCCAATTCTCAACAACTGAGTACTCCATCATTTATAAGTCTCTAGCACACACCCATAAATAAAGCCCCCACAAGGAAAACGACACCTACACCATTGACTCTCTAAGACGAACATAAATCACTCCCAAATAATATTTACACCACACTCATAAACTTGAAAGAGATCAAAACCGATTTTAGTAAAACTCGATTTATATATAAACAAAAAGGACGAATTAAAGATCTTCAATAAAATTAGTACTTACAGCAGTTTTGATGGAGTGTAATGAAATATCAAAACCGATTTTACGACGACGGAAAAAAAGGTTGGAACTGGAACGAGGAAACAGGGGAAGAGTAATAGCAGTAGTGCGGCAGCGGGGGCAATAATGAAGGGAATTGGTGGTGAGGTGACTAAAAGGGGAAAAGATGAGGGTTTATGTAATTAGTTTAGTTTTTTTCCTTTCTTTCCTTATTGTGTTTGACTCGAAATCGAATACGATACAAAGTCGGTTTATAAAATAACGTTCCACTTTAAGAAAATCAAAACCGATTTATTATAAGACGACCCAAAATACTTTAATATTTATAACGACATTAAAAATAGGGATATTTAACAGGAATAATACCAACTTTGGGTGGTATTCGAACAATAAAACCAACTTCAATTAATTCGGGAATAAAACCAAGTATGAGTCATATTACACGGGAATGAAATTGGCTCTTAAATGACCGGATGAAATCGGTTTTGTGGGTCCCATGCTATTTATTAACACCCAACTTCCATCTTCTTCATGCTATTAATCTTCTTCATTGCCCTAAATCAAATTCTCTCTCCTAAATCATCCTTTCTCCAAATCATCAATTTCATGTTCTTCGAATTCATTGGGATTGAACTCGAAAGATGTTTTCTGCAACCACAGAAAAATCAAAATCCTAAAGTTAAACCCAGAAAAATCAAAAAAATCGAAAACCCTAATATCAACCCAGAAAAATCGATTTAGGAGAAATGAAAAAAACACTAAGCGTTGACATTGCCGAACCAAAAGATTTAGGAGAGTATGCCAATATGATCTTAATGAGGTGCGGGGCTTTGCATCTGACATTCGTTGGGCTTCCCTCTTCGGGAGCCTGCGTCCCGGCCTTTTTGTGCAATAAACCTCTCCGGCCGAAGACTAGTGGTAGGTGGTCCTGCGGAGCTTTCGGAGAAGGGTAGCCTAGTGTGTAAGCACAGCAATGAACCGCGGAATGAACTTGACAATACCCCTGAAAATTGAAATTCAACAAAATTAAGAACAATTTCCTTCGACCAAGTTTGACAGAAATTTGAGAAAGAAAAAATAAAATAAAAGTTTACAGTGAGAAAGTTACCTTCGACGAATGATGAACTGATGAATGGATGAAGAAGAAGTTTTGAGTTGATGAGAATTGATGAACGGAAGAAGATGAAGTTTACAATTAGGGAGTTAAATGAGGTAAAAGTGATAATGAGGTTAAAAGTGAGGAAGGTTCATATTGTCAGTAAAATTTGTGTTAACTGTTAAGTGAGTATATTAACAAGTTTAGGCGGTAGTAGGTAAACCAATTTCATTCCCGTGTAATATGACTCATACTTGGTTTTATTCCCGAATTAATTGAAGTTGGTTTTATTGTTGGAATACCACCCAAAGTTGTTATTATTCCTATTAAATAACCCTTAAAAATATGTGTCCCGACTTAATAACCCAACTTAAATAAAATAGACCAGTAACGCCTTATAATTTACTCAGAAAATAACGGGGTGTTACATACTTCCCTCCTTTAAACAAAACTTCGTCCTCAAAGTTTTAACCCGTCCTAAAAATAAAGCCTCACATTACTCATAAATGCCCCAGATGACTCATTCACTCCATATATCCAAAATCCACCAAAATTCTTCATATCTCCAAAATAAATCAGTTACTCCATATATTCAAAATTCGTCAAATTAAACACAACCTTAAAGATATCTCACATTTATAAATTCTCAAAATCCTTAGCCACCTAATTCCTCAAATTTCAAAGTACACAATTTTTCCATCACCTAAATCCACAAGATAAGATCACCTAATTCCATAAGATAATACCAATGTTCGAAACCACCAAAATTCTCATACTCCAAGGTAAAAGTATCACTTGCCAAGTTAAGAGCATGTCAGACAAAAATATTTAAATTATAATTGACTCAGAAAATAATGGGGTGTTACAGTTCCGTTGATGATCATTTTGTCATGCCATCTCAAGTGCATCAGATCTTTTATATGCCAGATCCCGTTGTAGATGGACTTCACTATGTTATGTCTAAGATTCCAAGAGATGTCTATGACTTTGACATAAAAACCGTTTCACCAAATTCATATGAGAGGGAAACTAATGACATTCTGATGAGTTCCCAATTGTTGCTTCTCGATAAGAATATTACACTGTCTTGAGATGATGTTGAACCTACGGTTGTTGATGCAGGTACGATAATGACAAACAGTAATAATAAAACTGTTGATTTTCGTGAAGACTCTGATTGTGATGACACATTATGGGACTGGATGGGGGCGGATGAAGAATGGAGGCGGATGGAGAAGACAATAATGAGGAGCAATGAGTAATATCGGAATTGTTTTTTAATATGTACTTTTAATGAGATTGATGAGATATCCTTGCTGATATCTGTTATTTGCTGATGTCTGTTATGTGCTGATGTTTGCCTTATGTGCTGATGTTTTAAATTTTATATGAGTAATAATTCACTTTTTATTCAATGTCACTGATGAACTCATTTTGTATATATATTTAACCCTAAATTTTTCTTTATTTTGGTTCGTTTTATGTATCCTAGGGGACATTTTTATAGCTTTTCATCCTTCTTTGTTATGCCGGGTAATTTGTTTACGTTTTGTAGGAAACGAGACAAATGAAGGCGATTGAGCTATATTTGGGCAATGACGAGAGTCGAGCCATGTAATCTACAAGAAAGAAGTGATAAAAGTTATAGGATACTAAGTGAATACTTAGGAAGGACGTGAAGTGAAGAAACAATGAGAAACGACAAAGAAATAAGTTGGAAAGCTCAAACAAATGCAAATCGAGAAGAAAGAACGATCGCGAAAACAAGGGTCAACTTCAAACATGAATATCTTGGGTTCTACAACTTCGATTGAGCTGATTTTTGTGGCGTTGGAAAGATTTTTCTCTTAGATTTTCAACGGTATATTACACGTCCAAATCCAACAAGTAACGAAGAAACAGAAAGCATTTCAAATTCGTTGCGCAGTGCAGAGAAACCCGAACCGGTCGGGACGAACCCAAACCGGTCGGGACGACCTTGAACCGGTCGGTTCAGGCCTAAACCGATCGGTTTGAGGCTGTGTCTCGGGATTTCTATTCTTGGACTCCTTCACTTACCATAACTCCTATTTTACGGGATATTCTTTCCTAATTAGTTTTAGGAAAGTATGAGGAATGACACTCCTTATCAGTATTAGTATATATATACCCTCCTTAGGGTTAGATTTATGACACTTTCTCATTCAGTGGTTTAGTTTACACTTTCATATTCATTAGTTTAGTTTAGACTTTTTATTAGCATTATAATTCTTCAAGTTTGTAGCCATACTTTTAGATCATTAATCTTTCAGTTCTACGTAATTGGTATCTTTTCTTATTATCTTATTTTCATATTGTTCTTTATTATGCTTAATTCTTTTATTGCTTTATCGTTTATTATGAGTAGCTAATTTATTTATCTAGGGTTGAAGGGGATCTATGTTAATTGAATTGGGGATGTTAGTTTAATTATTTATTTGATTGATCATTCATATGTTATTGCCTTACTACTTGTCTTGTATTATTGTTTGATTAGTTTGAGACGTTGAACTAGTTGAATGTTTAGGAACCCAAACCTAAGATCGAAAGCCTTGTAAGGGTAGACTTACAAGTAAGTGAGTAGGATAATCTGGTAAGTTGCGAGAGCCCGTCAGAATCTATCCTAAGGTTGACATAAGATCCGAGAGGCCGTGTCTTTGCCCTAAATAACTTTGATTGATTGATTGAATGATTAATTAACTTTACCAAATTTAATTGCATAGTGAACCGAAAAATTCTAGATCCTTTTAATATTGTTAGAACGTCTTAGTTTATATTATTGCATTAGTTTAGATAACAATTCAACAAACCGGAATTTAAATAGTTTAGAATCAATTATTAGATGATTAGCGATTTTCATCCGTCTCTCTGTTGATTCGACCCTTACTTACTGCTAGCTACCTGTTAGTTGTTCGTTAGGATTATTTTGATTAAGGTGATACACTTTAGCCTTATCAGTCACTCTTGCAAAATATATATAATATATTGCCTCGGCTTGTTTAGGTTTTTTTTCTCAGGCTTCAAATGGGTAAGGTAGGGGATCAAGATGTCATTAATGAGTATGAAAGAAGTCGAAATGAAAGGATTCCACAAAATAAGAAAAGGCTATAACCGTCAAGAGTACTCAATATTTCCAAGTCACTGTCGGAGTTGGGAAAAGGTACCAAGAGGAAAAAGATGTCTGAGAAGGAGAATGCGATCATCAATGATACGATAGGAGATAAGGACTACCACCCTCCTATAAATGGTGAGACTGACGAAGAATATGACCCTTTGAATTTTGAAGTTGTTAGAAACTGATGGACAAGATATTTCACAGCACACAAATTGTGACAAAAATATGACTATGTTAAAAAGCAGCACAAAAGGGAAAAGAAGTGGTAAATAACCATGTTAATCCATTACACCATTTTGAACCTGGTACTCAGAATGGAAGCAGTAGTCGTCGAAGGCTGAATTTTCAGGGTGTTCCTTAATTTCTAAAGGAAGATTTGTTTGTCAGATTCCCAATTGAAGGTATGATTCATTTTGACTTCTTATTTTGGTTTCATGAACTCATTATGCAACATACTAACTCTTTATTTTTTTCATCAAGCTTCACTGAATCACCAAGTTCAATTCAACGAACCTAAGATAGACAAATATAGGGATGACCTTCTTGATTCGGAGGATGAAGGATTATTCGACTCCAAGAATGAATTTTGTAACGAGTTAGGTAAGCAAGGGAAAGAACTTCAACTAGGAGCTAGTGAAGATGGAAGCAAGGAGGTAGAATTGGACAGCAGAGATTTTGAACTAGACGGCGGTAATTTATTAGTACTTCATTTTTTAAATTTAAGAATACCTTTTTTTGGTTAGGTCATATTTATCTAACATCTTTATTCTTTAATTTAGTTGTGATCGGAGAAAAGACAAGAGAGCCAACCATGTTCCATGACGTACACATGAGACCTTATGAGGAACGCGAAAAGATAGATTTAAATGAGCTTGGCCAATCTATTGGTCCAATAACCGGGAAAAAAGATACGGTTTCTGCATTTTCTCATTTTTTAGGTACAATAGCTCGAGACTATGGCTATGCTCCCTTAGTTTTTAACACTTGGAAGAAAGTACCTAACAAAGACAAGATGTGGGAATATGTCTTGGTATGCATATACTTGAAAAATTACTTATTATTGTACTTTCTTTTATATGGTTTATGTAAAATTTTAATCTATCTTAATAATTATCTTCGATTTAGATGAAGTACATCGTGTCGGAACATGGTAAGGACTGAGCTTTAAGGACAATTGGAGCTGCATAAGTGTCATTTTAAAAAAACATTATTATTCATATAACGATGATAAGACCAGGCGGCAAAATAGATCAAGAAGAGTTCCAGATGAGGACTTTATAAATTTGCTTGCAACGTGGAAAAAGAAAACTGAGAAGGTACCTCTAATGAAATTTTAGTTATAGTATATGTTTTGTTTTTGCACTATTTTAGTTGGACACGTTATGTATAAAAAAAAAATGTATTGTGCATATTCATTGTTCTCGTAACAAAGCCCATCATCCGTCCCAGAGAAACATGCACATTGTTGGTCCGAGAAGCTTTGCAACAATACGTGAGTGAATGGTAATTTATAGTTGCTATGTTACATTAATTTGACCATGTTGTTGATTGGTTCAGAGTAAGTAATACCACCCTGAATGCTTTAGTACTGTAATCCCCGAGAAATTCTAACGCGATACAGTGGCGGAAACACTGTAGAGTCGGGATTAAAACACACTGTAACTATGTCTTATTAAATTAAATTGGTAAAGTCAAACGTATGCCATACATTAAAAATGGCTAAAAATTAAAACAATCCACAATGAGGTTAAGCAATCCTTAAGACAATTATTAAAAAGATCAAGCAGGATCCAAGACTGCTCGTTAGCCCACACCCACCGGAAAACAAACATGTATACCTGCCATGTTAAAACATAACAGCCACAATCAGTGGGGAGCAACGTCAACGTTCTCCCAGCCGTATAACAGGATTTTAAAACAGTAATTACTAATATAGGAAAAATAGTAAAAAAGGAAAACAGTAAAACAACATATTAAAATAAGCTTTAGCGTAAAACAAATTAATCAAAAGGGTTTCCGAAGAAACATAAAAATATTTGCCAACCTGCAAACCAAATTATATCGATAATAAATAAAATAATCAAAATGGCGTTATGGAAATTCGATCAGTGTGCACAAGGCTAGACTTTCACTAGGATAATACTGGAAACTAGCTTCAAGAACTGTAGACTTAACTCATAACAGAATCCAGTCTCTAACTAGGCAACTCAACTATAACAGGACTGCGTGCAGCGAGGTCCTGGTTTAAGTAGTATACACCCCTCCTGGATACAAAATGTATCCAGTTCAACTGACGGCGACTAACACGATGCGATACCTAGCTTAAGGGCACAATGCACACTCTCCTAGGCGAAACTACGCCCAGTTCAACAACCAAATGTGCCCCTAATGGGCACACCGGCTTTATAGCTGATGGCAAAAACGTACACCCCAGATTATTACTCTAACCCCACACTTGACTTTATTCCATAACTCCAAAACAAGCCATTATCGATATTCAAAGGATATAATCATTGTAAATAATAAGAGAACAAAAGGAAAAATGACCACTTTCTAAAAGAGAAAACTTTCTATTTTTGGAAACTTTACTAAAAATAGCATCATATCAAAATAGCAAAAATATTAGTTTATACTAATACAAAATTTTTAGTAAACGATATAGGTTTATAAAACTAATACTTTGGCCTTAACGATATTAATTGTTAAAGTGGGAACATTTGAGTTTATGAAATTATTAAAATATCGTATAAGCGTTATAAAATGATTAAAAATGTCTTAAACATTTTAATACTACTAATTAGGGTGTTTTCAAAAGTTAAAAAGCTAAAATTCCCTAATTATTCTTAGTTACGACAATACGATTACACATAGAATTTTACGGCAAATGTCAGATTAAATCTTTTAACGTCTTTTATTTAATTAAAGACTTTAATAAATAGTACAAAAATTACGTAAAATAGTTAAAATATATTTATGGACATTCTGTCCAGAAAAGAAAATTTTCCAAAATCCTAAAACTCGGTTTTTAAAGCGTTTTCTCGTTAATCGTCCAATCTCGACAATAACGATTAATAAAAATAGTAATTACAAAAATGATTTAAGTATTAATATCCAAAAATTATTATTAAAACTAAAAATCATGATTTTCCAGAATCTACCATTTTTCTAGTTTTCCAAAAATTCCAGATTTAATAAATCCCGTCAAAACCGTCTTTAAAACCCATTTTCACAATTAACGATTCCATTAATAAAACTTATCGTTCCTAACATTTTATTAAGGCACTAAAAATCATAAAATTACATTTTAATATGAAATCATCAGAATCATAATTTTTCCATATTTAAACCAAAGACCAGAAATCGAGAATTTAAACAACAAACACGGTTTTAACGATAAACGATGATTTAAACTGATTAATTAATTCATCCACTTAACAATTCCGAAAAATTATGAAAAATTTCAGAAACTTCTATTTCACCAGAAAGTTTCACCACGTCAAAAATCAGATTAAAATAAAATGTTTAAGTACTAGAACTAAAAATCGGCTTTTAATCATTTTTGTCCGAAAACGGTAATAATTCAATAATCGATATCAAAAATATCAGAAAAATACTAAATTACTAAAAATCATCAAAAACAACATTTTTCCAGAATATAAACATATATTACATGTTTAGGCCGATTATTACGATTTTACAAAGTAATATAACAATTTAATCGTTAATCTCGTAAAAGCGATAAAATTACCGAAACATGCAAATTTTGAACTTTTAAAATTTTTTCCAGATTTTATGACATACATATATTGCCAAAATAAAACATAAAAATATATACATGCAAATACTCAATTAAAATCATGAAATACCGAGTAACATCGACGTTACCTCTACTACAAGTCTGAGCCGATAATATATTCGTCGGCTTCGGGATCGTCCAAAAATCCTACCAAACACGAAAATCATGGCAGAAAAATACCATGAGAAAACTAATAAAAATCAAGGTAAAAATTGATCGAAAACGACGTTGATTAATACCTTAACGAAGAGAACGGAAAGAGGATTATTTGACGATGAATTTGAGTCGATTAAGACTAGAATTGAAGCAAAAATAATCCTAGAATGGAGGAAGGTGTCACGGCCAAATGAGGATGATGGTAGAATTTTTTTTTAACTTTGATGAATGAATAAAAATGAAGTATGGAAATGGATGGTTTCCAAAGTGTAAATGAGATTAAAGTTTGATGAAAACTATGCACAACTAAGATGAAATAGCCGGCCAAAATGAAATGATTAGGAGCATGAAAAGTTTTGATAATAATGCAACAATGAATGAAAAGAAATTATCTTACGTTCACGTTTTAACGTGATAAAATGAAACGTTTAAATAAAACATAATAAAACTTGTGACCAAGAGCTTAGTCAGTCCAAAATGTGAGGAAATGGTCTCAAATCATTTATAAGTTGATAAAAAGTATAATCGTAAAATAGTTAAAGGCATTTCAAAGTAATTCGAGTAAACCTCGCGTAAGAAAATAATTATTCGCGAAGCTTCGTAATAAAATTATTAACAACTAAATTTTTGTATCCAATATAAATTCAACAAAACCCTAGCACTAGAGAGGGAAGGGCGATCCTACTCCTGCTTCCGGTGCCGGCCCTGACTCCGACAGTCCGTTCTCCGGCGTCCTCCATCTCCAATGAGAAAGAAGAATCGTCCTACGGGGAAGGGCCCCAAGTCCACGATCCGTAACATTGCGAAGAATGTATTGAAAACTAATACTAGTGTAGTAGAGGAAGATCAAGCTATCAATAAGCAAATCAGTAAGATTCCTGGACTGAACTATTATTCTGATGTTGATGAGAATGAAGTTTTGGAGCATACTTCTGAAATGTGCCTGACTCTAATCCCGATTGTATTTGGTGGAAACAAATGGATGGGAAAAAAGTCATTGACATTGAGGCAGAAGAAGAAATGATGAAATTTACAAAGGATGATGTTGAAGATGAAATTGATTATTGGAATAATGTCGTCTATTGCTTTATCATGGATGTTAATCCCCCATGGGAAGTAATTGAAGGATATGTGAAGAGAATTTGGAAGGAACATGGGATTGATCAAATTTCTTTTCTTCCTAGTGGAATTTTTGTAGTTCGGTTCAAGGAAAAGGCTGCCAAGGTAAATGTTCTCAATCATGGATTCTTTATGTTTGATAACAAACCGTTAATTGTGAAAGAATGGACCCCCGATGCTAAAATGGACAAGGATGATGTTCAAGAAGTTCCTATTTGGATACAATTGCACGCTTTACCTTTAAAATTTTTGGGTCAATGTCTAAACCGTATAGCATCGTTGGTGGGACCGTATGTTAAGTCTGATTTAGCTACGGAAGAGCGCACTAGATTGGGTTATGCTCGGGTCATGGTGTTGGTCAAAGTTGGGCAAAAATTCAAGAGCTCATTAAAATTCATGGATGAACTTGAGAATATTGTTGAGGTTATGATTAAGTATGAGTGGAAACCCATTTGGTGTAACAAATGTAGAGGGTATGGCCATGATGCTATTGAATGCAAGAAGGAGGAGTTGAAAAAGGCAAGATTGGATGCTAAGAATAAGCATAACGGGGGAGTAGCAGTGGCTCGACCTGTTGGTGTCGGTGGGCAGCCTGCTGCTGCTGCAGTTCGGAGGGCTGCTGCTGAGCTGGTTCCTGCTGCTACTGCGCTGGTTCCTGCTGCTGCTGGACTGCGGAATGCTGCTGTCTTGCGGCCTGTTTCTGCTGCTGCCCACGCTGCTGGTCTGCCTGCTGTTACATTGATGCAGGGGCAGCCTGTTTCCGCTGCTGGTACGCAGTTGCTTTCTGCTGCTAGGCAGCCTGTTTCTACTGCTGGCATGCAGTTGTTGTCTGCTGCTAGGCAAACTTCTGATGCTCCGAAAATTGCTGGTTCGGCAGCTGGTACGCCCTCTGCTGGGCTGATGTATTCTGATGTAATCAAGAGACTTTCATCCAGGAAGGAAGGGTGTGGAGAAAAGCATGGGTTCGGGTTAGAATTGATCGTCCATGGAGACACATAACATTGGGTTTTGGAACGTACGGGGCATGTGTAACATAAAAAAGCAACGAGCAATTTGTGAGTTCATTAGAAAACAGCAAGTAGACATCTTTGGCCTGCTTGAAACAAAAATTAAAAATAAATCGTATGCTAAAGTTCAGCAGAATATTTTCTCTGAATGAAGTATTACGACAAATAATCACTGTCATAAGGGAGGTCGAATTTGGCTTTTGTGGAAACATGAAAGGGTTAATTTGACGATTGTGGAGTATAGTAATCAAAGTATTCATATCAAAGTTACTACTTTATCGGGGAAGGATTATTGGCTCACTCTTGTGTATGCCTTTAATTCGGCTTCGGAGAGAACGGAGCTTTGGAGAAGACTTGAAGATTACGCTCATAAAGGGCCCTGGATGATTATGGGGGACTTCAACTGTGTTGTGGAAGCTCGTGAACGTCTAGGGGGGAACTCTTCGGAGGAAGCTATGAATCAATTTCGAGACTGTTTGGCGAACTGTGAGGTAAGCGATTGCAAGGCTAGTGGGTCTTGGTTCACTTGGAATAATAAACATAGAGTGGCTGAAACAAGGGTATATAGTCGTATTGATAGGTGCTTGATTAATGACGAGATGATGGGTCTGTTTCCGAATGGGTTCGCGAATTTTTTACCTGAAGGAACTTTTGACCATTGTCCTTGTATTGTTCAACTTGAGCAACCCCCGATAAGGAAGAATCGGAGTTTCAAGTACATGAATATGTGGAGCAAAGCGCCGAATTTTTATTCCTGTGTTGCTGATGCGTGGAAGGAGACGATCTTTGGGACGCCTATGTTTCGGATAGTGAAGAAATTGGGTAGTCTCAAAAGACCGTTGAAGAGGCTGAATGCTGATTGTTTTTCGGATATTGAAAGTCGGTGTGATCAGGCTGAGATCAGGATCGACCAATTACAGCAGCGTCTCAGGGCTGACTTGTCCGTGGAACTGATGCAGGAGGAGAGCGAGATGAACGAGCAGGTTAGGATTTTATAGGCTGCTAGGGCTGATTTTTGGATTCAGAAATCTAAGCTTAAATGGGTCCGAGACGGGGATGTCAATTCGGCGTATTTTCACGGGCTTCTCAGAGGACGACGAGCTCACAACGCAATAGCTAAGATTTCAGATGCTGACGGCCTGGAATGTGACAATAAGGCCTCGATCGAGGATGCTTTCACGCGGTACTACCGTGGGCTACTCGGTGAGTCACGGATTGTGGAGGACATTGATTATGACTTGATTAGACGGGGTCCCATTTGTACACAGGAGCATAAACTGATTCTGGAGGCTATCGTGACACCGGATGAGATCAAGAGGGCTTTTTTTAGTATTCCTCGGGATAAATCACCGGGACCGGATGGTTTCTCGAGTCAATTCTTTATTGATTCGTGGGATATTATTGGTGAGGATGTTGTTTTGGCTATCCAGGATTTCTTTATCTCAGGTAAGCTTTTAAAGCAACTAAATTGTGCGAATATCGTTCTGATTCCTAAGGTGAATAGGCCTCAAAATGTGAAAGAATTCAGGCCGATTGCTTGCTGTAATGTCTTGTACAAGTGTATTGCTAAAATTATTTGTGCGAGGATGGCTAAGATTTTGCCCCAGATAATATCTCGTACTCAGGGAGGTTTTATTGAAGGCCGGAGTATTGTGGAGAATGTGCTGATTTGTCAAGACTTGGTGCGTATGTACAAGAGAAGGCGAATTTCACCAAGATGCCTGTTTAAAGTTGATATTCATAAGGCATATGACAGTGTTGAGTGGAATTTTGTTGACCAGATGTTGAGTGCGTTGGACTTTCCTGACCACTTCCGTAGGTTGGTTATGGGATGTGTTGAGTCCGTATCCTATTCTCTTTGTGCTAATGGTGACAATTTAGGGTTTTTTCGAGGGAAAAGGGGGTTGAGACAAGGGGATCCCATGTCGCCTTTGTTATTCACGATTTGCATGGACTATTTCTCTCGAATCATGAATTTTGAAAGAGTGGATAGGAATTTTAAATTTCATCCGAAATGTGGTCCTTTGAAGCTGACTCATTTACTCTTTGCGGATGATCTCCTCCTTTTTTGTAAGGGGGATCGAGAATCGATGGAATTCTTGTGGAGTGCTTTTGCTACTTTTAGCAGGGCCTCGGGTCTGAGTTTAAGTGTGGGTAAGTCTCATGCTTATTTCGCAGGGGTGGATGAAGACAGGAAGGCTTCGATTCTTCAGCTCTCGGGTTGCGTCGAAGGTACGTTTCCTTTTCGGTATCTTGGGTTACCTATCCAAAGTACTCGTTTAGGTAAGCTTGATTGTGAAAAATTGTTAGCCCGTATTATCTCGAGGATCTCTGGTATAGGGGCCCGTAAGCTGTCTTATGCTGGGAGACTAACTCTGGTTCAATCTGTTCTGTCTCAATTGCATAATTATTGGGCAATGATATTTATTATTCCTAAGTTTGTCATGGCTCGAATCATTTCACTATGTCATAATTTCTTATGGGAAGGAGGTGTAGAAGGAA
The DNA here is from genome assembly GCA_958450325.1 of Agrostemma githago. NCBI lineage: Eukaryota > Viridiplantae > Streptophyta > Magnoliopsida > Caryophyllales > Caryophyllaceae > Agrostemma > Agrostemma githago. The sequence continues at coordinate 22,164,457 of OY288253.1, forward strand.
ATAATCGAGCTTTGGTTAGTTGGGAAAAAATTTGTCGGCCCAAAGATGAAGGAGGTTTGGGAATTAGGGATTTGTATATCTGGAATGAAGCAGCTATGGCGAAGCTAGCTTCGTGGGTGTTTGATCAGCCGGACCGGTTGTGGGTTCGGTGGGTCAATAGCATTTATCTGAAGGGGGTGGAGTGGTATGATTATCAGCCTCATTCAGATGTTACGTGGGCGTGGAGGAAAATTTGTCAGGCTAAGGAGAAAATTAAGAATATGATCGACAATGGTATTTGGCATGGAGCGGAATCATGTTTCTCGATTGCGAGGGCCTGTCAGGACTTGAGACCTCATGACTCGCTGGTTCCATGGGCGAGACTTGTTTGGAGCGCGTGGAGTGTTCCGAGGCATAGCTTCATCTCGTGGCTAGTGTTTCGAGGGGCCCTTAATACGAGGAAGAAGCTGTTTAGGATAGGGGTTGCAGATTCGGATAGCTGCTTTATCTGTGAGCAGGCAGAAGAGAGTTTAGAACATCTTTTCTTTGGTTGTAGTTGGAGCACTCGGGTGATGGGTCTGTTGAGCAATTGGGTGCGGAAACCAATCCCGTGCAACACGGGGATGGTTTGGGCTACGAAATTGCGGGGCTCGAAGTTGCAATTTAATGTGCTTCGCGCGATGATCAATGCGACTAATTACCATATTTGGAGATAGAGGAACTCGTACAGAATTGAGAAAGTGGTGCGACATCCACGGGAGATAGTTAAATTGATCGTGTCGGATGTTAAAAACAGGATCATGTGTAAGATTAAATTCCCTGTAACTGCTAAGGATGCTAAATGGCTACATAATTTGATGTAGTCATTTCTCTTTTTGTTGTTCCCTCTTTATATACTTACCCTTTACCAAAAAAAAAAACTAAATTTTTGTAAATAAGAATATTTACTAGTTGAAAATATTATAGAAACGTTTTCAAACATTTTTAGGAAAAGGAATAACTTAAATCCAAGTTTAAAAACGTCAACTCGAAGAGAAATAGAATTCCTTGCGGAAAAATTAATTAGTTTACGAAGAAACCAAATAAATGAATTTAAAAAGAATTTAAATCTTTAAAATTAAAATAAAAAATTATTAAACTCAAAAATTAAAATAGAGCTTAGTAAAATGATGAAATATGAGGCCGAAAAGTGACAGAGTTAAGACGGAGTCCTAACGGAAAGAATAAAAATGCTTAGGAAAAATAGCGGGTGTTACAATCCTCCCCACTAAAAGAAAGTTTCGTCCTCGAAACTAAGAATAAGTAGAAAGGAAACAAGATTACCCCACTTGAAAAGGTGAGAAAACAATTTTCGCATAAACAAAAAAAATTGCTTTAAAAGAAAATTTTACAACAATCAAAGTGATACGAAATCGAAGGCAAATATTTATTACAAGAAGAATTGGGCTAACCAACCCGAAGTATAAAATCTTTCGATTAATGAAATCGTAAAGTAAATTTATTTGGTAAAATAACAACGTTAAATAACATTTGTAAACAAAGTCGAAGAAAATAGGGTAGCCAAAACACTTTCAAAACAAAGTAAGGTAATTTGATTAAGAAATTCGACAATATTTCGGTTTTATGACGAAACAAAATTTAGTTTTGGAGGAATCAAATTTTGTAGTTGGTAAAAATCGAAGCACTCATCAAACATTTTGAATAACAGATTCAAAAGTTCACCGACAATAAAACGAAAACTAATTTCAAAATGTTAAGGTTTCGAAAATGTTATCAAAGTAATTATGAAAGTTTTCAAAAATGTTATCAAACCCGAACATTCAAAATAATTTCGACAATGTTAAAATGTTTTACATAATAATCTTTTAGAAATTGAAGTATTTTGGAAACAGAATTTAATATAAACATCAACCAAAGATAAAACTAAAAAAAATTGGAGTAAAAAGTATTTAAATTAAAATTCAAAAATGATAAATTTCACGATATTCAAAAGTTTAAGATAGTCAAACTTTTTACAAAACATGGGGTTTCGCAATATGAAATTATAACTCAAAATGTTAAAATTTTACGGCAGTTCAAAGTTTTTAAACTAGTCAGACTTTTTATAAAAATTTGGGCGTTAAAAAAAATGGTTGACGAATAAATAGAACAAGGGTAAACAATAAATTAAATCGGGAGTTTTTAAATAAAACAAAGGGTGGTCCATGGGATGGGAGGTAGCTGAACCCAATGAGTTAAAACGAATAAGATTAGCGGGGTAGGATGCACCTACAACAGGTGGAAAGAAGGCACGAGAAGAGAAAAAAAATTGATGTTTGAAAACATACCCGTGACGATCTCCGGGTGTGCTTCAGCATCGGCTCTGCTCATCATAAAGATACGACCCTTGCGCTTAGTTGTAGCAACAGCACCGGCGACTGTTGCAGTTGTGGCAGCAGTCTTCTTCGGACAGTTGTAGGAGCGATGACCAGGTTCTCCACAAGTGAAGCATGTGAAAGGAGTACCGTCACAGTTTTTTCCTGCGTGGTAGTCCTTGTTGCATTTGTAACAAACGTTCTTCTTCTTGTTTGCGAACAACGGCGTGGAGTTGGACTTCTTGTAATCATTGTCTGCAACAAGTAGGTACCGATAGATTTCAACGCCATAAAAGATAGAGGGTGGAAAAGCAAGGAAAAAGACAAGGGAAGTATTTCGGACCTCCTGAAGAATGGAATTTCTTCGAAGAAGAGGTTTGGTTATTCTCAAAGTGGGAGAAAGGTCGTTTATAACCAGATGATGGGTTCATAGATTTCACCCGCTCGATTGAAGACTCTGCGTAAAGCGCAGCATTATAGAGCTCATTAACAGTTGCGAGACTCCGGGGCATGTTGAGAGTGATATCGGCTCGAAGTCCTCCTCGATAAAAGAAAGCTCGGAAATTCTCATTGGGTAGCAGGTCTCCAGCATAGTTTGCCATGAAATGGAACCGAGTGGTGTAAGCTTCAACCGACATGGTATTTTGGCGTAGAGCGTTGAATTCAGTCATCCTCTGATGCCTCAGCTCCTCGGGATAAAATCTCTGCTCCAAGAGAGCCTTGAACTGAGTCCAAATGAATCCTGGAGTCTGAAGTGCTGTTGGGCCAACCTGGCTCCACCATCTGTCTGCATCGTCTGACAGGTACAGCACAGCTAGGCCCACCTTCTGATTCTCGGGGGCGGAGTAAATTCCAAACTGCCTTTCCATCAGTCGAAACCAACGGTTCATGACTTCGGAATCCACGGAGCCATCATAATAGTCAAGTCTGCTTTTAGCCATTCATTCAGCTGCGTGAGAGAAGCTGAAGGGCCTCTGTTGGTTCCGGTTGTTCATCTCGTTCATGGCCTGCGCTATGTTGCGTAGCGTGTCAGCCAGAGCTTCGATACCTCCCTGATCGTTGTTGTTGTTGTTGTTTCGGTTACCTCTTCCGGCCATCTTGAAGTTCACAAATAACAACATAAAATCAATGTTAATCATCGAGTTCAGGAACAGATAATCTTAACAGTTAAGTCCTTATCTGTTTCTACCCATCTCTAATAATATCTTTATTTACTGTTTTAATAATTTACTGGTATTTTTCCCTAATTTCAGGTGTATAAGCGTCGGGAGCAGTGATGCTCTGATACCAACTGTAATCCCCTAGAAATTCTAACGCGATACAGTGGCGGAAACACTGTAGAGTCGGGATTAAAACACACTGTAACTATGTCTTATTAAATTAAATTGGCAAAGTCAAACGTATGCCATACATTAAAAATGGCTAAAAATTAAAACAATCCACAATGAGGTTAAGCAATCCTTAAGACAATTATTAAAAAGATCAAGCAGGATCCAAGACTGCTCGTTAGCCCATACCCACCGAAAAACAAACACGTATACCTGCCATGTTAAAACATAACAGCCACAATCAGTGGGGAGCAACGTCAACGTTCTCCCAGCCGTATAACAGGATTTTAAAACAGTAATTACTAATATAGGAAAAATAGTAAAAATGGAAAACTGTAAAACAACATATTAAAATAAGCTTTAGCGTAAAACAAATTAATCAAAAGGGTTTCCGAAGAAACATAAAAATATTTGCCAACCTGCAAACCAAATTATATCGATAATAAATAAAATAATCAAAATGGCGTTATGAAAATTCGATCAGTGTGCACAAGGCTAGACTTTCACTAGGATAATACTGGAAACTATCTTCGAGAACTGTAGACTTAAATCATAACAGAATCCAGTCTCTAACAAGACAACTCAACTATAACAGGACTGCGTGCAGCGAGATCCTGGTTTAAGTAGTATACACCCCTCTTGGATACCAAATGTATCCAGTTCAACTGACGGCGACTAACACGATGCGATATCCAGCTCAAGGGCACAATGCACACTCTCCTGGGCGAAACTACGCCCAGTTCAACGACCAAATGTGCCCCAAATGGGCACACCGGCTTTATAGCTGATGGCAAAAACGTACACCCCAGATTATTACTCTAACCCCACACTTGAATTTATTCCATAACTCCAAAACAAGCCATTATCGATATTCAAAGGATATAATCATTGTAAATAATAAGAGAACAAAAGGAAAAAGGACCACTTTCTAAAAGAGGAAACTTTCTATTTTAGGAAACTTCTATTTTAGGAAACTTTACTAAAATTAGCATCACATCAAAATAGAAAAAATATTAGTTTATACTAATACAACATTTTTAGTAAACGATATAGATTTATAAAAGTAATACTTTCGGCCTTAACGATATTAATTGTTAAAGTGGGAACATTTGAGTTTATGAAATTATTAAAATATCGTATAAGCGTTATAAAATGATTAAAAATGTCTTAAATATTTTAATACTACTAATTAGGGTGTTTTCAAAAGTTAAAAAGCTAAAATTCACTAATTATTATTAGTTACGACAATACGATTACAAATAGGATTTTACGGCAAATGTCAGATTAAATCTTTTAACGTCTTTTATTTAATTAAACCATTGAATATATTTAGAATATGTTAAGGGATGATTTAACTCTTAAAGTTTCATATTTAAATACTTTCAAAATTGCTGGAAAAATAATTCTTTTAGGTAAGACGAAGCATTTTAACGATAAATCACAATTTGTCCGAAAATCAATACTTATTAATTAAAGACTTTAATAAATAGTAAAAAAATTACGTAAAATAGTTAAAATATATTTATAGACATTCTGTCCAGAAAAGAAAATTTTCCAGAATCCTAAAACTCGGTTTTTAAAGCGTTTTCTCGTTAATCGTCCAATCTCGACAATAACGATTAATAAAAATAGTAATTACAAAAATGATTTAAGTATTAATATCCAAAAATTATTATTAAACCTAAAAATCATGATTTTCCAGAATCTACCATTTTTCCAGTTTTCCAAAAATTCCAGATTTAATAAATCCCGTCAAAACCCGTTTTCACAATTAACGATTCCATTAATAAAACTTATCGTTCTTAACATTTTATTAAGGCACTAAAAATCATAAAATTACATTTTAATATAAAATCATCAGAATCATAATTTTTTCAGATTTAAACCAAAGACCAGAAATCGAGAATTTAAACAACAAACACGGTTTTAACGATAAACGATGATTTAAAGTGATTAATTAATTCATCCACTTAACAATTCCGAAATTTTTTGAAAACATTCGAAAAATTCTATTTCACCAGAAAGTTTCACCACGTCAAAAATCAGATTAAAATAAAATGTTTAAGTACTAGAACTAAAAAATCGGCTTTTAATCGTTTTTGTCCGAAAACGGTAATAATTCAATAATCAATATCAAAAATATCAGAAAAATACTAAATTATTAAAAATCATCAAAATCAACATTTTTCCAGAATATAAACATATATTACATTTTTAGGACGATTATTACGATTTTACAAATTAATATAACAATTTAATCGTTAATCTCGTAAAAGCGATAAAAATACCGAAACATGCAAATTTTCAACTTTTAAAAAAATTTCCAGGTTTTATGACATACATATATTGCCAAAATAAAACATAAAAATATATACATGCAAATACTCAATTAAAATCATGAAATACCGAGTAACATCGACGTTACCTCTAATCCAAGTCTGAGTCGATAATATATTCGTCGGCTTCGGGATCGTCCAAAAATCCTACCAAACACGAAAATCATGGCAGAAAAATACCATGAGAAAACTAATAAAAATCAAGGTAAAAATTGATCGAAAACAACGTTGATTAATACCTTAACGAAGAGAACGGAAAGAGGATTATTTGACGATGAATTTGAGTTGATTAAGACTAGAATTGAAGCAAAAATAATCCTAGAGTAGAGGAAGGTGTCACGGCCAAATGAGGATGATGGTAGAATTTTTTTAACTTTGATGAATGAATAAAAATGAAGTATGGAAATGGATGGTTTCCAAAGTGTAAATGACATTAAAGTTTGATGAAAACTGTGCACAACTAAGATGAAATAGCCGGCCAAAATGAAATGATTAGGAGCATGAAAAGTTTTGATAATAATGCAACAATGAATGAAAAGAAATTATCTTACGTTCACGTTTTAACGTGATAAAATGACACGTTTAAATAAAACGTAATAAAACATGTCACCAAGAGCTTAGTCGGTCCAAAATGTGAGGAAATGGTCTCAAATCATTTATAAGTTGATAAAAAGTATAATCGTAAAATAGTTAAAGGCATTTCAAAGTAATTCGAGTAAACCCCGCGTAAGAAAATAATTATTCGCGAAGCTTCGTAATAAAATTATTAACAACTAAATTTTTGTAAATAAGAATATTTACTAGTTGAAAATATTATAGAAACGTATTCAAACATTTTTAGGAAAAGGAATAACTTAAATCCAAGTTTAAAAACGTCAACTCGAAGAGAAATAGAATTCCTTGCGGAAAAATTAATTAGTTTACGAAGAAACCAAATAAATGGATTTAAAAAGAATTTAAATCTTTAAAATTAAAATTAAAAATTATTAAACTCAAAAATTAAAATAGAGCTTAGTAAAATGATGAAATATGAGGCCGAAAAGTGACAGAGTTAAGACGGAGTCCTAAGGGAAAGAATAAAAATGCTTAGGAAAAATAGCGGGTGTTACAATCCTCCCTACTAAAAGAAAGTTTCGTCCTCGAAACTAAGAATAAGTAGAAAGGAAACAAGATTACCCCACTTGGAAAGGTGAGAAAACAATTTTCGCATAAACAAAAAAAAATGCTTTAAAAGAAAATTTTACAACAATCAAAGTGATACGAAATCGAAGGCAAATATTTATTCCAAGAAGAATTGGGCTAACCAACCCGAAGTTTAAAATCTTTCGATTAATGAAATCGTAAAGTAAAGTTATTTGGTAAAATAACAACGTTAAATAACATTTGTAAACAAAGTCGAAGAAAATAGGGTCGCCAAAACACTTTCAAAACAAAGTAAGGTAATTTGATTAAGAAATTCGACAATATTTCGGTTTTATGACGAAATAAAATTTAGTTTCGGATGAATCAAATTTTGTAGTTGGTAAAAATCGAAGCACTCATCAAACATTTTGAATAACAGATTCAAAAGTTCATCGACAATAAAACGAAAACTAATTTCAAAATGTTAAGGTTTCGAAAATGTTATCAAAGTAATTATGAAAGTTTTCAAAAATGTTATCAAACCCGAACATTCAAAATAATTTCGACAATGTTAAAATGTTTTACATAATAATCTTTTAGAAATTGAAGTATTTTGGAAACAGAATTTAATATAAACATCAACCAAAGATAAAACTAAAAAAAATGGAGTAAAAAGTATTTAAATTAAAATTCAAAAATGATAAATTTCACGATATTCAAAAGTTTAAGATAGTCAAACTTTTTACAAAACATGGGGTTTCGCAATATGAAATTATAACTCAAAATGTTAAAATTTTACGGCAGTTCAAAGTTTTTAAACTAGTCGGACTTTTTATAAAAATTTGGGGGTTAAAAAAAATGGTTGACGAATAAATAGAACAAGGGTAAACAATAAATCAAAGCGGGAGTTTTTAAATAAAACAAAGGGTGGTCCATGGGATGGGAGGTAGCTGAACCCAAGGAGTTAAAACGAATAAGATTAGCGGGGTAGGATGCACCTACAACAGGTGGAAAGAAGGCACGAGAAGAGAAAAAAAATTGATGTTTGAAAACATACCCGTGACGATCTCCGGGTGTGCTTCAGCATCGGCTCTGCTCTTCATAAAGATACGACCCTTGCGCTTAGTTGTAGCAACAGCACCGGCGACTGTTACAGTAGTGGCAGCAGTCTTCTTCGGACAGTTGTAGGAGCGATGACCAGGTTCTCCACAAGTGAAGCATGTAAAAGGAGTACCGTCACAGTTTTTTCCCACGTGATAGTCCTTGTTGCATTTGTAACAAACGTTCTTCTTCTTGTTTGCGAACAATGGCGTGGAGTTGGACTTCTTGTAATCATTGTCTGCAACAAGTAGGTAACGATAGATTTCAACGCCATAAAAGATAGATGGTGGAAAAGCAAGGAAAAAGACAAGGGAAGTGTTTCGGACCTCCTGAAGAATGGAATTTCTTCGAAGAAGAGGTTTGGTTATTCTCAGAGTGGGAGAAAGGTCGTTTATAACCAGATGATGGGTTCATAGATTTCACCCGCTCGATTGAAGACTCTGCGTAAAGCGCAGCATTATAGAGCTCATTAACAGTTGCGAGACTCCGGGGCATGTTGAGAGTGATATCGGCTCGAAGTCCTCCTCAATAAAAGAAAGCTCGGGAATTCTCATTGGGTAGCAGGTCTCCAACATAGTTCGCCAGGAAATGGAACCGAGTGGTGTAAGCTTCAACCGACATGGTATTCTGGCGTAGAGCGTTGATTTCAGTCATCCTCTGATGCCTCAGCTCCTCGGGATAAAATTTCTGCTCCAAGAGAGCCTTGAACTGAGTCCAGTTGAATCCTGGAGTCTGAAGTGCAGTCGGGCCAACCTGGCTCCACCATCTGTCTGCATCGTTTGACAGGTACAGCACAGCTAGGCCCACCTTCTGATTCTCGGGGGCGGAGTAAATTCCAAACTGCCTTTCCATCAGTCGAAACCAACGGTTCATGACTTCGGGATCCACGGAGCCATCATAATAGTCCAGTCTGCCTTTAGCCATTCCTTCAGCTGCGTGAGAGGAGCTGAAGGGCATCTGTTGGTTCCGGTTGTTCATCTCGTTCATGGCCTGCGCTATGTTGCGTAGCGTGTCAGCCAGAGCTTCGATACCTCCCTGATCGTTGTTGTTGTTGTTGTTTCGGTTACCTCTTCCGGCCATCTTGAAGTTCACAAATAACAACATAAAATCAATGCTAATCATCGAGTTCAAGAACAGATAATCTTAACAGTTAAGTCCTTATCTGTTTCTACCCATCTCTAATAATATCTTTATTTACTGTTTAAATAATTTACTGGTATTTTTCCCTAATTTCAGGTGTGTAAGCGTCGGGAGCAGTGATGCTCTGATACCAGCTGTAATCCCCTAGAAATTCTAACGCGATACAGTGGCGGAAACACTGTAGAGTCGGGATTAAAACACACTGTAACTATGTCTTATTAAATTAAATTGGTAAAGTCAAACGTATGCCATACATTAAAAATGACTAAAAATTAAAACAATCCACAATGAGGTTAAGCAATCCTTAAGACAATTAATAAAAAGATCAAGCAGGATCCAAGACTGCTTGTTAGCCCACACCCACCGGAAAACAAACACGTATACCTGCCATGTTAAAAGATAACAGCCACAATCTGTGGGGAGCAACGTCAACGTTCTCCCAGCCGTATAACAGGATTTTAAAACAGTAATTACTAATATAGGAAAAATAGTAAAAATGGCAAACAGTAAACCAGCATATTAAAATAAGCTTTAACGTAAAACAAATTAATCAAAAGGGTTTCTGAAGAAACATAAAAATATTTACCAACCTGCAAACCAAATTATATCGATAATAAATAAAATAATCAAAATGGCGTTATGGAAATTCGATCAGTGTGCACAAGGCTAGACTTTCACTAGGATAATACTGGAAACTAGCTTCGAGAACTGTAGACTTAACTCATAACAGAATCCAGTCTCTAACTAGGCAACTCAACTATAACAGGACTGCGTGCAGCGAGGTCCTGGTTTAAGTAGTATACACCCCTCTTGGATACCAAATGTATCCAGTTCAACTGACGGCGACTAACACGATGCGATATCCAGCTCAAGGGCACAATGCACACTCTCCTGGGCGAAACTACGCCCAGTTCAACAACCAAATGTGCCCCAAATGGGCACACCGGCTTTATAGCTGATGGCAAAAACGTACACCCCAGATTATTACTCTAACCCCACACTTGACTTTATTCCATAACTCCAAAACAAGCCATTATCGATATTCAAAGGATATAATCATTGTAAATAATAAGAGAACAAAAGGAAAAATGACCACTTTCTAAAAGAGGAAACTTTCTATTTTAGGAAACTTCTATTTTAGGAAACTTTACTAAAATTAGCATCACATCAAAATAGCAAAAATATTAGTTTACACTAATACAACATTTTTAGTAAACGATATAGATTTATAAAACTAATACTTTCGGCCTTAACGATATTAATTGTTAAAGTGGGAACATTTGAGTTTATGAAATTATTAAAATATCGTATAAGCGTTATAAAATGATTGAAAATGTCTTAAACATTTTAATACTACTAATTAGGGTGTTTTCAAAAGTTAAAAAGCTAAAATTCCCTAATTATTTTTAGTTACGACAATACGATTACAAATAGGATTTTACGGCAAATGTCAGATTAAATCTTTTAACGTCTTTTATTTAATTAAACCAATGAATATATTTAGAATATGTTAAGGGATGATTTAAATCTTAAAGTTTCAGATTTAAATACTTTCAAAATTGCTGGAAAAATAATTCTTTTAGGTAAGACGAAGCATTTTAACGATAAATCACAATTTGTCCGAAAATCAATACTTATTAATTAAAGACTTTAATAAATAGTATAAAAATTACGTAAAATAGTAAAAATATATTTATGGACATTCTGTCCAGAAAAGAAAATTTTCCAGAATCCTAAAACTCGGTTTTTAAAGCGTTTTCTCGTTAATCGTCCAATCTCGACAATAACGATTAATAAAAATAGTAATTACAAAAATGATTTAAGTATTAATATCCAAAAATTATTATTAAACCTAAAAATCATGATTTTCCAGAATCTACCATTTTTCCAGTTTTCCAAAAATTCCAGATTTAATAAATCCCGTCAAAACCGTCTTTAAAACCCGTTTTCACAATTAACGATTCCATTAATAAAACTTATCGTTCCTAACATTTTATTAAGGAACTAAAAATCATAAAATTACATTTTAATATGAAATCATCAGAATCATATTTTTTCCAGATTTAAACCAAAGACCAGAAATCGAGAATTTAAACAACAAACACGTTTTTTAACGATAAACGATGATTTAAAGTGATTAATTAAATCATCCACTTAACAATTCCGAAACATTATGAAAAAATTCAGAAAATTCTATTTCACCAGAAAGTTTCACCACGTCAAAAATCAGATTAAAATAAAATTTTTAAGTACTAGAACTAAAAATCGGCTTTTAATCGTTTTTGTCCGAAAACGGTAATAATTAAATAATCGATATCAAAAATATCAGAAAAATACTAAATTATTAAAAATCATCAAAACAACATTTTTCCAGAATATAAACATATATTACATGTTTAGGCCGATTATTACGATTTTACAAATTAATATAACAATTTAATCGTTAATCTCGTAAAAGCGATAAAAATACCGAAACATGCAAATTTTCAACTTTTAAAAAAAATTCCAGATTTTATGACATACATATATTGCCAAAATAAAACATAAAAATATATACATGCAAATACTCAATTAAAATCATGAAATAACGAGTAACATCGACGTTACCTCTACTCCAAGTCTGAGTCGATAATATATTCGTCGGCTTCGGGATCGTCCAAAAATCCTACCAAACACGAAAATCATGGCAGAAAAATACCATGAGAAAACTAATAAAAATCAAGGTAAAAATTGATCGAAAACGACGTTGATTAAGACTAGAATTGAAGCAAAAATAATCCTAGAATAGAGGAAGGTGTCACGGCCAAATGAGGATGATGGTAGAATTTATCTTTGATGAATGAATAAAAATGAAGTATGGAAATGGATGGTTTCCAAAGTGTAAATGAGATTAAAGTTTGATTAAAACTATGCACAACTAAGATGAAATAGCCGGCCAAAATGAAATGATTAGGAGCATGAAAAGTTTTGATAATAATGCAACAATGAATGAAAAGAAATTATCTTACGTTCACGTTTTAACGTGATAAAATGAAACGTTTAAATAAAACGTAATAAAACTTGTGACCAAGAGCTTAGTCAGTCCAAAATGTGAGGAAATGGTCTCAAATCATTTATAAGTTGATAAAAAGTATAATCGTAAAATAGTTAAAGGCATTTCAAAGTAATTCGAGTAAACCTCGCGTATGAAAATAATTATTCGCGAAGCTTCGTAATAAAATTATTAACAACTAAATTTTTGTAAATAAGAATATTTACTAGTTGAAAATATTATAGAAACGTATTCAAACATTTTTAGGAAAAAGAATAACTAAAATCCAAGTTTAAAAACGTCAACTCGACGAGAAATAGAATTCCTTGCCGAAAAATTAATTAGTTTACGAAGAAACCAAATAAATGGATTTAAAAAGAATTTAATTCTTTAAAATTAAAATTAAAAATTATTAAACTCAAAAATTAAAATAGAGCTTAGTAAAATGATGAAATATGAGGCCGAAAAGTGACAGATTTAAGACGGAGTCCTAACGGAAAGAATAAAAATGCTTAGGAAAAATAGCGGGTGTTACAAGTACCAAGTCTGTCTTTAATCTCCAGTGTCTCACATACACATCTTCTTTTTTTTGGTAAAATGTGAGTATATTGCCAAAAAAATCATTGAGTACATTTACATCAAAGGACCTTCACGTCCTGACTTAAACTTCGCAATATATGACAAACAAATTCAATTGACTAGAATATGCAAATTAGCTATTCCAGTGAATCAACATTGTAGCATTTTTCCCCACGGCTCTTGCTGTTAATTCTTTCTTCATCCTCCTAGCCACTTCTTCCGGTCTCGATAGTTTCATCTCATACCAGGCTTCATTTCTTTGCCTCCAAACATGATAATAGTATGCGTTTCGGACCATTGCATCTGTTTTCCATATGATATTATCATGTATGATTAGCATCAGCTAACATCTGCAGCGTACGAGTCATACCATACCAAGCCACAATTTCAGTCTCAATTCTGCTGCTATACTCGCATTCCTCGAATATATGCTCGATCGTTTCCTCTTCCTGACCGCAAAGGCAGCATGTATTATCAGCTAAGTATCCAATTTTAGTTAGCCTTCCTTTAGTATTCATGCTTTTTTTCAAAGCCATCCAAGTGATTGGAGAAAGCATTGGTATATTCCAATTATTCCATATCACTTTTGCCCAGTTTTTCTCACTTTGTTTGCTTCTCCGCAGGTTGTAGCCCTCTTTAACGGTGTATTTCTCATTATCCCATATCACCTGTCGATTTGATTCCTTCATTATGTCCTTCACCTTACATATCTGTTTCCACGACCAGTTATCTCCTTGTTTTGGATTGTAGCTGCTCCAATCATGCCCTTTTATATAAATTTGATTCACCCATCGAACCCAAAGTTTTTCGGGATGAGAATGTACCCAACTAGCGAGCTTAGCTATAGCAGCCTGATTCCAGGCTTTAAGATTTCTAATGCCCAGTCCGCCCTCTGTTTTAGGAACCATGATTTTATCCCAAGCAACTAGAGGAACCCGAGTGTAGTCAGCTGAACCTGCCCAGAAGAAGTTCTGACAAATTGCCTCCACTCTCTTGACAATGCTACTTGGTAGGATAAAAATGGATGCCCAATAACAGTGAAGAGTGTTGAGATCTGAATTCATGAGAGTTAATTTCCCGGCATATGATAATTTTCTAGCTCCTAGACTTCTTATTCTTGCCACAATCTTGTCTGTAAGCATCAAACATTCTTTCTTTGATATTCTTCATGGGTTTTATGGGGATACCGAGGTATCTGAAGGGCATCTTCCCCTTGCTAAACCCAGTAACATCCAGTATATCCTGCATCAGCGCATCCGACATGCCATTGAAATACACCTCCGATTTGTTATTGTTTTTTTGTAGCCCTGAGGTATTGGACAAAGTAGTAAAGGCTCTCATCATAAGAATGATGGAACTCGGTTCCCCTTTGAAAAAAAGTAATAAGTCATCCGCAAACATCAAATGGGTCAATTTCATCTCCTTGCATATAGGATGGTACTGGAAAGGCCAAGTAGACGTAGCATATTTCAGAGTTCTTGTTAAATACTCCATGCAGATGCTAAATATAAGTGGAGAAATTGGGTCTCCTTGCCTTACATCTTCATCTACCTTATATTATCTTCATATTGATAGAAGTTTTAAATTTGTTCCAGAGAAATGAACATCCAAACAAAGAGCCTCCATCTTTGGCTGAACAATTTGAACGTACTCGTAGAAGAAATTAAATAAAAACATATAAAGAGACGTATGAGGATACTGCAAAAAAAATCGTAAGACACCTACTTTTTATTAACGCTTCATTGATTTTTTGTGGTTAAGCTTAGTCAACTATTAATATAAGTTGAACTCTTTTCTAGGAAGATATGCAAAACTATATGTCATTAAATGATGGAAGTGCTCCTTCGGATGCTTTTAAGTGTCATGGGTAAGGAATATGATGGTCGTCGGAGTATATGGTAGGGGTGTATGTAATAGAAAATTAAAAAAGGCAGATCCTTAATTCTTTACTGACACCATATGTGGTTCTTGGAGAGGTTATGGAGTCACTCAAAACTGGCATCTATGAGGAAATACATAAAGATCTGGATTGTGAGTTTATTAGACAAGAAGATAAGTGTAAAGCGATGGAAGAGCAACATTTAAAGAAGAAAGAAGAGTTGCAATGTAACAACCCGGTTCTTCTAATGACATTAATTAACAAGGCGGAAAATAATTAAGTCATAAAAAGGGGTAACAATTAAAATCGTTGACTCATAGGGAGTCTTTTACCGATAAATGAACCGTTGTTAAAATAGAACAACTGAAAACTGAATTACAAAATTATAAATACAACAGTCTGACCAAATTTCTGTTACAAGATTTATACTTTGACACTCTCATCTGCTAAGCTGTATCTCTTGCACTAATGCATGCCCCCATGTCCAGTTTTGAGGGTTCGTCAACCTGAATGCATATTTAAATATACATGTCCCACTTAGTGGGAGTAACCTAATCGTCCTTCTAACACGGCTCCGAATAATCAATGTAGTACAATCTTTAGGTTATCTAATTAACAGATAAGCAAGAATGTCACATTAAGTCGACATATATACAATGTAAGATACGGCATGTGAAACAAGCATGTGATATGAATTACGATAAAGCATACATTATGTGAATAATAGGTGAAAAGTAAAACAGTAAAATATACATCGTGTGAGTAGCATGTGAGAAGTGAAACAGTAAAGCATACATCATGTGAATGACATGGGAGAAGTAAACAGCAAAGCATACATCTTGTGAATAACATGAAAAACCTAATGGATATATCATCATTGAGCATACGTCATGTGAATCAACTCATTCAGCATGTAACATTTGAAACACGACAAGTATATCACTTTTGAACATATGTGTTCATTCAAACTAATTTATCAAGTGGATTTAGAACAATAAGGAGTCATACCGAAACATGTAATTTAGAAAACTGTAGTCATTTAGTTTAAAAACCAAGGTTTCCTTTACACACAATGCACGGGACGTGACTACTAATGTCTCATGCGTACTTAAGGCTTGCATCTCACCATAAGTGTGGATGAGAATCCCGCCAATCATATTTATACATGGAGGCTTACATCTCACCCCTAGTGCTCAATAGGATCGAACACCTAAATTGACTCGGTTTAGGTGACATACATACGGAGAAGAAGGACAGCAAGTGCATCGACTCAGAGGCCCTGCTAAACAGAACATGTTCCATACACTGCTAAGGCAAAGGTCAGAAGGTATTCGGCCCCCAAAGATATCCGATATAGAGAGTGAGAGCTGATCAGTGCCCTTGTCTATGTATGCGCACACACCCAATCCATACTCTTGGTCTCGAGAAAGAGAACCTTTACACAACCGAGCACCTCAATGGAAACTGGACGACTACTACTCCACCGACAAACTCATAAAGAGCTGGCTGCCCATTTACTTATTAGCATTTCTTGCACTGGCAAGATGCATCACGGCCTCCCATCAGTAGTGACTCCGAGTATAATAGTCTACTTTCGAAGTTGTCTTCTATCGCATCGTCTCATAAACTTTACCAAGATAGTGTCTAACACGAAACGTAAGCTGAATTTGGGTGTCTTATAAAGACAGAGTCTCTGGAATATCGAGCTCAGTGGTCATCGTGGGGCACATGTCTGATGATCACAGGGATGAAACAATACCGGGTTCCATAAGGGTGACCGGTCTGTGGGTTGTGTATTGACTCAGAACAAGTTATTACAACGTGGAATGGTGAAGACAACTTAGAGGGTACTGCCAAGGAACATGTCCATTTTCACCATGATTGGTGTCGATAACATCGTTCGTGAAATTGTGTCTGATCACCGGCTTAGGTAACACACCGACTGAAAGTACGGTTGTTCCTATGGAATTTAAGTATATCGATTTTCAGACAAACAAACATTATTAATTTTCGTAATATTTATCTTAACTGATAGTTTTTAGTATATTGATATAAGAGATTTGGAACATTTTATTTGGGGTATATTATTTGAAGTGTTTATTAGTTGAAATTTGATTAAAGATTCAATTATTTTTAAGTACATTATTTAAGAGAGTTTCTTTATCTTAATTTGATCTAGGTTGACTTTCAAAGTCAAAGTTGGACCAAAATGAACTAGTCAACCCTTAGTTTGACCTAGCTAGTCACTAACTAGTCCTTAAGTGCTTATTATAAAGTTTAAGTGTTATTTAGCACATTTAAGCATGTTTTAACTTAGTACTTTTGAGTTATTCGTCTTTTAGTACTCTATACCTTTTGGGCATAAATATTTAGTACATTTATTCATCAAGTGTACGTATTTAGTATTTTTATACGGTTTCGTATTTATACAAGTGTACTTATCTTTTACAACCTATTTATACTTAGTAAAATATTTCAAAAATCAAATAAATTTATAATAATTATAAAAAAACATTTTAAACCTTATTATGTATCATATTTCTCAAAACTTAGAGTTTTACAAAAATAACTTTAAGTAGTAACGAAATCGATAAAATTATTAAGGGTACTAAATGAGTCATTTTTCAAAAGATATTTTGAACTCACGATTTTCTTACGCAACATACTTTTATGAGTTAAGTTTTCAGATATAAAGTCATTTTTCAAAAATAATAAGGTTTATTATTTTTAACAAATTAAAAATTTTGAAAACAGTACGATTTTCGATACTTTATTTTAAATCTTTTAAAATACTTAAAAATCATAAAAGTGGACCAAATTTTTATTTTGGATATCTATATTTGTACATAACTTAACCCCAGAAATTTAGATTAAAATACTTTATAAATGTTATTTATAAACGTTATAATCCTCCAACTGATGCGAATTGGATGTGGAAGAAGATATGTAAGCTTCGAAGAGAATTGGAGCCAGCATGCGATCAGAATGAATGGAGTAATGCACCTGGAAGAAGCTACAACTATATCGAAAGGTTACGAATGGCTGCAACCACCTGTACAGGATGTGGAATGGTGTCATTTAGTTTGGACTAAATGGACTGTTCCGAAGCATAGTTTTCTTGCGTGGTTGGTTCACCATCAAGGTCTAAACACGAAAGATAAATTACAGAAGATTGGATTGATTCCTGATGACCGATGCTGCTTATGTAACCAGGAGGAAGAAACGCTGCACCACATCTTTTTCTTCTATCCGTACAGCAGGAGGATTCTGGAAAAGATCCAAATTTGGTTGAAGGTGCAGATTCCAGATAATGACCTCCTCTCATGGCGATTAAATAGAAGGGGGTCGAGGTTGCAGGTGGGTATTATTCATAGAACGATTAATGCAACCATGTATCACGTGTGGATGCAGAGGAACAATAGTAGGCTTAACTATGCTATTCTTCATCAAAATCGATGTCCTGAAGCGGTACAAAAGATGTGTGGACGTCCGTCCGCACCGCCCGGCGCCCCGCGCGCCCGCGCGGGACCGACCCGGTCTTTCAACGTGTGGCGGCGGCCACCCACGCGGCCCCCTCCCTGTCGGGGGCCGGTCCGATCTCGCGTACAGAGCGAAGTGTCGGACCTCGATTCACATGACGATTCGGACTTGTACTAGACGGGTGCGAGCACCCGTGTTTCCGTTTGGGAATCGATCGAGTCGTGGTTGTAAATGTTTAAAGGTCGATTCATTTGGTAAGGCGACCTTTTTAGTGAACTGAATTCGTTGCCAATTTGTGGAGTCGCCACCGAGTCAATTATGGGGACTCGGAAACCGTTCAAGTCAACTTTGATCCCTTGCCGGCTCAAAGTTGAGTGGCACGGGACCTAAAGATAAAGACTTGTACCCTTAAACACTCCATGCCTGGAATGACTCTCATTGCCAATGGTTTCGGACATCCGGAAACCATCGATTCTAAGTAAGAGGTGAGGGTACGTATTGGGAAGCCAACATCCGATAGACGCAAACACCCAATCCCGCCCGCACTATAACGGCCTCTACTAATCAATCGGTGGGCTGATAACCTAGTTCTTTTGTTGTGGTGGAAATACTGTAACATCGGTTGTTTTACCCCTATGCCTTTTATTACGTCGGTTATTTAAAGACAAGTAAGTATTGTCGTCAAAGTAGTTGTATTTACATTCTTTGCATGCGATTTCACGTGACAAGCAGGTCGTGAAAAGATGCACGTAGGAGAGTAGAGAGTACTGGTATTATACGTATTAGCAAGTCAGTTTTTATGCGATAATACGGATATTAGTCATTCTCGTGGTATACCTTACCTGGTATTCTGCTTAAGATGCGTCGGTTTGATATTAATAGAGATGCATCGAACCTAATAAGGTGAGCACCCGGACTAATACGGAACCCGACCATCGCGTTGTTCAGTTTTAAGGTGTTTTACGTTTTGAATTCCGCGTTAGGTGATTTAGCATGCGATTATAAGGTCACAAAAGCAATAAATCATACGAAAAGCTGTAAATGCGAATGTAATTAAATCACATTGTGAGGAGTTGCACCCTCGGAGTATACACTAAACGGGACTCGATGCATAGATAGTAGTCTTGAGAACGGATCTCGAAATTACTCGGGTCTTATTTAGTGTGTATTAATATTTGTTGTTGAAGTTGGGACGTTACGTATTTTAGTGGACGTTTGTGGGCCTAGTGCCCACGTCTAGTGTTGTCGTAGTGCATAATAATAGAAAGTGCAAATATGGAAAGTTTTGTTTAGATGACAACCTAGTGACGACTTGATCAACAGGCGGATCCTCCTAGCTTGACTAGTGACTCCGGCAGAACCCGGTTACCGTTTGACCTTCACGCGGCTACTCCGGCAGAGCTTCGTTACTAAGGACTAGTTCTGCGGCTAATCCGACAGAACCTGGGTACTAGTTTTGAGCTAGTTGATCATAGGCACCTCGGTATTGAGTGGATTGCTCGAAGGTGAGGAGTAGCGTCGATGTTACTTTTTATCGGAACTACGATCGAGTGGACTGTTTGCCTCGGGTGTCGGAGTGCGAGCCCTTAGCGAGAGAGTTAGAGGGGGAACAGAAGATGAGAAATTGTGTGTCGAATGAATGAGGCGGAGGGAGGTATTTATAGGTGTTTTTGGCCCCCGTCGCCCGTATAGACGCCTGAGCTTGGGCGCACCAGGACTCAGGCGCCTAGGCTAAGGCGCGGGGGTACTAAGGCGCGTGAGGTGGGGCGGTCGGGATTTTGAAGATACGATTTTGATACTTTCCAAAACTGAGAGGGAGGAGGATAATTTGATTCTTGGGCGTTAAGGCTACCGCGGCTTGACCTTGTAACACCCCTGATTTTATAAAATAAATTAAATTAAAGTTATATTTTTATTTTTATTTTATTTACGATTTAACTCATAACTCTTAAAATTATTATAAAACAAATTTATCGTTCAATCATTTCAAACCTTAAAATTCTATTTGACTTGGAAACTCTTTTTATATCTAAAACATATTTTTATTTTTATTTCGATTCTTTTTGTACATTTAATTTAATTCTTTTCGAAAGTCTATTTCGGCGATTTGAATTCTAAATTCTTTTTATTTATTTATATTTAAGCTCGAATTTTCTATTTTTCGGCTCAAAGCTCATTTTTTTTAAGTTTCGTCAAAATATTTATTACCTTTCCTCGAGAAATCAATTTAATTCACTTTATCGAAGATTTATTATTTATCGAAAAATATTATTTGATCGTCTAATTATTTATTTTTGTAAGCTTCGTTTTCGTCTCGAATAATTTATTTACTCATTTTATTTAACGACCCGATTATTTATTAATTTTATTGACTCGCTTTTAATTCGATACGTGAGTCAGTCAACTTATCGTTACGAATTCGTAAACTACCCGATTCATTTATTTAATCGGTTCTCTTTATCATTTTTTGTAGTGGACCACATTCATGATTCATTTCATTTTATTTTCCCTATATTTCACGTACACCCCCCCTCACCTTCCTCCACCGTTTCATCATTCTCACTTTCACTCCCATTCCTTTTCATGTTGATTGACCGCTTTACTTTTCATTCACCTCCTTCATCTTCTTTTTCTCGTTCTTCTTCAACCTTGATCTGTTCATCGACCATCACCTGCACCATCTTTATCCTCTGTCTTTTGTTGCTATTGATGCGTTTGCTGCTACTGCGTTTCGCTTCTGCTGCTGCCATCACTATTAGTCGAGGTAATCTCCTCCTCCTCCTCCTCCTCCTCCTCCTCCTTCTCCTCCTCCTTCTTCTTCTTCTTCTTCGCCTGTTTTGCTGCTGCTGCGTCTGTTGGTGCTGCTGGTTTCTGTTTTTTTAATTCTTTTTCGTTTTTCTCTTCTCGTCCCTCTTCATGCTTTTCGTCGTTGTCGCATTACCGATGATTGATGTTGCTGTCCTTCGTCGTATGCTGCTGTTTGTATCGATCCTTCGGCTGCTGCATTTTTGTCATGCTGTCACGTTTGTTTTGTCTAATTATTGTTCTCGTTTCCTACTCTTGTCTTCCGCTCCTTTTCCTCTGTTTTTCGAGTCACGATGTGCGTCTCACTGCTGCTATTGACGTTGTTATACGCTATTACTCCTGTCCTGCTCGTATTTGTTTTCCCGTTCCTTGATCGTTTCCTTGTGGCTGCTGCATTTTGCAATGTTTTTCTTCATCTCTTCTGTTCAGTGTTCGGGATAAATTTCGCGTCCTCGGGATTACAACGTGGCAATTTACAGTCAAAAGGTCAAGGAGGTCAAAAGTAGAAAATCGAGGGTCAAAGGTCAAAAGTCGAAAGCCGAGGGTCAAAGGCCAAAAGTCAAAGGACGAAAGTCAATAATCAAACATCGAAAGTCAAAGACCGAAAAGTCGGAAGTCAATATAATCGAGGGTCGATAAGTCAAAGATCGGGGTAACGAAAGACAATGGGTCAATCAAGTTAGAAGGGTGATGGGCCGAGTTTGAATGTGACAACCATGCAGCCCAATAAGTATAATAACCCATCTCTGTATGAAGAAGTCAATCAACCAACTCCTATATTGAAGGAACGACTCCCGCAAAATAGGAGCAAGCTCAGGAGGAAGTTAAGGAGCAAAAACCCTAGAGGCAATAACGTTATAAATAGAGAAGACCAAAGAGAAAAAAGGGGGACATTCTTAGTACACTACCATCAAACTACATCACTAAAAGCAGTATAATACTCCATAGCTTATTATTATCAAGCATAAATACTTGTACTCTCGAAATTCTTTTCGTCATTCTTTTGGTCATAGTGGAATATTGGCGGGATTCCGACTCCCCCCGCGGTTTTTTCCCACATCGGGTTTTCGCGTCACCAAAATGTCTTGTGTCGTTTCATTTTCTTTTTCATCATTCTTCGTTCCTCGTTTATCGGTATCATCGCAATATTGTTTACTCATAGTTATAGGCCGATCACTTTAACCCACTACCGAAAACGATAATCCGGTATATTTTTACCAAAACAAATTGGCGCCGTCTGTGGGAAAAAGTGATCAAATCCTATAGTCAAATCTCATAACAAGCAGTTTGCATATCACCATGATCCGGATCCAGCCAAAGCCCCTCCGGCAGCCAGGAAGCGGTGACCCGACCTCTTATGGAAGGACCACCCCCAGAACCTCAGGGCCCAGATCTCAATGGTGATCAAACCTCCAGCAGGAGAAGCAAACATCCTTGGAGAGCCAGACACCAACAGGAGATCCACCAGAACAGGAGATCCCCTCAGGATTAGTCACCAGGCTGGAGCTCGGATTGGCATCACCCAGCAAAATCATCGATCCTCAGGAACCAGGCCGTCTGTCTTACAATTGCACACCCAACAGACAACAAACTGCAGGTAACACTCTTTCTGATATCAAAAGGCAGGAAACTAACTTGTTGTCTCTCGCAGGTACCCTTATCCTTCAGACACCAGGATGGCAATCTGCAACTCAACCAGGAGTATTCGCCTTGTCCACCAATCAGCCATCTGGAAGAGCCTTGCCAGCAGGAATCCTTGCAGGAGAATGGTCAACAGCCACCTCTATCCAGCAGATATCAGGATGGCAGCCAGGAGCTCTAACCAGCATGGTGACCCAAGTCAGCAGTCCGTACCCTGGAGGAGTCTTGCTAGCAGCAATCTTTGGAGGAGCATGGTCAGCAGCCACCCCTGTCCAGCAGATATCAGGATGGCAGCCAGGAGCTCTAACCAGCATGGCGACCCAAGTCAGCAGTCCGTACCCTGGAGGAGTCTTGTCAACAAGAATTCTTGAAGGAGGATGTTCAGCAGCCACTCCCACGCAGCGGTTGTTAGGATGGCATTCAGGAACTCTAACCAGTATGACGGTCGAAGTCAGCAACCCATATCCTGGAGGAGCCTGGCCAGCAGGACTCCCATTCCAGTAAGCAACAGGGTGGCAATCTGAGTCCACAATCAACGCGATACCGCTGCCTAACCCTCCTAGCCACCAGTACCCTGGAGGAGCATGGTCGGGAGGTACACCTTTCAGTTTTTTTTCCCTCCTGTTTCTAACCCTCTTGCAGGAACAAGTAGCGGCGTGGATCAGCAGTATCAGGAACTGAGGGACCTGATCAACAGAATTCCAGGAATGCCACGTCCTCTGGAGAAAGCAGCAAGAGGCAGTTACGCAGATTCGCCCTTCACTGACGACCTAACCTGCGTCGCTGTACCCAAAGGATTCGTGCCACCAGCCATGACACTCTATGACGGTACCGCAGACCCGTTGGATCACATCAATCACTATAAGCAGAAGATAATGGTGGTGACTGCAGCAGGACCCCTGAAGGAGGCATGCATGTGCAAAGGATTCGGGTCCACCTTGTTAGGAGCAGCTCTACAGTGGTTCGTTAGTCTGCCCAACCGGAGTATCACTTCCGTTGCGGACTTTGTTGATGCTTTCAACCAACAGTTTGCCAACAGTAGAAAACCGGAGAAGCAAACCAGCGATCTATATACCGGGTGGTGCAGAAGTTCGATAAATCCACGCGCGATGTCCTTAATAGATTCATTAAAGAGAAGGTGACAATCCCCAGATGTGACGTAGCAACCGCTATAGAGGCCTTCCACCAGGGACTCCACCAGGATTAAGATCTGTACAAAGAACTCACCAAGCATCCATGCACCACATTTGAGGATGTGCAGACAAAAGCAATAGTAGTCATCAGGCTGGAGGAGGATTCAGGTCCCAGAAGAGCCACTTATGATCCAGCAGAGCTACCTATGAACCTGGAGAACCCCTCTTCCTGTATTTATCTGTGACTAAAGTAGCAGTCAGCGCGGTATTGTACGTGAGCATGAAGGAGCACAACATCCTGTATACTATGTTAGTAAGTCTCTGCTTCCTACAGAGACCAGGTACACATCTCTCAAAAAAATTGTACTAGCACTTGTTACCGCTTCCTGTAAACTGCGACCTTATTTTGAATCACATACTATTTCCTTAATAACAAACTATCCGCTAAAAACTATTATGAGAAAACCTGAGTTGTCATGAAGGATGGCAAAGTGGTCCATGCACCAGAGTGGCTTCGACCTGTAGATTCGTCCCCAGAGAAGCAATTAAATCACAGGCACTAGCAGACTTTGTATCCGACACCAGCTCAACACTGCAGTCCCAGGCGGAGAAAGACATCCACATCCTGGAGGAGGACAAGGGCGAACAACCTTTTCAGTCAGCCAGATCTGTAGCCTTTTCAGTCAGCCAGATCCCAAGGAACCAGAATGCAGAAGCAGACGTCCTAGCCACCCTGGGGGCAACATGTAAGCCTGAAGCAGTCTCCACCATACCTATTGTCCACGTCCTGGAGCCAGCGATCCAGAAGAGTCAAGAAGCATCTGGAGGAGGCAAGGACAAGACCCGATGGCTGCAAGAGGCAGGAATATTCATCACCACAACCAGCCAGGGAGAGACCCCAGACTGGAGGAAATCCTACCAGGACTGGCTACAACATGACATTCTGCCAGCAGACAAGAAGGAAATCAGGAGCTTTAAAATGAAGGCATCTAAGTAAACCCTCATTGATGGTATCCTGTTCAGAAGATCGACTGCTGGACCATACTTAAGGTGTCTGGGTCAGGAGAAGGCAGAAGTTGTTTTGCATGATCTCCACAATGGTGAATGTGGAAATCATGCAGGGGGCAGGAGTCTATCCAACAAAGCACTCCGCCAGGGTTACTGCTGGCCAACAATGCGTAGGGACGCCAGGGAGCACGTTAAGAAATGTGACACCTGCCAAAGACATGCACCAGTCAACCACCAGCCAGCAGAGCCATTGCATCCAGTAATTTCTCTCTGGCCCTTCATGAAGTGGGGGATGGATATTGACGGCAAGTTACCAAGAGCCCCAGGAAACAAAGTCTTCATGTTAGCTATGACAGATTATTTCTCCAAGTGGATAGAGGCAAAAGCATTCCCGCAGGAGACTGGAGGAAGCAGGGGGCAGATGGGCAGAAGAACTCCCCTTGGTGCTATGGTCTGACAGAACCACACCTAAAGTGGTTATAGGACAGACACCTTTCAGCTTGGTCTTTGGTGCTGAGGCGGTTATTCCTTCAGAAGTAAGAGTGCCTACCCACAAATATGACTGCATGTCAGAAGAAAAGAACCAGGTGGAGATGGCGAACAATTTGGATACCATAGACGAACTCAGAACTGATGGCCAAATCAGAATGGCCTCCTACAGGCAGACAGTCGCCAGGAGCTACAACAAGAATGTCAGAATCAAAGTCATGCAGGAAGGAGACCTAGTTCTCAGGAAAGTCTTCCAGAACACCAGAAATCAGCAGGCAGGGAAATTCGCCTACAATTAGGAAGGACCCTATCAGGTGGAGAAAGTAGTTGGGAATGGAGCCTACCGACTAATGACCATGGAAGGAGAAACCATCCAGAAACCCTGGAATATAGTACACTTGAAGAAGTATTTCTTCTAAATGGGCCAAAGTCGCCAGAAACACAGGCCAATGCCGCCAGAAACAGGGCATCTAGTCTGCCAGATACACCTCCACCAGAACCCAGGTTTAATCTTATTTTTTGTTGTTTTAACTCTACTTTATCCTTCTATCTATTTTTCTAGTCTTCAAAATATAGAACATCGAGATTTAATTTTATTTTCATATGTCTTCAAGATTTAATTTTATTTTCATATGTCTTCAAGATTTAATTTTCTTTTCATATGTTTTCAAGATTTAATATGTTTTCGGGATTCAATTTTCTTTTCATACGTCTTCAAAAGTCTTCAAAATTAATTTTCTTTTCATAGTCTTCAAAATTTAATTTTCTTGTCACATGTCTTCAAAATCTAATTTTCTTTTCATATGTTTTCGAAATTCGATTTTCTTTTCACATGTATTGAAAATTGGATTTTCTTCCTTCACATATTTTCAAAAGTTTGATTTCCTCCCGCATATACCTTCAAACATTGCATCTTTACCATCTTTCGTCAGCTTTTTCAACCAAAACTGGTGACCAATCTGATGGATTGTATAATTTCTACATAAGGCGTGCGTCTTGTGACTAAGTGCCTACAACCAGGACATTACAGTCTCCTGCGCCACTTGGCACCCACGCAAAGCGTGGCACCTCCGACTGAGTGGGCAAACAAAATCCCAGGCCACCACTATATCAAAGGTCGACCACACAAACATAAGGCATGCATACAACAGAAGGTAGTAAGACAAAACTACAACAAACGATTACAATCAAAAGTTAAACATAAGAGTGCCACAGTATTCAATAGACACTTTACTCTCTTGAGCAAAGACAAAGGTACTAGTGAATTTTTTGCAAACACTAACAGACCATAAGTTCATGCTACACAGGATTCAAGGGAAGTAACATCACTCCAGCGGAACTTGGTCCACAGCCTGGACATTTTCCTCTGGTGGAGGTGGAACCGTACTGTTGTAGATCCTCCTGCAGAAACCTGAGTCTCTGGATAATTAAGATGAACAGCAGTAGGACCTCTCCCAGGATCATCAGCGGCGTCCTCTTGGCCCACAACCTCTTGCCCATCAGCCTCCTGATCAGCAATAGGAGAATCAACAGACTCCTCCAGATCCTCCGCCTCCACGTCAGAGATAGCATCCGAGTTAGGTTCCTCTGCCAGCAATCCGCGAACCAAATCCAAATCCTCCAGAGAACTTTTCCTAGCACAGATCTGGGACCAGGAAGTGGCGTCT
The DNA here is from genome assembly GCA_958450325.1 of Agrostemma githago. Classification (NCBI taxonomy): domain Eukaryota; kingdom Viridiplantae; phylum Streptophyta; class Magnoliopsida; order Caryophyllales; family Caryophyllaceae; genus Agrostemma; species Agrostemma githago. Next base: position 22,191,529 of record OY288253.1, read on the forward strand.
GATCCAGAAAAGCCATGTCCTCTGCAGACTTGGACGTACCAAAGCTCTCAGAAAAATTGAGCACCACTCCAGCAGAAACATTCTCAACGAATCTAGGGTTCACCTTCTGCAGGAGTAATTTCTGAGAGAGGGGACGAGTTACGCCTTCTCCTAGAACCACCAAAACCAGCAGAAGCAGAACCAACTTTCCACTTGGAGGTCACCCCAGTAGCAACAGCCCGCCCTCTAGCAGCCACAACTTGCTCTAGGGTCACACGAGGTTTAGCGAATCCTAAAGAAGGAAGCAAGCGAAAATGAGTACCATGAAAATCTGAGGTCGGGTAAACCTAACCAAGTATGAACGTATCTTGCCCAAAGACATGTTTTCACCAGATTCTTCTTTTTTCTCCTTCTGGGGAAGGAGAGGAAGGACCACTTGTGGAAGGATAGAGCGAATTGCGAAATGTCCTCTGCTCCGGGTTTAGGCGGAATAGTCGGGTCAAAGAATCAATCATCACGCTAACCGTCTACAATCCAAGCAAACGGAAATTCCCGCCTAAGATGAGCTTAGTCGGAAATTTGGGGGCATTTGTTCGGGATAAATTTCGCGTCCTCGGGATTACAACGTGGCAATTTACGGTCAAAAGGTCAAGGAGGTCAAAAGTCAAAAATCGAGGGTCAATGGTCAAAAGTCGAGAGCCGAGGGTCAAAGGCCAAAAGTCAAAGGACAAAAGTCAATAGTCAAAAATCAAAAGTCAAAGACCAAAAAGTCGGAAGTCAATATAATCGAGGGTCGATAAGTCAAAGATCGGGGTAACGAAAGACAATGGGTCAATCAAGTTAGAAGGGTGATGGGCCGAGTTTGAATGTGACAACCATGCAGCCCAATAAGTATAATAACCCATCTCTGTATGAAAATCAACCAACTCCTATATTGAAGGAACGACTCCTGCAAAATAGGAGCAAGCTCAGGAGGAAGTTAAGGAGCAAAAACCCTAAAGGCAATAACGTTATAAATAGAGAAGACCAAAGAGAAAAAAGGGGGACATTCTTAGTACACTACAATCAAACTACATCACTAAAAGCAGTATAATACTCCATAGTTTATTATTATCAAGCATAAATACTTGTACTCTCGAAATTCTTTTCGTCATTCTTTTGGTCATAGTGGAATATTGGCGGGATTCCAACTCCTCCCGCGGTTTTTCCCACATCGGGTTTCCGCGTCACCAAAATGTCTTGTGTCGTTTTCTTTTCCTTTTCATCATTCTTCGTTCCTCGTTTATCGGTATCATCGCAATATTGTTTACTCATAGTTATAGGCCGAAACATTTTTACCAAAATGATAATCCGGTAAATTTTAACCAAAACATTCAGTTGTCACTACATGTTGTTATTCCGTGCTGCTGCTGCTTGTTGTTGTCTATTGATGTTGGTATTATAGTTACTACTGCTTGTACATGGTTCTTGTTTCTGTTGCCAGTGAGGTCGTGTATTGCTGTTCCATGTTTCGTTTTGTCGTGGGTGCTACTGTGGGTGCCAGATGGTGATTGTCTCATTCCGTTATTGTTATTCCTCGCTGGTGCTGGTGCTCTCTTTGTTTTTGTTCCCTCTTCATTCCTCTAATCCTTTATTTGCTTTGTCCTTCCTCTTCTTACTCCCTTCTAGTTGTTGTTCTTCCTATTCTATTGTTATATTGCATTTCCGTGCGTGAATCTTGCTGTACCACCTCTTTTGTGCGTCGGCCTCTTGAATTCGTGTCGACTTTATTAAGTTCGGCCTCCGTGTACTGTTTGAACGTCAATTACCTTTCCGTCTTCGTCAAATACCCTTGTCTCATTCTTTTGTTTTATCTTCTCGTTTGTCGTGGTGATTTATTCGACGAAGATTATCAATTTTACAACTTGGAGCTTAAAGACATAGCTATCGATTTGGAGCTTGGACTGATCAAGGACGAGTATGCGTTCGTTTTGGCTATCGATTCAAGGTAACTTTAGGACGTTACTCGATTTTATATCGTACGTTTGAGTAGTAGTATGTAGTAAATATTTTAACTTCGGTTTTTCTAATTTTAACTATATGTTATTGCTAATTATATTAATTTTAAATCGTACGCGTTATCAATATTTTTACAACTTTAGATATCGTTTTATAAATCGTTAGTAATTTAATTATTTACGCTAATTATAATATTTTGTTGGTTATCGTGACACTAGTAACTAAATAATAACGATTTCATATTTTCTTAATATTTCGTTAATTTATAATTTTAACTCAAAATCGTATTTAATGTTATAATCGAGATTTGTACACTTGTTTAATAAATTAATTAATGTTTTAAGATTTATACTAATAAAAGAGAAAATAGTCGATTTTGTTTTAAATATTTTTAGTCGAGACTATTTTCACCAATAATTTCCTATATGTTTCCGATTGACTATTTTTGTTAAAATCCGTATTATTTATTAATAAAAGCTATTTGTCAAAAAAATATAATAATTTGAAATATTTGTAAATTTCATTTCATTAATAAAATTCGTCGACTCAATTAATTTTGATATCGTTTTTCTTAAAACATGTTTTTTCTAAATTTTATTGTTCTAACTCGATTTCCTAATTGTTTATAAAATTCTATATATTGACTTATTATATTTTATTTATATTTTGAGTAACGAATTTAGAAATATATTAAAGTTACGATAACGACGATAATACTAAAATGTTAATTTCGTTAGAAATGCTATTTTTATACATTTCACTTATTTCAATCACTTACATATTTTCTATAACAATATTTCTATTTTAAGTAAGTTTCTAAAATTAGTAAGTTTCTAATTATAGAAAGTTCCCCTTTTCAATATAAAATGTTTATTCATTTTATCCTCATATTATTTATATTGATTATATCTTTTGATTATCGATAATGGCTTGTTTTGGAGTTATGGAATAAGGACAAGTGTGAGGTTAGAGTAATATATTCTAGGGTTTATGGTTTTGCAATCAACTATAAGGCTAGTGTATCAGGAATCGGTACATTGGTTGTTGAACCGGCTGACAGGTATCCCGGGAGTTGTGTACATTTTGACCTTAAGCTTAGGTCTCGCAGTAAGTCGTCGTCATAAGTTGAACTAGGTGACAGGTAATTCCAGGAGGGGTGTGCATTGTCTTAAACTAGGGCCACGCATTTATAAGTCGTCGTCCTATTATGGTTGAGTAGCGTAGTTAGAGACCGAAGTTTGATTTGTTTTAACCAAGTTCTCGATGCTAGTTTTTAGTATTCTCCTGGTGAAAGTCTAGCCGTCTACACTAATCCTATCCATAACGCCATTTTGAATACTTTTATTATTATTGATACATTTTGATTTGCAGTTTGGCAAATATTTTAAGTTTTCTTCTGAAAAATTGTTCTAATTTTGTTATTCCAATATTCTAAGTTTTCTCAGAAAGCTTATTTTTATTATTATATCATTTAATGTTTTCCATTTTAAGTATTTTGTTATAATAATCAATATATATATATATAAAGAAGGAAGTTTTCGAGCGATATGATTGGTTCGTTGCATCTAAACTTAATTTTGGAAAATATCTTCAATAATAAAAAAATCAAGCAGTGAATCTTTTAATTATTATAATAATATATTTAATCTATCATATTAATGTGATGTTTAATTTTCATCTTAAAACCTTTAAATTTTGTTTAACAAAAAATTATCGTAATTTTTTATTTATAAAAATGATATAACTGGAATCTAGGTAGAAAATGCTTACATTTGAGTATAAATTTCATATTATTTGCTCGAAAAAGTGATGAATTTATTACATATAAAAATAATAAGGTTATCCCACGTCGACAAATTATAATAAGCTGATGAAATTTCATATTATAAATAAGAGTAATCATCTGTGCTTAGATATCCACAAAAAATCTTTCGAATCTTGAAGAGCTCTATACTATAATAAATAAGAGCAATCATTATTTTTAAATATCGACAAAAAAACTTTTGAGTTTTAAAAAAACTCTTAATAAGACTACAAACTTAAAATTATCCCACATCGAAAAAATTAAAATAAGATGATGATTCTATATAATAAATCAGAGTAATCATGTTTTCTTTATTATAAATATCAATAAATATGACGATGAAATTCTATTACGCAAATAAAAGTAATCATTCATCCAATTTTTTTATTATAAATAAGAGTAATCATTCGTCTTTAAATATCAATAAAAAACTTTTTAATCTTAAAAAAACCTCTTAGTAAGATGGTACCCCATCAATTTTTTTTGGATATGCTATAAAAAAACTATAATAAGATGTCACTAAAAAAATTCAGAAGACTATAAACTTATGTAAAATTTATTCCACATTGAAAGATTATAATAAAGGATTTTATACATGGAACCCCCATGTTTTTAGTTTTTCTATATGGTACCTCTCCACTTTTATAATCACACATGGTCTCCTTCACTTTTAGTGTATTATGTCTCTATACCCTTAAACGTCCTTAAAAGTGAGGAGTACCATGTGTGATTATAAAAGTGCAAGAATATCATATAAAAAAGCTAAAAACATAGAAACACCATGTAGAAAATCCCTTATAATAAAGTGGTGAAATTAAACCTAAGTATATTATTCCACATCGAAAATTTCTATTATAAATAAGAGTAGTCATTCGTCAAATTATGATGTGATGAAATTCTATATTATAAACAAGATTTCATATTATTTTCTTGAAAAAAAAGGGATGAATTTATTACGCACTCCATAAAAGTAAGTAAAATTACCTCACATCGAACAATTATAATAAGGTGATATAAACAATATATATTTAATATAAAAGAGATTTTTTCAAAGAATTTTTAAGATTATAATTTTGAGGTGATGAAATTCTATATCAGAAATAAAAGACATCGTTCATTTTTAGATATCAACCAAAAAAATTTAGTCTTATAAGTTCATATAGTTATAAATTTAAGTAAAATTATCCCACATCGAGAAATTATAATAAGGTGATGATATTCTACTATATAAATAAAAGTAATCGTTCATTTATAGATATCAACGAGAAATTTTTTGAATCCTAAAAAACACTCTTAAGACTATAATTAAATTCAAGTAAAATCATCCCACATCGAAAAATTATAAGTTGATTGAATCAATATATGTATATATAAAAGAGGAAGTTTTCGAGCGATATGATTGGTCCTTTATATCAAAACTCAATTTTATAAATATGAGTAGGATGGAATTCTACTATTCCGTATATAAATATGGAGTAAAAGCGATCATTCGTCTTTAGATATCAACGAAAAAAAATCTTTTGAATCTTATAACCCTCCGATAAGGGTATAAATTGAAGTAAAAATTATCCCACATCGAAATATTACAAAAAAGTGATGAAATTTTATTATATAAATAAAAGTAACCATCGTCTTTAGATATCAAACAGAATTCTTTTTGAGTCCTAAAAGAAGTTCTTAAAACTATAAATTTAAGTGAAATTATCACACATCGAGAAATTACGATGAGACAACATAAATAAGAGAAATAATTCATTTTAGATAATCATTTGTCCTAAGGTATACTCCGTAATAAGGTGATCAAATTCTATTATATGAATAAGAGTAATATCATTTGTCTAATTATGTAAATATACTATAAACGTGAGTAAAATTTCTGACATGATTTTTTTTTACAAAGTCATAAATTTCATAGATATAAATCAAACATCTTTTGAATTTTAGAAAAGTTCTTTAAGACTATAAACGTGTGTGAAATTCTACATCATTAGTAAGAAAAATTTTTCGTTTTTAGATATTAATAAAAAAATCTTTTGAGTCTTATAATAGCTCTTAAGGCTATAGATTGAATTAAAATTATCCCACATCGAAAAATTGCATTAAGGTGATGAAATTCTATTATATAAATAAAAATAATCATCGTTTTAGGTATCAATCAAAAATCTTTTGAGTCCTAAGAAGAGTTCTTAAAATCATAAATTTAAGTAGAATTATCACACCGAAAAATTATGATGAGTTGACTTAGAAAAATCTTTTGAGTCTTCTAACAACTCTTAAAGTTATAAATTGAAGTAAAATTATACCACATCTTGAAATTATAATAAGACGATATAATTCTATTATATAAATAAAAGTCTATCAACCAATAATAGTTCCACAAATTTATGCAATCGTCTAACCTGGTGTCATTACCATTTTCACTAAAAATAGGCTCGTGCATCGCACGGGCTTTCCAACTAGTACTATTATATTTCCATATGGTATAATATGGCTGGGAGAACGTGCAAGTTACTCCCCACTGACGTGGCTGTTATGTTGATAACATGACAGGTATTTGCTGCTGGGTTTTTGGGTGTGAGCTAGCGAGTAGCGTGGATCCTAATCTTCCTTCATTCATGTTTATTTATGGATTTGTATAAACCCGTTTGGAGATTTTACTTTTAGCCCTTTTGTAAAAAGAGGCATTTGTATTGACTTACCTTTTCTTTTAATAAGATATAGTTTGTCAGTGTGTTTTAATCCCACTCTACAGTGTTTCCGCCACTGTATTGCGTTAGAATTTCTAGGGAATTACAGACCTAGCGCCATGATCATTAGTGGGCCTCGGGTGTGCATCCCTGAGGTTCGCTTGGCGCGGTGCTGACTCGGTTTGAGTTTTGGGACTGACTCGGGGTCCCGGTGTCAGAATTGACTCTAATTAGTGTCTATGCGACCGTAACGACACGACTAAGGTTTCCATCATGTTAGTTTTAATTTTTCCGAGTAACTATTTGATCCGTTCTATAGAAAACTACCTAAAACATCGTGAACCCGCGTCGCGTTGCAGTCCCATCGTCATCGGGTGTTTGTCGGGCACCTCTGCAGCCACCAGGTCCAAATATGGGTGTCTACAGAAGCTCCCACTTTGACTGAGGCTTGGACAAGGCAAAAGTCAAAGTATAGTCGCCCAGGTCAATCGAAGATTACGACCTGGTAGCTGTCCGGTCGGGTTGTTTTAAGTCCAGTGGACTACGTGTTGAGACTCGCCAGCCATAACTTAGAAATCATACCTGACGTCTTCGCTTGCGGTTGCTTGCTTGGGCCCGGGCCGTTGCTTGATATCTCGTTCTTGGTTCTTCATGCGCGCGCTTGGCCTCTTCGGTTTGTTTAAAAGTTCTCTTAATTTAAAATGTTTTTGTGTAGGTGACGCGTTAAGCGCACGTGAAAAGAACGTTCTTATGTGTTGTCTTTTATTTAAACGAATATTTCTTTCAGGATGTTTGTGAACCCTTGATAAAACATTCGAGGGCGTTAGTCTCCACTCGAGCGGTCGTCTTCGGGATGCTTGTGACCCCTAGGGCGAAGTAAAGCGAAAAAGAACTGTTCGAGGGGGTTATTCTCCTCTCGAACACTTGCCTTTGGGATGCCTCTGATCCCTAGGACAAAACAAAATGAGATAAAAGAACCATCCGAGGGCGTCAGTCTCCACTCGAACGGCCGTCTTTCGGGATGCTTCTGACCCCTAGGACAAAACAAAAAGAACCATTCGAGGGTGTCAGTCTCCACTCGAAAGGTTATCTTTGGGGATGCTCTGACCCCTAGGACAAAATTGTTGTTGTTAACTACTCGAGGGCGTCAGTCTCCACTCGAGCAGCTGCCTTCGGGGATGCTCTGACCCCTAGGACAAAGTTACTGTTGTTAACTACTCGAGGCTGTCAGTCTCCACTCGAGCAGCTGTCTTCGGGGATGCTCTGACCCCTATGACAAAATAAACCATTCGAGGGCGTCGCTCTCCTCTCGAATGAAAATGTTGTGGAGGTATCAGACTCCTTCGAGGGCGTTGGTATCAACTCGAAAATTGTTGTTGCTGTACCTCCGGGATACTAACGTCCCTCGAGCAAAATTGTTGTCGCTGTGCCTCCGGGATACTAACGTCCCTCGGGCAAAAAATTTGTTGTTGTTCCTCCGGGATACTAACGTCCCTCGGGCAAAATTGTTGTTGTTGTGCCTCCGGGATACTAACGTCCCTCGGGCAAAATTGTTGTTGTTGTGCCTCCGGGATACAACGTCCCTCAGGCAAAATTGTTGTGCCTCCGGGATACTAATGTCCCTCGGGCAAAATGCTGTGCCTCCGGGATAATAACGTCCCTCGGGCAAAATTGTTGTGCCTCCGGGATACTAACGTCCCTCGGGCAAAATGCTGTGCCTTCGGGATACTAACGTCCCCCGGGCAAAATTGTTGTTTGTTTATTTGTTTTAGTTAAAAGTTTTTGTTTAGTGAGTTTGTCTTATTTAGTTTGGGTTTACACTTGCTTTGTTTTAGTTTATTATGCATTTGAGATTTGTTTAGGGTTCGTTTAGGTTAGTTCGGTTCAGATTGCTTTGTTACGCGTCCGGGTGTAGTCTTTATCTTACGCGCGGTTCTGATGCTTGTCTTACTATCGAGCGTGTTTCACCGGTGTTGATTAGTAATTGCTTCGCTATTTGTTATTTTGCTTGTCTTAAAAGGTGTGTGTATCGAATTTAGAGTTTCGTTTGTTCTTGTTTTAATTTGTACCGGGCAGCTCAGACGCGCATTTGTCTGCGCTCCAATCTTCAAGCGCCTAGCCCCCAGCGTGCTAGGACTCGGACGCGTCACCTGAAGCAGTCGGGTTTCCGGGGATCGGGTCTGTTTAAGTAATCAAAAATTGAGGCGATCGTTTCATTGCACACAAAACTCGAACGCGTCGCCCCTTTCGCTCCAAAGCCGATTTCTCGACTTTTCTTGCCAAATTCGTCTCGATTTTCCGTCGTACGTGACAATGTCGACTCCTGGTAAACGTTCTTTACTTGTTTATAGTCGTTTTTGCTTGATTCGATTGATTATGAGCTCGTTTTGTTGAAAACCCTAGAAAATTGATTTGGGGGTTTTTGATTCATTAAGTTTCGATGCTTGTGCTTAGTCCCATTGTTAAATTAGGGTCGATTAGAGCTTTTTAGGTTAATTATAAGCTTGATAGAGGTTCTCGAGGTGCGACAATGGCTTCCTAGGGTGATAGGTTCGAAATGCTAGGGTTAGGGGCCATTTTCCCGATTATTCCCGTGTTTATTTTGTGTAATCTCGTTCAAATAGTGTTTGTGAGGATGTGGGTAGCTCTCTTGTCGGTTTTCATGGGCTAGGGTGGCTCCTAGGGCTTTCCGTGAGGTTTTGTGTGTCTTAAGACGGACCAAAAGGTGTCGTAACGATGCCGGATTTTCCCGAAACCACTTCCATCGTGACCGGGATAAAAAATGGGTGCTAACGGCCTTTTCGGAATTTTGATATCATTATCCGAAATTTTGACCCTATTTTGACCCATTTGAGCTGCTTTAGCCTGACCTGAGGCACGAATTTCCTTCTTTTTTGTTTGATTTTGTAGTGAGAGGTAACATCGAGCGTCCCGAGAGAGCTTCGAGTGATGAGATTGTCGGGACGAGTTCACAAACTCCCCGAGGGATTCGTGGGAGACGGCAGAGTACCTCGTCTCTGCGTCGTGACCCTGACGCCATTAATGAGGCCGATTTTGATAGAGTGAGGAAGCGTAGGCTTCCGGAGACGGTTGCTAGGAGGGCGCATGTTTTGGTTCCTGTATCGGAGGATGAGGAGATTGTTTATGAGGATCCCGAGTGGGCTCGGGATTGGGATGGTCATCAACTACTATTTCACCTTGAACGTCACATTTCTCACCGCGTTGTGCGGGGTCTGGTGAGTGCTTTTGTTTGTGCTGATTAACTATGTCTTAGATTTTTGACTCTGGTTAGGCTAGACTAGTTTTACTTATGCTCGTATTGTTTCGGTTTGCAGCCCCTAGGTCCGATGAGGACTTTCTCGGGATTCACTACGTGTCTCGAGATTTACTTTCAGAAGTTGGCCCCCGCGGTAAAGGAGATTCTCGCAAGGACTGTTCTAGGTCCCGTGGTTGAGCAGAGGGTTAGGTTGGTGATGGCAAGGATTTTGTCATGGATCCTACCAATCAAGTAATACCAACTAATCCTAACTGGTAGATAGGGTAAGTCGGGTCGAGTCCACGGGGACGGAAAGAGGTGTCTAGACTAGGGTCTACCTAAAAACAAGACTAGGTCACAATCAACACAAGATAAACAAACTAGGAAAATGAAGAGGAATTAAACTATGATGATGAATGAGCTAGAGATGAGACAAACTAAATGAATCAACTAAACTAGAGGAAAAATAACTAAGAAAATGGAATAAATCCAATAGGTAAAGAGTAGGGTTAGGTCGGGTTCATGGGTGTAATAGGCTAGTGGGGAAATCGAGGGTGTAGGTTTCACCTAGTCCCTAAGGTCGGTTCGCGCTCTCGCGTCAAAGACAAACCCGAATACTCAAGTAAGATGCTACCCAAAACAAGAGGATTCAACCACAAATTATGCATACAATGGGAAGGAGGAAACTAGCAAGAATAGCATGGTCACTACTACTCTAACAATCATTTCAACAAACACATAGCATGCATGATAAGTGATTAGTAGCAAAGACTAAACCTTTACCCACAAACAATCCCTAATCACCCATAATCAACACCCAATCCCCCTACTAACCCCACAATAAGTCTACTTACTCATTTTCAAACTAATACTAACATAAAGAAGAGAAAACAACATAAGCATCAAAACATTCATATTGAAGAACAACAAAGATGAACAATGATTAGATAAAGATGAAAAGTTGAATGATAAAATAAAGTGTGGACGTCCGTCAGCACCGCCCGGCGCCCCGCGCGTGCCCGCACAGGACTGACCCGGTTTTCAACGTGTGGCGGCGACCACCCACACGGCCCCCCTCCCTACCGGGGGCCAATCCGATCTCACATACGGAGCGAAGTGTCGGACCTCGATTTGGATGACGATCCGGACTTGTACTAGATGGGTGCGGGCACCCGTGTTTCCGTTTGGGAATCGATCGAGACGTGGTTGTAAATGTTTAAAGGCCGATTCATTTGGTAAGGCGACCTTTTCAGTGAACTGAATTCGTTGCCGATTTGTGGAGTCGCCACCGAGTCCATTATGGGGACTCGGAAACCGTTCAAGTCAAATTTGATCCCTTGCCCGTTCAAAGTTGAGTGGCACGAGACCTAAAGATAAAGACTTGTACCCTTAAGCACTCCATGCCTGTATTGACTCTCATTGCCAATGGTTTCGGACATCCAAAAACCGTCGATTCTGAGTAAGGGGTGAGGGTACGTACTAGGAAGCCAACATCGGATAGATATCAACACCCAATCCCGCCCGCACTATAGCAGCCTCTACTAATCAATCGGTGGGCTGATTTCCAAGTTCTTTTGTTGTGGTGGAAGTACTGTAACATCCGTTGTTTTAAACCCTATGTCTTTGCTATGACGGTTATTTTAAGGACAGATAAGCTTTATCGTCAAAATAATGGTGTTTACATTCTTTGCATGCGATTTCACGTGACAAACAGGCCATGAAAAGATGCACGTAGGAGAGTAGAGAGTACTAATATTATAGGTATTAACAAATCAGTTTTAACGTGATGATACTGATATTAGTCGTTCTCGTGGTATACCTTACTTGGTATTCTGCTTAAGATGCGTCGGTTCGATATTAAAAGAAATGCATCGAACCTAATAAGGTGAGCACCCGGACTAATACGGAAGCCGACCATCGCTTTGTTCAGTTTTAAGTTGTTTTACGTTTTGAATTCCGTGTTAGGTGATTTAGCATGCGATTATAAGGTCATAAAAGCAATAAATCATACGAAAAGCTGTAAATGCGAATGTAAGTAAATCACATTGTGAGGAGTTGCACCCTCGGAGTATACACTAAACGGGACTCGATGCATAGATAGTCTTGAGAACGGATCTCGGAATTACTCGGGTCTTATTTAGTGTGTTCTAATATTTGCTGTTGAAGTTGGGACGTTACGTATTTTAATGGACGTTTGTGGGCTTAGTGCCCACGTTTAGTGTTGTCGTAGTGCATAATAATAGAAAGTGCAAATATGGAAAGTTTTGTTTAGATGACAACCTACTGACAACTTGATCAACAGGCGGATCCTCCAAGCTTGACTAGTGACTCCGGCAGAACCCCGTTACCGTTTGACCTTCCCGCGGCTACTCCGGCAGAGCTTCGTTACTAAGGACTAGTTCTCCAGCTAATCCGACAGAACCTGGGTACTAGTTTTGAGTTAGTCGATCACAAGCACCTTGGTATTGAGTGGAGTCTTCGAAGGTGAGGAGTAGCGTCGATGTCGCTTTTTATCGGAACTACGATCGAGTGGATCGTTTGCCTCGGGTGTCGGTGTGCGAGCCCTTAGCGAGAGTTTTTGAGGGAGAAGAGAGAGTTGAATTGTGTGTCGAATGAATGAGGTGGAGGGGAGTAATTAATAGGTGTTTTCGGCCCTCGTCGCCCATATGGACGCGTGACTTGGGGCACACCAGGACTCAGGCGCCTGGGTCCGAGCGTGGGGAGACCCAGGCGCGTCAGGTGGGGCGGTTGGAGTTTTGAGGATACGATTTTGATACTTTCCAAAACCGAGAGGGGGGTGTGTGATATCTTGCTTGGTCGCGAAGGCTTCCCCACGGCTTGACCTAGCGCCGTAGGCTTGGTGGGCCTCGAGTGTTCATCCCGAGGCTCGCTTGACTCGGTTCGAGTTTCGGGGCCAACTTGGGGTCCCGGTGTCGGAATTGACTTTAATTAGTGTCTATGCGACTGTAACGACACGACTAAGGCTGCCATCATGTTAGTTTTAATTTTTTTTGAGTAATTATTTGGTCCGTTCTATAAGAAAACTATCTAAAACATCGCGAACCCGTGTCGCGTTGCAGTCCTATCGTCATCGGGTGTTTGCTGGGCACCTCTGCAGCCACCAGGTCCAAATTTGGGTGTCTACAGAAGCTCCCACTTTGATTGAGGCTTGGACAAGGCAAAAGTCAAAGTATAGCCATCCAGGTCAATCGAGGATTACGACCTGGTGGCTGTCCGGTCGGGTCATTTTATGTCCGTTGGACTGCGTGGTGAGGCTCGCCAGCCAAGGCTGAGAAGTCATACCTGACGTCTTCGCTTGTGGTTGATTGCTTGGGGCCCGGGCCGTTGCTTGACATCTTGTTCTTGATTCTTTGTGCGCGCGCGCTTTGTCTTCTTCAATTTATTTAGAGGTTTTGTTTAATTTTTAAGTGTTTTTTTTTTTGCGCGCTAGCAACACATTAAGTTGGCCTTTATTTGTACGAGTATATTTTGGGCTGCTTGTGAACCCTTGATGACATAAAACGTTCGAGGGCGTTAGTCTCAGCTCGAGTAATCGTCTTTGGGATGCTTATGACCCCTAGGACAAGATAAAATGATATAAAACTATTCGAGGGCGTTAGTCTCCTCTCGAATGAAAGTTGTTGTGGAGGTATAAGACTCCTTCGACGGCGTTAGTCTCCTCTCGAATAAAAATTGTTGTGGAGGTATAAGACTCCTTCGAGGACGTTAGTCTCCTCTCGAATAAAAGTTACTGTGGAGGTATAAGACTCCTTCGAGGGCGTTAGTCTCCTCTCGAATAAAAATTGCTGTGGAGGTATAAGACTCTTTCGAGGGCGTTAGTCTCCTCTCGAATAAAAATTGTTGTGCCTCCGGGATATCTCTGACCCTTGGGCAAAATTGTTGTGCTCTGCCTCCGGGATATCTCTGACCCTCAGTCAAAAATGTTGTTGCTGTGCCTCCGGGATAACTCTGACCCTCGGGTAAAATTGTTGTTGCTGTGCCTCCGTGATAAATCTGACCCTCGGGCAAAAATGTTGTTGCTGTGCCTCCGGGATAACTCTGACCCTCGGGCAAAAATGCTGTTTTTCGGGATGCCTCTGACCCCTAGGACAAAATTGTTGTTGCCTCCGGGATAACTCAGACCCCTCGGGCAAATCGTTGTTCGTTTATCTGTCTTACTTAAATGCTGGTGGAGTGAATTTGTCTTAGTTAATTTTGTCTCGCATGCTTGTCTTATTTTGTTCGGGTTTGCTCTTGCTTTTGTTTTGATCTTGGGTTTGAGTTGGCTCAGAGTTTTCTTATGTTAATCTAGGTTGTTTTTTCTTGTTACGCGTACGGATGCAGCGTTAAGCGTTTGTTTTATTAGTCGAGAGTGTATTATTGACGTTAGTTAGTAGTTGTCTTGTTACTGTTGTTTGGCTTGTCTTAGTAGGTGTATGTGTATTGTCCTTGAGTTGCATTCGTTTCGCTTTGTTTTAGCCTGGAATGGGCCACTCAAGCGCGCGTCTGTCAGCGTTCCAAGACTCAGGCGCTCAGCCCCCATCGCACCTGGACCCGGGCGCGTGAGCTGGGGCGGTCCGATTCTCGTGGATCGGGTCTGTTTAAGTAATGCGAAGATTGGGGCGCTCGTTTTATTTATCGAAAATCAAACGCGTCATCCTCTTCGCCCCAATCTCGACTCCTTCGATTCTTGTTGCCGAACTTTGCTTCGATTCCGCTTTCCATGACAATGTCGACTCCGGGTTAGTGTTCTTTATTCGTCTAATGTCGGTTTTGCTTAATCGAATTGATTATGAGTTGGTTTGTTGGAAACCCTAGAAAATCGATTTGGGTGTTTTTTATTCACTAAGTTTCGATGTTTGTGTTTTATTTTATCGTCAAATTGGGGTCGATTATAACTTGTTCAAGTGTTTATAAACTCGATAAGTATGTTCGAGGTGTGACAATGGCTTGCTATGGGAAATATGTTCGGAATGCTAGGATTAGGGACCGTCTCTCGAATATTCCTGTGATTATCTTACGCGCTTTTGCTCAAGTAGTGTTTATGAGAATGTGGGTGGCTCTCTTGTTGACTTCTATGGGCTAAGATGATTTTTAGGACCTTCCGTTAGGTTTTGTGTGTCTTAAGACGGACCAAAAGGTGCCGTAACGATGCCAGATTTTCCCGAAACCACTTCCATTGTGACCGGGATAAAAAAATGTCTTCTAGTGGCTTTCTTGGAATTTTGATATTCTTATCCGCATTTTTAAGCTTATTTTGACCTGTTTAAGCTGATTTAGCTTGACTAGAGCTATGTTTTGTTGTGTTTTTTTGTTTTGGGTTTGTTTACAGCTAGAGGTGATACCGAGCGTCCCGAGGGGACTTCTTCGGTTGGTGCTAGTGAAGAGGTTTTCGGGGCAAGCTCACAGACTCCTCAAGGGATTCGCAGAAGACATAGGAGTGTCATGTCTCAGCGACGCGACCCCGAGACCATTAACGAGGCCGAGTTTAATAGAGTGAAGAGGCGCAGGCTTCAGGAGACGGTGGCTAGGAGGGCTCATGTTCCGGTTCTGGTACCGGAGAACGAGGAGATTGTTTACGAGGATCCCGAGTGGGCTCGGAACTGGGATGGTCACCAGCTGATGTTTCATCTTGACCGTCATATTTCTAGCCGCATTGTGCGAGGCTTGGTGAGTGTCCTATTCGTGTTTATTTGGTTCTGACTCGGATTTTGCTACTTATTGCTCGGGTTAGGTTAGGTTTTGTTTTGTTTATCTTTGCATTGTTTTGGTTTGCAGCCCCCAGATCCGATGAGGACTTTCTCGGGCTTTACTACGTGTCTCGACGTTTACCACCAGAAACTGACCTCCGCGGTAAAGGGGATTATCGAGACGACCGCACTAGGTCCTGTGTTCGGGCAATGGATTAGGTTGGTGGATTGCCAGACTAAATGTAACCTCATGGTGATTAGGGCGATGATAGATCGCTTTCATGACACTACCTCGACATTCCACATGTCTTTTGGGGAGGTCGGGATGACCCTGGAGGATTTTGGGATGATCAGTGGTTTGCCCTGGGGTCTGGATAGGATTAGGTGGGCTGCCGGAGGCCCTAGTCTAGATAGTGATGAGGTGCGGGGCCTTATCGGAGATTGTTTGCCGTGTGAGGCATATAACACGCCTCATGCGATAGTAAGTTCTTATATCACCGACCACTTTGAGCGAGTGATGGTACTAGAGGGTCGGGAACCCAACACGCCGGAGCAGGATGCCCGGTTGTGGTTGTGGTATTTCCTAGGGTCGTCCCACTTCTCAGACAAGGGCGAGAGGTTCAGTACTAGGATTTTGCCTTTCCTAGATGAGCTGACTCAGCTAGGACGCTTTAATTGGGTGACCGCGGCTTTCGCGGAGATGACTCGCTGCTTGCAAATCATGGTGAGGCCGCTGGTGATAGGGTCGGGTTCAGCTGTGCCTATCGTGGTTCCAGGCCTTATACTAGAGGTCAGTTACCATCTCTCACTTTTGTTTTTGAAGTTTCATTTAGTTTTGGCTTGATTATGCTAAAGTTTGCTTTGGGATTCTACAGACTTGGGTTTATTCCTATTTCTCTTGTTTGGCACCCAAGACGGTACGGGTGCACCCGAAGAGGTTCCCGGCGGGAATCGAGTGGAGGCTGGCTCAGCCTAAGAGCACAATCAGCCATTATCCAGTAGAAAATGGGCTGGTTAACAAGTTGCGCATTGAAGATGTAAGTTTTCCTTCCATTGCTAGCAGATGTTTTTTTTTCTTAGTAGATGTCAGTGTTGCATAGCCCCCAAGTCTCGGGATTCATTAGGAGGTTGGTTTTGCATGTGTAGTTTGTGGCCCGCCCTTGGGCTGATTACGAGGGCGTGCCCGGGTACGTGACCGCGGAGCTGAGGCCGCGAAGTTATAGGAGGATGCTTCTTCCTGCGTTGATTCGTCCCGTTTGGTACCTGGGCGAGCGGTTGGTGCGTCAGTGCCTTTATGACGACTTCAGGGTGTCGGTTGACCCTCCCCGGACCATGTTCAGACCGCCGACCGCCGCAGAGATTCTCGAGGATAGGGACGGAGAGGGAGGCGATACACTCTTGGTGCCCGGTGCCTCCTACTTGTCCCATGTCACCCGGCGGCTGGCTTGGTACCGCCTCGTGGTAAGATTCTAACTTTGGTTCTAAGATTCGTGTTGTGGTTTATTGTTTCATTGCCGTCTGGCCGACCAATTATGTTGTCTTTTCAGCTGGCAGACCCGGCTGACGAAATCGAGCCCCCAGATTTTCCTTTGACCCTGCTCAGGGTGGATGCAACTGGGATACCCTTTACTGAGCCCCTACCCCCGTGTTCTGCCAAGGAGATGGATGTCGGGATAGAGTGGCGAGACCGGGTGTATCGGGTGAGTTTCGGGTATTGTTATTCGTTTGGGCTCTAAGGATTGGGGGTAGTTCGCCTAACTTTTGTGTTTTTTTTTGCTTTCAGGTTTCGTCGGCTTGCCATCAGAAGTTGTCGCAGGCTGCCAACTGCTTCTGGGCCTATGCCTCGAGAGTCTCCCGTGACACTTCGGGTCCTCGATCGGTGAGCTTACATGACTGAGGCGATTTTCTAGGCTGTTGTTGTATTTTCCTAATGCTTAAGTGTATTTGCAGGATGTTCCGGATATGGTGGGTCAGTTGGAGACTCGGGTGACCGAGCTCGAGGCGAGAGAGGTTGAGGCACAGCGGCTTCTGCAATCTCGAGCTGACGAGATCGCCTTCTTGAAGGAGCAGCTGGCTCGGTCCCGGGGTGATACCTCAGCTCAGGGTGAGGCTAGGCATCAGGTCGAAAGGGAGGCTGAGGTCGATGCTGAGGCTACAGGTGCTATGGAGGAGGCTGGAGGGATTCCCGAGACGGCTACCCTAGATATGCTATTGGGGATGGACGGTAGTGAGTTTCCCCTTATAGACTTGGAGGACCTAGGGTTAGATGATCAGCTTTGTGAGATCGTGATTGCCGTCGGCGCGACTTCTAGGGGTCCTTCTTAGCCTTGATTTGTATAAGGATTTGTATATTTTGTATATCTGTTTTAGATTCTTAGTATTTGAATTGGTTGGATTAGTCTTGCATTTTTGTTTGGCGAATTGTTTACCTAGATTGACAAGTAATCACTTTTGTGTTTGTTCGTATTACGATATGACTTGGTTTAGGGTGCGTTAGCGTTGCGTGAGAGGATGAAAACAGCTTTTTTCTGATGTTTTGAAATGCGTTAGTTTGAGCCGGGAATCGGATCAGGTAGTACGTCAATTAAAATGTTTTTGACTCGAGATGCGAAGTATCAATGTGCTTTGATTACGTGTGTTAAAAGATGTGCGCGGTTGTTTTAGCATTCAAAATGGGATCGAGGTTGAAATTTGGACGACTCTTGAAAAAAAGTTGAACCACTTTTTATTTACTTATAGCATTTGCCTTATTAGGCTACAGACGTGACTCGACGGTGATTGCTAAAAGGCTACGACACGCCTAGGTGGGGTAGCTTATCCCCCTAAAAAAAACGTCTAAGTCTTGTTCGTCCGAAGGGTAGCTTCACGTTCTCGCAGCTCATGCGCGGGTATTTCGGTTTTCCGGACGGGTTTTAGCGACTTCGGGAGGTCGTTCCCGATGTCCGGGGTTGAGGATGATAGTTATGGTGATAGTGGACATTTGATTTTCTATCCTTGGGTTGCTCGGGATATCGCCTGCATGACTACCGTCGCTTGGGCTGAGGCTGCTGGCCTCCGGACCGCCCGGGCTTGGGCGGCCGGACATTCGGGCGCGTGGGCCGTTGCGGTCGGGTCTCCGGGTTATGGAAATTTTTGTTGTTTCCTAATTCTTGTGGGTTTAGGGCTATATATAAGGGTTGTGGGCAATTGTTTTAGACATACCATGGTACTCATAGGGTCTAGCACGTTTATTTTTAGCATTATGTCGGGTTTTGAGAAAATCCTCGCCGAGTGGGTTAGTTCTTTTAAGAAATGTGACCCCGGGGTTAGTTCAAATGACGGCTTATCAATGGTTGTTGCGCTTAGTCGAGTCAAGGTGCAGGATGACTTCTTGCGGGCATGTTCTAGGTTTTGGGATTCGAAATTCCATGCTTTCGTCTTTCCCGGGGGTAAGATTTGTCCTTCACCAGAAAAGATAGATGCTATAGGCGTGTAGAGCTTGGTCCGACCTTGTGTGCCCTATGGGGATGATGCTTACGTGGAGCGATTTTAAATTTTTTTTGGACCTTTCTTCGCTAGAGGAGGCTAAAGACTATTTTGGCGTGGATGGTCTTAACCTAGAGTTGCTTTCTAGGACATTCTCACAGGTTGGCTCTCGACATGTTTCGACCTTGGCATGTAGGCGCGCTTTTAACGTTGCTATTGCTTGCTACTATCTTTTAGAGGATGCACGGTCACGTGAAGGCTGGGGTAATCCTCGAGTGTTGGATGTGGTAGCGGCTATGGAACATGGACGGTCACCCTCTTTGCTTATTTTAGGTGAACTTGTTCTGGGTCTTGATGCTAGTGTTCCGGTACATGGGATACCTTCTCGGGGTTCTAGGGCCATTTTACAGGAGTGTTTTTTTTTGTCATGTTTTTGTAGCTAGGTTTTACTTGTTTTGTGGTTGTTTTGACTTAAGAGGTGTGATACTTCGTCGTTTTTCGTGCAGGTTTGGTTGCAAGAGCGGCTCGGTTTAATCGACTCTCCCCGGTGTTTCAAGGATTACAACTACAGGGGCTTCACGAGCTAGATGATGGTGTCGGCGTGGAGCAAGAGTTTTGGAGAGGAGGATTGGTTTTCCTATTTGGCTAGAGGAGATGTTGTCATTAGGTGGCCCATCCCGTGGTGGAATATTAGTGGGCGCATAGGGTTTCCATTTTCGTCTTCGACCTGGGCTTTGTTATTACTATCCATGAGGGATCAAGTTTATATTTACCCGGGCATGTTGTCAAATCAGATGGGTGTCCGACCTCCTATTCCAGATGATGCTAGGGTCATTTCAGGTTTTGATCCGTGGACCGAGGACAAGGGATGTCAATTTCACCCGAACCCGTTCAAAATCCATCCACCCGAATAAAATTAATGGACGAAAACCCGAACTAAATGGATTTTAAGCGGATGACGGATGAATCGGGTGATGGATCGGGTCGGATTCGGGTGGAGATTTTTCACCCGTCACCCGATCCGTCCACCCGATCCGTTCACCCGTTTATATATTTTTTTTTTAAAATATATGAATATATAAAAATAATAATTAATTTCACTCTATTTTTATACTCATTATCCTTTTTTTTCTTAAAACCCTAAGAAAATATTTTCCGTAATCACTTTGGCGGCCACCATTTTAGATTTTCTTTCCCCGTCTTAATTTTCGACCACCAAAAAATCCCAAAAAACTTTACGCATCTTATACTTTGTATATTTGTTATTGTATTTTAAAAAATTATTTTTCATCCGCTAAGCACCCGATCCACCCGCGGATGACGGATGGATTGGATCCGGGTGGTGGGTTAATCGGGTGACGGATGGATCGGGTGGAGTATGCGGATTCGGGTGATGGATTCGGGTGAGGCTCCACCCGACCCGAAACCGACCCGTAGACATCCCTACGGCGAGGACTTGCTTTGGGGGTTCAGGGTGTCTTGGGAGCAAACGTTTCTGCACCCCGTTGTTCGACCGACTGTCAATACTTCTGTCAGGAAGAGAATTGGTGGATATCTGCCAGGACAGACCGACCCAAAAGTTAGGAAGACAGCACCGCCGAGAGGCGAAAAGGAGACTCGAGAGACTAAGTGCCTAACCAAGGACAGTGGAACCGATCCTAGCCTAGTCAGTTTATCCGAACGGGCCAAGACTGACGAGACCCGTATTAAAGCTGCGAAAGAGCAAAGTGGGATTTACTTGACTCATGTTTGGATAGGGCGTTAGAGGCTTGCTTCCGGAAAATCGCGGAGGAAGAACGCAAGCAGTTGTACTTGGGTGATAAGGGTGAGGAAGAATCAGACCAGTAGAGCCCAGCCATTTATATTATGTATTATTAGTTGATAATATGTGGCGTATTACTACTAGTTTTTGTGGATTTTAGACACGTTGTTGATTTTCCGGGACGTCTGGACTCAGATTTTTTTTTGATGTAGATGCCTCGACAAAGGCTCGATTTAACCGAATTTTGTTATTAATGATAAGCACATTTTTATTTTTTATTCTTTTTTTTGTGGTGGCTCGCAACTCGATTCTTCATTTTACCCAGAGCGCCCTTTCGGGTTTTCACTCCGTCCTCGGCTCACCCTTTTTTCTTTGTTTTTTTTTTTGCTTTTTGTTTTCTATTGCTCTTTTTTGTTTCTTTTTTGACGGCTCGCAACTCGATTCTTCATTTTGCCAGAAGCGCCCTTTCGGGTTTTCACCCCGTCCCCGGCTCGTCCTTTTTTTTACGAGGGCTCACAACTCGTTTCTTCATTTTGCCCGGGGCGCCCTTTCGGGTTTTCACCCCGTCCTCGGCTCGCCGTTTGTTCTTCGTCATTTAACTCACTCATTGACCGGGTCATGGGATGAACCCCGGTTTGCTCACGAATCGATTAATCGACTGCTTTGTTTAGTTGTTTGGTTGTACCCGGGAAAAGGTTGCCTATGTATCCTCTTTCGGGCGGAATCAAACCATGTTCGTAGTTCTTTAGAAAAGTGTGAGTGATTTTGCTTTAGACTCGTTTATGCCATTTATCGATGCGAACTGATTTTTGTTTTGTTGTTGTTTTTTGTTTCCCCCTAAGTGGGAGGTCGTGACGTGGTTTCTGGGGTGTTTATGGGTAGTATCGTTTGAGTTGATCCATATTGGTCGGGGTTGAGAACTCTTGACCATTGAGGTCGGTAAGGATCACGGCGCCCCCGAGAGTATTTTCTTAACGAGGTAGGGGCCCGCCCAGTTTGGTTTGAATTTTCCTCCAGGGTCGACGAGAAGGGGTGCTCTAATGGATTTGATCACTAAATTTCCATCGTGTATGTTACAGGATTTCACTCGCTTGTTAAATGCTCGTTGGATGCGCTGTTGGTAGGCTTGCACATTGAATAGGGCATGTATCCTACGTTCATCTAGGAGTACTAGCTCGTTGTATCGTTTTTGGTTCCATTCTTCCTCAGGGATACCACTTTCGGCTAATATTCTTAGTGATGGTATTTCTAGCTCTATTGGTTGGACGGCTTCGGGACCGTAGGTTAGGTAATATGGCGTGGCTCCGGTGGGTGTTCTATTGGATGTTCGGTATCCCCATAAGGCGAAGGATGCTCTAAACTTCTTGTTTTGTGGTTAGTACGGTGTAAGAGGCGGCTTCTACCCATTTGGTGAAGTAATCTACGGCTATTAAAATAAAGCAACGTCCGCCGGCCCCGGATGGGTGTACTTTCCCTATGATGTCTATTCCCCTAAGTAGAGAAGGGCAAGGGTGTGGCTATAGTGTGCAGAGGATAAGGAGGTAGGTGTTGGATGGTGGCGAATATTCGGCAATTATGGCAGTGCCGAACGTGGCGTCGACAGTCTGTCTCTAAGGTAATCCAGTAATAACCCAGTCTCATTATTTTTCGGGCTAGTAGGTGTGCACTCATGTGGGGTCCGCACTCTCCGTCGTGTACTTCTTCCATGGCTCTCTTTGATTGGTCTTTGTTTATGCATCTAAGGAGGACTCCTTGTGGGGTTCGTTTGTACAACAGGCCTTGATTCAAGACGTAATGGGTGGCTTGTATTCGTAGGGCTCTTTTGTTTTTAGCATTAGTGTCAGGTGGATAAGACCCGTGGGTTTTAAAGTTTAGGATTGCTTTGTACCGAGGTTCTTCGGTGGCGTTGTCGCTTTCGAGGTTGTGGATATAGGCTGGTTGTTCGCTTCTCTCTATGGAAAGAGGTGATCGAACATGTTTATTAGTGAGGCTAGTTTGGATAATGCGTCAACGAGTTGGTTCTCTTCGCGGGGTATGTGTATGAGGTCGATTTCGGTGAATTCCTTAGGCATTGCTTCTAATTCAGTTTGGTATGGGGTTAGGCTTTTGATATGAACCATCAATTAACCGTGGCATGGTTGACTTACTAATGATGAGCCTTCGTGGACTCTAAGGTTTTTTGTTTTTGTTTTTTTTTACTCCCAGAGACATGGCTGTTTTTAGACTTATTAGACAGGATTTGTGTTGTCGGTAAGTTTGGTCGGGTGGCGTTTTGCTTGTTTCCGAGTTTATTGTTATTTGGTCAGTGGCGCTTTGAGTCTAAGGTTGTTATTCCCGATTTCCTTCTTGGGATGAAGTCGAGTGGGCTGCTTGCGGTAGCCCATGCATTTTAGTTAGTTGTTATCGATATTTGGCATAATGTCGAGTTTTTAAGCGTTTTAAAGTGGATTTGTTGAACGGAAGTTAAGCGATTGTCGAGGCATGTTTGTAAGATAAAAGAAGTTTGTTTCATTGATAATAATAGTAGACGGGCTAGGTGCCCGTAATTTGTTTTGGGGGAGGTGGAGGACATGTCCCCTCGCACTTCCCCGGACTTGATGGAATGAAAGACAATACATTTATTATTATATTAGCCTAGGCCCTAAGATGAACTAGACTCTGACTTGGACCGGCCATGCCTTTAGATCAGAGGTACCTTCGCTGGTTGGGCTCCCGGCGTTCACACGGATCGCTCTCTTGGTACCTAGGGCCAGCTGTCCTCCGAAGACATCCTACGGGGACATAGACTCCCTTGTTGATGAGGTTCTGAACCTCATGCTTGAGTTCGGTACATACTTGGGTTTCATGCCCCCGACCTTGATGATATAAGCAATAAGCGTTCGGATTCCAACCCGCCTCCCTCTTTTCTATAGATGGGTCTGGGGTGGGACCCACCGGCCATAGTAGCCAGGCCTCCTGCAGTTTCTGGAGGGCCTCAGCGTAAGATTCCCCCAGTTCAGTGAACTGCCTAAAGGGATGGCGGAGATTCGTAGGCTCGACAGGGCGTGCGAGCCTGGCGTACTCAACATATGGATCCCCACTAAGCACCAGTTCCCGACTTATCGGTCCTCCTTGGGGTTTCCTCTCGGGCCCTTCGAGAGTCTCAAGGCGACGCCTAACGTCGTCGATTGAGGAGGAAATTGACGACACTATCCCTAGTATCCCGTGGACCACGTTCATTAAGGCATTGAGTTGGTCGATGCTACCTTCGTTGCTACTTGGCGCCATTCCTAGACGAAAAATAGGAGTGTGAGGTTGGGGCTTGCCGGGCGATTTAGGGACTCGAGGAATGCTCATGATTGAGCGACGCGTAAAGCAAGGAGGCCCCTGACCTGTGTGTGTGGTCACGGTTTTAGGGATTCAGGCGCTTTAGACTCTGGGTGTATTCGGCGAGATGCCTAACAAATTTTAGATCTCTGAGACGAGATGACTTGACGCGAACCTCGGAGGTGAAGTTTTAAGTAGGACTTCTCGAAACTGTAGACCCTGAGTAAGATCCTAGAATCTAACATAGATAATTAAGCACACAGTTGTACGACGTAAGAGTTTGATCACGATCCCGGCTCAGGATCAGATAATTTGGATGTATGTTTCCTTTGAAAACGACCAGTTCTGCAAAATTTTGAAAAGGATGGTTTGTAGAAATAGTGTAACGATGGTGCGACGACATCGTTTGCGGAGTGTAAGTATGTTGTTATGTGGGTGCATCGGAAATGATGACGAAATGTAAATATGTTTTTTTTGAAAGGAGCGCATTTCCTTTAAGGGAAACGTCTTTTTTCTTCTTGAAAATAATTATGTGATGCTTCTATCAAAACTACTATTAATTAGTTAGTTCGATACTCGCGGGGTGCGTGATGCTCGTGATGGAGCGTGAAGTCTGATGACAGACTCCTTAAAGGTGTGACTAAATCCTTAGTGAGGAACCTAGATGGTGAATAGTGTTTCTTATAAATTTTTTGCTTTTTGAAAAAAGACTTTTAAAATTAGTGACCCACATTTGTCGGTTGTCCTAACTAGCATTAAACGGTGGGGGTGTGCATTGTGAAAAGTGTTTTGAGGGTGTAACCATTTTGGGTTCCTTGGCTTCATAAATTGAAGTTTTGGTTGTGCTAACGGTACGTGTGCAAAAGTTTTTGAAATAAAATGTGACCGCATGGTAGCCTTAACCCCATTAATTGGGAGTTTCAGTTGCATTAACGGTAATCATTGTTGTTAATAGGTTTTAATTTGGCCAAGGTGATGGCACTAAAAACTTTTTTTTTTAAAATTAGTGAATGTGAGCTTTGCCATGGTAACGGCGTAAAAAAAACGTTTTCCTTTTTTAGAAACCATGATTTGGTCGGAGTATTGATGTTTAAACGGTCGTTTTGAAAAGATAAGGTATTTTCGAAAAACGGAGTTGGGTGCGGTTGAATATGTTGGCGTGGTTGAATCCAGATTTTAGTGTTTTATTTGGGTTGTATTGTTCAAACACGCTATACATAACTAGGAATGCATACACTCATGCAGGATGCAGATATGGGTAG
The DNA here is from genome assembly GCA_958450325.1 of Agrostemma githago. Lineage (NCBI taxonomy): Eukaryota > Viridiplantae > Streptophyta > Magnoliopsida > Caryophyllales > Caryophyllaceae > Agrostemma > Agrostemma githago. The sequence goes on from OY288253.1 coordinate 22,216,738, forward strand.
GTTAGGGTAGGCTACCGCCCACGAATAGTCTTTACTTAGGCATTGACAATGATCTGGGGAGATGAGTGTCATACCGTCCGTTTGGACTATCCGCTTATTAATCCCGCGGGTTACGCGTTAGGCGAACAGAGCGTCAATCGAGGGTTTCTCCGCGTGTCCCAAGAGATCTTACCGCGAAGAGGTCGATTGGTCCTGATATCGGTGGGCTTTTTAGGGCCAAAACCTGTAGTGACCACAACTAGGAACTAAGAAATGAGCTTCACTGACCTCGTTCAAGTTACACCACCGCTGGAAACTTGTTTCCAAATCCCCAGCGGAGTCGCCAAACTGTAGACGTCCGTCCGCACCGCCCGGCGCCCCGCGCGTGCTCGCATAGGACCGACCCGGTTTTCAACGTGTGGCGGCGGCCACTCACGCGGCCCCCCTCCCTACTGGGGGCCGGTCCGATCTCGCATATGGGGCGAAGTGTCGGACCTCGATTTGGATGACGATCCGGACTTGTACTAGACGGGTGCGGGCACCCGTGTTTCCGTTTGGGAATCGATCGAGACGTGGTTGTAAATGTTTAAAGGCCAATTCATTTGGTAAGGCGACCTTTTTAGTGAACTGAATTCGTTGCCGATTTGTGGAGTCGCCACCGAGTCAATTATTGGGACTCGGAAACCGTTCAAGTCAACTTTGATCCCTTGCCGGCTCAAAGTTGAGTGGCACGGGACCTAAAGATAAAGACTTGTACCCTTAAGCACTCCATGCCTGGAATGACTCTCATTGCCAATGGTTTCAGACATCCGGAAATTGTCGATTCTGAGTAAGGGGTGAGGGTACGTATTGGGAAGCCAACATCGGATAGATATCAACACCCAATCCCGCCCGCACTATAGCGGCCTCTACTAATCAATCGGTGGGCTGATTTCCTAGTTCTTTTGCTGGGGTGGAAGTACTGTAATATCCGTTGTTTTAAACCCTATGTCTTTGCTATGTCAGTTGTTTTAAGGACAGATAAGCTTTATCGTCAAAATAATGGTGTTTACATTCTTTGCATTCGATTTCACGTGACAAGCAGGCCATGAAAAGATGCACGTAGGAGAGTAGAGAGTACTAATATTATAGGTATTAGAAAATCAGTTTTAACATGATAATACGGATATTAATCGTTCTCGTGGTATACCTTACCTGGTATTCTGCTTAAGATGCGTCGGTTCGATATTAATATAGATGCATCCAACCTAATAAGGTGAGCACCCGGACTAATACGGAACCCGACCATCGCTTTGTTCAGTTTTAAGTTGTTTTACGTTTTGAATTCCGTGTTAGGTGATTTAGTATGCGATTATAAGGTCATAAAAGCAATAAATCATACGAAAAGTTGTAAATGTGAATGTAAGTAAATCACATTGTGAGGAGTTGCACCCTCGGAGTATACACTAAACGGGAGTCGATGCATAGATAGTCTTGAGAACGGATCTCAGAATTACTCGGGTCTTATTTAGTGTGTTTTAATATTTGTTGTTGAAGTCGGGACGTTACGTATTTTAGTGGACGTTTGTGGGCCTAGTGCCCACGTCTAGTGTAGTCGTAGTGCATAATAATAGAAAGTGCAAATATGGAAAGTTTTGTTTAGATGACAACCTAGTGACGACTTGATCAACAGGCGGATCCCCCTAGCTTGACTAGTGACTCCGGTAGAACCCCGTTACCGTTTGACCTTCACGCGGTTACTCCGGTAGAGCTTCGTTACTAAGGACTAGTTCTGCGGCTAATCCGACAGAACCTAGGTACTAGTTTTGAGCTAGTCGATCACAGGCACCTCGGTATCGAGTGGAGTGCTCGAAGGTGAGGTGTAGCGTCGATGTCGCTTTTTATCAGAACTACGATCGAGTGGATCGTTTGCCTCGGGTGTCGGAGTGCGAGCCCTTAGCGAGAGTTTTTGAGGGAGAAGAGAGAGTTGAATTGTGTGTCGAATGAATGAGGCGGAGGGGGGTATTTATAGGTGTTTTCGGCCCTCGTTGCCCATATGGACGCGTGACTTGGGGCGCACCAGGACTCAGGCGCCTGGTTGCGAGCGTGGGGAGACCCAAGCGCGTCAGGTGGGGCGGTTGGAGTTTTGAGGATACGATTTTGATACATTCCAAAACCGAGAGGCGGGTGTGTGATATCTTGCTTGGTCGCGAAGGCTTCCCCGCGGCTTGACCAAGCGCCGTGGGTTTCGTGGGCCTCGGGTGTTCATCCCGAGGCTCGCTTGACTCAGGGTTGACTCGGTTCGAGTTTCGGGGCCAACTCGGGGTCCCGGTGTCGGAATTGACTCTAATTAGTTTCTATGCGACCGTAACGTCACGACTAAGGCTGCCATCATGTTAGTTTTAATTTTTCCGAGTAATTATTTGGTCCGTTCTATAAGAAAACTATCTAAAACATCGCGAACCCGTGTCGCGTTGTAGTCCTATCGTCATCGGGTGTTTGCTGAGCACCTCTGCAGCCACCAGGTCCAAATTTGGGTGTCTACACAAAGATTAAAGGGAGGAGAAGAGAAATTATACCAAACTAGAGATGTAAACTTGTAATAATAAGAAAACCCAAATAAATCTCCCAAGGTTGTCAATCTTGGTAGAGTCTTCAAGAAATCCCTTAATACAAGACTAATTATCTAGATTAATCTAGGATTAACTAAAGATTAAGGAAATATTAAGCTAATGAGAGGAGGATCTCTATCTAGGGTTTAGTCTAATGTAGTGTAATGTAAAAGTGCTTAAAACAATACAGGAGGGGGGGTTTATATAGGGTTTCACGGGTAAGGGAGAAGAAAGAAACGAAGAAGGGCTCCGCTGGGCTCATCCCGGCCGAGAGGAGATCGGTCCCGACCGGGAAGGACTTGGTCCCGACCGGGAGTGCCTTCCAGTAGCGCGTCTTTGCTCGTCACTTCATCCCAATCGTGATGGATGTGTTCCCGACCGGGATGAGTCTTGTAGGCTTCAAATATGATCTCATAGGTCCCTCCTTGCTCTTCCTAGGCTTCTCATCGATTCTCGGTGCTCGGGAATGGGTCCCAAGGGGCTCAGGATCGAGTCTAGGCCACTGAGTCATCGTCGCTTCTCTTCGTTGGCTCTAAATGCGTCGGAAACGAGTCTAAATCGTTCCATTTCTCCAAGGTAGGCTCTAGGAACCTAAAACAAGCTAGAATAAGCGTAAGTAGCCTCGAAAACCGCTCCGAAGAGCGATTCCACAAGAGAAACAGGAACCAAACACAAGAAATAAGCACTACAAACCACACCTATCAACTCCCCCACACTTAACCCTTACTCGCCCTCGAGTAAGCACAAACTAACTAAAAACTAAAAGAAACTAGACTACTAACCGAGCGGGTATTAGCGCACCCTACGCCCTTTCAACTCACGCGAGAACACTTAGAGGACAAGTGTTCTCCGTAAGGCAAGTGAGGTCTTGCGACAAAACAGCGGATACAGCCGAACACAAAAACACACAAACAATCAAACAAACAAACAAACGGCTGCATCCAAGAAGAAACAAATACCGCTTCCCTCAACAAAGCGGTGAAAGAAACACCAGTTAAGGACTCAAGGCAAGTGACAACGTTTCCAAGCTAACAACACAAATCGATATGGACAAAATCCTAATAGTATGACAACAAAGCAATAAAAACGTTGGTAACTTACCTAGGTTCCTCCTAACCTTCTAAGAACGTACTACAAGACGATAGGCGGGATGGAAAAAGGATGAACCACGGAGTTAGTCGACACTGTAGGTAAAGTGAAACCTCGCCCCCTTTGGCGATAAGCCAAGAGGGTCGTCCCATGCTCAAAAATAGTCTAACTAGTCCAAGTAAAAAGGCGGATATGGTTGCAAAGTGAGGGAAGACCGGCCATTACCGCTATCATCCTTCCTAGGGACTCGGTCCTTTGGTAGACTCTTCACGATAACAGTCGGTAAAAGGCTTATTTTTGAGGGGGTAAAAATTTTCTTGAGATATGATTTTCTTTGGCATTTTTCTTTTGCATTTTGCTTTTGAGTTGCTATGTCGCTTCTTTTTCTTCTTTTGTATTTTGTTTTTGATTTGTTGTGTCTTTTCTTTTTTTCCTTTCTTCTTTCTTTTCTTTCTTTTCTTTTTTTCTTTCTTTCTTTTTCTTTCTTTTCTTGGCTTGCCTTTCGGATAAATTTTGTTTTGTAGGCATTTCTTGCAACCAAGTAAGAACTTCAACAACTTGCAACTTATTTGTCGAAAATGTGTAGAAGGTAGGGATATGGGTGAGTCGGGAGCGCGCTTTCCCTTCAAACCCACAAAAAGAGGGAAAACTTGGACTAATCAAACAATTTCGAACATGGTCACCTAAGAGACGGGACTCGGCAACCAAGGCCTTTTCACTCCGTGGGTGTTCAAAATGGTCAAAATACAGATCCCGTAGTAAATTCCTAGTAGACTGGGTGGACTCAAGGTAAGAAACCAACGAAATCATTGATGTAAAGTCATTCTACTAGACTAAAGTCCAAGACTCGATTCACATCACTAGAAAGGGAAAGTAAACACTTGCGCACTAGCCACAAAACCGGGTTTTCAAAAACCTTTTATTACACAAGACACAACTAAACAAGACAAAACAAAGACGCAACAAAAAAGAAAGAAAAAGAGACAAACAAAACAAAACAAAACAAGCAAACAAAATAAACAAACACCACCCCGAAACATCCAAACAAGCCACCAATCAACCACGAATTCCAAAAAGCTCCACCCGAGCACACACCATCACAAAACATCCTTCAAACTCCACAAAGAGGGAAAAAGGAGAAAGAAGTGAAAGGATATTACCGGATGTCTTGAGCCTCCCGAAACTTATCGACGATCACGTAACCTACAAGGAAAACTGGGGGAGCAAAACATACAACACAACAAATATACGACACAAAGACTCAAAAGAAAAAGACACAAAAGAAAATCTTTTTGGTTTTTTATGAAATTTTTCAAATTTTTAGAGATTTTTTTTAAGATTTTTTGAAAAACTATGAAAATAAAGCTAAACTAGACTAGGATCGCTCCCCCACACTTAAACCGAGCAATGTTCTCATGCTCGATCGGTAGTGTGCGGAGACACAAAAAATAAGAGAAAAAGGGAAAATAAAGCTAAAAATCAAAAATGAAAGTGAAGAGAGGGTAGAATGTGTCCGGCCGGGGTGTAATCAAGTCACCAAGGGCCGAGACGAGAAAAGATATGGATGGGGGAAGAAATAAAAAGAAGAAAATAAAAGAAAATGGGAGTGGAGGGCTAGGTGTAATCAAGTCACCTAGCCCGGATTTCACCTAAATCTGACTAAATTCTACCAAAAGAAAATAAAAATAAAGAAAAAGTGAAAAGACTATGCCAATTTGGATTTTCAATGGATTCTCGATGTAACACCCCGAATTTTCGGACATAATTATTATATTCATTTCATGGATTTTAATATCCGAAATAATTATTTTAATTCAATTCCTATAATTTTTCTATTCGGATATTCCCTTTTCAATTTAATTGTCCGGAAATCGTACCCTTGTAACCTTTTGTCGGTTTAGTTTGGAATTTTGGCCAAGGCTAACCCATCCTTGTTTTCCACATGTGGATTGATGAGGGAGCATTGAGATTTGGGCCCAAGTAGGGTTTACCCATGATCCTTGCCTATATATACATGTGATTAGATGAGAATTTCACCATTCCTTCTCATTTGCAAACCCTAGAATTAGGTTTTCTTTCTCTCCTCTCTTCCTCTCCTCTTAGCCACGCCTATACTTTTTTCATACCTATATTTTCGTGCCTCCATCATCACTATTATGCATTATTATTCATCCTCTTCAAGCATATTCGATCCTAGCGCAATTGTTCGCATCGTTTCGTAAGTTTCGCTCCCTTTTGCGCTAGTTTTTCGTAATTGTTTTTAGTAGTGTTTAATTAGGGTTTTGTTTGGTATTGGCACGTGATTGATGATGGTATAGACAAGGAGATGTGCTCGGGGAAAGACTTTTATATCGTTGAAGAAAAGATCGTTGATTAAATCGGAAATTGGTAACTAGATGTGATTCCTTTCGTGTTTATGCATCTTGAATGTGTTGAGTGATTTTAATGATTTGTAACATAATTTAATTGATTTGTGTTGTGTCTTTATTCATGATTCAAAGTGTCCAATTAATTAGTATGTTAATTGAATAATTTATTATCATCGTTAGATCTATAATTGTCGTTTGCGCTTATATTGGAATTGTTAGATCTAATCCGTTGTAACATCTAAAATTCGTACGTGAGCCGCTTGGCCTCTTCGTTTGGAGATGCTAGGGTTGTTTCATCGATGGCTTTAGGGTTCCAACCCTAAGTATTAGATGACTCGTCCTATCATCACCCGATGTTGAGGTTAGGGTTGAGGTTAATCTAACCTTGATTGAAAGTCATGTAACTTTATTGGAAAGTTACTATACAACTTCACTTAAGGTTAAGGTAACTTCAATGCGGGGTTATAGTCTCGTTGGGGCTCAATTTAAGTGACTCCACGAGATTATGATCAAGGTTGACGTAACCTTAGTTGACGTTTATGTAACTTTATTGAAAAGTTACAGTACAACTTCACATGAGGATAATGTAACCTTATTGCGTGTTATAATCTCACAGAGGTTAGTGTAACCTCACGAGGTTATAACAAGGTTAATGTAACCTCACTTGAAGTCAAGTAACTTCAATGGGAAGTTACGATACCCTTCACTTGAGGATTACGTAACACCGTTACGAAGCTATAATCTCTTTGAGGTTAAGGTAACCTCACAAGGTTATAGTCGAGGTTAATGTAATCTTAACTTGAAGTTGACGTTATAGTGGTTATACTATGACACCACCTTTGGGTTGACGTTACATACATAACTTCACTTTAGTAGACAAGGTTAATGTGGCCTTACCTTGACCTTGAATACTAATACACGTTAGATGTTCGGGATTATACTTTGTTAAACATTAACCCTATCACTAATTGAAGGTTATAGTCAGTTGTGCTATAACTTCACCATATTATCGTTGTTTGATTAATTCTATAATCGTTCCTTTAGAACAATCAGTTACATTGTTTTATGTTTGAGTCGTGATGTTTATCGCGAACGATTAATACTTGGTATAGTCAGTTACACTATCTAGGGCTTGATTTTCCCTGGTATAGTTAGTGACACTATATTCAGTCTGATTACTACATGGTGCAGTCAGTTACACTGTACTACGTAGAAGTCGTGAGGTTGCTCACGCAGTTGGCAGTCAGTTACACTGTGCAACGTACATGATGGTTAGTGATATAGATGACGGTAGTATCAGTTACATACTATCAGAATGAACCAATACTGCTCGTAAGAGGTTTAATTGGTCTATGTTCGGTGGGTCCAGATTCGCCAGTTACACGTTCTGGATTCTCGTGTGTCGTTCGACGTACAGTTACTGCGTCGAGAGTTCTGGCCAGGTCTTAGACATATAGTCGTCAGTTACACGCTATACATAGTATCGTGGAGTATCAGTTACATACTTCACAAAATGGAGGGTTAGTTACACGCTCCGTGTCAGAGGGTCAGTTACATGCTCTGACTAGTTAGAGTATCAGTTACATACTCTAGCCGGTGTTCATTCTATATCCTATACGTCTTTGTATGAAGTCTGTTGTTACTTACTCCGACATGCATGGATGGATACGTAGTATCTATCTCGATCGTTATGATTAATTATGGATTGCAATAATTATATGATCGTGTCTTATAACATGTTGGTCATGTGTATTGATATCTTCACATGTCGTTTAATTGTGTTATCTTTCATTATTATTGCTATTCATGTTCAACTTGTTATAACTACGACTGGAAGAGCATCTAGTTACTCCCCACTGACTGTGGACCCCCTTTTCAGGTCTTCCGAGATACTATTGATTGTGATGCTGTGTTGGGGAAGACCTGTGGAGAGAGACCTTTATTTAAGTTTCTTTTGATTTTCATTTTGAACACTTTTGAATAATGTATTAGTTGAATGTCGAGATAGTGGCGATCCAGATACGGTCAGGTGTTTCCGCCACCTTTGACCCTATATTTCATACTATTTATATTATTTTAAGTTTTTACAAAACCGGGTTGTTACAGTTGGTATCAGAGCGAACACGCTCCCAACTCTCGCTTAAACACTAAAAGAATAACTTGACTTAGTAAATGAGTGAGAGTAAATGGGGGTAGAAACAATTAAGGATTTATCTGTTTATGCCTTAGTGTTTCATATCGTTATTAATTGTATTACAAGTGTTGATCATGTACTTGCTTCTTTATGCTTTAATGTTCCGTCTTGTTATTAATTGTATTACATGTTTTGATCATGTACTTGCTCCTGTATGTTTTAATGTTTCGTCTCGTTATTAATTGTGTTACATGTGTTGTTCATGTTTTAATTGTTTATGCCTTAATGTTTGTCATTAATAATTGTATTAAGTGCATGGTTCGTTTAAAGATTTTTTTTTTCAAGCATGATTTGTTGATTTAAATCACGGTTATTTTTGGAAAAATGTGTCTTTAATGTTACATACGCATCGTACGTTTGGTTATATGTTTGTCAAAACTCTTAATCCCTGGTAACCCGAGCTTTACTCTTCTCGTACTGTTATCCTTTTGGATCACTTGGTGGTGCCGTCTCTTATTAAGGTAACTTTGAGAGTTTTTCTGTGGTGATTTAGTCTTGAGTTAATATGTTAGAATTGATTATATTTGGAGATTTAAGTATGAAAGAAAAGAGCAATTATTATCAAGAGTTTGGTCGCGAAGAAGTTTAATTTGAGATTAGAGGTTGTGAGATGATGTTTCCTTTGAGATTAGAGATTGTAGAGATGAAGTTTACTTTGGGAATAGAGGCTGTTATGACGATGTTTACTTTGGGATTATGAGTGTTAAGTCCTTCTATTTTTGAGGAAATCCTTATTGATGACATTAAGTGTTTGTGTATGGTGTAAGATGTACGACTATGGTTTCATGATTTTATAAGGAATGAGAGACATGATGGATAGGTTCATCTTATGGTATATTAATTGGGAATATTGTGACTGATGCCTTTAATCAGGAGTATTATTGAAATTTGTCTTAAGGAAAATAGGTTATGTGGGTTACTTATGGATTAAGAATACTGGATGGTACAGAATTGAATGTTATTGTGGATTTTAGATTAAATGATGAGAATTTTGGGAATTAGGCTTGCCTTGAATTGAAATACTATTTTCGAGGAGTAAGAACCAGTAATGGCAATCAATGTTTGACGAAATGAACTTATGATTTATTTATTGAGGACTTATTTAATGACCATGACATTTAAGGATCAAGTGGAAGAGAAGAAGTACGACTTATGAACTTATGAGATGGTAATGTTTAAAGCGTTGATTTCGCAAACAACCATATTGAAGATGGAGATAATGAATCGTGGTATATGTCTTTTTAAAGATGCAGAGGATTCTATGGTTTTATCCATTATATTTGATTAAATGAAAGGTATTGAGACTTAATAGTCTAGAGAAGGATTATCTGAGGAACATAGTGATTGTAAAGGGACAATTACATAGAGATTTGTCTGTCTTGAGGTAGTATGGTAATATGATTAAAGGTTGTTACGAGACAGAGATACCTTGAGTGATGATTGTACGAGAATTGTAAAACCCTGGTTTTTCGTGCTTTACTTATATTATTAAGGTGTCGTCTTTGGGTAGATAAAACGGTTTTGAGTCGTCTATCCTTGTCTCCTTGATCGTATCAACCGTGCCTCTCATATTTTCATACCAACCAAAAGTTTCCTTTTATGTTTGTCCTTTTTATCTTTAATCTTTCGACGCCCTCTATTTGATCATTATTTCAACTCCAACTTTCTCTTCCTTCAACTTTTTGTAATTTCCCTTTGGCCTTGATGTCACCTTGTGCTGCAACTTCTCAAATTTTTACCTTGCGGTATTGCACAAAATATTTCATTTTGTTCGCGTGCTAGTTTTTCTTTTATGATGATGTGAAAACTTTTGATTCCTTCTTCATAACTACTGTGATCATCTCATAGTGGAAGTTTGGATCCTTTGGCGAGATGTTTATACTTTGAGTTTGAGGTTGGGTTAATTGATGTTGAGAGCATAGAACATAGTATGTGAGTATGAATTGGGGTAATATATGGTGCTTTGGAAGTGTTATATTTAAGGTCATATACCGAGCTCAGAGAGTATGAGGATTTTATTACATTAAGGGTACATGGATATTAATTTGTTCTTTTGGAAGCTATATAAAAAACTTTGGAGATAAGGTGTTTCATTTAAGTGCATGAGTCATTTATTGAAGGACATAGATTTAGGCCTTCCTTTGATGGAGTTTTAAGGTTAAAATATTTATTGATGGATAGCAAATTGTAATTACCAATTGAGGTTATAAGTGTTGATGATGAATTTTGTATGGTGATATTATTATTCAATGCTTTTATGGAATTGCATTATCAATGGACTAGTATATGGTGGTACATTGAGTACTAGCTTAACTACAGGTGTATGATTCTTTGGGTGCCTAAGAATAGCGTGATCAGATGTGTTCAAAGGAAGTGATTGGATTTTGTTCGTGTGACTAATAATTATAACATGAGATTGAGGTTGCATTGAGTTTGTTATAGTTATAATTAGATTTGAGGTCTGAAAATGGTGGCTTTGGATGCTAGTATATATCGAAAACCTTGGAAGTATTATATTAAAGAATTTTGAGCATTGAATTGTGGATGATAGTAATCACTAATTACTTTGAGGATATTAAAGTAGTGATAGTTCTAATGGATCTAGTGAATATGAGAGTTTTCTGGGTCAGAAGATATTCTTTGTTTAAAGATTTTCTATATGGAGCTTTGCTCGATTTCATCTCTTGTGGTGAATAGTAATAAGTTCGAACAAATGATGAGAGAGCATATATATTTTGAAATGATGGCTGATATTTGTGGATAATGTTTGAAATAAATGGAGTAGAAGTTGGTAATTCATGAGATAAGATGTTGTATATCGATGAGTATTACTTAAGGGTATTGAGAATACTTGGTGAACGTAAGGCAATCATTGATATTATGGGATCTAAGATGTAATGGTATTTATGAGAGTTACCACATGCATAATGTGATGCTGGTGTGGAAATATTGACCAAGTTTACTCGATAAGGTCATATCGCGATAAAATAGACGACCATTTGGAAGACGTTATTGATTTAGCGATTATTTTGGGTTGTGATTATTTGGGATTAATGTGATTGAGGTTATAGAATGGATAATTATTATTTAACATTGAGGACTTAAGATACACTTTTGTGGTTTGAGTGTTAATAAGGATCAGAGTGCGCAACGGTTTGGATTCCGAGACGACTTGTGGTGATGATCACTTGTAATTCTTATATTCTTTTGATCTTGTCTTTGAACTTCAAGTTTCGAGGACAAAACTTCTTTTTAGGGGGTTGGATTGTAACACCCCGAATTTTCGGACATAATTATTATATTCGTTTCATGGATTTTAATATCCGAAATAATTATTTTAATTCAATTCCTATAATTTTTCTATTCGGATATTCCCTTTTCAATTTAATTGTCCGGAAATCGTACCCTTGTAACCTTTTGTCGGTTTAGTTTGGAATTTTGGCCAAGGCTAACCCATCCTTGTTTTCCACATGTGGATTGATGAGGGAGCATTGAGATTTGGGCCAAAGTAGAGTTTACCCATGATCCTTGCCTATATATACATGTGATTAGGTGAGAATTTCACCATTCCTTCTCATTTGCAAACCCTAGAATTAGGTTTTCTTTCTCTCCTCTCTTCCTCTCCTCTTAGCCACGCCTATACTCCCTCCATACCTATATTTTCGTTCCTCCATCATCACTATTATGCATTATTATTCATCCTCTTCAAGCATATTCGATCCTAGCGCAATTGTTCGCATCGTTTCGTAAGTTTCGCTCCCTTTCGCGCTAGTTTTTCGTAATTGTTTTTAGTAGTGTTTAATTAGGGTTTTGTTTGGTGTTGGCACGTGATTGATGATAGTATAGACAAGGAGATGTGCCCGGGGGAAGACGTTTATATCGTTGAAGAAAAGATCGTTGATTAAATCGCAAATTGGTAACTAGATGTGATTCTTTTCGTGTTTATGCATCTTGAATGTGTTGTGTGATTTTAATGATTTGTAACATGATTTAATTGATTTGTGTTGTGTCTTTATTCGTGATTCAAAGAGTCAAATAATTAGTATGTTAATTGAATGATTTATTATCATCGTTAGATCTATAATTGTCGTTTGCGCTTATATTAGAATTGTTAGATCTAATCCGTTGTAACATCTAAAATTCGTACGTGAGTGTGGACATGACGTAGGTCCACCCCGACGCTGCCACGCGCGGGTTTGGGTAGGCGAATGAATCTTCATATGAAACGGATCGAATTGAAATTTAGGTCGAAGTGGAGTCGCCACCGAATTTTGTGGTTATTCGGAACCATTCGAGCCCACTCTATGTCGTAGTGGTCCGTATACAAAATTCGGCCCATTTCTGATGTCAGAGTTTATTGGGCTCGTCCCTTTGCATTTGATACCAATACCGACGTTATCGGATATTGTGTATTGAATGACTCTCGTGAGCCAACGGTTTCGGGCATCCGGAAACCGAGGTTCTGAGTAAGGGGTGAGGGTACGTGTTGGGAAGCCTACAAAGGACACCCAACCCCGCCCGCACTTAGCGGCCTCTACTAAGAACTCGAGTGACTTTCTAATACGCGCGTTAGTTGAACGGGGAAAATGATATGCAAAGAGTATTTTCCCTAAACATGTGAATGGAATTGAAAAGGGTTTCTAAGTCAATTTAATGCAATTAATTCTAACGTCGAAGTTGAATTTTATCATGCGGGTTCATTTAGTACAATAAACGAACAAAAATTAAATTGACAAAAGAAACAACAAACGCGTTAGTAACGATGTAATGACATAACGAATAATAACGGTTTGTGCAAATAAGGAATTGAATTGAATCATATAACGAGATGATGCATGGTTTGAAAAGATAGTAATACACGTGATTAATTGAGCACGTGTTGACCTAAGTCGTGAAATACTGTTGAATTTAGAAAGTATAAGAGTGTACGACTCGTTGTTTTAGTCGTTATGAGGTCACTCGATCGAGTGGTCGATGGACTCGATCGAGTGGACCTGTAAAAGAAGTTTCTGCTTTGCGTCTTAGACCGTACTCGGCCGAATTATTGACCAACTCGGTCGAGTACATGGCCACTCGACTGAGTCACTATGAGTCTCGATCGAGTGGGGGTCGTAATAGACATTCTGATCCGGTTTTGAGGTGCCACTCGACCGAGTGGGCTAGGCACTCGGTCGAGTGCCCTCTGTACGATTTACAATTCGTTTGTGAAATCGTATTGATTTTGAAATTGCTTCTTTGATTTTTGATAATTCGACGATTCTACCAAGTCAAACATAAATATTGCACGATTTATGCTCGACCCGGATTTTATAAATCGTTGATTTTGTTGAATCGAATATAAATATTGCGAGATTTATATTCAATCCCAATTTTGAATACTCGTAGTATCCCATAATCGATTATTGAATCGATATGGAATACTAGAGTGAAAATATTAAATTGATTTTAGTCGTCTTAAATTAACTATCGTGATATGAACAAATCGCGTTAATTAATTTATGCGACTAGATCGCTAGATTCGATATCCAATTATGAAATAGGTATCGAATCTAGGGAATCAACTATTTGCTGAAATAGAAAACTTGATTCCCTCGGCTTTTCCGACATCGAAATAAATCCCGAGGGATTGTGATGTCGGATCCGCGTCAACGGGCTTCGACCCTTACTGAAAATTGATGTTAAAAATTGATGAATGCAAGATTAATGATGATGACGACAAAAATAACGAATTATTGTTTAAGTTAACTTATCTCAATAATCAAATAGTCGGGGTATCGGAATAAGCGACCGGCAACGCTGTGTGCAGTACACTTGTATATTCGGGTTTCCTTATTCCGATATCCTTCTTATTCGACACAAATCGATAAGTATTTTAATGCTTTGATATTGATACTATCGATATTAGTAATATTAGGATGCGATAATAACGATAAAAAAAAATGCGACCCATATGAAGATAATGACGATGCGACACGAGAAGGAGGAGGAAAAGAGAAGAAACGGGGTTTTGACACCCTCAACCTACATGTTCTTGTCTCGGAACGGACTCGTAACCGTGGCTTTAACACAAGAGTCTTCGAGGTTTTATGAAGATTAAGTTATGGTGGCTCGGGATTGATTCCTAAAACTAAGTTTAGGGTTTTTGATAGTGTAGAATTGCTAGGGTCTGATTAGGGTTTGCAAATGACGTTGTATGTGTGTGTGTATGGTTGCTCTAGGGTGTAGTAGGGTTCTTGAGGTTGTGAAAAAAAGTTGTTGCATGAGGGTTGCTTATATAGGCAAGGCTAGGGCACCCGAATTAGGGTTACTCGACCGAGTAAAGGGCTAACTCGGTCGAGTGGCCCGTGAAGCCTGCAGCCGGGCTCAAAACAAGCCCACTCGATCGAGTGGGTGGGTCACTCGATCGAGTGGCCCAGTCGGGTTGCACGGGTCCATTGTTTTGGACCTTGACTTTGAGTGTTGGATGGGTTTTGTGTTTGACTTGGACTTTTGATGGTTGTATGGATGTTTTTGTGTGTCTCGGAAACGACTTTGACCGGGGTTGACCCAATCGCAAAAAGTCGGTTTTATTTCCGGTGTCGGTTTTGGCCCAAATTAGTCTTGTTTGACTCGGAATAATCCACTGGGCCTGGATTCGAGGTTGATTTTGTGAGATTTGTACTCTGTAAGTGTGTTAGCCAACGATTAATGGATTTGAGCCCGTATCCGAGCGCATAGAAACACGTGTTAGCGTCCGATCATCATCGGGTGTTTTTTGGGAAACTACCATAGACACCTGGCAGTCAAAATGCGGGTGTCTACAAGGAGCCGCTTGGCCTCTTCGTTTGGAGATGCTAGCATTGTTTCATCGATGGCTTTAGGGTTCCAACCCTAAGTATTAGATGACTCGTCCTATCATCACCCGATGTTGAGGTTAGGGTTGAGGTTAATCTAACCTTGATTGAAAGTCATGTAACTTTATTGGAAAGTTACTATACAACTTCACTTAAGGTTAAGGTAACTTCAATGCGGGGTTATAGTCTCGTTGGGGCTCAATTTAAGTGACTCCACGAGATTATGATCAAGGTTGACGTAACTTTAGTTGAGGTTTATGTAACTTTATTGGAAAGTTACTGTACAACTTCACATGAGGATAATGTAACCTTATTGCGTGTTATAATCTCACGGAGGTTAGTGTAACCTCACGAGGTTATAACAAGGTTAATGTAACCTCACTTGAAGTCAAGTAACTTCAATGGGAAGTTACAATACCCTTCATTTGAGGATTACGTAACACCGTTACGAAGCTATAATCTCTTTGAGGTTAAGGTAACCTCACATGGTTATAGTCGAGGTTAATGTAATCTTAACTTGAAGTTGACGTTATAGTGGTTATACTATGACACCACCTTTGGGTTGACGTTACATACATAACTTCACTTTAGTAGACAAGGTTAATGTGGCCTTACCTTGACCTTGAATACTAATACACGTTAGATGTTCAGGATTATACTTTGTTAAACATTAACCCTATCACTAATTGAAGGTTATAGTCAGTTGTGCTATAACTTCACCATATTATCGTTGTTTGATTAATTCTATAATCGTTCCTTTAGAACAATCAGTTACATTGTTTTATGATGTTTATCGCGAACGATTAATACTTGGTATAGTCAGTTACACTATCTAGGGCTTGATTTTCCCTCGTATAGTTAGTGACACTATATTCAGTCTGATTACTACATGGTGCAGTCAGTTACACTGTACTACGTAGAAGTCGTGAAGTTGCTCACGCAGTTGGCAGTCAGTTACACTGTGCAACCTACATGATGGTTAGTGATATAGATGACGGTAGTATCAGTTACATACTATCGGAATGAACCAATACTGCTCGTAAGAGGTTTAATTGGTCAATGTTCGGTGGGTCCAGATTCGTCATTTACACGTTCTGGATTCTCGTGTGTCGTTCGACGTACAGTTACTGCGTCGAGAGTTCAGGCCAGGTCTTAGACATATAGTCGTCAGTTACACGCTATACATAGTACCGTGGAGTATCAGTTACATACTTCACAAAACGGAGGGTCAGTTACACGCTCCGTGTCAGAGGGTCAGTTACACGCTCTGACTAGTTAGAGTATCAGTTACATACTCTAGCCGGTGTTCATTCTATATCCTATACGTCTTTGGATGAAGTCTGTTGTTACTTACTCCGACATGCATGGATGGATACGTAGTATCTATCTCGATCGTTATGATTAATTATGGATTGCAATAATTATATGATCGTGTCTTATAACATGTTGGTCATGTGTATTGATATCTTCACATGTCGTTTAATTGTGTTATCTTTCATTATTATTGCTATTCATGTTCAACTTGTTATAACAACGACTGGGAGAGCATCTAGTTACTCCCCACTGACTGTGGACCCCCTTTTCAGGTCTTCCGAGATACTATTGATTGTGATGCTGTGTTGGGGAAGACCTGTGGAGGGAGACCTTTATTTAAGTTTCTTTTGATTTTCATTTTGAACACTTTTGAATAATGTATTAGTTGAATGTCGAGATAGTGGCGATCCGGATTCGGTCAGGTGTTTCCGCCACCTTTGACCCTATATTTCATACTATTTATATTATTATTAGTTTTTAAAAATCCGGGTTGTTACACTCGATGTAATCACGTAATCGAGAATCGGGAGCAATAAACACCAAGGGCCCCGAGGGCCACCAAGACAGAAAATACATAAAGGGAAGGGGAACAAACAAAGATAGACTAGCAATAAAAGACGGAAAAGAAAGGAGAGTCGCCTACCAAATGGTTAGCAACTCAATTATCTCCATCGCTTCAATGATCATATTCGGCACGTTGCTTGTCTTCATCATCGTTATTCCTCTTCTTTCTCAATGCAGTCGCATGGTTGAAGTACCGGGCTTGAAATGGTGTAAATGAGGTTGGGATTTGAGGGAAAACTCGGTGTATAGTGAAGAGAAGATGAGATGAAGGTATATAATTGAGGTTCAAGGGTGAAATGATAGTGGCAAGGGTGAGTAGAGAGGTTGGGTGGGGGTATAAAGTGGTGGGATGGGGCTTAAATGAAGGAACAAAGGCGAAAGGGGGAGCTGGAACCCGTCCCGGCCGTGACAGACCTCGTCCCAGTCGGGATCACTCCCTCCCGGTCGGGATGCTCACCCATCCCGGGCGTGATCACTTGTCAGTAGCTACTGATTTCGTGCACACTTCATCCCGGTCGGGATGCTCACCCATCCCGGGCGTGATCACTTGTCAGTAGCTACTGATTTCGTGTACACTTCATCCCGGTCGGGATGAAACCCTTCCCGGTCGGGATGAATCTTTTAGCTCTTCAATCCTCTAGATGGCTCCATCCACAAGGTAACTAATGCTTCAGGATCTAAAATCCCGTCCCCAAAAGCTTGTCAAAAGCTCAAAAACCGACTTCCTTGCCCAAGCTCCAAGCTTCTATCATCAACAACTCCTTTCCAAACTTCATCTTCACTATCAACCTATCAAGTAAACTCAATAAACACCATCAAATATCCCTCCCTCACATCGCTCAACAAAATAACCAAACGACAAGAATCCCACAAAACAAACAAATCCTAGAATCAAACTCACAAATTACACAAATACAATTACAAAAAACTCAAAGAAGAGGAAAGAGTTAATTACAACACGACGGTTCTTGAGGAACTCCGTCAAACCTAAGACGGTAGGATTCTTCATTCATTTTCAACACCGTGGTACACCACTCCATAGCCTTCAAGGGCACGAAGCAACAAGTCGAAAGCTCTCGAGAAGTCTTCAATAAAGCTCGTGGAATACCAATCCACACTCCAAGTTTCTTCACAACCTTGCCTCAACGTTCCCGGGGCATCCCGATCTACCAAGTTCAACGGCTTGAACTTGTACTTTTGATCCTACGGGATATACCCAAACTTCCACTCATCTTGTAACACCCGCTATTTTTCTAGCATTTTTATCATTTCCGTTATGACTTCGTCATAACTCTGTCACATTTCGGCCTTATGTTTCATCATTATTCCAAGCTCTATTTTCATTTTTGAGTCTAATGGTATTTATTTTTATTTTGAAAGATTTTAATTCTTTTAAATCTATTTATTTGATTTTCTTCGTAAACTAATTATTTTTCTGTGAGGAATTTTACTTCTCTACGAATTAACGTTTTTAAACTCTGATTTAAGCTATTCCTTTTCCTACAAATGTCTAGATATATTTATATAATATTTTCAACTAAGAAATATTTTATTTACGAAAATTTAGCCTTTAATGATTTTAATACGAAGTTTCGTAAATAATTATTTTCGAACGCGCGGTTTACTCGAATTGCTTTGAAAAGCTTTTAATAATTTTATGATCCTTATTTTTATCAACCTACAACTAAAAAGAGACCTTTTTGGACCGTGACACCATGTAGTAAAACATTTGATTACAACTTTTATTTACATAACACTTTATGTTTAAACATTAAGTAAAAAGATATTTTTCTCTTTAATTGATTTACATGCTTAAATTACAAACTTTTCATGCTACCATCACATTCATTTTGGTTGAATATTTAAGACTACATTCACATTGTTTTTATCAATTTTAATGCTTCATTCATCCACCATCCTTTCATATTTTTCTTATTCTTTTTTACATCAATTTTATTTTAACAAAAACCTCTTCTTTCTCCCTCTTTTTGGCTGGTGTTCCTGCCCATTTTCAGCAGCCATTTTCATCCATAATCAGGCTTTGATCGTCGTATTTTCATCTTCTAAATTATCGATTTTCTTTTCCCTTCGTTAAGGTAATAATCAATGTTATTTTCGATCGTTATTTACCTTGATTCTTTTAGTTTTCTCATGGTATTTTTGTACCATGTATGTCATGTGAATTAGGATTCTTGGTTGATCCCGAAGCCGACGAATTTATAATCAACTCGGATTTGGGTTAGAGGTAACGTCGATGTTACTCGGTATTGCATGATTTTATTTGTGTAATTGGATGTATATTTTTATATTTTTGTTTTTGATGATATATATACGTCATATAATCTGGAAAAATTTTAAAAGTTGAAAATTTGTATGTTTCGGTATTTTTATCGCTTTTACGAGATTAACGATTAAATCGTCATATTAATTTGTAAAATCGTAATATTCGGCCTAAACATGTAATATATGTTTATATTCTGTAAAAATGATGTTTTTGATGATTTTTAATAATTTAGTATTTTTCTGATATTTTAGTTATCGATTATTGAATTATTACCGTTTACGGACAAAAATGATTAAAAGCCGATTTTTAGTTCTAGCACTTAAAAATTTTATTTTAATTTGATTTTTGACATGATGAAACTTTCTAATGAAATAGAATTTTATGAATTTTTTCATAATATTTCGGAATTGTTAAGTTGATTAATTAATTAATCACTTTAAATCATCGTTTATCGTTAAAACCGTGTTTGTCGTTTAAATTCTCGATTTCTGGTCTGTTGTTTAAATCTGGAAAAAAATGTGATTCTGTTGATTTCATAATAAAATTTAATTTTATGATTTTTAGTGCTTTAATAAAATGTTAGGAACGATAAGTTTTAGTAATGAAATCGTTAATTGTGAAAACGGGTTTTAAAGACGGTTTTTACGGAATTTATAAATCTGGAGTTTTTGGAAATATGGAAAAAATGGTAGATTCCGTAAAATCATGATTTTTAAGTTTAATAATAATTTTTTGATATTAATACTTAAATCGTTTTGTAATTACTATTTTTATTAATCGTTATTGTCGAGATTAGACGATTAACGAGAAAACCCCTTTAAAAACCGAGTTTAAGAATTCCGGAAAATTTTATTTTCTGGACAAAATGTCCAAAATTATATTTTTGCTATTTTACGAAATTTTTGTACTATTTATTAAAGTCTTTAATTAACAGTAATGGTTTTTGGACAAAATTACGATTTGTCGTTAAAATGCTTCGTCTTACCTAAAAGAATTATTTTTCCAGCAATTTTGAAAATATTTAAATCTGAAACTTTAAGAATTAAATCATCCCTTAACATACTCTAAATATGTTCATTGTTTTAATTAAATAAAAGACGTTAAAGTGTTTAATTTGGCATTTGCCGTAAAATCCTATTTATGTTCGTTTTGTCGAAACTATTAATAATTAGGGAATTTTAATTTTATAAACTTTGAAAACACCCTGATTAGTAGTATTAAAATGTTTAAGACATTTTTATTCATTTTATAAACACTTGGAAGATATTTTAATAATTTCATAAACCTAAATGCCCTCACTTTGATAATTAATATCGTTAAGGCCGAAAGTATTAGTTTTATAAATCTATATTGTTTACTAAAAATGTTATATTATTATAAACTAATATTTTCGATATTTTGATATGATGCTATTTTTAGTAAAGTTTCTAAAAATAGAAGTTTCCTAAAATAGAAAGTTTCCACTTTTATAATATAATGGTTACTCCTTTGGTTCTCTTGTTATTTTAATGATTATATCTTTTGAATATCAATAATGTCTTTGTTTTGGAGTTATGGAATAAGGACAAGCGTGAGGTTAGAGTAATATATTCTGGGGTTTACGTTTTTGCCATCAACTATAAGGCTGATGTGTCTTTATGGGCACACTGGTTGTTGAACCGAGCATATATGGTGTTCGGGAGTGTGTGTATATTTTCTTAAGCTCGTGCCTCGCAGTATAAGACGCCGTCGGGTTGAACTGAGTATTTATGGTGCTCGGGAGGGGTGTACATATCATCTTAAACTAGGGCCACGCATTTATAAGTCGTCGTCCTATTATGGTTGAGTAGCCTAGTTAGAGACCGAAGTTTGATTTGTTTGAATAAGTTCTCGAAGCTAGTTTTAGTATTCTTCTAGTGAAAGTCTAGCCGTCTACACTAATCCTATCCATAACACCATTTTGAATATTTTATTATTATCGGTATAATTTGGTTCGCAGGTTGGCAAATGTTTTTTGTTTTCTCCGGAAAACTCAGTTTTTATTATATTGTTTTGATACGTGAAATTCTTCACTGAAAGCTTATTTTTATTATAATTTTTTTTTATTATTTTCCGTTTTTACTATATTTCTATAATAGTAATTATAGTTTTAAAATCCTGTTATACGGCTGGGAAAACGTTGACGTTGCTCCCCACTGATTGTGGCTGTTATGTTTTTTTTAACATGGCAGGTATATGTGTTTCCCTTCAGATGGGCTAGCGAGCAGTTGTGGATCCTGCTTATTTTAATAAGATCACTGTATTATGGATTGTTAAAACCCATTTTATGGATTTTATTATATTTTTATTTTGTAGCCATTTTTTATTTTATGGCTTATGTATTGACTTACCGTTTTTATTTAATCAAGACATAGTTACAGTGTGTTATAATCCCACTTCTACAGTGTTTCCGCCACTGTATTGCGTTAGAATTTCTAGGGGATTACACATCTTCATGCCTCAAGGGAGGCTCAACCTTCTTCTTTCCAAGTAACTTGTCTTCATTCACATAACAAGGGCATTCATCCACCCCAAGCTCAAATGTATCATCATCAATTTCACACAAATTGTCGTTAATTCCCAAGCTTTCATCCGACTCATTCCCTAGCTCTATGTCTTTCAAGGCATGGATCATATTACATGACTCTTCATATGTAGGCGAGGTGTTGCCTTGGAGGTCAAACACGAGCTTCTCGTCGCCTAATTCAAAGATGATCCTACCTTTCTTGACATCGATCATTGCACCGGCAGTATGTAGAAATGGGCGCCCAGGATAATGGGGGTGGTTGCATCTTCCGGCATATCAAGCACAAGGAAGTCGACCGGAATGAAGAATTTCCCGATTCTTAATGGCACGTCCTCTGACATTCCTAATGGCCGATTAAGTGAACGATCGGCCATTTGGAGTGTAATAGAGGTACACTTGAGCTCTTTCATTCCAAGTCGCTCACAAATAGAATAAGGGAGAATGCTTACACTCGCCCCCGAATCACATAACGCCCTTTCGATCTTCAAATTCCCTGTGGTGCACGGGATTGAGAAACTACCTGGATCATTCAACTTAGGAAGAGTAGAGCCTTGAATGAGCTCGTTCACCTCTCTTGTGAATGCTATGGTCTCTTCATTGTCTAAGGATCTCTTCCTAGCCAATATTTCTCTCATGAAATTTCCATAGGCTGGGACTTGGGTAATTAGCTCGGTGAAAGGGATGCTCACATCCAATCTCTTCACAATATAGACAAACTTGCCAAATTGAAAATGCACCTTTGTCTTCAATTGCCTTGATGGGAATGGCAATTTGATGTGTATCTTGTCTTGTTCATTAGGTTTGGATTTTTCATTTGACATCTTCTTCTTTGCCTTGTCTTCTTCTTGAGGTGGGGGAAGCTTGTCTTCAATAGGTTTTTCAATTTCCCACAAGACTTGCTTCTCCATGAGATTTCCCCAATTCTCATTGCTTTGACATGGAGATTCTGCTTCTTTCATGGCTTCTTGCTCATTAGGAAACAAGGGAGAATCATAGGATGCACCGCTCCTCAAGGTGATGGCATTCACATGTTTAAATTTAGTTGGTACACCTTGAGGAGGTAGTTGACCCTTTTGTCTTGAAGAACTACCCGAAGCAACTTGAGCTAGTTGGGTTTCGAGCATTTTCATATGAGTTTTTGTTTCCTTGTTTTCCATTTGAAGTTGGGCAATAAGTTCTTGTTGGGTTCTTTGCATCTCCAATTGACTTCTTTGCATCTCCAAAATTGTCTTTTGTGTATCGAAATCCCGAGGTGGGGATTGATGGTTGTGTGGAGTATTAGTGAGGCTTAGGGGAAAGCCATAGTCATGAGTTGGAGATCGGCTCCTTGGCTTGGTTTCTTGTTGAGCATTTTGAACCCTTTGTTGGTTTTGTAAGTTCCCTTGAAACCCTTGAGAATTGCCTTGATTTAGGCCTTGAGAGTTACCATGATTGTGATTGTGGTAACCTTGGTTGTTGTTTTGATAACCTTGAGAATATTGGTTTCCTTGGAAACCACCTTGATGATTGAAGTTCCCTTGATTATGTAACCCTTGATGATTGAAGGCACCTTGGTTATGGTAAGCATTTTGTTGTTAGAAATTGTTGAAAGGCCTTTGATTGCCTTGATAACCTTGGTAGCCTTGGTTGTCCCTTAAGGGAGGAGCAACATATGGTAGACGGTATTGTTGTTGGCTTTGTTGTTCGGAAGCTTGAAACATATGAGGATTTGGCACATTTTGAGCCTTGAAGTTAGAGTATAGGGCACCTTACTTGTATGCTTGAAATACATTCACTTGCTCAGTGCTACTTCGACAATGTGAAGGCTCATGTCCATGTATTCTGATATCTCACATATCCCATAATAAGATGTAGGAGTAACCATTCCCATGGCATTAACTTGATGAATAGATTGTTGGTTGGAGGAACTAGTGCTTTGACCTTGATTAAAGTGACTTTGGAGCTTCTTATCAATAGTATCCATGTTGGTCTTCAATTGTGCTCCAAGATCGGCACTAAGTTGTGTAATGGCATCAATCTCATGCATTTCCCCTCTACTTGCCTTCCTAGGCCTAGAATATTGAGAGTTGTGAACCGCCATTTCTTCAATTCTAGACCAAGTTTGATCATCATCTACCTCGGTGAACCTTTCATTGCACCCCATGTTGAGTATGGCCCTAGAATCTCCATATAACCCATTCCAGAATTGTTGGACCAAGAAACATTGTCTAAGCCCATGGTGGGGGCACGATCTAACCAAAGCCTTGAACCGCTCCCATTCTTCATAAAGACTCTCCTCATCCCGTTGTTGGAAACCGGTAATGGAGGCCCTTAGCAAATTTGTCTTCTCGGGAGAGTAAAACTTTTGATAGAACGCCAATGCAAGCTTCTTCCAAGTATCAATCCCCATGGTTGCCCTATCGAGACTCTTGATCCATTGCTTAGCTTTTCCAATAAGAGAGAACGGGAAAAGAACCCAACGAATTTGATCTTGAGTAATCCCGGGTTGAGAAATACCATCACAATAATCGGAGAAAGTCTCCATGTGTTGGTGCGGGTCTTCGGTAGGCAAACCACTAAATTGATTTCTCTCTAAAAGTTGGATGAATTGTGTCTTTGCCACAAAATTTCCGACATAAGCGGCCGGTAAAGTGCTTGGTCCCGGCAAAACATCCTCGGTGAAATTAGAATGAGATGAGAACTTTGGCATGATTGGATACAAGGGAGATGACGGTGTTGATGGTGTTGATATAGGTGTTGAAGGAGAACTAGGTGAAGAAGAGTGACTAGATGTACCAAAGGGATTGATGAAGGTCCCTTCGGTGTTGCCTTGAGGTGGTTCGTTTAAGTCAAATCCTTGAGCTTGTTCTTCAATGTTGGTGCTAGTACCCGTTTGAGAATTTCTAACTCGATCAATTGTCCGTTGGTGAAAGGCTCCAAAGAGTCTCTCCGACTCTGCATTGAAGAGCAAGAAGTCGTCTCCCCTCCTAGGCATGCACTACACACTTAGAACAAACGTAAGAATACCTAGTGCTTTATGGGCACTAGGTAGAGACAATAAACAAACACAACCAAAGACAAAGAGAGGAGAAAGCTATAAAACACGGAAAAATATAACAAATTACGCACAATGGATAGAAGAAGAACACAAAACGGTAACTAAGTCTAGCTAATAAGCAAACTAAGTCTAAACATGCACCGTCCCCGGCAACGGCGCCAAATTGATGGCAAGGATTTTTTCGTGGATCCTACCAATCAAGTAATACCAACTAATCCTAACGGGTAGATAGGGTAAGTCGGGTCGAGTCCACGGGGACGGAAAGATGTGTCTAGACTAGGGTCTACCTAAAAACAAGACTAGGTCACAATCAACACAAGATAAACAAACTAGGAAAATGAAGAGGAATTAAACTATGATGATGAATGAGCTAGAGATGAGACAAACTAAATGAATCAACTAAACTAGAGGAAAAATAACTAAGAAGATGGAAGAAATCCAATAGGTAAAGAGTAGGGTTAGGTCGGGTTCATGGGTGTAATAGGCTAGTGGGGAAATCGAGGGTGTAGGTTTCACCTAGTCCCTAAGGTCGGTCCGCGCTCTCGCGTCAAAGACAAACCCGAATACTCAAGTAAGATGCTACCCAAAACAAGAGGATTCAACCACAAATTATGCATACAATGAGAAGGAGGAAACTAGCAAGAATAGCATGGCCACTACTACTCTAACAATCATTTCAACAAACACATAGCATGCATGATAAGTGATTAGTAGCAAAGACTAAACCTTCACCCACAAACAATCCCTAATCACCCATAACCAACACCCAATCCCCCTACTAACCCCACAATAAGTCTACTCACTCATATTCAAACTAATACTAACACAAAGAAGAGAAAACAACATAAGCATCAAAACATTCATAATGAAGAACAACAAAGATGAACAATGATTAAAGATAAAGATGAAAGCTTGAATGATAAAACAAAGATTAAAGGAAGGAGAAGAGAAATTATACCAAACTAGTAAGGATAAAAGATGGAAACTTGTAATAATAAGAAAACCCAAATAAATCTCCGACGGTTGTCAATCTTGGTAGAGTCTTCAAGAAATCCCTTAATACAAGACTAATTATCTAGATTAAGCTAAGATTAACTAAAGATTAAGGAAAGATTAAGCTAATGAGAGGGGGATATCTATCTAGGGTTTAGTCTAATGTAGTGTAATGTAAAAGTGCTTAAAACAATACAAGAGGGGGGTTTATATAGGGTTTCACGGGTAAGGGAGAAGAAAGAAACGAAGACAGGCTCTACTGGGCTCAACCCGGCCGAAAGGAGATCGGTCTCGACCGGGAAGGACACGGTCCCGACCGGGAAGGACTTGGTCCCGATCGAGAGGGCCTTCCAGTAGTGCGTCTTTGCTCGTCCCTTCATCCCGGTTGTGATGGATGTGTTCCCGACCGAGATGGGTCTTGTAGGCTTCAAATATGGTCTCATAGGTCCCTCCTTGTTCTTCCAAGGCTTCTCATCGATTCTCACGTGCTCAGGAATGGGTCCCAAGAGGCTCGGGATCGCGTCTAGGCCACCGAGTCATCGTCGCTTCTCTTCGTTGGCTCTAAAAGCGTCGGAATCGTTCCATTTCTCCAAGATAGGCCCTAGGAACCTAAAACAGGCTAGAAGAAGCGTAATTAGCCTCGAAAACCGCTCCGAAGAGTGATTCAACAAGAGAAACCGGGACCAAACACAAGAAATAAGCACTACAAACCACACTTATCAGTTGGTGGGTTGCAAGACTAAGTGCAACCTTATGGTGATTAGAGCGATGATAGATCGCTTCCACGACACTACTTCGACCTTCCACATGGCTTTTGGGCAGGTCGGGATGACCCTAGAGGATTTTGGGATGATTACCGGTTTGCCCTGGGGGCCGGATAGGATTAGGTGGGCCGCCGAAGGTCCTAGGCTAGATAGTGATGGGGTGCGGGGCCTCATCGGGGACTGTTTACCGCATGAGGCATATAGTACGCCTCATGCTATGGTGAGTTCATATATCACCGATCACTTCGAGCGAGTGGCGGTGTTAGAGGGTCGGGAACCCAACACGCCGGAGCAAGATGCCCGGTTGTGGTTGTGGTACTTCCTAGGGTCAACCCACTTCTCAGATAAAGGCGAGAGGTTTAGCACTAGGATTTTGTCTCTGCTAGAGGACCTGACTCAGCTGGATTGTTATGATTGGGTAACCGCGACTTTCGCGGAGATGACTCGCTGCCTGCAAGTCATGGTGAGGCCGTTGGCGATAGAGTCGGCCTCATCTGTGCCCATCTTGGGTCCAGGCCTTATATTGGAGGTTCGCTACTATTCTTACTCTTTGTATCTCAGGTTCTGCTTGGCTTTGGCTAACTGTTGCTAAATGTATTTGGGATGTTTGCAGACTTGGATCTACTCTTATTTTCCTTGTTTGGCACCCAAGACAGTGCCGGTTCACCCGAAGAGATTCCTGGCGGGAATCGAGCGGAGGCTGGCTCAGCCTAAGAGCACTACCAGCCACTACCCGTGT
The DNA here is from genome assembly GCA_958450325.1 of Agrostemma githago. Lineage (NCBI taxonomy): Eukaryota > Viridiplantae > Streptophyta > Magnoliopsida > Caryophyllales > Caryophyllaceae > Agrostemma > Agrostemma githago. Next base: position 22,244,033 of record OY288253.1, read on the forward strand.
AATGCCCTAGAAATTCTAGCGCAATACAGTGGCGGAAACACTGTAGAAGTGGGATTGTAACACACTGTAGCTATGTCTTGATTAAATAAAAATGGTAAGTCAATACATAAGCCATAAAATAAAAATGGCTACAAAATAAATAAATAAATAAAATCCATAAAAAGGGTTTTAACAATCCATAATACAGTGATCTGATTAAAACAAGCAAGATCCATAACTACTCGCTAGCCCACCCGAAGGAAAACACATATACCTGCCATGTTAAAAACATAACAGCCACAATCAGTGGGGAGCAACGTCAACGTTCTCCCAGCCGTATAACAGGATTTTAAAACTATAATTACTATTATAGAAAAATAGTAAAAATGGAAAACAGTAAAACACATTATAATAAAAATAAACTTTCAGTGAAAAACTTCACGTATCAAAACAATATAATAAAAATGAGTTTTCCGAATAAAACATAAAACATTTGCCAACCTGCAACCAAATTATATCGATAATATTAAAAATATTCAGAATGGCGTTATGGATATTCGATCAGTGTGCACAAGGCTAGACTTTCACTAGGATAATACTGGAAACTAGCTTCGAGAACTGTAGACTTAACTCATAACAGAATCCAGTCTCTAACTAGGCAACTCAACTATAACAGGACTGCGTGCAGCGAGGTCCTGGTTTAAGTAGTATACACCCCTCCTGGATACCAAATGTATCCAGTTCAACTGACGGCGACTAACACGATGCGATATCTAGCTTAAGGGCACAATACACACTCTCCTGGGCGAAACTACGCCCAGTTCAACGACCAAATGTACCCCAAATGGGCACACCGGCTTTATAGCTGATGGCAAAAACGTACACCCCAGATTATTACTCTAACCCCACACTTGACTTTATTCTATAACACCAAAACAAGCCATTATCGATATTCAAAAGATATAATCATTATAAACAATATGAGAATAAAAGAAGTAAACATTTATATTCTAAAAGAGGGAACTTTCTATTTTAGGAAACTTCTATTTTTTTAGAAACTTTACTAAAATAGAATTATATCAAAATAATGAAAATATTAGTTCATACTAATACCACATTTTTAGTAAACGGTATAGATTTATAAAACTAATACTTTCGGCCTTAACGATATTAATTACCAAAGTGAACATTTAATTTTATGAAATTACTAAAATATCGTATAAGCGTGATAAAATGATTAAAAATGTCTTAAACATTTTAATACTACTAATTAGGGTGTTTTCAAAAGTTAAAAAGCTAAAATTCCCTAATTATTATTTGTTTCGACAATAAAACTATAAATAGGATTTTACGGCAAACATTAAATTAAATATTTGATCGTCTTTATTTAATTAAACCAACAAATATATTTAGAGTATTTTAAGGGATGATTTAACTCTTAAAGTTTCAGATTTAAATACTTTCAAAATGGCTAAAAAAAATAATTCTTTTAGGTAAGACGAAGCATTTTAACAATAAATCACAATTTGTCCAAAATCAATACTTATTAGTTAATGCCTTTAATAAATAGTACAAAAATTACGTAAAATGGTTAAAATATATTTATGGACATTCTGTATAGAAAAGAAAATTTTCCAGAATCCTAAAACTCGGTTTTTAAAGCGTTTTCTCGTTAATCGTCCAATCTCGACAATAACGATTAACAAAAATAGTAAATACAAAACGATTTAAGTATTAATATCCAAAAATTATTATTAAACTTAAAAATCATGATTTTCCAGAAAATACTATTTTTCCAGATTTCCAAAAATTCCAGATTTAATAAATCCCGTCAAAACCGTCTTTAAAACCCGTTTTCACAATTAACGATTCCATTAATAAAACTTATCGTCCCAAACATTTTATTAAAGCACTAAAAATTATAAAACTACATTTTATTATGAAATCATCATAATCATATTTTTTTCAGATTTAATCATAGGACCAAAAATCGAGAATTTAAACGACAAACACGGTTTTAACGATAAACGATGATTTAAATTGATTAATTAATTCATCCTCTTAACAATTCCGAAAAATTATGAAAAAATTCAGAAATTCTATTTTATCATAAAGTTTCACCACGCCAAAAAACAGATTAAAATAAAATGTTTAGGTACTAGAACTAAAAATCGGTTTTTATTCGTTTTTGTCCGTAAACGGTAATAATTCAATAATCGATAACTAAAAATATCAGAAAAATACTAAATTATTAAAAATCATCAAAAACATCATTTTTACAGAATATATACATATATTACATGTTTAGGCCGAATATTACAATTTTACAAATTAATATGACGATTTAATCGTTAATCTCGTAAAAGCGATAAAAATACCGAAACATGCAAAATTTCAACTTTTAAAAATTTTCCAGATTATATGACATACATATATTGTCAAAATAAAATTATAATAATATACATGCAATTACACAAATAAAATCATGCAATACCGAGTAACAACGACGTTACCTTCAATCCAAATCCGAGTCTACGATAAATTCGTCGGCTTCGGGGTCGACCAAGAATCCTTAAGGAAGGGGAAAGAAAGACGATAATTAGAAGGCGAAAATAGGACGATCAAAGCTTGATTATGGACGAAAATGGCTGCTGAAAATGGGCAGGAACACCGGCCAAAAAGAGGGAGAAAGAAAATGTTTTTGCTAAAATAAAATGGAAGAATGAATAAAGAGGAAAATGTGAAGAGATATGGAATGAATGGTGACTTAAAAGTTGATGAAAACTAGGTACATTCACCTCAAAAATTTCAACCAAGAGTGAATGTGAGAGGAGTGTGTAGAGTTTGTATTAATCCACCAAAATGAATGAAGAAAGAAATAAATATCTAATGTTTAACATAATAAAATGAGTGTATATAAAAAAAATGTAGTAGGGGTGAGCCAAGGGGGGTCACGGTCCAAAATGTGGGAAAAAGTCCCAAAATAATTTGTAAGTTGATAAAAAAAATCGTAAAATTGTTAAAGGTATTTCAAAGCAATTCGAGTAAACCTCGCGCTAGAAAATAATTATTTACGAAACTTCGTAACAAAATCATTAGAGGCTAAATTTTCGTAAATAAAAAAAAATCTTAGTTGGAAATATTATATAAATGGGTTTAGACATTTTAGGAAAAGGAATAACTTAAATCCGAGCTTAAAAACGTCAATTCAAAGAGAAATAGAATTCCTCACGGAAAATTAATTAGTTTACGAAGAAAACCAAATAAATGGATTTAAGAGAGTTAACATCTTTAACATTAAAAATAAATATCATTAAACTTAAAACTAAAAATAAAGCTTGGTAAAATGATGAAATATGAGGCCGAAATGTGATAGAGTTATGACGATGTCATAAAGGAAAGAATAAAAAAAGCTAGAAAAATAGCGGGTGTTACAACCCGTCAAAGAATGCGCTGGTTAACAAGCTGATCAGCCACGGGGACGTAAGTTTTCTTTTTTTCATGTCCTACTTAGCTTAGTAGCCCCCAAGGTTTAGGACTTATCGTAGTGTTGGTTCATTTGTGTAGTTTATGGCTCGCCCTTGGGCCGATTATGAGGGCGTACCGGAGTATGTGGCCACAAAGCTGACGCCTAGAAGATACAGGAGGATGATTCTTTCTTCGTTGTTTCGCCCAGTTTGGTATTTGGGCGAACGGTTGGTGCGTCAGTGCCTATATGACGATTTCAGGGTGCCGGTTGATCCTCCCCGGACCATGTTTAGACCACCGACCACCACGGAGATCGTTGAGGATAGGGACGGAGAAGGAGGCGATGCGCTCTTGGTGCCATGTGCCTCCTCGTGGTAGCTTGGTACCGCCTCGTGGTAATGTTCTATTTTTTGTTCTAAGATTTGTTTTTTTGCAGTTTGTCGTTTCTTTGCCCTCTGATCGACCAATCCGTTTTTTTCTCAGCTGGTCGACCCGGCTGACGAAATCCAGCCCCCGAATTATCCCCTGACGCTGCTTAGGGTGGATGCGGCTGGGATGCCTTTCACCGAGCCTCTCCCCCCGTGTTCTGCTGAGGAGATGGATGCCGGGATAGAGTGGCGTGACCGTGTGTACCGGGTAAGTTTTGTCTTTTGTTTTGGGCTTGTGTTCTATGAGTTGGGATTAGTTTGTCTAACTTTCGTGGTTTCACTTTTTAGGTTTCATCAGCTTGCCATCAGCGGTTGTGACAGGCCGCCAACTGCTTCCGAGCCTGTGCCTCGAGGGTTCTCCGTGATACTTCGGGGCCTCGATCGGTGAGTTTGTGTGATTAGGGTGGTTTTCTAGGCTGTTGGCGTACCCTCCTAATGTTTAAGTGTATTCGTAGGATGTCCCGGATATGGTGGGGCAGCTGGAGACTCGGGTGACCGAGCTCGAGGCGGAAGCGGCTGAGGCACGACGGCTCCTGCAATCTCGGGCTGATGAGATCGCCTTCCTAAAGGAGCAGCTGGCTCGGTCTTAGAGTGAGACCTCTGCGTAAGGTGAGGCTAGGCATTGGGTTGAAAGGGAGGCTGAGGCTACGGGTGCTAACGAGAAGATCGGAAGAGTCCCCGAGACGGCTACCTTAGACATGCTATCGGGGATGGATGATAGTGAGTCTCCTCTTATAGACTTGGAGGATATATATAGGTTAAGATGACAACCTTTGCGAGGTTGTGATAGCTATTGGTGCGGCTTCTAGAGGTCCATCCTAGTCTCGATTTGTGTATGAATTTGTATATGTTGTATACTTGTTTTTAAATTTTAGCACTTGAATTAGCTGGATTAGTCTTGTGTTTTTTGTTTGGTGAAATGTTGACCTAAATTGACAAGTAATCACTTCAAGTTCGGTTTGTTTGTGACTTTGTTGTAGTTTAGGACGTTTTAGAATGCGTTGACATCGCATGAGAGTACGAAAATGCTTTTTCGGATTTTTTGAAATGCATTAGTTTGAGCCGGGACTCTGATCAGATAGTACGTCGATTAAAATGTTTTGACTCGAGATGGACGAGATGTAAAATGCTAACGTAAAACATTAACGTGTTTTGACCGAGTATATTAGGAGATGAGTTTAGTTGCTTTGACATTCAGAACGAAATCGAAGTTTAAACTTTGGGCAACTTTTGAAAAAGTTATACCACTTTTTGCATACTCATAATATTGCCTTGTTAGGCTACAGACGCAACTTGACGATGACTGCCAATAGGCTACAACACGCCTAGGTGGGGTAGCTGATCCCCCTTAAAAAAACAAAAAAAAAACGTCTAAGTCCCGAGCGTCCGACGGGTTAACTTGCGTTCCTGTGGTCCCTGCATGGGTGCTTCAATTTTCGGGGCGGGTTTTAACGGCTTCGGGAGGTCGTTCCCGATGTCCGGGGTATCATGTGGTAGCCATGGTTATGATGCGGGATTGGTGTTTCTAGCTTTGGGGTTGCTCTAGATGCTGCCCGCTTATATGTGGGCGCTTGGGCCGAGGCTCTCGGGTCCATGGGCGCCTGGGCTCGGGCGACTGGAAATTCGGGCGCCTGGGCCGAGGCGGTTCGGATCCGGGTTATGGAAATTTCCGTCGTTTCCTAATTCTTGTGGGATCAGGGCTATATATACGGGTTGTGGGTGCTCATTTTAGCCATACTAGGATATCCATAGAGTCTAGCACGTCTAAATTTAGCGTCATGTCGGGTTTTGGAAATGTTCTTTCCGAGTTGGCTAGTTCTTTTAAGAAGTGTGACCCCGAAATTTATTCAGATGATGGTTTGTTAGTGCTTGTCGCGCTAAGTCGAGTCAAGGTACAGGATGACTTTTTATAAGCATGCTCTAGGTTTGGTACTCGAAGGGTCATGTTTTTGCTTTTCCCGGGGGTAAAATTTGTCCTTTGCTCGAAGAGATAGATTCTATAGGTGGGTGTAGCTCGGCTCGTCCTTGTGTGCCTTATGCGGATGACACTTACGCGGAGCGGTTTTACCATTTTTTGGATCTTTCGTCATTGGAGGAGGCTAAAGGTTATTTTGGTAGGGATGGCATTAACTTAAAGTTGCTTTCTAAGACGTTTTCACAGGTCGGTTCTCACCATGTTTCGGCCTTAGCCTGTGGACGCGCTTTTAATATTGCGATGGCTTGTTATCATCTTTTTGAGGATGCGAGGGTGTGTGAAGGCTGGGATAACCCTCGAGTTTTGGATGTGGTGATGGGGATGGAACATGGACGATCACCTTCTTTGCTTATTTTGGGCGAGCTTATTCGCTGTCTTAATGCCCGTGCTCGACTCCACGATGCATCTTTCCGAGGTTCCAGGATTATTTTGCAGGTATTTTTTCGTTATGTTTCTGTAGCTTGGTTTTTTTTGTTTTTTTTTTTTGTGGTTGTTTTGGTTTGGGGGTGTGATGTTTTGTCGTGTTTTGTGCAGGTTTGGTTACAGGAGCAACTTGGTTTGGTCGACCCTCCCCGATGCATCAATGGTTATAACTATAGGGGTTTCACGGGTCGGAAGACGGCGCAGGTGTGAGGCAAAGGTCACAAGGAAAAGGATTGGCTTCCTTATTTGGCTAAAGGGGATGTGGTCGTTAGGTGGTCCATCCCGTGGTGGAATATTAGTGGGCGTGTCGGGTTTCCATTTTCGTCTTCGACCTGGGCTTTGCTAATACTATCCATGAGGGATCAAGTTCATATTTACTCGGGCATGTTGTCAAATCAAATGGGTGTTAAACCTTCCATTCCCGAGGATGCTAAGATTATTTCTAGTTCTGACCCATGGACCGAGGATTCGTTTAGGAAATTCAGGGTGTCTTGGGAGCAGAGGTTTTTGCATCCCGTTGTTAAGGAAAGTGTTCGACCGATCGAAATTGCCTCCGTCCGGCAGAGGGTTTGTGAACACCCGTCGGGACAGAGCAACTCAAAAGTTAGGAAGAAAGTGCTGCTAAGGGGCCAGGAGGTGACTCGAGAGACTAAGTGCCTGACCAAAGACAGTGTTACCAATCCTAGTTCTTTCAGGTCATCTAAGCGGGCCAAGACTAACGAGACCCATATTAAAATCGTGGAAGAGGAAGGAAAGTTTGACTGGCTGGGCTCGTCTTTGGCTAGGGCGTTAGAAACTTGCCTTCAGAAGATCAAGGATGAGGAACGCAAGCAGGTACACCCGAATGGCAAAGGAAAAGAAAAGTTGGACCGGTAGAGCCCAACCATTTTGTATTATGTATTATTAGTTGATATTATGTGGCGTATTAGTACTAGTTTTTTGTGGAGTTTTGACACGTTGCTGACTTCCGGGATGTCCGGGTTTCAGATGTTAGATGTAAATGCCTCGACAAAGGCTCGATTTAACCGAATTTTGTTATTAATGAGAAGCACGTATATTTTTTTTCGTGGTGGCTCGCAACTCGATTCTTCATTTTGCCCAGAGCGCCCTTTTGGGTTTTCACCCCGTCCTCGGCTCACCATATTTTATTTTTTTATTTTTATTTTTGCCCTTTTTTCTTTTCACGGCTCGCAACTCGATTCTTCATTTTGCCCGAAGCGCCCTTTCGGGTTTTCACCCCGTTCTCGGCTCGTCATTTTTTTTACGACGGCTCGCAACTCGTTTCTTCATTTTGCCCGGGGCGCCCTTTTGGGTTTTCACCCCGTCCTCGGCTCGTCGTTTGTGCTTCGTCATTTTAAATCACTCGTTGGTCGGGACGTGAAAGGAGTCCCTGTTTGTACATGAATCGATTAACCGATTTTTCTTATTTGTTTGTTTTGGTTTGGTTGTACCCGGAGAAGGGTTGCCTACGTATCCGTTTTTAGGCGAAATCAAACCATGTTCGTAGTTCTTTCGAAAAGTGTGAGTGGTTTTCCTTTAGACTCGTTTATGCCATTTATCGATGCGAATTCGGGTTTTTTTTTTTTTGCTGTTTTTGCTTCCTCCCAGGTCGGAGGTCGGGACGTGATTTTCAGGGTGTTTACGGGTAGTATCGTTTGAGCTGATCCAAGTTGGTTGGGGTTGAGAAATCTTGACCGTCTAGGTCGGTGAGGATCACGGCGCCCCCCGAGAGTATTTTCCTAACGAGGTATGGGCCCACCCAAGTTGGTTTGAATTTCCCTCTAGGGTCAACGGGAAGGGGTGCTCTAATGGACTTAATTACTAAATCCCCCTCGTGTATGATTCGAGATTTCACCCGTTTGTTAAAGGCTCGCTGGATTCGTTGTTGGTACGCTTGTACGTTGGACAGGGCATGTATCCTACGTTCGTCTAGGAGTACTAGCTCGTCATATTGTTTTTGGTTCCATTCCTCTTTAGGGATGCCACTTTCGGCTAATATTCATAGTGACGGTATTTCTAGCTCTATTGGTTGGACGGCTTCGGAGCCGTAGGTTAGGTAATAAGGTGTGGCTCCGGTAGGTGTTCTATAGGATGTTCGGTATCCCCATAAGGTGAAGGGGATTTTGTTTGGCCAATCCCTTTAGTTGTCTATCATTTTCTTAAGGATTGTGGTGATGGTTTTGTTGGCTGCTTCTACGGCCCCGTTTGTTTGTGTTCTATAGGGTGAGGATTTGTGTCTTTGGATTTTGTATTTGTCTAGGAGCTTTTGGGTGTCGGCCCTGAAGTGAGCCCCCTGGTCACTCTGATGATTTCATGAGGTATACCGTAGCGGTAGATGATGTTGTTTTGTAAGAATTTGACTACTTGTTTTGAGGTTAGTACGGTGTAAGAGGCAGCCTCAACCGATTTGGTGAAATAATCGACGGCCACTAGTATAAAGCAGTGTCCGCCGGTCCCGGATGGGTGTACTTTCCCTATGATGTCTATCCCCCAAGTAGAGAAAGGCCAGGGTGTGGCTATAGTGTGTAGAGGATAAGGAGGTAGGTGTTGGATGTTGGCAAATATTTGGCAATTGTGGCAGTGGCGAACGTGACGTCGACAGTCTGTCTCTAAGGTAATCCAGTAATAGCCCAGTCTCATTATTTTACGAGCTAGTAGGTGTGCACTCATGTGGGGTCCGCACTCCCCGTCATGTACTTCTTCCATGACTCTCTCGGATTGATTTTTGTTTATGCATCTAAGGAGGACTCCTTGTGGGGTTCGTTTGTATAGTAGCCCTTGATTTAGGACGTAATGGGTGGCTTGCATTCGTAGGGCTCTTTTGTTCTTGGTGTTAGTGTTGGGTGGATATGACCCGTGGGTTTTAAAGTCTAGGATCGCTTTGTACCAAGGTTCTTCGGGGGTATCGTCGGTTTCGAGGTTATGGATGTAGGCTGGTTGTTCGCTTCTCTCTATGCAAATAGGCATGGAGAAAAGGTGATCGGCCATGTTTATTAGTGACGCTAGTTTGGATAACGCATCGGCAAATTGATTTTCCTCACGGGGTACGTGTATGAAGTTAATTTCGGTGAATTCCCGGGACATCGTTTCTACTTCGGTTTGGTATGGGGTTAGGCTTTTGCTATAAACTTTCCAGTTACCCGTAGCTTGGTTGACCACTAAGGATGAATCTCCATGTACTCTAAGGTTTTTGACTCCTAGAGATATGGCTGCTTTTAGACCTATTAGGTAGGCTTCGTATTCGGCTGCGTTGTTGGTAACGGGGAAGTCTAGTTTGACTGATATGAGTATATGGTCACCTATTGGGGATATTAGGAGGATTCCTACACCTTACCCTCTCATGTTCAAGGCGCCATCGAAGTATAAGTCCCATGATTCACTCTCAGCGAACAAAATGTCCTCATCGGGGAAGGACCAGGTATCGGTTGTTTATTTTTCCTCTATTGGGTTTTCGGCAAAGAAGTCAGCTACGGCTTTTCCTTTGATGTCCTTAAGGGGGATGTATGTTAAGTCAAATTCTGCCAACATAAGTGTCCATCGGGCTAGGCGTCCGTTGAGGACAGGCTTCTCGAAAATGTATTTGATGGGGTCCATTTTCGAGCATGTAGTGACGAAGCTTTTTGGTTGCCCATACTAGTGCAAGGCAGGTCCTCTCTAGGGGTGTGTATTTTGTTTCTTACTTGAGGAATTTTTTGCTAATGTAGTAAATAGCTCTCTCTTCTTTGTCAACGGTTTGTGCTAGCATGGCCCCCATCGCGGTTTCGGTTACAGTAAGGTAGAGGGAAAGTGGTAATCTCTTTTTGGGAGGCATTAACACCGGGGGTTGTGCTAGTATTTCCTTTACCTTGTCAAAGACTTTTTGGCATTTAACGTCCCAGACGGTGGGTTCGGTTATTTTGAGTTTTTTTTAAAATGGGCTCACAGACCATGGTTAGTTTGGCAATGAAACGGCTGATGTATTGAACCTTACCCAGAAACCCTCTAATCTCCTTTTCGTTCGAGGGTGCGAGCATGTCTAACAAGGCTTTTATCTTGGAGGGGTCTATCTCTATTCCTCGCTGGCTCACTACGTGACCTAAAAGTTTCCCCGATGTGACCCCAAAGGCGCATTTTTGCGAGTTAAGCCCCATGTTATACTGGCGTAGGCGTTTGAAGAATTTTTCGAGGGCCAGGACGTGCCCTTCTCGATTTTGGGATTGGACTATCATGTCGTCTACATACACCTCGACTTCTTTGTGCATCATATCGTGTAATAGTGTGGCTGCGGTTCTTTGGTAGGTTGCCCCGGCCTTTTTAAGTCCGAAAGGCATCACCGAATAACAATAGGTTCCCCAAGGCGTGGTGAAAGCCATTTTAGACCTGTCCTCTTTTGCCATCTTTATTTGATTATACCCAGCATACTCGTCCATGAAAGAGAGTAGGGCATGATCGGCGGTATTATCTACCAGGATATCTATGTGAGGCAAAGGGAAGTCATCTTTTGGGCTGGCTTTTTTAAGGTCTCTAAAATCTACACAGACTCGGATTCTCCTGTCTTTCTTGGGGACGGGGACTATGTTGGCTACCCAGTCGGAATATTCGGAGACGTGTATAAACCCGGCTTTGAATTGTTTGTCTACCTCCTCCTTGACCTTAAGAGCCCACTCGGGTCGCATGCGGCGTAGCTTTTGTTTTACTGGTTTAAACCTGGGTTTGATTGGGATTCGGTGTTCGGCGATATCCATGTCTATGCCTGGCATGTCTTTGTAGGACCAGGCGAAGACGTCTTTATATCATGTGAGTAGGTTCATAAGTTGTTCCTTCTCGATGGGATCTAAGGAAGTCCCTATATTTAGGATTTGGGCTTCCAAAGGAGTTCCGATGTTTAGGGATTCGGTGTCTTCGATTGTCGGGGCGCCTAACTCTTGTCTGGCTAACTCTCTCAAGGTTTCGGGTGGGAGATAAGTGTCGTAAGAGTCATTTTGGTTATTCTCGTTTTGTTCGCTATCGATAATGGCATTGCATGTTGAGTGCGACGAGTCATAAGCAAAAGTATTTTTATTATCAGTTAAATCGAGCATGTCGAGTACTTTGGATAGGGAGACCTTCTCTTCGTTTGACAGAGGTAACATTATTGGGACTTCCGGGACAGGCCCCGGTTCGTCCTGGACAGACACAGATATAGATGGGAGACAAACAATACTAGATTCTTGGCCCGTTTCAGACTCAGACTCGGACTCTGTTTCGGACTCAGACTTAGACTCCTCGAACATCCTCCCTTCTCCAGTGGTTAGCTTGAACCTCCTACCATTCTCGTTGGTCCATGTGACGGATTTCCTCCACCCTTTACTCTCTTGGTTTTTGTCAGTATTGACAATAAGGGAGATGGGGTCAAACTGCTTGTCAGTCATGACCATACTGACTAGCTCACTGGGATCCACGGGAACGAAACGCTCTTCCCCGAATAGGAGACTATTGGCTAGGCCATCCATACAAGATGTGTGCTTGGGTTTTAAGGTGTTTGGTGTGGTTTCCGGGATGAAGTAGCAGTCCTGGAATAGTTCCAGGGTGTCGGATGCCTTTGATGTAGGTTGGTTCGGAAAATCCCATATAAGGTTCGTTGTCACCTTCTTTTACGAAATATCCATTTAGGGTGAGGTCGTATGGCAGGATTTGGATGCCCTCAGTTTTGCGTGTGCGCGTGATAGTCATGCGTTCGCGGATTTTACCCTCGGTTGCGGGGTACCCAAAACCTATCGTTTGGGTTTGTCCGACGGGATCATGGAGTTTACTTGCGGTGCCAGGGTTTTTTCCTAGTGACAATCCCGGGAAATGCCCCTGCTGTCTCATCATAAAGTTGATGGCTAGGTTTGAGTTATGATCAAAGTTGAACGGGACTAGGTCTTGTTCTAAAAGGCTGACTACGTGAAATCCCCTTAACTCGGTATTGGTATCTTCCGTGACTTGCGAGGTGGTGGCATTTTCTACAAAGGCTCTTATGGGGGAGGCATGGATGGTAATTATTTCACCGTTGATGGGAACTTTCACCTTTTGGTGTAGGGTGGATGGTACGGTGATGCGCGTCAGATTGTCGCCTATCTAACACGATCAAACAAAATTTATAAACACGATAAACTAACTACGTAGTAGCGGTAAGTCGGGATCGATCCTCAGGGACGGTCTAGGTAAAGTCGGTCAAGTCAAAGTCTAAGCACGTTTGGACGTTCGGGGTCTATTTTTGGTGTTTTATGGGTTAAGTCTACACTAGTCTATACTAAGAAGTTATAAACTACGAGAAGCTAGTCTAATAAGGAGAAGGTGTTAGGGGAAGTCGGGAATCGGAAATCGGGTTCTATGAGTCTCGGAATCGAGTTTTAGTCACAGCGTCGATAAGGGAAAATGCCACCTTTCGGTTTCTTCACCCAACCCACCTATACCCGCTTTCGCGGCGAAAGGTTAAGTCTCAAGTTAAGCTAATTTCTACCCCGAGTTTTCCCATATTGGTATAAATGAGTCAAGGTCAATCTAGCTGCAGTCTAGGTCAACAAAGACACAAAAACCTTAAACTTGATAAATCAACAAGCAAGCAACCCACCAACATCCCTCAATTCAAATTACCCAAGATCTTCCTCCCTAAACCCCTAGCAAGAAATCTACTCACAATGCATAATGAAAACTAATAAAACGATAACTAAGGAGAAATCAACTAAACAAGCCTAATAATTAAATCTAAGGAAAACAATAACTAAATTAAATCTAGACGAGAGATTAAATCTAGAACGAAATTAAATCTAACTAGAGATTAGGGAGAGGAAGAGAAATATACTGACTATGGAGGAAAACGATAATAATAAAAAAGGATTGCAATAAAATAAGGAGAAGCTTGATGAAGATGGCAATGGATCTGTCACTAACCCCTTGAAAATCTCCAAAAGAACTTCAATAAAAACTTGATTACACTAAAGATGGAGTCTTTACACTAATTAATAAGGAAACTAATTAGATCTAAATGGGTGGAGATTTTTGGATTGTCACCCTCTAAAAATCCCCCTACTAATTAATCTACTAATAAGCTAATAATAATCTACTAATATAATCTACTACTAATCTACTAATAATCTACTAAATTTAATGGCTTAGGTAGTGTTGTGGTGCAGTGATGGAATGGTTGCCTCCTCCTCAAATGAGGAGTTACATATATATAGAGGAGAGAAAAGAGGAAGTATCAAAACCCTAGTCTTCTAAGCCCAATAGTGGCAGCCCAATACCTATCAACTAAACTTCACCCTATGATTCCCATCCGGTGAAATTTTGCCCTTCGGTTTTGCATAACTTAACCCACCGGGCAAAACTTTGCCTCACGGTAATCCCGACTTCGCCCGATCATTCTAATTTTGCCCGATCACTTCCGATTTTGCTCGATCACTTCGTAGAGTGCTAACTCACCCGACACACTTTACGGTTTCACCCATTCTAATTCGATTGCATCTCGAGCCAATTAGATCTTACTCGTCCTTCTCGATCCAAATTAGATCTCACCGTCTATTTCGATTAAACTCCTCGAGTCTCCATTCAATTGACGGTTTCTAATCTCGAACTCTGGATCTGGGTTGAATCGGGTCGACACCGGAATTGGTGTCGACGCCGGCGAAAGTCGCCGAAAAACGGGATCCGGGCAGAAGACGGAGCTGCTGGCTGCCGCTAGTGGTGTCGCGATGTTGCTGCAGGCGCCGGTTGCCGTCGTTGTTCGGTGAAGGGAGGCGGCCAACTTGCGTCGTCGCTACTGTCCGAGCTCTAGCTCTCCGGTGCTGGTACGACGCGGCTGCTGCTGTCGAGGGAAAGACGTCGGAGAAGGAGGTGGCGAAGGGTGGCTGTGTGGTTGTCGGGGATGAAGGAGGTGAGTGGTGGTGGCTGGTTTGTTGGAGGACGGGTTTGTGGTTGCCGGAGCCTGGGGCTGCCGCTGCTGCTGCGTTGTCGCGCGGTTGGTTGTGGTGGTTTGGGTCGGAGCTCCGGTCGAGTGGCATGGTTAAAGGTGGTGGTTAGAGGTGAAGGAGGTGGGTGGTGGTGATAGGTTATGGTGGTGGTGTTGGCAGAAGTTGAAGATTGATGGAGGGAGATTTGAGTTTGGGTCAAGGGTCAAAGTCAAAGTCCGTTTGACTTTGACTAGGGTATGGGTTAGTTTGAATTATGGAGTTGGGTTGGATTGAATTGAGGAGTTGGGTTGATTTGTGATTGGGTTTGTGTTGTGGGTTATGATTTGGGTTTGGGGAATATGGGTTGAGTGAAAGATGGGTTGATTAGATGAGAGTTGGGTTAAGTGAGTCAGGTTTGACTTGGGGTTTGACTCGATCTCTTGACTTGGCTCCTCTCGCTTTAATTTGCCTCTTTATTCACGAACACGTACCTAAAAGACAAAAACACACAAAAGCAGTACGAAATTCTACGAAAAAGACGATAAATACGAAAAAAACCAAATTCAAACTAGAAAATACGAAATATAGTCGAAAATGAGTTATATTGACGTTAAAGCACACAAAATCGAGTCAAATACGAGTGAAAATAGGGGGTAAAACGGTCCAAATTTGCGTGTTATCAATTCCCCCACACTTAAACTTTACTCGTCCTCGAGTAACTCATTAGACTAATCTATGACCCATAAATAAATAACACGCAAAAACAAAAACACTAAACACAAGAACGAAAAACAAACATCACAAACAAATCACAAGTTTTCAAATCAAAAGTCACGATTCTAAAATCCAACTAAAATATAGAATATGAATACTAAAATTACAAAATTGGTTTCAAGAATAATAATTACATATTTCTTGACCTCGGTCCAAGCTATGTCGGGATGTGTGGTGGAGATGGAAGGAGTACTCCCATGAAGTTATCGACAAAAGCATACAAGTCTTGGCCACTTGCAAAAACAAGGGCTAGGGTCGTCCTAATGGCCCAAGTGACATAAGAACTGATCCAAAATGGAAGATAAGGATATCAAAAATACTCGGGGGAGGAATCGTCCTTCTTTTCTTTTTCTTTTTCTTTTTTTCATTTTTCTTTTTTCATTTTTCTTTTCTTTCTTTCTTTCTTTCTTTCTTTTCTTCTTCTCCCCCTTATTCTTTTCTTTTTGAGTTTTTGAGAATTTTTCTTTGTAAGCACATTTTGATGTTTAAGTTCATTTGAATGGGAAATGGAATGCAAAACTCTATATCAATCATAATCAAACTCTTATTTGTGGAGTATTTTTTTTTGGAATGAAGGATCGTAAAAGGATAGAAGTCATTTGAGTTATAGTCACCTAGACAAGCATACAATGTCGAAATCACAACACGGGAGGTGGAAGGTGGACATGAGTGAGGTACACACCCGAGCGACTTACAGTAGGAGGACAATCAATATATAATATTTAAGATCAACCAACAAGTAATAGAAAAATCTATACTCTTTAGAGAAGTTGAGAATTAGAAAAATGATTTTATCAAGGAAAACAAGTGAAACACGAAAACAGAAATCTTTTTGGAATTTTTGCAATTTTTAAATTTTTAGGATTTTTCAAGTTTTATCAAATGAAAACACAAAACAAACAAGACACAAAAACAACAAACAAAACACAAGGCTACAATCCATAACAACCACAATTAAACATATAAACTCCACCAAAGTATCCCCCAACAAAAATATCCACCACAATCCTAAAGCAACGATTAATCATCAATCCCCCACACTTAAACCGAATATTGTCCTCAATGTTCAAAATTAGGGAGGGAAATGAAGGGTGGGTAAGAAATTACCTTTTAAAGCATAAGTTGTCCCCCACACTTGAACGATTTCGTGCTTCTTATCCATTTTCATCCATTGTCGTTGTTTGTTGGAGGTACCTACAAGGAAAAACACACAAACACGCACACACATAAAAAGGACACAACAAAAGCTATTAGAATAAAAACTACTACTAAACTAAACCAAGCCGATACGGGGCAATTAACGGGCCCGCTCCGTCCCTTCAACTCACATCGAAATACCTATGAGGTAAGGTACTTCCATGCAAGGCAAGTTGGGTCTTGCTCAAAATTGCGGAAGCAACTAAACTCACACAAACAAACACACAAACGAACGAACAAACAAACAACCAACAAACAAATAAGCAAACAAACACGAATAGTTGCATCCAAACATGAAAACACCGAATCCCTCATCGAGACGGCGGGAAAGACACCAATAGATTACTCGAGACAAGTACAAACATTCCAAAGTTAGTAATTCAAGATGAAGTGGACTAAAGTCTAATAGGATGACATTAAATCACTAAAAACATTGATGATTTATCTAGGTCCTCTTAATCAACTAAAAGCGTACAACGAGGCGTTAAACGGGATGAGAATGAGTAAACCATGGAGTTAGTCGACACTGGAGGTAAGTGTAATCCCGACCTTTTCGCAAAAGCAAAGAGGATCGTCCCAAACCTAAAGATATCTTCAAGTAAGGTCACCTATAGGCATGGGGGGTCAAGGTGGTCAAATGCAAACCCCGTTGTAAACTCCTAGTAGAAAAAGTGGACTCAAGCTAAAAGATCAATGAAATTCTTGGTTTCAATGTCATTCTGGTAGAATAAAGGCCAAAATCAAAATGGGTTACTAACAAGGGAATGTGAACACTCGTAAGCAAGTCTCACAATCGGGTTTTCGAAAACATTTACCTAAACACATTAAACAAAACACAAAAGAACACAACAAAAATAAAAACAACTACAAGTAAAGCCAAGCACTCCAATCTTCTTCAAATAGTCAACACAACCACAACTACCAATTTCAAAACGTTCACCAAGTGAACCTCCAAAGCATACAAGCCCGTGCTCCCATGTGAATAAGGAAAAAGGCAATACAAGAAAGACACTAACTACAATCCCACAACAACTACTAAAAACAACCCAATTACATCACAATTACGAATACACCACCAATCCTCCAACAAGATACAAGCAAACATCACAATCCACAATCCAAAATGGAACAATCAAGCAAAATCTCTTTCAAACTTGATCGCTTCCAAATTCTTCATCATCTATCCATGTTGGCTTCTTGTTGAAGATTCCTACAAACAAAAACAAAACACAAGAAGCGTAAATATGCACTAAAAAGCTTGGGTTGCCTCCCAAAAAGCACGGTTTTGGCTAGGACCGCCAAACCTTAAAGTTTGTTTGTCTTCAAAGTATGATCTCCACCATACCCATCAAGGGCTCGGAGGAGTAGGTCAAAGGCTCTAGAAGAGTCTTCAGAAGGGCTCATGTAGCCGAGCCAAGCTATCATGAGAAGCTTCCAAGTCAGAAGCGATAAGCAGTCTTCAAATCCACGAAGCCTGGGTTTGTAATGGTCTCCCGGGTCTCTCCATTTCACAAGTCCAAGCGACCATTTCTTCCCGAAATACCTTCTACCATTCCAAAACTTCACAATCACACCACTCAACATGATAGGCGGTTTAGAAGCTATTTCCCCATTGTACATCCCCATTTCTTCTTCAAGTTGCGGGCCCACATCCCTAAGTCTCAAGACATCACTTGTCCCCATATCATCGTGAAGGAGAGATTCGAAACTTTTACCGCCGATTTCAATGTCTCCTAAACCAAAATTTAGCTCACTAGCAAAGGACTCGTGACGTTCTTGATGGTGGGAATTGTCGTGGATCCCCACCGCCAAATAAATAACCGGCTAGACCTAACGGTAGTTAGGGTAAGTCGGGTCGTGTCCACGAAGACGGTGTTGCAAGGTTTAGACTAGGTTGGCCTAAAACGAGACTATGCTACCAAACAAACACAAAGAGCTACTAATTGGTGAATTATGATGAGAGGAGAAGAAGGAATTGGACTAACAATGAACTAGACTATAACAAGGCTAAATGAAATAACTAAACAATGAACTTAAGAAATGATGACTAACTAATAAGTTGAATCAAATATGAAGAAGAAGTGGGTTAGGTCGGGTTCATATGAATAGTAGGGTAATCGGGGTTGCCAAGGGTGTAGGTGCCTCCTAATTGCTAAGGTCGGTCGGTCCGGGCTCTCGCTACTTAGACCGATGTCGAGGTGAGTCCGGGCTCTCGCTACTTAGACTCTAGTCGAGGTAGGTCCGGGCTCTCGCAACTTAGACCCTAGTCCGCACTCTCGTGACTACGACTATCCTCAACATGACCACATACAAGACAAACAATGAGTAGAGGAAGACTAGCATGAGAAGCATGGCCACTACAACTCAAACAAGCATTTCAACAAACACATAGTGTGCCAAGTATGTGACTAACAACAAAGGTTCACCCTTTACCCCTAATCAAACTCTAATCACCCATAATCTACCCTTAATCCCACTACTAACCCACAAGAAGACTACTCACACATATTCAAACTAACTACAACAATGAAAAGATAAAACAACATCATAAACAATCAAGAGCAATAAACAATAATCAATGATTAAAACTTGATGATAAAACAAAGATTAAGAGAAGAGAAATTATACCCACTACAATAGGAAGCAAAAGATGATAACTTGAATTAATAAGAAACCCAAATAAAACCCCAAGGTTGTCAATCTTGGATGAGTCTTCAAGAATCTTCTTAATTACAAGACTAATTAACTAAGATTAACTAAAGATTAAAGGAAGATTAAAACTAATGAGAGGAGAACTAAATCTAGGGTTTATATGTTGTAGAGAGGCTTAAGATAGTCTAGGGTAAGGTAAGATACATAAACAATACAAGAGGGAAGTATTTATAAGGTTACAAGAATGAGGGAGGATGAAATAAAGAGATGCGTGTTACAGCCTGTTGGTCCCGACCGGGACGGGATCATCCCGACTGGGACGGCCTGTCATCCCGACCGGGACGGGTTGGTCCCGACCGGGACGGGCTCACAGTGGCCTCTTAAAAAGTGCACTTCATCCCGGACGGGATGAGGTGCATACCCGTCGGGGATGAGTCTTGTAGGCCTCCAATATGATCCTTTTGGTTCCTCCTTGCTTCACATGGACTTCTCATCGATTCTCGGGACTCGCAATCGGGTCTCGGAGGCTCGGGAATGGGTCCCAAGGTCTCGGGGTCGAATCCAAGGCATCGAGTGATCGTTCCTCCGCTTCGTTGGCTCCGAAAAGTGTATGTATTGAGTCGGAATCGCTCCAACTCTTCACGAATGGTCTCGGGAACCTGAAACAAGCTAGAGGAAGCATAAGTAGCCCATGAACCACTCCCAAGGAGCGATTCCGCAAGGAAAACGGGACCAAAACACAGCAAAATAGGTACTACAAACTACACTTATCAACTCCCCCACACTTAACCCTTACTCGCCCTCGAGTAAGCACAAACTAACTACTAGACTAGCCGAGCGGGTATTAGCGCACCCTACGCCCTTTCAACTCACGCGAGTGCACTTAGAGGAAAAGTGCACTCCGCAAGGCAAGTGGGATCTTGTGACAAAACCGTGGATGCAACCGGACACAAAAACACATAAACAACAAACATACAAACAAACAGACAAAGGGTTGCACCCGAAAGAAAAGAAATACCGCTTCCCTCAAACAAGCGGTGAAAGAAGCACCGGTTTAGGACTCGAGGCAAGTGACAACGTTCCCAAGCTAGCAATACAAACCAAAATGGACAAAACCCTAATAGTATGACGACAAAGCAATAAAAACGTTGGTAACTTACCTTGGTTCCTCCTAACCTTCTAAGAACGTACCACGGGACGATCGGTGGGATGGAAAAAGGATGAACCACGGTGTTAGTCGACACTGTAGGTAAGTGAGACCCCGCCCCCTTTAGCAAAGAGCCAAGAGGGTCGTCCCATGTCCAAAACCGCCTAACTAGTCCAAGTAAAAAGTGGAAATAATTGCAAAGTGAGGGAAGACCGACTTTTGCCGATATCATCCTTCCTAGGGACTCGGTCCTTTGGTAGGCTCTTTACGGCAAAAGTCAGAAAAAGGCTTATTTTTGTGGGGTTAAGGTCTTTTTGTGAGACGATTTTCTTTTGGCATTTTCTCTTTTCTTTTGCATTTTTGCTTTGTATGTTGCCATGCCATTTCTTTTTCTTCTTTTCTATTTTCTTTTTGGCTTTTTGTGCCTTTTCTTTTTCTTCAATCTTTTCTTTCTTTCTTTTTCTTTCTTTGCCCTTTTTGGCTTGATTCGAATTGTAGACATTTCTTTGCAACAAGCAAGGGACATTTCAACAAATTGCAAATTTTATTGTGTGGATATGTGTAGGAGGTAAGTGAATGGGTAAGTCGGGACGGGCCCTTCCCTTCAAACCCACAAAAAGGGGAGAACTTGGACTAATCAAATGATCCTAGACACGGTCACCTAAGGGACGGAACTCGGCAACCAAGGCCTTTTCACACCGTGGGTGGTCAAAATGGTCAAAATGCAAATCCCGTAGTAGATCCATAGTAAGCTAGGTGGACTCAAGGTAAGAAACCAACGAAATCATTGATTTAGGGTCATTCTACTAGACTGAAGTCCAAGACTCGATTTATACAACTAGGAAGGGAAAGTAAACACTTGCACACTAGCCTCTAAACCGGGTTTTCGAAAACGTATTTACACACAAGACACACTAACACAACACAAAACGAAGACACGACGAAAACGAAAGAAAAAGAGATAAAAGGCCACAAAACAAAATAAAACAAAACAAACAAACAAACAACACAAACACCACCCCAAGCTTCCAAACAAGCCACCAAATCAACCAAACTTTACAAAGCTCCTCCCGAGCACACAACATCGCAATCTCCTCCAAACTCCACAAGAGATAAAGAAGGAAAAGGGATAAGATGTTACCGGAAGTCTTGAAAGCTCTCCAAAGCTATCGGTGATTCAAGTAACCTATAAGGAAAAAGGGAGGCAAAACACACACAACAAAACAAATATAAGACACAACGACACAAAAGGAAAACACACAAAAGAAAATCTTTTTTATTTTTGTGAAAAAAATTCAAATTTTTAGGATTTTTAAAGATTTTTCGAAAAACTACAAAAATAAAACTAACTACGATAGAATATCGCTCCCCCACACTTAAGCCAAGCAATGTCCTCATGCTCGACCGTAGTGCATGGGAGCACAAAAGAAAAGAAACTACGAAAATAAAGCTAAAACTCAAAAAGTAAAGTGGAGAAAATGGTAGAATGTGTTCGGCCGGGGTGTAGTCAAGTCACCATGGGCCGAGACAAGAAAAGATATGGACGGGGGAAGAAATAAAAAGAAAGAATAAAAGGAAATGGGAGGGGAAGACTAGGTGTAATCAAGTCACCTAGCCCGGATTCCGCCCAAATCCTACTAATTCCTACAAAAGGGTGAAAATCTTGCAAATTTGGATTTTGAAATGACTCTCAACGTAGTCACATCATCGAGAGTCGGGAGCAACAACTACCAAAGCCCCGAGGGCCACCATGACACAAATGATATAAGGGAAAGGGAATAAACAAATTAAGACAAGCTATAAAAACGGAAAAGAGAGGATAGTTGCCATACCATACGGTTAGCAACTCACTCGCTCCATCATCTCATAAATCAATATCGGCATGTAGCTAGTCATAGTCGTTGTTATTCCTTCCCAATCGCAATACGGTTCCATGGTTGGAGCACAAAGGTATAGTGAGGTGGGTTTTGTTGTGAAAGTCGGTTTAAAGTGGAGTGAAAGTGAGGTGAATGTGTATGTGAGGTGTAGGGGTCATATAATGAGGGTAAGGACATGTAGGGAGGTTGGGAGAGGGTATAAAGTGGTTGGGTGGGCTCAAACGATGAAGAAAAGGCCAAAGGAGGACAGGGGGTCCATCCCGGTCGGGATGACCGGCTCGTCCCGGTCGGGATGAGCTGTCAGTAGCACCATCTTTTGTGCACCTCATCCCGGACGGGATGACATCCTTCCCGGTCGGGATGGGCCTTCCATCCCGAACGGGATGACCTCTTCTAGGCCGGGAAGAGTCTCCTAACCCTCTATAGCTCCCAAAAGCTCGTTCCAAGCTTCAAAAACCGACTTCCCTTAACACGATCCAAGCTCCAACGATGACCACTCCTCCCTAGGAATCACCTTCACTTCTCCTATCAAACAAAGCTCAAATACACATCAAATTCCCTCCCTCACATTGCTCATCAATAATCCAAATAAACAAGAAATTCACAAAGCCAAACAAACTACAAGAGAAAGAGATATATACAAAGAGACGGTTCTTGTGGAACTCCGTCAAACCAAGGTGGTGCATTCTTCAATCTTTTTCAACAACAAAAATTGGTTCCATCTCCATCAAGGGCACGAAGAAACAAGTCGAAGGCCCTAGCAAAGTCTTCAATCAAGCTCGAGATATAACCGACCACATACCAAGGCTCTTCATGGCCTTGCCTTGACGTTCCCGGGGCATCCCGATCTTCCAAGTTCAACGACTTGAACTTGTACTTTTGGTCTTTGGGGATATACCCAAACGTCCACAGGTCTTCATGTGGCCCCAAGGCAGGCTCATCCTTCTCCTTGCTTTTCAACTTGTCATCAAGCCCATGATATGGGCTCTCATCCTCTCCAATTTCGGAGTCATCATCCTCAAGCTCACAAGAGTTCCTCTTCAAGCTTTGTCCCGACTCTCCCCCTAGATCAATGTCCTTCGTGGCTTGGATCATATTGCAAGACTCATCATTAGTAGGCGAAGTGTTACCTTGGAGGTCAAACACTAGCTTCTCTTCGCCTAACTCGAAGGTGATCCTACCATTTTTCACATCGATCATAGCACCGGCGGTGTGTAGAAATGGGCGCCCAAGGATAATGGGAGTGATAGCATCTTCCCGCATATCGAGCACGATGAAATCGACCGGAATGAAAAACTTCTCGATTCTCACCGGCACATCCTCTAGCATCCCCAATGGTCGGTTGAATGAACTATCGACCATTTGGAGTGTGATAGATGTACTTTTAAGCTCCTTCATCCCAAGTCGGCAACAAATAGAATAAGGGATGATGCTCACACTCTCACCCAAATCACATAATGCTCTTTCGATCTTGTAGTGGCCTATGGTGCAAGGGATCGAAAATCTACCCGGATCCTTCAACTTTGGAAGCGTAGAACCTTGAATGAGCTCGCTCACCACCCCTGTGAACGCAATGGTCTCTTCCTTGTCGATGGATCTCTTCCTAGCCAAGATTTCTTTCATAAATTTTCCATATGCCGGGATTTGGGTAAGTAGTTCGGTGAATGGGACAATAACATCCAATTTCTTCACAATGTTAAGGAACTTTTCATATTGAGAATCTACCTTGGTCTTCATTTGCCTTGTTGGGAAAGGCAACTTGATATGGAACTTATTTGGCTCAATTGGGGTAGACTCTTCAAATGACACTTTCCTTTTGCCCTTGTCTTTTTCTTGAAGTGGGGGAAGCTTGTCTTCTTGGGGTCTCTCGATCTCCCATAAGACTTGCTCCTCCATTGGACTTCCCAAGCTTTGGTCTTCTTGAATTGTAGACATAGCTTCTCTTGTTGGCTCTTGCTCATTAGGGGGTGGGGGAGGATTATAAGATGTACCTCTCCTAGTGGTAATAGCATTCACATGCTCAAATTTCGGTGTTTCACCTTGAGGAGGTAATTGCCCCGGTTGCCTTGAAGAGCTACCCGAGGCAAGTTGAGCTATTCGGATCTCAACCATCTTCGTATGAGCATCTCTCGCCATGTTGTCCTTTTGAATATAAGCATATAACTCTTGTTGATTCTTTGACATCTCCATTTGACCCCTTTGCATCTCCAACAAGGATTTTTGAACGTCGAAGTCACGAGTTGGAGATTGTGGATTGTGCGGAGTATCGGTGAGGGCTAATGGATCACCGTAATCATGAATAGGAGACCGGCTCCTAGGCTTGCTTTCTTGACGGTTAGCTTGAGTTGCTTGTTGTAGACGGTTCCCTTGGAACCCATGAGAATTTCCCTGATTATTGCCGTGGTTGTAATTTTGTTGTCCTTGGAAGTTTTGGTTTCCTTGGAAACCCCCTTGATTGAAGTTCCCTTGTTGGAACCCTTGATTGTTGTTTTGGAAGGTACCTTGGTTATTTTGCTTGAAGTTGTTGAAGGGTCTTGGATTACCCACATAACCTTGATAGCCTTGATTGTTGTCCCTTAAGGGAGGTGGAACATAGGGACGATGTTGTTGTTGGTGTTGAAAGGCTTGTTGTTGAGGGACTTGATTGGAAGCTTGGTATTGATTAGAGTAGGAGGCACCTTGCTTGAACGCTTGAAAAGCATTCACTTGCTCAATACTTCCTTGGCATTGCATAGGATTATGACCAACGATTCCAAAAGTGTCACACATCCCATAATAAGGCAAAGGAGGTGCAAACCCCAAAGCATTTACTTCTTGAATTGAGTGTTGATTGGAGGAACCAATGCTTTGAACTTGAGTGAGGTGGCCTTGGAGCTTCTTGTCAATGGTCTCCATATGTGTCTTCAATTGAGCTCCAAGGTCAATGCTTAATTGAGTTATAGCATCAACCTCATGCCTACCTCCTCGATTTGCCTTCCTAGGCCTAGAGTATTGCGAATTATGCACCGCCATCTCTTCGATTCTCGCCCAAGTTTGGTCGTTATCGACCTCGGTAAACCTACCGTTGGAGCCCATATTGAGTATAGTTCTTGAGTCCTCATAAAGACCGTTCCAAAATTGTTGGACTAAGAACCATTGTGAAAGTCCATGGTGGGGGCACGATCTCACCAAAGATTTAAACCTCTCCCAAGCTTCATAAAGGCTCTCTTCATCCCGTTGTTGGAAACCGGTGATGGAGGCCCTAAGCAAATTAGTCTTCTCCGGAGGGTAGAATGTTTGGTAGAACGCCAATGCAAGCTTTTTCCAAGTGTCGATGCCCATGATTGCCCTATCGAGACTCTTGATCCATTGCTTCGCTTTTCCAATTAATGAGAATGGAAATAATACCCATCGGATTTGATCTTGTGTCACCCCGGGTTGAGAGATAGCGTCGCAATAATCGGAGAAAGTCTCCATGTGTTGGTGCGGGTCTTCGGTGGGCAAACCACTAAATTGATTCCTTTCCACAAGTTGGATGAAGTGAGTCTTGGCCGTAAAATTTCCGGCATAAGCGGCCGGTAGAGCATTTGGTCCCGGCAAGACGTCTTCCGTAAATGTAGAGTGGGATGAAAACTTCGGCATTATTGGATGTAAGGGAGATGGTGGTGAAGACGGAGTTGAAGTAGATGTAGAAGGGGAACTAGGACTAGAATATCCAAAGGGATTGGTGAAATTCCCTTCGGCCGTCTCTCGAGATGCTTCCTCAAAATCGTTTCCTTGAGCTTGCTCTTGATGAGTATTGCTTGCACTTGGTTGAGAGATTCTAACCCGGTTAATCGTCCGTTGGCGAAAGGCTCGAAAAAGTCTTTCCGGCTTTGGATTAAAGAGAAAGAAATCGCCTCCCCGCCTAGGCATACACTACGCACTAGAACAAACGTGAGAACACCTAGTGCTTTATGGGCACTAGGTAACGACAATAAACAAGCACAATCGAAAGACAAAGAGAAAAGAAGGAAATAAAACTAAGAAAACAAGAAAAATCTAGAGAATATGCACAAGAGAAGATAGAAGAGCACAAAGAAGGGTAACTAGGTCTAGCTATAAGCAAACTAAGTCTAAACAATGCACCGTCCCCGGCAACGGCGCCAAATTGATGGTGGGAATTGTCGTGGATCCCCACCGCCAAATAAATAACCGGCTAGACCTAACGGTAGTTAGGGTAAGTCGGGTCGTGTCCACGGAGACGGTGTTGCAAGGTTTAGACTAGGTTGGCCTAAAACGAGACTATGCTACCAAACAAACACAAAGAGCTACTAATTGGTGAATTATGATGAGAGGAGAAGAAGGAATTGGACTAACAATGAACTAGACTATAACAAGGCCAAATGAAATAACTAAACACAAACTAAAGAATGAACTAAAGAAATGATGACTAACTAATAAGTTGAATCAAATATGAAGAAGAAGTGGGTTAGGTCGGGTTCATAAGAATAGTAGGGTAATCGGGGTTGCCAAGGATGTAGGTGTCTCCTAATTGCTAGGGTCGGTCCGGGATCTCGCTACTTAGACCGATGTCGAGGTGAGTCCGGGCTCTCGCTACTTAGACTCTAGTCGAGGTAGGTCCGGGCTCTCGCAACTTAGACCCTAGTCCGCACTCTCGTGACTACGACTATCCTCAACACTATCCTCAACATGACCACATACAAGACAAACAATGAGTAGAGGAAGACTAGCATGAGAAGCATGGCCACTACAACTCAAACAAGCATTTCAACAAACACATAGTGTGCCAAGTATGTGACTAACAACAAAGGTTCACCCTTTACCCCTAATCAAACTCTAATCACCCATAATCTACCCTTAATCCCCCTACTAACCCACAAGAAGACTACACACACATATTCAAACTAACTACAACAATGAAAAGATAAAACAACATCATAAACATCAAAACATTCATCATAAACAATCAAGAGCAATAAACAATAATCAATGATTAAAACTTGATGATAAAACAAAGATTAAGAGAAGAGAAATTATACCCACTACAATAGGAAGCAAAAGATGATAACTTGAATTAATAAGAAACCCAAATAAAACCCCAAGGTTGTCAATCTTGGATGAGTCTTCAAGAATCTTCTTAATTACAAGACTAATTAACTAAGATTAACTAAAGATTAAAGGAAGATTAAAACTAATGAGAGGAGAACTAAATCTAGTGTTTATATGTTTTAGAGAGGCTTAAGATAGTCTAGGGTAAGGTAAGATACATAAACAATACAAGAGGGAAGTATTTATAAGGTTACAAGAATGAGGGAGGATGAAATAAAGAGATGCGTGTTACAGCCTGTTGGTCCCGACCGGGACGGGATCATCCCGACCGGGACGGCCTGTCATCCCGACCGGGACGGGTTGGTCCCGACCAGGACGGGCTCACAGTGGCCTCTTAAAAAGTGCACTTCATCCCGGACGGGATGAGGTGCATACCCGTCGGGATGAGTCTTGTAGGCCTCCAATATGATCCTTTTGGTTCCTCCTTACTTCACATGGACTTCTCATCGATTCTCGGGACTCCGGATCGGGTCTTGGAGGCTCGGGAATGGGTCCCAAGGTCTCGGGGTCGAATCCAAGGCATCGAGTGATCGTTCCTCCGCATCGTTGGCTCCGAAAAGTGTATGTATTGAGTCGGAATCGCTCCAACTCTTCACGAATGGTCTCGGGAACCTGAAACGAGCTAGAGGAAGCATAAGTAGCCCATGAACCGCTCCCAAGGAGCGATTCCGCAAGGAAAATGGGACCAAAACACAGCAAAATAGGTACTACAAACTACACTTATCAGTTCTTCAACATTTTGCACAAGGGCAACTTGATTTCATCATCGTTCCAAGACTTAACAACATCTATCACCTCATTCAACTCATCCCAAAGACTCGTATCCTCGACATTCTCGATTGCATTTTCCATGTGGCAATTTTGGGATTCGAGTTCCTTGTTGGGAGTAAAAGTGGTGATCTCTATCCTAGATGACAAGACGTCGCCATTCTCATTGATATCGTCAAGGATCACTACTTCACCTTGAATGGGTTTCTTGGATTGCCTTTTGGGGTAAGGAAACTTGATGTCTAAGGACTTTTCACCATTTTTCACCCCATCAGTGAGGGTTGATTTTTCTTAAACGACCTTGGTGAATGGCAAGGAGACTTCTACTTTTTCGATCGTGTCCACAAGTCGGCTACACTTGATATTATCTTTTTGAATGTTAGCTCGTTTGGGGAATGGTAACGGTGACACATAGATCAATGGAGATGGAACATTGGATTCCTTCTCCTCAATTGCTTGCTCGGTCTCTTGCCTTCTAGCTTCCTTCGATTTTCGTTGTTTTTCCTCGGCCTTTGAAACTAACTCAAATTCTCCTCGAATTCCCCGGTTTTGTTTGGGAGAATCGGGAGTAGTGACATGTAGTGTTTTTTGTTGTTGCAAATCTGGGGTTGTTTTGGTACTCAAGTGATTGTGAAGGTTTTCAAGCTCCTTTCCTTCTCTTTTGATAACAACATGAGTTTGGTATGGTGGATCCCTTGGGTGTTGAGGTTGACCGGGAAAGTCATGAGGTGGGTGCACGGGAGCGACTAAGGCTTTGGATGCTTGTCGAGACTTCAAGAGTTCGATCCTTGCCTTGTCTCTCGCATTTTCATTCATCAAATACTCTATTGTTCTTCGCAATTCATTTAATGAATTGTCCCATTGACCGCTTCCTTGACTTTGTTGATAATTATCTTGATTGCCAAAGAATTGAGAGGGTCCATTGTAGCTTTGAGAGCGTAATCCTTTATGACCTTGATTACCTTGGTAATTCGGGTTTCCTTGATACTTTTCGTTGACTAAAGTCTTTCTCATATCAATGGTCGAACCATACCCTTGACCACTACCTTGACCATGTTGAAAATTACCTTGATTTCCATAAAAAGGAGAGGGTTAATTATGTCTTTGAAAATTGAATCCTTGGTACCCTTGATTTGGCCCTTGGTTACCTTGATAATTGCATTGATATCCTTGATTAAACCTTTGATTGTGATGATTACCTTCTTGATTATGGTAATTGTTCCCTTGATTTGCACTCTGATTATGGATGTCCCTTTGAACATAATAGTTTCTACCTCGATTGTTGAAGTTTTTCCTTTGATAAGGAGGTAAATGTGGAGGCACTTTGATAGACCCTTGGTTGGAAAATGTTTGTTGATTAGAATTGAAGGGTATTTGCTTTGGAGTACTCTTTGCATTCATAGCCTCAAGTTTCTTGGTTAGCTCTTCCTTTTCCAATTGGAGTTTCATTTCATTGGTCATATGAGAATTTTCATCTCCCATTTTATTAATAGGCTTGGCTCCAACTAACTTTTCTTTGGAAGAGCATACATGTTCAAAAGCATCTTCTTGAGGGAGCCCATGGAAGGTGTCTAGTTTTTCTTCATTGATCAAGGAATCTTTAAGCTCAAACTCATTTGGAATAGTTCCATAGGAAACGGGGGAAGAAAAATCCTCGTGAGTGAGTTGTGAATGTGAATCAAGAGTTGTCATGTTTGCTTTTCGAAGGCTTTTTGGTGATGAAGGTGATTTGGGAGGTGAATGGGTTGGAGAATTTTCTTGTGGAGATGGTGTTTCTTGCGGATTTGGAGTGATAAGAGGAGTTGTAGAAGGTGAATTTTGTGGAATGAAAGGTGTAAGTGGTGTGGATGTTGGTGATATGGATGGATTTGGAGGGGATGGAAGGATAGTATGTATGGATGGTGGTGTGAGGTACGGATGTGGAATCACTCTAGTTGAGATATTTATCGGGAATCTCAAAGCTTTAAATGTCATCTTTCGCTCGGGATCGAACCGAAGAGGCAATAACCTGTTCCTGGCAAACATACTCAAATAGAAGGTGAGTCTCGTAGCACCAAGAGACACTAGGGTATAGGGAGAACAATAACTGTAGACACCCACATTTTGACCGCCAGGTGTCTATAATAGTTCCCGCCAAACACCCGATGATGATTGGACGTAAACGTGCTTTGATGGACTCGGATATGGGCTCGTAATCATGGACATTTGGCTTAGGCTTATTACGGAGTACAGATCTTACAAAACCAACCTCAAATCCAGGCCCAGTGGGTCGTTTCGAGTCAAATGAGACTAATTTGGGTTGCCGGAGCCTGGGGCTGCCGCTGCTGCTGCGTTGTCGCGCGGCTGGTTGTGGTGGTTTGGGTCGGAGCTCCGGTCGAGTGGCATGGTTGAAGGTGGTGGTTAGAGGTGAAGGAGGTGGGTGATGGTGATAGGTTATGATGGTGGTGTTGGCTGGAGTTGAAGGTTGATGGAGGGAGATTTGAGTTTGGGTCATGGGTCAAAGTCAAAGTCCGTTTGACTTTGACTAGGGTATGGGTTAGTTTGAATTATGGAGTTGGGTTGGATTGAATTGAGGAGTTGGGTTGATTTGTGATTGGGTTTGTGTTGTGGGTTATGATTTGGGTTTGGGGAATATGGGTTGAGTGAAAGATTGGTGGATTAGATGAGAGTTGGGTTAAGTGAGTCGGGTTTGACTTGGGGTTTGACTCGATCTCTTGACTTGGCTCCTCTCGCTTTAATTCGCCTCTTTATTCACGAACACGTACCTAAAAGACAAAAACACACAAAAGCAGTACGAAATTCTACGAAAAAGACGATAAATACGAAAAAAAGCAAATTCAAACTAGAAAATACGAAATATAGTAAAAAATGAGTTATATTGACGTTAAAGCACACAAAATCGAGTCAAATACGAGTGAAAATAGGAGGTAAAACGGTCCAAATTTGCGTGTTATCACACGGCTTTAAGGGCATGGATCCAAGGGCGTCCTAGGATCATATTGTAAGATCCGGTTTTGACGTCTAAGACCTGAAAGTCCATTTTCCTCTCTATGGGTCCTACGATGGTGTTAAGGGTGGCGACCCCCGCAACCGGACGCCTCGTACCATCATAGGTGCACTCCAGACTCGGTGGGTATGAAGTCAGTGTCTGACATTCCTTGGGCGCGGGCAGTTTTAAGGGGGATTACGTTTACGGCAGAACCGTCATCCACAAGGGTCATGGGCACCTTCTTGCCTAAACAGGTTACCGTGACGTAAAGGGCTAGATTGTGTTTTGGTCCGAAGGGTGGGAGGTCTTCGTCGGAGAAGGTTATAGGATCCTTTAGCCCATTGGCCTCTTGAAGAACATGTCCTATCATGTCTTCCGGTGTAACGGTTGAGGATATGTTCATTCTTCCAAGGGCTTGGACTAGAGTCATGCGGTGATTATCGGAGCTGGCTATGAGTTGCCATATGGAAAGGTCGGTTTTGGCTTTTTGTAGTTGTTTGACTATTTGTACCTCAGGGGTGCTAATCGAGATCTTGTCGGTGGTTGGGGTGTTTTCAGTAGCGTGATCGGTGTTCGGTATGTCGACCGTGACGTTTTGATAGGGTCAGTGACGTGGCTTATATCCTTGGTTCGGATGGTTGTTGGGGGGATCAATTTTATTGGTTCGTGGATGTAGACATCATCGTCGTCATCTGCCCATACCTCATGTATGGCGCGATCGCGCCGGTATTGTTCATAATCGATCGTGCCAAATTGAATGTGCGACGGTTTTTTGGGAGAGGGAAGGTATCTTCTTCGATTAGGTTTTGGATGGCATGTCTTAGTTTGGTGCAGGATTGGGTTTTGTGTCCCGGCCCCTGGTGAAAGGAGCAGAAGGCTTTGGGATCCCATGATTTGCTTCTTTGTCCTAGAGGGATTTCGGGTACAGGTTCTAGAGGGGATAGTAGACCATGTTGGATGGCGATGGCCAAGGCTTCGTCGTAGGGGACGTCTAAGTTGGTGAACTTTCAAGGGGTTTTCCTCTTTTGGGGAGGATCGCTCTTGTTTACTTGGATTGGCGGGTGGTTTTGGGATTTGACTGCGACGGAGTTCATCCGCTCGTAAAGGCTATGAATAGAAGTCTCAATGAAGGTTACGGAGGTGGCGAGGTTGTAAACCATATCAGTCAGATCTCTGACACTGAAATTTGGGACTGTAGTCATGGTGGAGGATGATCTCTGCAAGATAATATCGGGAATCAAGGAAGTTTTGCCGGACGTCTTAGAGACTCGAAGGATGCTCGCGACTGAGCGACGCGGAAATTAGACCCTTGACTCGTGTGTGTGTGTGCGGTCGTTAGCTTAGGGACTCGGGTGCTTTAGACTCTAGGTGTATTCGGCGAAACGCCTAATGAGTTTATGTCTCTGTAACGAGACGATTTGACGCAAACCTCGGTGGTGAGGCTTAAGGATGACTTCTCGAAATGAGACGACCCAAAATGTAAGACCTCAGGTAGAGGCGATCCTAGTAACTAACATAGACAGTTAAACACGGTTGTATGACGTAAGAGATTGATCGCGATCCCGGCTCAGGATCAAAGAACTTTGATGTATGCTTCTTCCGAAAACGACCAATTTCGCAAAATTTTTGAAAAGGACGGTTTGTAAAAATAGTGCAACGATGGCGTGATGACAGCGCTCGTGACGTGAAGGTGTGTTGCTATTCGTGTGTGTGGGAAATTTGGCGATGACGAAGTGTAAATGCTTTTTTTTTCTTGAAAGGAGTACAGTTCTTTAGGGGAACCGGTTTTGAAAATGATTACGTGACTCTGTTATCGAAACTACTATTAATTAGGTAGTTCGATACTTGTGTATGTGACGTTCGTGGTAGAGCACGAAGTCTAGTGACAGTGTTCTTAAAAGTGTGACTAAATCCTTAGTGAGGGATTTAGGTGGTGAATAGTGTTTTTAAAAACTTTTCTTTTTAGAAAAAAAACTTTTAAAACTAGTGACCCACGTTCGTCGGTTGCGTTAACTAGCATTTAACGGTGGGAGGGTGCATTAGAAAAAATATGTTTTGAAAGTGTGATCGTTTTTTGAGCTCCTTGACTTCATTAATTGAAGCTTTGGTTGTTTAACGGTATGTGTGTAAAAACATTTTTTTTGAAAATAAGAAATGTAACCGTTTAGTGTACCTTGATTCCATTGATCGGGAGTCTCAGTGGTATTAGCGGTATTCGTTGTTGACGGGTTTCGCTTTGGCCAAGATGATGGCATTGAAAACATTTTTTTTTATTTTATAAAAAGTGGTGAGGGTAAAATTTGCCATGATGACGGCATCTAGAAATGTTTTCCCTTTTTTAGAAATCATGATTTGACCGGAGTATCGGCGTTTAAAAGGTCGTTTTGAAAAGATGGGGTATTTTTCGAAAACGAAATTGGGTGTAGTTGAATATGTTGGCGTGGTTGAATACGGATTTTTAGTGTTTTGTTTGGGTTGTTTGCAAACACGCTACACATAACTAGGAATGCGTACACTCATGCAGGATGCAGACACGGGTAGGTTAGGGTAGGCTACCGCCCACGAATAGTCTTCACTTAGGCATTGACAAATCATCTAGGGAGACGAGTGTCATACCGTTTGTTCGGAACTATTCGCTTATTAATCCCGCAGTTTACGCGTTAGGCGGTCGAAGCGTCAATCGAGGATCTCTCCGCGTGTCCCTAAAGATCTTACCGCGAAGAGGTCGATTGGTCCTGATATTGGTTAGGGTGGGCTTTTTAGGGCCAAAATCTGTAGTGACCACAACTAGGAACTAAGAAATGAGCTTCACCGACCTTGTTCAAGTTACACCACCGCTGGAAACTTGTTTCCAAATTCCCAGCGGAGTCGCCAAACTGTGGACGTCCGTCCGCACCGCCCGGCGCCCCGCGCGGGACCGACCTGGTTTTTTAACGTGTGGCGGCGGCCACCCACGCGGCACCCTTCCTGTCGGGGGCCGATCCGATCTCGCGTACGGGGCGAAGTGTCGGACCTTGATTCGGATGACGATACGGACTTGTACTAGACGGGTGCGAGCACCCGTGTTTCCGTTTGGGAATCGATCGAGTCGTGGTTGTAAATGTTTAAAGGCCGATTCATTTGGTAAGGCGGCCTTTTTAGTGAACTGAATTCGTTGCCGATTTGTGGAGTCGCCCCCGAGTCAATTATGGGGACTCGGAAACCGTTCAAGTCAACTTTGATCCCTTGCCGGCTCAAAGTTGAGTGGCACGGGACCTAAAGATAAAGACTTGTACCCTTAAGCACTCCATGCCTGGAATGACTCTCATTGCCAATGGTCTCGGACATCCGGAAACCGTTGATTCTGAGTAAGAGGTGAGGGTACGTATTGGGAAGCCAACATCCGATAGATGCCAACATCCAATCCCACCCGCACTATAACGGCCTCTACTAATCAATCGGTGGGCTGATAACCTAGTTCTTTTGTTGTGGTGGAAATACTGTAACATCCGTTGTTTTAACCCTATGCCTTTTACTACGTTGGTTATTTAAAGACAAGTAAGTATTGTCGTCAAAGTAGTTGTATTTACATTCTTTTCATGCGATTTCACGTGACAACCAGGCCATGAAAAGATGCACGTAGGAGAGTAGAGAGTACTAGTATTATACGTATTAGCAAGTCAGTTTTAACGTGATAATACGGAAATTAGTTATTCTCGTGGTATACCTTACCTGGTATTCTGCTTAAGATGCATCGGTTCGGTATTAATAGAGATGCATCGAACCTAATAAGGCGAGCACCCGGACTAATATGGAACCCGACCATCACTTTGTTCAGTTTTACTTGTTTTACGTTTTGTATTCCGTGTTAGGTGATTTAGCATGTGATTATAAGGTCATAAAGGCGATAAATTATACTAAAAATTGTAAATGCGAATGTAAGTAAATCACATCGTGAGAAGTTGCACCCTCAGAGTATACACTAAACGGGACTCGATGCATAGATAGTTTGAGAACGGATCTCGGAATTACTCGGGTCTATTTAGTGTATTTTAGTGCTTGCGGTTGAAGTTGGGACGTTACGTGTTTTAGTAGATGTTTGTGGACCTAGTGTCCACATCTAGTGTTGTCGTAGTGCATGATAAAAGAAAGTGCGAATATGGAAAGTTTTGTTTAGATGATAACCTAGTGACGACTTAGTTTCAACAGGCGGATCCTCCTCGCTTGACCATTGACTCCGGCAGAGCTCCGTTACCGTTTACCCCTCCTGCGGCTACTCCGGCAGAGCTTCGTTACTATGGACTAGTTCTGCGGCTAATCCGTCAGAGCTTCGCTACTAGACTTGAGTTAGTCGATCACAGGCACCTCGGTGTCGAGTGGGGTGCTCGAAGGTTAGGAGTAGCGTCGATGTCGCTTTTATCGGAACTACGATCGAGTGGATCATTTGCCTCGGGTGTCGGAGTGCGAGCCCTTAGCGAGAGAGTTAGACGGGGAAGAGAAGATGAGAAATTGTGTGTCGAAAGAATGAGGCGGAGGGGGGCATTTATAGGTGTTTTCGGCCCTCGTCGCCCGTATAGACGCCTAAGCTGAGGCGCACCAGGACTCAGGCGCCTGGGCTAAGGCGCGTGAGGTGGGGCGGGGCGGTCGGGATTTTGAAGATACGATTTTGATACTTTCCAAAACCGAGAGGAAGGAGGATAATTTGATTCTTGGGCGTTAAGGCTTCCGCGGCTTGACCTAGCGTCGTGATCATTAGTGGCTTTCGGGTGTGCATCGCGAGGTTCGCTTGGCGCGGTGATGACTCGGTTTGAGTTTCGGGATTGACTCGGGGTCCCGGTGTCAGAATTGACTCTAATTAGTGTTTATGCGACCGTAACTACACGACTAACGCTGCCATCATGTTAGTTTTAATTTTTTCGAATAACTATTTGATCTGTTCTGTAGAAAACTACCAAAAACATTGCGAACCCGCGTCGCGTTGCAGTCCCATCGTCATCGGGTGTTTGTCGGGCACCTCTGCAGCCACCAGGTCCAAATCTGGGTGTCTACAAGATGTTAAAAGAAGAGTTCAGAATCAAATTAAAGGATCCTTGAGTACTAGAGATAGGAATTGGCTTAGGAGGATTATGAAAAACTAGAATGTATCTCGGTCGTGGGATGTTTTTGTGGAGTTTTTGTCGCTCCAGTATCTGTATGACTGACGCGTGATTAATAATATTTACACTTTACCAAAAAAAATGTTCTTAAATAAAATCATCTTTCCAGATCTGACCCATTTTAGTACGAATTTTATAAATGATAATATATATGATGGATTTATATGAAACTTGACGTGCACATAATAGACAGCATTAGAAACATAATATATGTTTTTCAAGTCCAAATAAAACGTTTAACATCAGAAAACATATTATGTACCCAGGTAGTACATAAAATCATACAATACCAATCGTTATTAAGTATATATTTCATAAAAACTTACTTTTCATATTTTTCTATGTATAAGAAATTTAGATCCACAACTTTCATGAAGGAAGATAAGGCTAAATCTAAACGGATGTTTCACATAAAATCGTACAATACCAGTTTACGAAATAAATCGTTATTAAGTATATATTTCATAAAAAACTTACTTTTCATATTTTTCTATATATAAGAAATTTAGATCCACAACTTTCATGAAGGAAGATAAGGCTAATTCTAAACGGATGTTTCACATAAAATCGTACAATACCAGTTTACGAAATAAATCGTTATTAAGTATATATTTCATAAAAACTTACTTTTCATATTTTTCTATGTATAAGAAATTTAGATCCACAACTTTCATGAAGGAAGATAAGGCTAATTCTAAACGGATGTTTCACATAAAATCGTAAACATACAACATACATCACAGAACCTATTTTACAGCATGTATAAAGTGATAAATCAACAAATAGTTAACATTAAACTTGGTGATCTAGTGATTTAGTCCTAAACATGATGTTATATGTTAATTAGAGTCTAAAAACTATACTACGAGAGTTGAAAGCGAAGAAAAGTTAGGTTATCTTAAGCAAAATTAATCGATTCTACAACATATAATAAGAAAACGAAGATCGATGCTCCTTTTCTCTTGCTCCTCTTCATAAATTAGTTAGAATGACACAAAAATAAACTAAGTTAGTTGTTATACTATTAAATAAATTTGAAAATAAGTAGTACTCCCTCTGAGTTCCTATTATTGTCCCAAAACCTTTTTGGGTGGAAAATAAGGGAAAATGAGTGGATCAAAAAAGGAGGGAGGGAGAGAGAGAAATGGAAGAGTAATTGTGAACCACATATTGATGGCCTAAAAAAGTGGGACAAAAATCAAACTCAGCTCAAAAAGGAAAGTGGGACAAAAATCAAAATCAGCTCAAAAAGGAAAGTGG
This sequence comes from Agrostemma githago, assembly GCA_958450325.1. Classification (NCBI taxonomy): domain Eukaryota; kingdom Viridiplantae; phylum Streptophyta; class Magnoliopsida; order Caryophyllales; family Caryophyllaceae; genus Agrostemma; species Agrostemma githago. Next base: position 22,281,088 of record OY288253.1, read on the forward strand.
GACAATAATAGGAACTCGGAGGGAGTATAAGATAAGAGAAAGAAGGGATTAGAGCTCTTCAAAATGGTGGTGTAAAGGCTTAAGAACTTAGGATTGTTTTGATGGTTTTTCTTTGGTTTTTAGAAATGATTTTAAGGAGGATGATTGGTGGATGAACATATGAGTTTAAGGATCATATGAGGGTGATTATAAGGGCACGTGGTCTTGCCTTTGGTGAGGGAGCAAACAATGAACAAAGAAATAACAATTGCTTCAAATGGCTAGTCATACTTTTGAAGGTACATTACCCTATTTGGTGTTTTTGATTATAAAAGTATTTTTTTGACCCTTGGACTTCAAGGTTATGGTATGGAGTGTGTAAGGATGATATTTTGGAGTTATTTTGGTTCCACAAATGTTATGAAAGAAGTACGGAAATCGAAAGTCGAGAAACGATTAGTCGGTGACGATTTTCGTTGCAAAGGGGTTGTCCCATGCAGTATTTTTATGATTCAATTAGAAAATGTAATTTTGAATATGACCATTATTTAGGTATTGTAAAAATAATAAAGTTGGGCATTTGAAACACCTCAATCGGAGTCCGTATGAGAAAATAGGAACCATTTTACGAAATCGCACAGAATTGCGATAGCGATAGAAATTCCGTTTTGCAAACAGTGGAGTGAAATAGAAAGGTTCCAAAGGCACAATAATTGAATATTACTATTTAAAATAGTTTGTCAAGACTCAATTTATTAATATTACTCGTTATTAGAAATAACTAAAATGGTCAAAAACACGTGGTGTTACATGCAAAATATACAACTAGATCTTCATCGTCAAAGGGAGAATATGGCTGAGGAGGTATTACAAAAGCTACTAAAAAAGCTCCCTCCTGAAGTTATTAGTCAATACTTATCTTAGAGGTACAATTTTTAAATCCATTCCTTAATTTTATGTTATTATACTTTAGGCTAGGACTGCCTTAAAATGGCCTTCATATTATTTCAAATAGTCTTGGGAAATTGTTTGGATCATGATGTTTTAATATGTAATCTTGTTTGTAATACCTTCCTTGTTTATTGGATGCTCAACCTTGATGTTATTCGTTTTTGGGCTTTCATGTGTCTTGTGTTGTTAGAAGAGGCGAACTTTCAAACTAACTGTCGAAAGCGGATCGTTTTCTTTTGTCTCTATGGTCATTATGTTGAAGGCCTAAGGAGTGTTCAACTCATTTTCATCTCCTGGTGTCCAACATACCCACAGTTCAGATGAACAACAACAACAACAAAAATAATAACAACGTCCAAAAATAAAAGTGATCTGCAAAAGGATGATGTATGAATTGATGTTGTCAATATGTTAATTTAAGAATTGCTACTGTATGTCGGTGTTTCGTTTTATATAGTGACATTATGATAATTATGAATTTCTTAATTGTATAAGCTAATTTGGACATATATGTATTTTCCACAGTACAGGAAATATTTCGGAGGAATAAGGAATGCTCCGTGGAAGGCTAATTGGTTTAGGGACGTGCTATAGCATATTAGATATCTAAAAGTGTATCGTACCTTAGAGACTATTACTATTTTGTTTTTTACGGTTCAAGGATATTAATAATATTGTACGTCGGATCTTATATTATTGGTGATGTATGATTGAACTCGTGTTTTATAAATTTTTATCAATGGTAAAATTTTGATTTTTGGATGAAAAGTTGTTATTATATATATACACACACGCAATAAGTGCGGAAAATATTATTTACATACAATTTCTCACGAAAGAAGAAATGTTGAATTTGCTCTATAATTGTGTTGCATTTATAGATCATAAAATTAAAAGAAATGTTGCATCAAAAAAAATGTAATGTTGCATATTTATTTGAAAAGGGATAAAAAATGTTGCATTGTTCATAATATAAGTGTTGCAAAAAAAGTTTTGCTACGGTTAGATACATGCTACACTTCGATTAAGTGTAACATTTGAGTCAAATAAAGTGTTGCATAAAGTGTTGTATATAGCTATTGCAACGGAACATTAGGCAATACTTGTGAAAGTGTTGCCTAAAGCCTAAAACAACATTTACACTTTTGAAGGGTTGCTACAGATTCATTTTGTAGTAGTGACGTCACCCACCCACCACTACAAATGGACTAGAATCACCTGCGACCCCACCACAAACCGGGTCACCTCCATCATCCTCCAATTCCCCTCCCCCTTCGTTTAGCACCCTGACTCGCTCACCCAACTCACCACTGTCTCCCTCCAAAACAACTGATTCTCCGGCCCCATACCGGATTACTCCGACCTCTCTTTTCTCTCCTCACTCTTCCTCAACTCCAACGACTTCATCTCCTCAGTTTCCACCGCTTTCTCCGATCTCATTCGCTTTGAACACGGTCAATTTTCGATAATCCTGCTCTGTCGCCATGGGAGCTCCCGAGTCAACCTCGTTTCACTCTACGCTATTAACTGCAACTTCATCAGCTCGATCCCCGACGATTTGTTCTCGGGTTTAACCGATCTCCGACTCGCTTACAACAAGCTAAATGGATTGTTACCGAATTTCTACTCAATTCATCGTTGGAGTGCCTATGGGTGAACAATCAGGAGCTCTCGGGTTTGATTTCGGTCGTTTCCCTATTGACCCAATTGAAGCAATTATGGCTACATGATAATCAATTTGTTGAAATTCTTGTAGTTAGGTTTGGAATTCATTGATTAGCTTTGACAGTTATAATGAGTTGGAAGAAGATGAAGAAGGAGGTGGAATGGATGTGGTGTGAGATGATGATGATGATGATGATGATGAGATAATTTGGAGATTTTACTTTGTTTTTTACTTTTGTACAGTTAGGTACCCTCTAGTTGAACTAGTGGTCCGGTTTCTGAAATTTAAAAAAAAAATTAAAAAAAATATGATGACGTAGACCCATTTAGAATAAATAATTTCAAAAGACACTAAAACAATATATACTTCCTCCCATCCAATCAAATGATAAGACTCATCATAAATGGATCATCCAATACAAACTATTTATTCTCTTTTTGGCAAAGAATTTTATCAACCCACCCTCAAATTCTCCCTTTATTTACCTCAAATGATACCACCTTTATTTTGGACCCTTCATCTGATCTTGTGAATTACCCATAATACTCTTTTTTTAACCAATTTTCATTTGTTCAATCGATGTTACCAACTTACCATTGGATTGGAGGAAGGGAAACATTAAAATGATAAAATATTACTCATCTCATTCATTCAATTATTTACACTTACTATAAATGTAGAATTCAATTAATTCGTTACGTTCTTTTTTTGGCAAAACACTTTATCTTATAATCCTCATATGCTTATTCTATTTACACAAAATGCCACTACATTTTTCTTACTTTAGAGCAACCACAATGGATGAACTCCATATAAAGTTCTTGCTATGCCATGTCATTTTGCACTATCTCCCAAATATAAGAATCAATATATCAATATATATTAATAAAGCATGAACTTTTCGAGCGATATGATTGGTCCAATTTTTTTAATGTATTTTTTAAGTTAAATAAAAAATATAAAAATTTGTATGTGAAACGAAATCCTACTCAACCGAAGACTCAATTTTTAAAAAAAATAAAGAATATAAGAATTTGTATAGAAAAAAAAACAATCTTACTCCATTTAAGGTCAAAAAAATTATCACTATATAAACCGACGATTATCACTTCAATCTTAAAAAAAAAACTCTGAATATTATAAACTTAAGTAAAAATTATCCTACATAAAAAAATTATGATAATGGGGTGATGAAATTCTATATTATAAACAAGAACAATCATTCTTTCATAGATATTGACTAAAAATATTTTATTTGAGTCTTAAAAAAGCTTCTAAGATCATAAACTTAAATAAAAATTATCTCACATAAAAAAATTATGATAAGGTGGGAAATTCTATATTAATAAGACCAATCATCCGTTCTTAGATATCAACCAAAAATTAAAAATTATCCCAAATTTTCTCAAATTCTATGTAAATAATAGCAGTCTTTCATTCTTAGATACGGAGTATCAATCAATAATATTTCGAGTCTTAAAAGAAGCTCATAAGATTATAAACTTAACTAAAAAAATTCTCTCGTCGAAAAATTATAATAGAGTGATGAATTCTATATTACTCCTAAGATAAATATTAGGTACAAATGTGTAAATGTTAAATATTTGTTTAATATTAAACGTAGGGTAAATAGTGAGTTTAAAATATTTATTTAATATTAAAACAATGATTAAAATGGAAATGAGAAGTTTGAACTTGAACTTCCAAAAGAGAAATATAGGCGGCTTCGACTTGAACGGAGAGAGTATATAAATAAGAGTATTAACCAGTAAAATTATTTTTTTGAGTATTAATAAAGCAGAAACTTTTTAGCGATATGATTGGTCCAAGTTTTTAAATTACTTGATTAAAAATTTTAATATATTTTTTAATTAAATAAGAATATAGGGATTTTTATAGGATAAATTAATCTACTCCACCCTAGATTTAAGCGATATTAGATTCGTATAGGAAAAAATAATCCAACTACACCTAAGATTGAAAAATTATTACTATGTAAACAGTCAATTACCACCTCAAAATACTACAAAAATTAGTTTTGATGCTCGTGCGATGCACGGGTGTAACAATAACATTACTAAATCAACATTAATACTTCCATTTATAATTATTGACTGCGATGGAATGATTACGATTACTTCAAATAATTGTCATTTTAGAGGATTAACACTCCACATTTGCATGTATTTTATACAAAAAGTAGCAGACGCGGGTTATGATGCTACACTTAGATGGTTAGACCTGTCAAATTCGACTCGACCCATAAACCCGTCCCTAATTTAATACATACTAATTTTTTATTTACTTTAAAAGCTGTAACAAAATTAGCCGTTCCAAACTATTTTTGAGCATGACCCGTATACCCCGACCGGTGACAGATCTAGTGTGTACATTAGCTACATGGCTAAAAAACGATGTTCATCATAATACCTGGTCACTGTCAGCAATTTTAATGTCTGTGATAACCCATTTGGAACATTGAGTCTATCTGTGTCTTTTGTTCTCTAAGCATTTGATTTTTGCATTGAATATATTTGTATGTATGTCATCATCTCGCTCTAAATTTGACCTGACACGTTTTAGAAGCATGAGCCCATTTTTTTACTCGCAACCCGTTTAACCTGAATCCTAAATGACCCGATTTTGGGTCATGATCTAGCCCGACTTGTTCAACTCGTTGAAAAGAAGAGACCACAAAACTTTAGTCTAAAAGTCAATTTCTAGTCATCTATTTCTATGTCTAGATTTTGCTAAAACACAAATTTTAACATATAGAGTAGTACTCTCCCTATAGAAGAGTCATTTTTTTCTTTTTGGGTTGTCTCTCTAAAAGTCACTTTTTCACTTTATTCTTATTTTGTCTGATTTTTGTGGTTAACATTGGTTGTAACCTCATTTCTATACATTTCTACACACCTTTCTATACACCTTAATTCTCACCAAGAAGGTGGGGTGACTCTTTTAGTGAGACGGATGGAGTATTAATTATGCGACGAAGTGATTATGATTATTTCAAACCAATGTCATTTCGAAGATTTGACACCGCTTATCAATGTTTATTTTAAGGGAATGACACCGAGAGAAATCAAGAAGTGAGACAAGCTAAGAAAATTTTGATTATTTTTTTAAATATAAAAATTACATAATTTAAAGAAAATAATACTAATAGTATTAAAATAAAT